>JBBDGP010002185.1:1815000-2415000 GCA_037952835.1 Lithobates septentrionalis | reverse complement strand
GCCTCTCTGTGCCCACCAATTGCAACCTCTGTGTGCCCACCAATTGCAGCCTCTGTGTGCCCATCAATGCAACCTCGCCGTGCCCATCAATGCAGCCTCGCTGTGCCCACCAATGCAGCCTCGCCATGCCCACCAATGCAGCTTCGCCATGCCCATCATTGCAGCCTTACTGTATCCATGAATGCAGTCTCACTGTGCCCACCAATGCAGCCTCCCTGTGCCCATCAATGCAGCCTCACTGTGCCAATCATTGCAGCCTCACTGTGCCCATCATTGCAGCCTCTCTGTGCCAATCATTGCAGCCTCTCTGTGCCTACCAATGCAGCCTCGCTGTGCCCACCAATGCAGCCTCTCTGTGCCCACCAATGCAGCCTCGCTGTGCCCACCAATGCAGCCTTGCTGTGCCCACCAATGCAGCCTCGCTGTGCCCACCAATGCAGCTTCCCTGTGCCCACCAATGCAGCTTCACTTCATTGCAGCCTCACTGTGCCCATCAATCCAGCCTCACTGTGCCCACCAATGCAGCCTCTCTGTGCCCACCAATGCAGCCTCGCTGTGCCCACCAATGCAGCTTCTTTATGCCCATGAATGCAGCCTCACTTTGCCCACCAATTGCAGCCTCTGTGTGCCCCCCACTGCAGCCTCTGTGCCCACCAATTACAGCCTCTGTGCCCACTAATGTCAGCCTCACCATTTTCTGGATAACACAGCGCTCTCCTCCCTCTGTCCTCTGGCGCTCGTATGTCACGGAGCTGGGTCTGTGTGCAAGGTCCCGCCCCCCTAGACCAGCTCATGTGATAGGAGGAACACTGCTTCAATCTACTATCACACGAGCCGGTCTAGGGGGACGGGACCTTGCACACAGACCCAGCTCTGTGACATACGAGCGCCGGGGGACAGAGGGAGGAGAGCGCTGCAGTCGCTGCTCAAAGTGGCCCCAGGGCAGGCGACCTACCAGGAAATTTACAGGTATCCCGTTAGGCCAGTCTGGTCCTGCTTTAAGGTTTAGTGCAGATTTTAGCCAAAAAAATGCAGGGGGGCCGGTTGAGGGTGCAGAATACCCAAGGCACCTGAAAAACGTGGAGGACAAATTCTTGAAAAATTCCAGTGGTAGCAGTAGGCCCTTCAGTAGCAGCCTCAAAAATATACTGATGGAGAGGGGACAGTCAAGTCAATCTGTGACCCTATGAGAGCAGCCACAGATCTTCAACAGCACATCATGGCATCTGATCCTTGATGAGTACTTAAATATTTTAAACGATAGGCAAAAGGTCCTACTCACAATGTTCAGTCGCAGTTTTTGCCCAGCTCCCCTGCAGCACTTTTCAGTGGTGGTTTCCCTCTCCAGCCCAGCTTCTACAGGAAATTTCCCTCAAGCCCCCAGCACATGGCACCTACTGAGGCCTAGTAGTAGCTTATATGGAACATACATGCCTCCTCCCAGGGGGAAGCACCAGGGGAGAGTGAGCCCCTGACCAGCTCCTCTCATTTATGTCTTTTCTCCCCAGCTTCTGGATCAGCCTCCCAGGGATTGGCTAGGGTCCAATAAACATTCATAAGCCAAGTGGTTGATGCTCCCACACTATTGCCGAAACAATCTTCCAAAAGCAGGCAGGAGTAATCAACTACCAGGTTTAAGGAGAGCCCGCTAAGACCTAAAAGATAGATTGCAGTTCAGCTGGCTACTGGCTAAATGTAGCTAGCCCAATGCAGGGGTGCTACCAGGGATGGATTGGCCATCGGGACTACCGGGAGTTTCCCGGTGGGCCGGTTTCAGCGGCTGCCTATTGCATCTGCGGTGTCTACGAATTACCCGTCAATCGCCAACAGCTGGCGCCTGACGGGTAGATCGAGATACATGCAGAGTAGCGCAGGAAGCCTCTGTAGTAAGTTCTCTCTCATGTTACGCTGCTGCTGCTCCTCCCCCCCCCCCCGGCGGCCCCTCCTCCTCCTCTCTTCTCGTACATCCCCATTGGCTTGTGACATCATCTGGGATGGAGGAGAAGAGAGGAGGAGGGGCTGCCGGGGGGGAGTAGCAGCAGCGTGACATGAGAGAGAACTTACCACAGAGGCTTCCTGCGCTACTCTACACTTGAAGAAAATAACAAGTAAACGCTGTGCCCTGAATGTGCCCTGATGTGCCCCATGTGCCCTGATGTGCCCCATGTGCCCTGAATGTGCCCCATGTACCCTGATGTGCCCCATGTACCCTGATGTGCCCCATGTGCCCTGAAGTGCCCCATGTGCCCTGATGTGCCCCATGTACCCTCATGTGCCCTGATGTGCCCCATGTGCCCTGATGTACCCCATGTGCCCTGAATGTGCCCCATGTGCCCTGAATGTGCCCTGATGTTCCCCATGTGCCCGAATGTGCCCTGATGTTCCTGAATGTGCCCTGATGTGCCCCATGTACCCTCATGTGTCCCATGTACCCTCATGTGCCCCATGTACCCTCATGTGCTGTGCCCTGATGTGCTGGGCATTGTACCCTGATGTGCTGTGCCCTGATGTACTGGGCTCTGTACCTTGATGTGCTGTGTCCTGTTGCCCTGATATGCGCTGTGCCCCGATGTGCAAAGTACCCTGATGTGCTTGTACCCTGATGTGCTGTGCCCTGATGTGCTTGTACCCTGATGTGCTTGTACCCTGATGTGCACTGTGCCCTGATGTGCGCTGTGCTGTGCCCTGGGCCGGTCTGGATAAAGGGCCACATTTTTGTCCCACTCCAGCCCTGGGCGCTACATATACAGAGGGGAAAATAATTGTTTGATAGAGACAGAATATCAACCAAAAATCCAGAAAAAACACATGATACAAAATGTTATAAATTTTACTTAGTAGTACTTGGTGGAGAAACCCTTGTTGGCAAGCACAGAGGTAAGACGTTTTTTGTAGTTGGTTACCAGGTTTGCACACATCTCAGGATCAATTTTGGTCATTCTAGAGATTATGTTCTTTAAATCCTTAAGGTTTCTTGGCTGTCGTTTGACAACTCGAAGTTTCAGCTCCCCCCATAAATGTTCTATAGGATTAAGGTCTGGAGACCGGCTAGACCACTCCATGACCTTAATGTGCACCTTCTTGAGCCACACCTTTGTTGCCTTGGCGGTATGTTTTGGGTCATTGTTATGCTGGAAGACCCATCCACGACCTATCTTCAGTGTTCTGGCTGAGGGAAGAAGGTTCTCATCCAAGATTTTATAATACATGGCCCCGTCTATGTTTCTACGTCTACGTGCTTGACTGTAGGGATGATGTTCTTAGGGTCATAGTCAGCATTGTTTATCCTCCAAACACAGTGAGTCAAATTAATGTCAAAGAGTTTAATTTTGGTCTGACCACAGCACTTTCTCCCAATCCTTCTCCAAATCATTTAGATGTTCATTGGCAAACTTCAGATGGGCCTGTACATGTGCCTTCTTGAGGAGGGAGACCCTGCGGGCGCTGCAAGGTTTCAAACCATGGCAGCGTTTTGTGTTACCAATGGTTTGTTTGGTGACTGTGGTCCCAACTGCCTTGAGATCATTGACAAGTTCCTCCTGTGTAGTTCTGGGCTGATCCCTCACTTTTCTCATGATCATTCTTACCCCATGAGGTGAAATCTTGCATGGAGCTCCAGACTGAGGTTGACAGATAGTTATTTTGTATTTCTTCCATTTGCGAATAATTGCTTCAACAGTTTCTTGCTGTCAGCTTCTTGCTGATGGTCTTGTAGCCCATTCCAGCCTTGTGCAGGTCTACAATCTTGTCCCTGACGTCCTTTGAGAGCTCTTTGGTCTTGCCCATGATGGTGAGGTTTGAATGGAAGAAAGAGATTCTGTGGACAGGTGTCTCTTATACACATAATGAGTTGACGCTAAGAGCACCTTCTTAAATTGACTAGAGTAAGCTGTGTACCACATGAGCACATACTGTAGCCAGTCTGTGGGAGCCAGAATTATTATTGGTTGGTAGGGGATCAAATACTTATTTTACTCACTGAACTGAAACTCAATTTATACCATTTGTATTGTGTGTTTTTTTCAGGATTGGTTGCTATTCTGTCTCTATCATTTAAAATACACCTATGATAAAATATTATAGACCGTTCATTTCAAAATCTGCAGGAGATCAAATAATTATTTTCCCCACGGTATACTGCCAAATCCACATTGGGTTAAAATATCACAACACATGCCTTGGATCTGGAAGAGGGTTTTTTTTTAGCACCAACTTTTGGTGGCACACAAGCCACTGTTATGGAAGAGCCCTGGGGCCATCATAAAAAAAAAACTGAATTCTGACTTTGAAACTCAGAATTCTGAGATTGAAATTCAGAATTGTAAGTTAAAAAAATAAATAAATACAGAATTCTGAGATTAAAAGTCAGAATTCTGAGATTCAAAATCAGAATTCTGAGTGTCACACCTCTGACCACACCTAAATTTTTCAGATCTATAAAAAGCAGGCAGACCAGCAAATACTCCATATGCATACATTTATTTATTTACAGAAACCTGTTATGGTCAGCATCAGAAAATAAAGACCACAAAAAAAATCAACTGAATACAATGGCATTTTCTAAAAATAGTTGTCATTAAACTAATCTGAAAACAAACAATTTCTGCAGTACTCTTTATTTAGAAAACCCATGGGTTTCTGGGAATCCCATATCATGGGTTCTTCCTCTATTTAATGTTAAATTACAAAATAAAGATTTTCTATAAATAGTAAAAAAAAAATCAGTTACAAAATCATAAAAATGAAGACTGAAACAAAATCGGCTAGAAAACATCCTCTTCTTTGTATATAAAAAAGCCAAAACTATTCTTTTTAATCTTATTAAGCCCATGCCATGTTTTGGAGGAAAGGAAGGTTGCCATTTGTGTCTAATTGAGGAGATTTTAATTTGCTTCCTCTTCTGCAGAAACAACAGACAAAAATTTGGGATTAGAAACTTTAAAGCGGAGGTCCACCCTAAAAAAAAAAAAATTACATTGAAATGCTCCTAAAAATATGAAAAAAAAATAGAAAAAAAAATGTTTTTACTTACCAGAAATGGCTGTTGCTAGGCAGATTGTTCTAGTCTGCCATTTCCTACACCGCGATGATCTTCAGTCTTCTCCTCCTCGCGTTGTCTTCTGGGGAAGATGGCGCAGTGTGTTCTGGGAACTGTGTGTGTCCCACAACACGGCCGGCCATTCACAAAGCGCCGCTCGACTCGCGCATGCGCAGTAGGAAACGGGCAGTGAAGCCGCAAGGCTCCACTGCCTGTTTCCCTTACTTCGAATGGCGGCGCCGGGACCCGATCCGATGGACGAATCGGCCTCAGGCGGCCAACATCGCGGGCACCCTGGACAGGTAAGTGTACTTATTAAAAGTCAGCAGCTACTACAGTGTTTGTAGCTGCTGACTTTTAAAATGTTTTTTTTAACCGGACCTCCTCTTTAATAACCACAATGGCTATGGGATTTAGTCCATATTCTGACATTTCATGGATATTTGTTTTGAGTAATTGGCATTTAGGCTGTTCAATTTTTAGGGATGCACCGATACAATTTTTTTTAAAAACGAGTACCGATACTTTTTTTAAGTACTCGCCAATATCAATTACCGATACCTACCGCAAACTGTTTTGTTCACACTTCAGCTGTCAGCAATGGTACAAAGCATTGAAAAGTTATTTACAAATAAAATACATTTTTTTTTTAAATTTTGCGATTTTATTTTTCAATGTAAAATGTTTAAATATATGTTAAAGTTTTAAAAATATTAACAAAGCAAATGGAGAAGGAGATTAAGCAAACAAATTATTATTATTATCTTTTTATCTTTCTGTTTCAGCAGCTGAGCAATGTTGTTGATATACATTACCCGGCTGCTTTTTTTTTTTTTCTGACAGCTCCAATTGCTGGGACTTCGTTTACACGTCAGTTGTCAACAGGGGAACCCCACAGCTGAATGAGTTATCAGTTGTTAAGGACCTGCTCCTTAACAACCAATAATTGCCAGCTTCTTTTTTTTTTTTTTACATTTCAGCTGTCAAAAGGGGAATCCCGCTGACAGCTGAAAGAACTAAGCCTGAAAGTATCGCTTTCAGGTATCGGAGCATTGGCACGAGTACCGATACTCGTGCAAATGCTTAAAGTGGGGGACCACCTACATCATCTAAAAAAAAAAATATTAAAAGCCAGCAGCTACAAATACTGCAGCTGCTGACTTTTAATACATGGCCACTTACCTGTCCAAGAGTCCAGCGATGTCGGCAGCCGACGCCGAGAGCCCGCTCGGTTCTCGGCAGCTGCCGCCGCTATCCTAGGTGAGGGAATCAGGAAGTGAAGCGTTGCGGCTTCACTTCCCGGTTCCCTACTGCGCATGCGCGAGTCACGCTGCGCGTCCCAAGTGGTCCCCGCTCTCTCCTGGGAGCTGTGTGTTTCCCAGGAGGGACAGGAAGAGGCATAGACTCCCATGGGAGTCTATGCCGAAAGTGGGTGCAAATACCTGTCTTAGACAGGTATCTGCACCCCCCTCCCCCCTGAAAGGTGCCAAATGTGACACAGGAGGGGGGGAGGGTTCCGAAAAGCGGAAGTTCCATTTTTGTGTGGAACTCCGCTTTAACATTGGCACCGATACCGGTATCGGCGCAACCTTAGAAATTTTGCATAGGGATCAGTGAATGTGGTAAAATATTACTTGCCAAAGAATACCCAATCACACCCAAGGAAAATAAAAATAAAATAAACATTTGTGCTTGCACATGATTAGATGATGGAAGTCAGCAGAGTTTCACCTCATTCACTAAGCTCTGGGGAAAATTCCATTGCAAAGTAAACAGTCTATTTGTCTTCAGTAAAGCAACCTCATCATATGCTACAATGTCACAATATTTTCTATAAGGTTTCTTAATTATCTGTTATTTTTGGGGGTAGGCGTGCCAAGGGATTATGTAAATTTACTACAGAGAGAGGTCACATATGTAAATAACTTAAAGCGGCGTTCCACCCAATTTTGAGTGGTCTTAAACGAAAGATCACCTTCTCCACCCCTCGTTTTTGGCTATTTAAAAAAAAAAAATTTTCTCCAGTACCTTTTTTGGAAGTATTAAGAGTACTTCTTATCCAGCCGGGCCGCGGCCGGGGACATCACATCCTCTTCTGCGGCGAGCCCCTGTTGTCTTCTGGGACCTGTGTGTGTCTCAGAAGACAAGCTGGCCATTCACAAAGCGTCGCGCGACTCGCACATGCGCAGTCGGGAACCGGCAGTGGAGCCTTGCAGCTTCCCTTAGTTGGAATGGCGGCGGTTGCACCCGATCCGATGGACTGTTGGGCCTCGGGGGGGCCAACATCGGGGGCTCCCTGGACAGATAGGTGTCCTTATTAAAAGTCAGTAGCTACAGTGTTTGTAGCTGCTGATTTAAAAAAAAAACATTTGCGGCTGGAACAACGCTTTGATTTAAAAACTTTTGACATTGTCATTGAATATGTACATAGACTATTTTTTTTTTACAGTTACTTTTCTTCAACAGATTTCTTCAAGTGAGCTTTTCTTCTACAGATTCCTATACACTAGGTTAGGTCAGACCTTAGAGTATATACGGGTCATCTGATGGATAGCAGCTATGCGAGCCTGCTCGTGACTCTCCCATGACTTACCTCTGATGGGATGCAGATTATAATGAGACATTGTTGAAAGTTTCAAGAGAATATTCTCTGAAAGGATGGCTGGTTTGCACAAAGCACTTCGTTCTGAATGCTGCATACAGCAGTAATGCTTGCCTAATGAAACTGGGTGACCTCTGCCCCGGGAAAGTGGCAAATAAGCGTTATGGAGGCCTATAGGCTGGTAAAAGCATTCACATAGAATTAGTGTTAAGGGAACTTATGCTCAAAGGTTTTTTCATTGTGATGAAGACAGAATCAGGCAGATAAAAATCTGCACATCGAGAGTAAACCCTAAAAGGAGGTATAACGAACTTAAGCTGGCCATAGATGGACTGCAAATTCTGCCAGTTCAGCGGGGACCAGACACATTTTAATCTATGTATGGGCACCCTAGTTGTACACAAGTTTATCTATTGATCGACTTGTGTACAACCAGCCTGTTGGGTTTTTCCCGAATGATTAGTGCCGCCAACTAATGCCGGCAACACTAAATATTCATTATAAATCTATTCATTTATTATCATTCAATATACATTCATATCAGTCCCTGCCCTCAAGGAGCTTACAATCTAAAGTCCCTAACTCACATTCATACATTCACATACTAGGGCGAATTTAGACAGGAGCCAATTCACCTACCAACATGTCTTTGGAGTGCCGAAGGAAACCAGAGTACCCGGAGGAAACCTATGCAGGCACAGGTTTGAACCGATGACACTAGTGCTAACACTGTGTTGTGCCAGCGGGGAAAGCTCCCCACCGGCAGAACACAATAGCGCTGCGGGAGGGAAGCTGTGCTGATGGCGAAATTGAGCAATTTTCTTTCCTTTCACTCGGGGTGAAAGGAAAGAAAATGACACAACCCTTTGGCCTGCCTTATACGCCTTATATGCTCTGTCTGTAATACAATGCTTCATAGAAAGTGCTTTTTTTAAATAATAACTTTTTTTTTAATATAATTGTGAGGTTTACCGCTGCAGTTCAAACTGGTTATATTTAACCTGGTTCCTCTCCCTACTTCCCATCAACATGCCAATTAAATTGTTGCACATAGGGACCATGCTGGTGATGTAAGCCGAGCTGCACATGCGTGGCTCAGTTTACATGCTCGGTGAAGACTGCGAACAGGCAGATAGGTGTATTTTATTGCAGAAGAAACTGTCTCTTCTAAAATAAAGAACCTGCCTGGTCACTGCTTAGTTCCCCTTTAAGAATACTCAGCCCCAATGCAAGTAGTTGTGTGGGTCTTTGGAGTTATCCAAATATCAAACATTTCTAGGCAGAATGCTTTTGCCTGAAGATGGCCGTAGGTAACATCCACATGTAATGCTGAGCCAACATGATTGAAAGAATTGAAATCCAAAGAATTACAGTGGTAGGCTTGAAACAGCCCAGCAGTGGAGGAAAGAGGAAGATGATCCCAGATGTCCTCCAGCCAGGAAATGAGGTGGGTTTCATCAGACTCGCTGTGGCTTCTAATGCACACTGTGAGTTTGCCGTGCCTAAGCATTTTCTGCACAGAAGAGGAGCCTGTACAACTGTGCAAGACTGAAGGTAAGACTGAAGTTCAAGTGCCCTTATAGGGCAAAGCAACAGCTTAACCACTTGCGAACCGCCCACAGTACATATACTGCGGCAGGGCGGCCGCTCTGTGCCAGATCACCTACCTAGTACGTGATCTGACACTTCCAGGTCCTCGGGCGACCCAGCGGCAAGTACTGCGGACTCGATGTTCACCGGCACCCGCCGATTGGACAGTACACAGGCACGTAAACAAGGCAGATCAGTTGGGAAGGTATTGATCCTGTGTTCCTGCTAAGCAGTGTCCAATTTGCCTGCCGCAATATCGCAGTTCCACTATAAGTCGCTGGTGGCCGTCATTACTAGTAAAAAATAAATAAAAATATCACATAATTTGTAGACGCTATAACTTTTGCGCAAACAAATTAATATACACTTATTAGGATTTTTTTACCAAAAATATGTAGCAGAATACATATTGGCCTAAATTGATGAAGAAATCAGATTTTTACATTTTTTTTTATTGGATATGTTTTATAGCAGAAAGTAAAAAATATTGTTTTGTTTTTTTAAAAATTGTCGGTCTTTTTTTGTTTATAGCGCAAAAAATAAAAACCGCAGAGGTGATCAAATACCACCAAAAGAACACTCTTTTTGTGGGAAAAAATTACATAGCTCTACAGCTCTGCATGACCGCGTAAGTGTCAGTTAAAGTATCGCAGTGCCGTATTGTAAAAAATGGCCTAGTCGGCCGGAGGTCAAGTGGAACTTAAGCCAGAAATTAAGTCCTGCTAGACCACTTCAGGCTGGCCCCTTTTGCAGGTATAGCTATGTAAAACATTTTGTGCCTTTACTGTTTAAAATCCAGTAATACACTGTCTCATGTGCCCATCATTGGCCATTAGTGCTGCCTATCAGTGCCCATCATTGCCGCCTATCAGTGCCCATCAGTGCCACCTATCAGTGCCCATCAGTACTGCAGATCAGTGCCCATCAGTGCCACCTATCAGTGCCCATCAGTGCCTCCTCATCATTGCCACCTCATCAGTGCCGCCTCATTAGTGCCCGTCAGTGCAGCCTCAACAGTGCCGCCTCATCAGTGCCCATCAGTGAAGGAGAAAACAATGAAGAAAAAGCTTTTTTTTTTTTAAAATGTCAGTCTTTTTTACATTTGTTTAGCAAAAAATAAAAAACCCAGTGGTGATCAAATACCACCAAAAGAAAGCTCTATTTGTGGGTAAAAAAATGAATAATTTGGGTACAGTGTTGCATGACCGTGCAATTGTCATTCAAAGTGTGAGAGCACTGAAAGCTGAAAATTGGCCTCAGCCAATATACAGTGGGGACGGAAAGTATTCAGACCCCCTTAAATTTTTCACTCTGTTATATTGCAGCCATTTGCTAAAATCATTTAAGTTCATTTTTTTTCCTCATTAATGTACACACAGCACCCCATATTGACAGAAAAACACAGAATTGTTGACATTTTTGCAGATTTATTAAAAAAGAAAAACTGAAATATCACATGGTCCTAAGTATTCAGACCCTTTGCTGTGATACTCATATATTTAACTCAGGTGCTGTCCATTTCTTCTGATCATCCTTGAGATGGTTCTACGCCTTCATTTGATTCCAGCTGTGTTTGATTATACTGACTGGACTTGATTAGGAAAGCCACACACACACACCTGTCTATATAAGACCTTACAGCTCACAGTGCATGTCAGAGCAAATGAGAATCACAAGGTCAAAGGAACTGCCTGAAGAGCTCAGAGACAGAATTGTGGCAAGGCACTGATCTGGCCAAGGTTACAAAAAAATTCTGCTGCACTTAAGGTTCCTAAGAGCACAGTGGTCTCCATAATCCTTAAAGGGAAGACGTTTGGGACGACCAGAACCCTTCCTAGAGCTGGCTGTCCAGGCAAAACTGAGCTATCAGGGGAGAAGAGCCTTGGTGAGAGAGGTAAAGGGGAACCCAAAGATCACTGTGGCTGAGCTCCAGAGATGCAGTCGGGAGATGGAAGAAAGTTGTAGAAAGTCAACCATCACTGCAGCCCTCCATCAGTCAGGGCTTTATGGCAGAGTGGCCCGACGGAAGCCTCTCCTCAGTGCAAGACGCATGAAAGCCCGCATGGAGTTTGCTAAAAAACACCTGAAGGACTCCAAGATGGTGAGAAATAAGATTCTTTGGTCTGATGAGACCAAGATAGAACTTTTTGGCCTTAATTCTAAGCGGTATGTGTGGAGAAAACCAGGCACTGCTCATCACCTGTCCAATACAGTCCCAACAGTGAAGCACGGTGGTGGCAGCATCATGCTGTGGGGGTGTTTTTCAGCTACAGGGACAGGACGACTGGTTGCAATCGAGGGAAAGATGAATATGGCCAAGTACAGGGATATCCTGGACGAAAACCTTCTCCAGAGTGCTCAGGACCTCAGACTGGGCCAAAGGTTTACCTTCCAACAAGACAATGACCCTAAGCACACAGCTAAAATAATGAAGTAGTGGCTTCACAACAACTCCGTGACTGTTCTTGAATGGCCCAGCCAGAGCCCTGACTTAAACCCAATTGAGCATCTCTGGAGAGACCTAAAAATGGCTGTTTACCAACGTTCACCATCCAACCTGACAGAACTGGAGAGGATCGGCAAGGAGGAATGGCAGAGGATCCCCAAATCCAGGTGTGAAAAACTTGTTGCATCTTTCCCAAAAAGACTCATGGCTGTATTAGATCAAAAGGGTGCTTCTACTAAATACTGAGCAAAGGGTCTGAATACTTAGGACCATGTGATATTTCAGTTTTTCTTTTTTAATAAATCTGCAAAAATGTCAACAATTCTCTGTTTTTCTGTCAATATGGGGTGCTGTGTGTACATTAATGAGGAAAAAAATGAACTTAAAATTATTTTAGCAAATGGCTGCAATATAACAAAGAGTGAAAGAGTGAAATATTTAAGGGGGTCTGAATACTTTCTGTCCCCACTGTATATACAGTGCCTCTAGAAAGTATTCACAGCGCTTTACTTTTTCCACATTTTGTTGTTACAGCCTTATTCCAAAATGGATTATATTCAATATTTTCCTCAAAATTCTACAAACAATGCCCCATAAGGACAACGTGAAAGAAGTTTGTTTCAAATATTTTCAAATATATTAAAAATAAAAACCAAACAAAATCACATGTACATAAGTATTCACAGCTTTTGCTTAATAATTTGTTGAAGCACCTTTGGTACCAATTACAGCCTCAAGTCTTTTGAGTATGATGCTACAAGCTTGGCACACTTATTTTTGGGCAGTTTTTCCCATTCTTCTTTGCAGGACCTCTCAAGCTCCATCAGGTTGGATTTGGAGCGTCGGTGCACAGCCATTTTCAGATCTCTCGAGATGTTCAATCGGGTTCAGTCTGAGCTCTAGAAATATATATAACAAGGGTTGTGGCGCTTCCTATGGGGTACTAGATGGGAAGGGTGGTTGTGGTGTACACGGGTAGTTACCCTCAATAAATCCTAATGGAGGTACCTGGTGGCTACCAGGGAAAAGCTTTGTTACCGTAAGGGTATATATGTCTGTACCTGCACATACACACACATATATCCACATGCCCCCACATATATCAACAGAGATAATGTCTCCAATGGTGGTTCATTCAGACCTTATTTTAAGGGGTGTGGGCTGAGGCCCCTATAGCTGTGATACATATGCCACCACTAGGTGAGATACCTATACCATATGTGTGTAACCTTATGTGCGCTCTGCTGCCAAAATAATCCAAACACTCTACTGCCCGTGCAAAGTAAACATCCATAAAAATATGTTACCAAAACATTACATATTGTAATCAAAATTAGTGCAAATAGACATATTGTGATCAAAATAAGTGCAAAAAAAACCAGTATTAACAGTTTTTCAGTGATTATAGTCCTTAAGGAAAAAACTTGTTCAAATCCAGTGTTCCAAACAATTTCGTGACTTGAGTGCTCTCAGATAATTCCTGTGACTTTTGTGCGCCCCCTTGCGGATCCCCACTCACCAGATCCAATAACCCCGAAGAGGGGCAACCAGCATAAGATGTCTCAGTCACGGTCTCTTCTCCACGCTAATCGAGCGGGCTATACAGGATGATTTCCGTTGGTTTTCCCAATAGATTCCCGGGACCTCCTATTTCAGATGGAGCTGGTAGTATGGGGTATTCCAATCACAATTTTCTCTCCCCCACCGTCCTCCCGGGTATCCAGGTACTTCCTACTATTGGGTAGAATGTTCACAATGGCTCCCTCATGGAAAGAAAAAATAGGAAGCTTCCTATTTTTTCTTTCCATGAGGGAGCCATTGTGAACATTCTACCCAATAGTAGGAAGTACCTGGATACCCGGGAGGACGGTGGGGGAGAGAAAATTGTGATTGGAATACCCCATACTACCAGCTCCATCTGAAATAGGAGGTCCCGGGAATCTATTGGGAAAACCAACGGAAATCATCCTGTATAGCCCGCTCGATTAGCGTGGAGAAGAGACCGTGACTGAGACATCTTATGCTGGTTGCCCCTCTTCGGGGTTATTGGATCTGGTGAGTGGGGATCCGCAAGGGGGCGCACAAAAGTCACAGGAATTATCTGAGAGCACTCAAGTCACGAAATTGTTTGGAACACTGGATTTGAACAAGTTTTTTCCTTAAGGACTATAATCACTGAAAAACTGTTAATACTGGTTTTTTTTGCACTTATTTTGATCACAATATGTCTATTTGCACTAATTTTGATTACAATATGTAATGTTTTGGTAACATATTTTTATGGATGTTTACTTTGCACGGGCAGTAGAGTGTTTGGATTATTTTGGCAGCAGAGCGCACATAAGGTTACACACATATGGTATAGGTATCTCACCTAGTGGTGGCATATGTATCACAGCTATAGGGGCCTCAGCCCACACCCCTTAAAATAAGGTCTGAATGAACCACCATTGGAGACATTATCTCTGTTGATATATGTGGGGGCATGTGGATATATGTGTGTGTATGTGCAGGTACAGACATATATACCCTTACGGTAACAAAGCTTTTCCCTGGTAGCCACCAGGTACCTCCATTAGGATTTATTGAGGGTAACTACCCGTGTACACCACAACCACCCTTCCCATCTAGTACCCCATAGGAAGCGCCACAACCCTTGTTATATATATTTCTAGTCAATAGAGAATCCCTAGGGAAGCTCTTTTAAGGGAGGCAGCATACCTAACCTATTGTTCTAAGCGCAGCTCTTTGTTTTTAACCCTCAGTCTGAGCTCTGGCTGGGCCACTCAAGGACATTCACAGAGTTGTCCTGTAGCCACTCCTTTGTTATTTTGGCTGTGTGCTTAGGGTCATTGTCCTATTGGAATATAAACCTTTGCCCCGTCTGAGGTTCAGAGCACTCTGGAGCAAGTTTTCATCAAGGATGTCTCTGTACATTGCTGCATTCATCTTCCCCTAAATCCTGACTAGTCTCCAGGGCCGTTTTATTGAGCGGGCACCCCTGGGCAATGCCTGGGGGCCCAGTTGCTCCTGGGGCCCCATCAGGGCCGGTTCTGTCACAACTTTGCAGGATGCGTGCAGCAGAGCTGAGGTGAGCTGGAAGGACTTTAGTGTGTGGTCCGTCCCTGCACTGTGACAACTATCAGCGGAGCGATGGGGCTGCCTGGTTCGGGAGTCGACTGGCAGCTGCTTTTATTTTGCTTCTGCCTGCGGGGCCTGAGGGCGCTCCGCCTCCACGGAAGTGTCTACTTTCCAAAATGGGGTCATTTGGGGGAGTTTTGTGCTATCTGGGCATTTCATGGCCTAGGAAACTGTGATAGGTAGTGAGGAAGTGAATTCAACATTTTATACCCTTAGAAAGCCTGAATGCGGTGATTGGTTTTCGGGGTCCCGTACGCAGCTAGACTCCCAAAAAGTCTCACACATGTGGTATCCCCGTACTCAGGAGAAGCAGCAGAATGTATTTTGGGGTGTAATTCCACATCTATCTATGGCATGTGTGAGCAATATATCATTTCAGTGCCAACTTTGTGTAAAAAAACAAAAAACAAAAAAAAAACATTATGTAATTTTCCCGAAACTTGTGGCAAAATATAAAATATTGCATGGACTCAACACATGCCTTTCACAAAATAGCTTGGGATGTCTGCTTTCCAAAATGGGGTAATTTGTGTTGGTTTTGTGCTATCTTGGAATTTCATAGCCTCCGAAACTGTGATAGGTAGTGAGGCATGAAATCAAAAATTTACGCCCAGGACCTCGTGGGTCCTGTATGCAGCTAGACTCCCAAAAAGTCTCACACATGTGGTATCCCCATACTCAGGAGGAGCAGCAGAATGTATTTTGGGGTGTAATTCCATATATGCCCATGGCATGTGTGAGCAATATATCATTTTGTGCCAACTTTGTGTCACTAAATGATGGGGTATTTTTTGACATTTTTCAATCACTTGTGACGAAAAAATAAAATATTCAATGGGCTCACCATGCCTCTCAGCAATTTCCTTGGGGTGTCTACTTATCAAAATGGGGTCATTTGTGGGGGGGGGGGGGTTGTACTGCCCTGCCATTTAGGCACCTCAAGAAATGAGATAGGCAGTCATAAACTAAAAGCTGCGTAAATTTCAGAAAATGTAGCCTAGCTTGTAGACGCTATAACTTTTGCACAAACCAATAAATATACGCTTATTGAATTTTTTATTACCCAAGACATTTGGCTGAATACATTTTGGCCTAAATGTATGACTAAAATTTAGTTTATTGTGTTCTTTTTATAACAAAAATTTGAAAATATAATTTTTTTTCAAAGTTTTCGGTCTTTTTTTATTTATATTGCAAAAACAAAAAATCCCAGAGGTGATCAAATACCACCAAAAGAAAGCTCTATTTGTGGGGGAAAAAAGGAAGAAAATTTAGTTTGGGTACAGCATTGCATGACTGCGCAATTACTAGTTAAAGCTGCGCAGTGCCAAATTGTAAAAAGTGCTCTGGTCATTAAGGGGACAAATCCTTCCGGTCCTTAAGTGGTTAAATTAGTGATTTTTTTTAATCATTTTAATAAAATATTGGTGGGAAAGCAGAGGACACTATATTGGCTTATTCCTTTTGAATTTTGGATATTTCAGTGAGGGAGTGATGGAGATGGAGGTGGATCAAGAATACCTGGAGGGTTTCTTCCTTCTAATTTCCTTCTTTCATCTTTACTTCCCTCTTCCCCTTCTCCCTACCTCCCTTATTCCCCTCCCATACCCTTTATAAAGTTTGGTGATTATATTCCTTGCTGTTTCGGTAGTTACCCGACCATTATACATTATCCATTCAGTTGTAGGCCCTGCCTGGGTCATTTTGACCTCCGGAGCCTCTCTGAAGACCCCCGTCTTCTTTATTTTCTTTTTTCATATTAAACATAGTTGCTTTCTTATACTGCACTTCATTTGTACGTTTTGGAGGCTTTCACCTGCTACCTCTTTCTGAGACTTTCATGTTTTTTTTATCGCCTGATTTGCAGATTGTCATATCTTTGGTTCTCATTAATGCTGTGCAGACCTTATTGCTTTACCACTGATTGTTAAAAGTCTGTCTATTCATGTGACCTTTCTATGCACATGTTTGAAAATTCAACTTTTTGTTAAATAAAGGAATTACAAAAAAAAAAAAGAATACCTGGAGGCTGCTGGAAAAGGAAGCAGTTGGAGTTACACTATCCCTGGTTTAAAGGCAAAGGCACATTGGACCTAAATATACTTAGGTCATATACTGCAGAGATATTGGTGCACGGTTGTAGGAATAGAAGATCATAAGTTTGATGTATGATTCACAGAAATTGAGGACTGTGGATATAGTGAGATAAGAACACTGACACAAACACGTGGTGGACTGATATATTCATCTAAGTTTTCATGTTTTATATTGTTTATTCTAGCAGTCACAACATTAAGCAGATTTCCACTGAAAAGTGGAACTTCTGCTCATTTGTCTCCTCTCCCCCTCCGGTGCCACAATTGGCACCTTTCGATGGGGAGGGGGAACAGGATCCCGGTCTTTGACAGGTATCCTGTTCCCACTTCCGGGAGACCGCGCCGTGGCCCATGACGTCACTGCCGGGCCAGTAGAAGAGAGGAGGAGGGCCTCGTGCATGCGCAGTACAGTTCCCGGTGTGAAGCCATAAGGCTACACTGCCGGGTTCCCTTACTCGCAATGGCGGCGGTAGCACCCGACAGCTGATGGAAACATCAGCTGCGGTGCCGACATCGCTGGACTCCAGGACAGGTAAGTGTCTTAAGATTAAAATCCAGCAGCTGCAGTATGTGTATGTATGCTTTGCATTTCTTTTTTTTTCAACCTTAAAGGTTATAAACAAGTCATTGAGTTGGAATATTGCACAATGTATTTACTAAAGTGTGGTACTGCACAGCACTGTTTATTTATTAGAACAGTTATTGATATATGTGGGAACACACAAAGTGTCAGCTGCAGTACTGATAAGCAAGGTATTGGAAAGATCATAGTAAGCAGTTTTCATCTTTACTATTTTTTAAAGCTGATTCGTTTAGGGTTGTGTAATAGTACTGGATTGAATTGTATTGTAACTGTACTGTCTGCCCTCATGTTGTTTTGCACAAAGCAGCCCTGATCCTTCTCTTCTTGGGTCCCTCACCGGTGGTCCTTGCTCCACCTGCTAAGTGCCCACTATAGGAAGCTTGAATTGGGATTGGGCTCAGGTAAAGCCTAGTACACATGTTGACATTATCGGATTTAAGATCGTCCGTTTTTATTATTGCATGCTAGTCTCCAGATCCAAAATTAGGAGGTCACTAAAGTACGAAAATTCTCGTACAACAGAACAAAAATTTGTGATGTAATGTACAGTGTTGTCAAACGAAAACTGTACTAATTAAACGAAAATAGTACGATCTGGTATTGTACGGGAAAAATTTTCGAGTTTGTCCTTTCGGGAAATTTCAGATGAAAGCTGTGTACTAACGCTCAGATTATTGTACAATCGCTTAGAAAGCGGTATTTTGTGTACGAATTTATGATCGTGAGTACGGGTCTTAAGTATTTACAGTGAACTGTGGTTGAGATACTAACAAAAGGTTTTTTACCTTAATGCTGAGAATACATTAAGGTAAAAAAAAAAATTACCTTTAAAACGACATTAAAATATGACAGAGATTGTAACCCCTCGCCACTCCAAACCAAAACAAAAAATGTTTTGGCTTTAATACACTTTTCTGAATGCTAAGTACTAGAGATGGATTTTGCACTTTTCTCTATTTCCTTTCACAGGACAACATTGCCACCCTAATTTATATGGAGGAGCTTCCAAGAAATAGGTCATGTTGCCTTCTGAGAAATATCATGCATGCTTTTAGATTTAATACGTTCTCATAAATGTTAATACGTTCTCATAAATGTTGAACATGTTAAATTCCTGATATGAGACAATCTTAGCATTTCCCACTGAGCTCTGAACTGTGGACGTTGTACTCAGAATCTGCTTGGCAGGGCGATCAAAGTTAGAAAACCTTGTTATGTCCACAAATACATTTACACAGCTTTAAAAAGGGACATAAAATGATGCTCAAGAACTTTTATATACAGTGCTGTGAAAATGTATTTTCCCACTTTCTGATTTTTTATTTTTTTGCATATTTCTCACACTTAAATGAATCAGATCATCAAACAAAATTTATTATTACACAAAGATAACCCGAGTAAATCGAAGATGCAGTTTTTAAATTATTATTTAATTTATTAAGGGAAAAAAGGTGTTCAAACCTGCCTGGCCCTATTTGTAACAGTAACTGCCTCCTCCAATGCTGAATCATGAATGAACTGTTAACCACTATTTTTTGGAAAGTTAAGATCATTTTCACTTTCCACACCCAGGCCTGATTATTGCCAGACCTGTTGAATCAAGAAATCACATAAATAGAAGCTGTCTGACAAATTGAAACATGCTAACACAGTGATGGCGAACCTTGGCACCCCAGATGTTTTGGAACTACATTTCCCATGATGCTCATGCACTCTGCAGTGTAGTTGAGCATCATGGGAAATGTAGTTCCAAAACATCTGGGGTGCCAAGGTTCGCCATCACTGCGCTAACAGATCACAAAAAGCCACACATCATGCCACAATCTAGAAAAATTCAAGAACAGATTAGAAACAAAGTAATGTACATGTATTGGTCTAGGGAGGGTTTCAAGGGCATTTCTAAGGCTTTGGAACTCCAGTGAACCACAGGGAGAGCCATTATCCACAAATGGAGATAGAGTATGACGACGACTCATCCAGGAGGTCATAAAAGAACCCAGAACAACATCTAAAGAACTGCAGGCCTCACTTGCCTCAGGCAAGATCAGTGTTCATGATTCAACAATAAGAAAGAGACTGGGGGAAAAAAATGGCATCCATGTGAGAGTTCCAAGGCCAAAGCCACTGCTGACCAAAAAGAACACAAAGGCTCATCTCACATTTACCAAAAAACATGTATTGGTCTAGGGAGGGTTTCAAGGGCATTTCTAAGGCTTTGGAACTCCAGTGAACCACAGGGAGAGCCATTATCCACAAATGGAGATAGAGTATGACGACGACTCATCCAGGAGGTCATAAAAGAACCCAGAACAACATCTAAAGAACTGCAGGCCTCACTTGCCTCAGGCAAGATCAGTGTTCATGATTCAACAATAAGAAAGAGACTGGGGGAAAAAAATGGCATCCATGTGAGAGTTCCAAGGCCAAAGCCACTGCTGACCAAAAAGAACACAAAGGCTCATCTCACATTTACCAAAAAACATCTTAATTATCCCCAAGACTTTTAGGCAAATATTGTGTGGACTGATGAGACAAAAATGTAACGTTTTGGAAGGTGTGCGTCCCATTACATCTGGCATAAAACGAATACAGCATTTCATAACAAGATCATACCAACAGTCAGACATGGTGGTGGTAGCGTGATGGTCTGGGGCTGCTTTGGAGCTTCAGGACCTGGACAACTTACCATATTTGATGGAACAATGAATTCTGAGCTCTACCAGAAAATCCTAAAGGAGAATGTCCGGCCATAAATTAATGACCTCAAGCGCACTTGGGTTATGCAGCAGGACAATGATCCAAAACACAACAGCAAGTCCACCTCCCAATGGCTCAAACAAAGCAAAATTTAGGTTTAGATGCTGTATCATGACCTTACACGGGCCATTCATGCTGGAAAACTCTCCAACGTGGCTGAATTAAAACAATTCTGCAAAGAGTGGGCGAAAATAGCTCCAGGGCAATGTGAAAGACTCATTGCCAGTTATCGCAAATGCTTGATTGCAGTTGTTGCCGCCAAGGGTGGCACAACCAGTTATTAGGTTTAGGGGGCAATTACTTTTTCACATAATTCCAGGCAGGTTTGGACAGCTTTTTTGCCTTAATAAATTAAACCATCATTTAAAAACTGCATTTTGTATTTACTCGGGTTAGTCAATAAAATTTTTTGATGATCTGAGTCATTTCAATATGACAAATATGCAAAAAAATAAAAAAATCAGAAAGGGGGCAAATACTTTTTCACACAACTGTACACAGTAAAAGCTTGGATTGAGAGTAACTTAGTCCGAGAGTGTTTTGCAAGACAAGCTAATTTTTTTTTAATAAAAAATAAACAAGTGATGTCTTGATATACGAGTAGCGTCATGTCACAACTGGATATAAAAGAGAGGAGAGGTGCCTCTAAGTGTAGCAATATGGTTGCATTTAATGAAGGTACAACATTTAGCAACTCACATGGTTGATGATTAAAGCGTTTGTTACCCTAAAAAAAAAAAAAAAATTGATCCTGTATCTTTAAAGCATGTTATACAGCTGTCAGGAAATCCCTTCCAGCAAGTGTCCTAGCAATATTAGAACTAGAACACCTGTGCACAAAAGAGCCGCCCGGCGCACGCGCAATAGCGCGAATAGCGGCGCACGGGCGCTCCTTGTGACAGCACTTGGCGCCAAGATGTGCTATTTAAAGGAGACTGATGCCTTGCTTCCTTGCTGTCTGGTCTACAGCGTTTCCTGAAGACCCCTGCTGCCCTGTTACCTTGTTACCTGTATCTAGTATTTAACTTGGCCTGTTCCTGACTTCCCTGTTTGCTGCCTGCCCCGATTCCGGCTTGGACTTTGACTACTCTTTTGGATTGCCCTTCTGTACCTGATCTGCCCGCCTGTGTTTTGACCCGGCTTGTCTGCACCTCCCTGCTGTCTGCATCCTGCTACGGGACTACAGTGCACTTCCTGCTACGGGACTACACTGCACCTCCCTGCTGTCTGCATCCTGCTACGGGACTACAGTACACTACATTGGGGACAGGGAGCTACTTGCAATCAAAGCCGCACTTGAAGAATGGCGTTACCTCTTGGAACGAGCGGCCCACCCTATTCTGGTGTACACAGAATTCAAAAATTTAGAGTACCTGAAAGTTGCCAAGAGATTAAAACCATGTCAGGCCAGATGGGCACTCTTCTTTACTAGGTTCACTTTCCACATCACTTACAGGCCGGGATCAAAAAATACCAAACCGGACGCGCTGTCCCGGATGTTCAGCGAACCTGAAGTTCCTTCTCCAGATTCCATTCTTGCTCCTGGACATTTTCTCATGCTTCAAGGAGACCTACTGTCCCAAATCAAACAGGCATCTTCAATGGCTCCCCATCCAACAGACATCACTTTACAGTCCAGAGATGACCTATTATGGTACAAAGACAGAATTTTTGTGCCACAACAAACAGGTTGCCGTCCTCAAATCTTGTCATGACCATGAACTAGCTGGCTACTTTGGTATACACAAGACCTCTGAACTCCTCCAACGCACGTTCTGGTGGCCTCAGCTACTGAAAGATTGCAGACGTTATGTAGAATCATGCATTACCTGCATTCAGAACAAGGGCAGCAAGACCAAGGCTTGGGGGCTGCTAAAACCTCTACCTGTACCAGAAAGACCATGGAGGATGCTCTCCATGGATTTCATTATTGAATTATCACAATCAGAAGACTACACCACTATCTTCGTAGTGGTCGACAGACTTTCCAAAATGGCTCACTTCCTGCCTTTGAAGGGTACCTCATCTGCCTCTGAAACCGCAGGGATTTTTATCAAAGAGATTGTAAGACTCCACGGTATACCTGCAAACATTGTATCTGATCGGGGGGTACAATTTACATCCAAATTCTGGAGAGCCCTATGTGAATCCCTGAAGATTGACCTTTCTTTCTCCTCTGCTTATCACCCTTAGACTAATGGTCATACTGAACGAACAAATCAAACCCTTGAGCAATACTTACGATGCTTTTCTTGTTTTTCTCAGGATGACTGGGTGCCCCCGCTACCTCTTCTAATAATTCTGTTCATTCTGCAACCAACCAGTCTCCATTTTTTGCGAACTATGGGTTCCACCCCTTGTTTTTGTCTAACAACGTTCCAGAGTGTGCAGTACCGGTTGCCCAAGAAGCCTTGAGTTTCTTTAGCACAAATAACAAGCTACTCCAAGAGACAATGGCAAAGACTCAAAAACATAACAAAGAGACATTCAACAGAAAAAGGAGAGGGGAGCTTGACCTGAAAGCTGGAGATCAAGTCTGGCTGTCCACCCTGAATCTGAAGCTAGCATGCCCATCCAGGAAATTGGACCCTAAGTTTGTGGCTCCCTTCCCAGTGGTAAGGAAAATTAATAACGTGGCTTATGAATTGAAAACTACCAGAGTCATTTCGTATACACCCAGTTTTCCATGTGGCTTTACTTAAACCTTCAGTCCCGGACCCCTTCTTCAACCAGAACCCCGGTCCTCCTGAGCCTGTGCTCATCAACGGTGAAGAAGAATTTGAGGTTGAATCAATCATAGATTGCAGGAAGAGACACAATCAGGTTCAGTATCTGGTAAAATGGAAGGGCTGTGGCCCTGAGGAAAACTCCTGGGAACCAGAGACTAATATCCACGCCAAAAGACTGATCCCAGCCTTTAAAAGATCTCACCCAAGTAAATTGGCCCAGTTAGGCTGCCCATTGGAGGGGGGCAATGTCAGGAAATCCCTTCCAGCAAGCGTCCTAGCAATATTAGAACTAGAAGAACACCTGTGCACAAAAGAGCCGCCCGGCGCACGCGCATGCGCAATAGCGTGAATAGCAGCGCGCGGGCGCTCCTTGTGACAGCACTTGGCACCAAGATGTGCTATTTAAAGGAGACTGATGCCTTGCTTCCTTGCTGTCTGGTCTACAGCGTTTCCTGAAGACCCCTGCTTCCCTGTTACCTGAATCTAGTATTTAACTTGGCCTGTTCCTGACTTCCCTGTTTGCTGCCTGGCCTGATTCCGGCTTGGACTTTGACTACTCTTTTGGATTGCCCTTCTGTACCTGATCTGCCCTCCTGCGTTTTGACCCGGCTTGTCTGCACCTCCCTGCTGTCTGCATTTTGCTACGGGACTACAGTGCACCTCCCTGCTGTCTGCATCCTGCTACGGGACTACAGTGCACCTCCCTGTCTGCATCCTGCTACGGGACTACAGTGCACCTCCCTGCTGTCTGCATCCTGCTACAGGACTACAGTGCACCACCCTGCTGTCTGCATTCTGCTACGGGACTACAGTGCACCACCCTGCTGTCTGCATCCTGCTACGGGACTACAGTACACCTCCCTGCTGTCTGCATCCTGCTGCTGGACTACAGTGCACCTCCCTGCTGATTACAGGATCCAACCCTCCACTCCAGCCTTCCAGTCAGGCACTTGTGCCCCTTTGTACTCTCGAGCCCCTGTCAACACAACCAGGGGTTCCCGAGTCAGAGGTATACGAGAAGCCGTTCCCTGCTTTCCCTGTATACAGTATCTCACAAACATGAGCACACCCTTCACATTTTTGTAAATATTTATATTTTATATATTCTTTTCATGTGACAACACTGAAGAAATGACACTTTGCTACAATGTAAAGTAGTGAGTGTACAGCTTGTATAACAGTGTAAATTTGCTGTCCCCTCAAAATAACTCAACACACAGCCATTAATGTCTAAACCGCTGGCAACAAAAGTGAATACACCCCTAAGTGTAAGTGTCAAAATTGGCCCAATTACCCATATTCCCTGCCCGGTGCCATGTGACTCGTTAGTGTTACAAGGTCTTAGGTGTGAATGGGGAGCAGGTGTGTTAAATTTGACGTTATCGCTCTCACTCTCTCATAATGGCCGCTGGAAGTTCAATATGGCACCGCATGGCAAAGAGCTCTGAAGATCTGAAAAAAAAAAATTGTTGCGCTACATAAAGATGGCCTAGGCTATAGGAAAATTGGCAAGACCCTGAAACAGCTGCAGCACGGTGACCAAGACCATACAGTGGTTTAACGGAAAAGGTTCCACTCAGAATAGGCCTCGCCAAGGTCGACCGAAGAAGTGGAGTGCTCAGCGTCATAGCAAGAGGCTGTCGTTGGAAAATTAGATGTATGAGTGCTGCCAGCATTACTGCAGAGGTTGAAGGGGTGGGTCAGCCTGGCAGTGCTCAGACCATATGCCGCACACTGCATCAAATTGGTCCGCATGGCTGTCGTCCCAGAAGAAAGCCTGCAAACAGTTTGCTTAAGATGAGCAGATTAAGGACATGGATTACTGGAACCATGTCCTGTGGTCTGATGAGACCAAGATAAACTTATTTAGTTCAGATGGTGTCAAGCGTGTGTAGCGGCAACAAGGTGAGGAGTACAAAGACAAGTGTGTCTTGCCTACAGTCAAGCATGGTGGTGGAAGGGTCATGGGCTGGGGCGCTACAGTTCATTGACGGAACCACAAATGTCAACATGTACTGTGACATATTGATGCAGAGCATTATCCCCCTCCCCTCAAAAACTGGGCCACAGGGCAGCTTTCCAACATAACGACCACAAACACACCTCCAAGACGACCACTGTCTTGCTAAAGAAGCTGAGGGTAAAGGTGATGGACTGGCCAATCATGTCTCCAGACCTAAACCCTATTGAGCATCTGGTGGGGCATCCTCAAAACAGAAGGTGGAGGAGCGCAAGGTCTCTAACATCTACCAGCTCCGTGATGTCGTCATGGAGAAGTGGAAGAGACTTCCAGTGGCAACCTGTGAAGCTCTGGTGAACTCCATGCCCAAGAGGGTTAAGGCAGTGCTGGAAAATAATGGTGGCCACACAAAATATTGGACACTTTGGGTCCAAACTGAACATTTTTCCTTAGGGGTATACTCACTTTTACATTAATGGCTGTGTGTTGAGTCATTTTGAGGGGACAGCAAATTTACACTGTTATACAAACTGTACACACACTACTTTACATTGTAGTAAAGTAATTTCTTCAGTGTTGCAAGGGGTGTACTCACTTTTGTGAGCTACTGTATATCACTTGCATTTAGTTTGGAATGGCAATAAGCCTTCTTTACATTAGTTTATGCAATAATTAAATTCTAATAATAGGGAATTAAAATTTTTATCAGAATTTTTTTTTAGATTTCACAATTCTAAAGAAAACATTGCATCCAGTTTTTTGTTTTTTTTTTAAATTACAGATAGGTATCAGCTTTTTCCCCATGAATAGTTATCCTACATGCATCTAAGCAATTCCTAAAAGGACAGTTTGTTCATATTAAGCATAACTGCAAGGTCATAAATTAATCAGGAACAAAACAAATGTTTTGAAAGAATGTATTTTTTTAGAAAAAGGGATATTTAAAAAAAAGAAAAAAAAAAAGGGGGAGGAGGGGAAATGGGAAACTTTTAAACTTTAGTAAATAGTTTTTTTCAGATACAAAATTCCCATCTGGGAACAAAGATTGGAAATTTAGTAACCTTGTACATTGCAATGAAGATTTTAAAAAGAAGTCGGGCCACCCAGATCCCTGACCGGCAGCGGGCTCATCCTCTCAGCACATTGCCAAAAGCCTGAGCCAGCAGTTCTTGCCCCCTCCACAGCCAAGCACTCCAGTGAGTGCTGGAGGGGCAAAGCAGTGACTGACTTTTTTTAAAACATGGATTTATTGGCCGATTAGTGCAATATCCCACCATACATAGTAAGTAATTTAGTGTGATCACGCCCCGAGGGGGAGGGATATATTTCTCTCATATGGTTAAAAAGATTTCATTCTACGACAGCACCCAAAGCTCCTGAGGGCTTCTGTTTTGTCTAAACATGTAAGGTGGAGCTTCTGCACACTGACATCACTTTACTTGTGTTCATGCGAGTTACAACCTTTGGATTTTATGTCAAGATGGCATTTTAAAAAAGTAACCTGAGACTGAATTTATTAGATGCAAGCTTATATTGCCCTCTAATCATCTGGGGTGCTGCAACACTGAAAAATGTCAAGTTAAATTACTCGTATCAGTCTCTTCACAAGCTGCTGGGATGTTGTTTCTGTATTTTATTTGCTTGAAGAATGTGTTTTTTCTTTTCAGACTCAGCAAAGGACTTATCACTGACAAAATTACAGATTTGCAAGAGCGGGGGGGGGGGGAAATCTCTCCACTAAGCAGGCGGATGACCGATCAATGTCTGCCCCTGCTCTATGGGCAGTTGGATGTAAACCGACCAGCTGGCTGTTTACACCCAACTGCCCTCTCATCCAATCCGGCCATCCGGGCGTAAAAACGAACTCCGTTTACATGTGATATATATATATATATATATATATATATATATATATATATATATATATATATATATATATATATATATATATATTTTATTTAAAAAAAAAAAAAATAAAAAAAAAAAAAAAAAAAGGAAGAAGGGAAAATGGAGGGTCCAAACAGGTCCGCCTGAAAAATGCCAATACGAGGGCACATAGATAAAGAATAAAAAAAAAAAAAAACAGTACAGCGCTGGACAACTTTCAAAGTGAATGGATATGTGATTATTAATTTTTATATTCACTTAAAGTATATAAAAACACAAAAAATACATGTATAATAATATTAGAAAATCATAAAAAATCACTTAAATATTCCAAAAAAAAAGTGTTCAAATGAATAAAGATTCAAAAAAAGTTCACAAGTGTGATAACATAAAAGTGAGGCAGATCCAAATCTGATGTTCCAACTCATTAGTGCTGCCCGTCACCAAGTGGAAAAACAAGATGGAGGCTTACCAAAAGCCTGCGACCGCCCTTACTCAGGGGGGTCAGTACAGGCTTAGTAGATTACCAAAAAGGATCGCAACAGGATGTCCGTTGATGGCCCTTAGGTCTCCTTCCTCCTTCTCGGATGTCTCCTTTATGGCGATCAGGAATGCTCAAGAGAGTATGATGACAAATAGACTCATAGCAGCAAACAGTCCAGCGGAGATACACCATGCCAAAAAAAAAAAAAAAAAAAAAAAAAAAAAAAAAAAAGAGGAAACTGTCTCCATGTGTTCATCTCTAGAGATGGAGACAGTTTCCTCTTTTGACGGGCAGCACTAATGAATTGGAACATCAGATTTGGATCTGCTTCACTTTTATGTTATCACACTTGTGGACTTTTTTTGAATCTTTATTCATTTGAACACTTTTTGGAATATTTAAGTGTAATAAGTGTTGATTTTTTCATGATTTTCTAATATTATTATACATTATTTTTGTGTGTTTATATACTTTATTATTAATTTTTATATTCACATATCCATTCACTTTGAAAGTTGTCCAGCGCTGTACTGTTTTTTTATTCTTCATACACAGGCTGTGTGGTGCTAGCTCCTAGGTTTTTAATGTGAGTGCCTAGTTTCGGGTAAGATTTGTCCAGGCTTGCTTTGCTTGAACTCACTACATACAGGTACATTTTCCCACTTAATTTCACCAAGTTAACAAAAAAAAATAAAAAAACACACAACTCTGTAGGCTCTTCCCATGTTTAATTGGTCCTGAAAATGTCTGCAATTACAAGTGTTACAGGCCAAAATGGCTACACACAGAACTTTAATCATGTCACACATGAATATGTTTGTAGGGCAAAGGGGAATATGTGAGAGGTGTAAAAATGGGACTGTCATATTCGTAAAATATTACATTACATAAATAAGCTATATAAAGTACAGCCAAATGCAAAAAAAAGGCAAGACAACATTCCCCAAATAGCTCACACAAGTCTGCAGGAGATATTCTTAAAAACTAGGCTACTCGTTCTGTTGATTTATTTATGCAGCAACTACTCAAGAAAGATTGCATTCAAGTAGTTTATAAAATGGTATATCCAAAAAGGGCTGCAAAAAGACTATTACAAATGTAAATTCTTCTGAAAAGATGTGCATTCAATACACAATGTGTGCTGATGATGTGACAAGAGTTGCTTACATTCATGAACTTTAGACTTAAAAGCAGAAAAAGACACCTGAACACAGCAGAGAGGAAGTCAGTGGTGCCCATTGCATCTAGCAACTAAAATCGGGCTCTCTCTAGCTCAGGATGAGAGGGAAAAAAAAAAAAGGGGGAGGAGGGAAAGCAGAAAAGGGGGAGGGATTGGCAGCTACTGCTAGCAGTCCAAGTGTCACCATTAGAAAAAGGAAATATGCAGTGCTTTGAGTGCTGTGTGACCACATGTATCAAAATACCATAAAAGTGCATGCGGAGAGCTGCGATTCTGACCTCAAAGCTTGCCTAACACAGATTGTTTTGCACCAGTACAGATCAGGTCACACCATATTACATGCCTCAACCATATTTTGTCAAGATGGTTTACATTCAAAATGTAAAAAAACGTACCATGTGACTGGTCCAATTTAAAAATTTAAGTTCACATTTTCAAGTAAATGGCCTATGCAGTCAGGGAGTCCCAGCAGGTAAAAAGAAGAAAAAAAAATTAAATAAAAATGTGTAGCTTTGAAAAATGTTGATGAATGTATTCTGTCATACCTGTAGGCCGTTTGAATCGTTCCCTGCCCCAAAGCCTAGGACATGCCAGCTGTTGGGCACTTGCCCCCAGCATCACAAAACTGAGCACTCTCCTTCCTTCAAAACCCTGTGCGTGCATGCTGCATTCTCCACCCGTTACAGCAGCAGCTAAGCTTAGCGTTGCTGCAAAAGAGGGAAACAGCCCATGCACTGCGTTTTGAAAGAAAAAGGACTTGCTCCTGTGATATTTGGGGTGAGTGTGCAACAGCTGAGGCATTCTAGCAACAAAGCAGAACAAGAAACGGTAACCGAGGGAAGTGTTTGGCCAGGCTTAAGGGAAGGGGTATGTACCCGGCCTACAGGAATGGCATTTACAATAATCAAGATTTTTTTTTTTAATAATCCCCCCCCCTCCCTCTATTGGGGCCTCTTTTCGTGAAAAACTGAAGTTGGTATTTAAACCGGCTTTGGTGATGTATGAAATCAACCATATATAAAAACAAAAAAAAAAAAAAACACACACAACACAAGTCCACTGGGGCGAGTATATTAGAAAACAAAATTAGATGTCCAGTTAGACAGCTAGCATAAAAAAATTTTTTATATATATATATATATATATATCCCACACCCCTTTGGCTAGGCTTTTGCAATCTTCACCCCATATTTGCAGAGAACTACCAAAATCACACTGCATTCCCCTCTGTCTCCACTAGATGTCAGACCCAGAGGGCACCATTCACACTAGCCGTGCTTTAAAATGTTTGCCAATGGCACTTAATGTCAAAGCACTGGCAAAATGTATAGCATTTACAGTAAATGCTGAATTGCAAAAAAAAAAAAAAAAAAAAAACTTGAAACTGCTTATACTGGTAATGGTGCATCAAAGATATCCAACACCCATGATGAAAGAGGAACAAGGCAATGACTTTTAAAACGTTCTTGGAATAAGACTTCCAAGCACACTAGCATCATGGGGACCCTCCACGCACTACACCCATCTTATTAATCACTTGTTGGCAGAGTTTCCCTTAATTCTTACTTTCGTGTGTTTACAGTTTGGTCATTAGAAAATCCTTGCAGTTGCATGTGAGTGCTTAGTACTGACAAGCCTAAACCAGGACATTTACAAATTGCTCACGCGGGATTTTACAACTATATTGTACTGTGGGGAAAAAAAAAAAATAATAAAAAAATTCAACCCAGTACCAAAGTGCGCAAAAAAAAAAAAAAAAAAAAAAAAACCCACTTGCAGTACATCATTAAAAGTGCTATAAATATGAATTGTTATTGCATAAATTAGATGGAGGAATTTCCATTTAGAGCTTTTTTTAGTAATTAAATTTGACGTTTTTCTTTGCAGAAGAGAAGTTCTGTTTTCCCACATACTGCCATGTCCACAAGTTGTACTGAGATTTTGGTGTCCGAGAGAAATATTAGCTTGTGGACATTGCAAAAGTGTTAGAAGAGCCAATGCAACGAGCATCCCTCATCCAAGACTAAGGGAATTATCTGGGATTTTAAAACAAAGCTTCTCAGTCTCCAGATAACTGTCTTGACAAGAGGGTCACTCAACTGAACTGCAGGCAAACAGCTAAACATACAGTTAAAATACTTTTATTATGAGACCTTTGCTGACAGCCGAAAGATTCTGCTTAGTCATTTTTGTGACACACAATTGTGCAAGCAACACGTCTCCCCCAGATAAACTCTCCTCCTCCAGCTTGCACACTCACATTAGCGATTCAATGTGCAATAAGCAGGCAGACTACAGGGCCACCTGTACCGCGAGTCCTCAATCATCACCTTCCTGACTGCAGCTGAGGAGGGGAGGGAAGAGAGTGCAGCAAAAGACCGGCTTCACAGAATTCTCAATCAGCTGGCAAGTAAAACAGTTCACAAGTAAGTATTGTCACTGTGTAGTTTGCTATATATCTGGAATCCGGTTTGAGACCCCTTTCACACTGGGGCAGTGCCGGCGTTAGCGGTAAAATGCCGCACGTTTTAGTGGCGCTTTACCGCTGTTATAGCGGTGCTTTTAACCCCCACTAGCAGACGAAGAAAGGGTTAAAAGCGCCCGTGTTGCAGCGATGTCGAAATGCTTTGCAGGCGATTGGGCAGGGTGTTTTGGGGGCAGTGTATACACCGCTCCTGCACCGCCCCAAAAGATGCTGCTTGCAGGACTTTCCCCCCCATCCTGCAAGCACACCACCCCAGTGTGAAAGCACTCAGGCTTTCACACTGGGGTGGCTTGAGAGGTGCTTTACAGGCGCTATTTTTAGCACTAAAATGCCTGAAAAGCACCCCAGTGTGAAAGGGGTCTTAAATATAAAGTAGCCAACTATTACAGGGGTTCCACCTTCAGATGGCATTTATTGCAACATACGTCAGAAATCCAAGATATGCAACAGCGCAACCAATCATTTTCCAAGTGTCAATTCAAGTGTCCTGGACAAAAATAAGGGTTTTGATTGGTTATAGATAAAAATAAAAAAAGGTTTTCTTTTACACACCTTTCAGATCAGCCCCATTGTCCTCTTTCTAGATTTGACCTGTGCTTTTTTGGGTCATGCATCCCAAATCAAGCAAAAAGTTTGCTGCCTGGGATGACCCAAATTTGCTCCCTGGATAAGGCTCCATTCACGCTTGTGCGACTTGTAATCCAACTTTGGACACACAAAGTCACATGACGAGTCGCAGCCCATGTATTTCAATGAAAGCCATAGAAATCTATGTGATTTAGAGTCAGACTTTAAAAAAGGTTCCTGCACTACTTTGATACAACTTCAGTGTCATAGACTGCAATGTAAACTCTCAAAAGTCACATGAAAGTTGCATCTTAAAGGATAGGTTCATCTTTTAGGGACATGTTCCTAACCCCCCCCCCCCCCCCATGACAGCAGTACATGAAGTTCCCCATACTAGCTGCCACTTTGAAATCAGCATGGCTGTGTGTGTGTGTGTGTGTGTGTGTGTGTGTGTGTGTGTGTATGAGAGAATGAATTACAAGCCCCAACATCCTTTGCAGCTGCCAGTTTTTAGTTCTCAATGAGCTACCATGGCACTGTAGAGCGCCATGGTGGCTCATGGATTCTTCCTGTCAGATTGTATCTGCTTGCCTGTACAGGATGTACGGGCACACAGATACACTGACCGATCTGCAGGAGACCTGCATGGCATCAGTGATCTGCTGATCGCTGGTGCAATGCTTTACAAGCTGCAAAAAAGGAAATGTACATTTTTTTTAACCTTACTTTATTATTTTTCCCCAAAACGTGAACTTATCCTTTAAGGTTATCAATGCAATAGTTGTATAACAGTCAAAGCCAAAGTCACATCCAAGTTGCACCCATCCAAAGTTACATCAAAGTCACAATGGAAATCTCACAACTTTGGACAAGTGTGATTGGAGCCCAATACAGAATACTATAAGGAAAGCACAGCAAAGCTGTGGCATCCTATGGCAAAGGAGATAATCAGCCAAGGATAGACAATGTGTCATAACTGTGGGGTTGATTTACTAAAATTGGAAAATGCTAAACCTGGTGCAGCTGTGCATGGTAGCCAACCAGCTTTTAACTTTAGCTTGTTCAATTAAGCTTTGAAAAAAAAAATAATAATTAAAAAAAAAAAAAAAAAATATAGTATAATAAAACCTAAAAATAAATGCACACTTATCTTTCTTCACTTTTAGCATTTTGTAAAGAACATCTGTTGATCTTCCATGAACCCAGTGTATACCTAACCTCCTGTCGTTGGCCGATAATGCTACCTGTGTTGTACTGAAGACTACATAATAACTCCTCCAATCTTATGTTATGGGGAGTAGAGGGGAAGGTTTTCTATAGTCCAGCAGGGAAGAGCTCAGGTAGGGTTAACACTGCTTGGAATTTCAGTGTAGAAGTGGCAGCATTGTCCGACAACACAGGCAGATAGGAGTCCACTGGATTTCTTTAATTGTAGCATAGAGGGATGTGCATGCATTGTGTAGTCATGCATTGAGATGTAATTTTTTTTGCCAAGTTCCCCCCAAAAAATAAAAAAGCAAAGTAAGTCACCTAAAATCCAGTAAGCTCAAAAGGTCATCTGAAGGTGGAAATCCCAAAAAAATAAACACATAAATGACATTGCCTTAGCTAGGAGGATTACTTTTAGCATTGCAAATGTCCTGGATGAAAGAAGAAAAAAAAAATGTAACATTGACATTTCTTATAATATTTCTATAATCAAACACTGCATTGTTTTCATTATGACAACACATTTTGAACAGAAAGCAGATGAAAAACTAGTCTATGTGTACAGTCGTGCTAATAAACCAATATTGCCAAACTGCAGTTTTGGGAAGAGAGTCGCCATACTTCCCTTTGTGTCTTCCACTGACTGTAGCTGTTGCTTTTAAATTGGCAAGAGCTGTTCAGATTGCAGTGTCTACATCTATTTTAAGTTCCTCAACAGGCTTCTCAGAAGCCGAAGTCCTCTTTGTATTGTGCTCAGGAGATTCGCTGATCATTCCCAAGATGGCTGCTCCACTGCTGGACTTTCGCACTGCCATGTTCTTTTCAGAACTGCCGCAGCACTGCTTGGGAGCGCATTGAGTTCTGCAAGAGAGTTCACAAAGGGATATTCTAGAGCCAGACTCAACACTGGAAAACTCGGGCTGGATTGTTGTGGCATGGATTCCTTCATTGTGGAAGAAGTCCTTAATCCGCTTAGCCACATCCATGTAAGCAGTGGGATCCTGGCATTTTATATGAGCCGTGGCAATGATTCGGCTTTCAGCCAACTGCCAGACATGCAGCTCATGGACGGCTTCCACACCCTCCAGGCTTTTGAGCTTTTGTTTCAGAGAGGATATGTCAATTTGTTTAGGGACTGTTTGTAGAAGGATAAGAGCAGACTCTTTGAGTAGTGGATAGGTTGTGTACAACAATATACACACCATGATGACACACAAAGAAGGATCAAGGTAAAGGACCCAACAAGGTCCAGCGATGGCAACCTGCGGATGTTCTGCACTTTCATTGAGTGCTGCCGAGGTGTGATTCACGTCCGGATGGTCGGAGCAGTGGTCATGCACACAAGGGTTGTAGCATGGTCCATTGGGTGGACAGGGGTTAAAAACCAAATAAAATATTATAGCATTGACCACCACAATGACAGAACCCAACGCATCTCCAAGAACATGCAAGAATACTCCCCGCATGTTGAGTTCAGATCCATCTTCAGTAATTTCTCCCATGTTAGTCTGCATGCTTCCATTCGATCTGTGTTCCACTTTGTCTGCCAATAAATCTATGGAGAACAAAAAAAAAAAAAAAAAAAAAAAATAGAAAATATTAGTTGCCTGCGTTGGCAAAAATCTCAACTTGAAATCAATTACCTGAATGGTTACTTTGGTATTGCACAAAAAATTTTTAAAAAAAAAAGGGGGGGGGGGGGGGGGGATGAAAAACAATGTAATAAACAGCATCTCACAAGTCCTTAGACATTTCTTCCTTTACTATGGCTTTTCTACCCTCCTTTGTCACTTGTTGATCCTGACAGTAACAGACCTTGTCCTAGGGCAGCATTCACTGCACTGTATTTATGGAACAGTGCTGTTACCGTAGGCCAGGACTACAGAACACCTCTTCATCTTCCCTTCTTTAGGCCCCGTTCACACCTCAGTGTTTTGCAGTGAAAAACACTCAACAAAACAAACCACTATATTCAATAGCCTTTACATCCGAGTGTCCTGTCACTTGTAGCTGAATGCCTGTGGCTCCAAAAAGTACATGATCTGTTTTTCCAGGCAGAATTGAGCATTTTGGGCCACACAGACTTCAATGGAAATGGCTGAAAAAAAAAAATGTTTTTTTTTTGCCGGTTTTAACTGATCTCCTCCCCCTAGTGATTTCTGTTGGATAAAAGTAAAAGGCCTGAAGCTTGAATACATATGTAAAACACCTGTAACGCCTGTATGCACTTGCAAAAAACACACAAAAAAAATAAATAAATAAAAAAAAAAAAAAAAAAAAAAAAGAAGATTTATATAAAATTCCTGGGGGGAAAAAAAAATCAATATGGTAAATAATAAAATAGGTCTGCTCAGGTAGGAAAGCAGCCCGACACCAAGGGGTTGGTCTGTAGTCAATACAGATAGCTGTTAACAGTGTAACTGGCAAGAGTGCAAAACAGGCAGATGCCACAGGAAGTTATAAGCTCAAAAGATTGCTAGCAGGATCATTTGTGCACTTAACAGTGCTCTGCTCTTGGTGGTGTTCCCGTTTTGTGCATCAGCATTACTACCTGGAATTAAAATGTATTTTTGGGGCTTTGAACCAGGTCATTAACACAACATGCCTACAACTTTGAAAATTTAAATACAAAAAAAAACAAAAAAAAAAAAAAAAAACCACAACACACACACAGAAATTGAGAGGTCGAGAGTGCATAAGTAGTCACCCCCTTTGTTATAAAACCCCTAAATAAAAAAGGTGTGGTCGAACCAAATATCTTCATAAGTGCTATAAATACATAAAGTGCAAACAAGGCATCAAAGGATGTCAGTATGAATACAAATACATCTATTATGAAAGTCTGCAACTAAGCAAGCAACATGAAGACTAAAAGCAAGACAGTGATGATGCAATTTTCTATTTTTTGCAGAAAATCATTTGGAACACAACCAGTGTTGATAGAGGAATCCCTCCCACAGTGCTATTGTGTTCTGCCAAAAGAACACGATTACTGCTAGCAGCTATAGCCACAAACAGCAAGCGCGCGGGGGGGTGTAACCCGACTGGCTGGTTGTACTCCAGTACAACTAGCTTGCCCATCAATGGATCGAATCTTGTCCGGTCCCTGCTGAACTGACCGGGATTTGACCCATCTTTGGCAAGCATAAAATGTAAGTTCACCTTTATAGAAAGATCTGCAAGGTGAACTTGCATAGGTAACCCGTAACCTCCTAGGCTAAGCGATGTTGCGATAAACTTGGCAGGCTGCCTGCGGCTCTGTACTCAAATCGAGGAAATGCTGTTTTAAGATCGTGAGGGGGGTGGAATCGTGATTTCATCATGCATCGTGCAGCTCTGTTGACCTAATTTTTTTGGGCAAGGCCGTTCTCCCCTTTAAACAGAAACCTGTACCAAGAAAAAAAAAAGTATACTGCCTTTACTGTTCTATGGAAAATGCTGCTTGCCTGGCTGTCAATAGCTTAAAATTTTCAGTCACTGATCTGAAACAAGTATGCAGCAGGTGAAAACAGGACTCTGGACCTGCATCTGTGGAAAGCCAGGGACTCAAAAGCATTGAGTCTTGGGGGGGGGGGGGGACGACAAGCTCTGGCATTCACATTCACTGCCAAATGTTTTTATTTCAGGTACTTATGTAGCACTGTCAATTTACGCAGCGTTTTACATCAGTCCCTGCCCTCGAAGGAGCTTACAACCTAAAATCCATAACATACATTCATACAAATATGATTTGTAAACTATATAAATCATCTAAACGAAAAAAAAAAAAATTGAATATCTGCTTTACACTTTCAGCTAGAACCTTAACAGATATGTCAGCTTGACTCTTGGCACTGGCTTATCAGAAGTAATTGCCCTACAAAGATAAACTTTAGATATAAAACCAAAATGACACTTATATTCCACCTGCCAAAGTACAAGCAAGTGGTTTGTTTTTTTTAATTAAAAAAAAACCCAAAACATGTCATACTGACCTTCTTTGTGCAATGCACAGAGCAGCCCCTTTAAAGAGGAGGTAAAATTCCTCTGCTGACATTTACCTATAAGTAAGCCTATAATAAGCTCTTGGCCTGGGAACCTCAGACAACTTCTGTCTAGGAGAGCAAAAGACTGGAAAGATATTAAACTATCTCGCTGTCCCAGACAAGAGAAAGCAGCCATTCTATTTTGGAGCGGAGGGAACATCACAGCTGACACTGCGGATATCAGGAGAGTTTGACCCCTATAATTTGGGGTCCATTGTGGCCGGTAAAAGGCCATCTGGCTTTTTTTTTTTAGCTTACTTCTCTGTTCGGATATTAAGCATTGACCAGTCACCATTGTAGATTTCCAGGTGCTGCATCAGAATTTGCCTTCATTGTCATTCTATTTCCAAATCATCATGTCTGTTTTGGGACTTTTGACATTATTTATATGTTGTCTTGGATGGATTCTTGATTTTAAAAGTTCATCCTGTGTTTGTTGGGACTTTTTCAACACGATAAGAATTGATTCATAGTGACTTATTCACTCACATGTTATGCGTTTTCTGCATGATTATTTATTGATGGGTTGGAGTTTTTGCAATCTCTTTTTTTCTATATAATAGGGCTTACCTATAGGTAGTGAAAATATCTCCTAAACTTTTACCATTTAGACCAGTGTTTCTCAACTCCTGTTCTCAGGACCCACTAAGGCTCCATTCACACTAGCGCGTTTTTTGATGCATTTTGCATAAATGCACGGGAATTTTTTAACATGGGTTCCTATGGAACATGTTCACATCAATGCTTTTTTGTATCTCTGCGTTTTTGGAAAGGGTCGGGGACTTTTTTTCATGCAAAATGCAGCGTTTTGCATGTAATGGATTTCAATGGACAAGCATCAAAAACGCAAGTGCACCGTTTTTGCAGCGTTTTTGCCGTTTTTTTTTTTTAATTTTTTTTACATTTTTTTTTTTAGACTGTAAAAAAAAAAAAAAAAAACAAACGCAAAACGCAAATCGCGGCAAAAACGCGGCTCAAAAACGTGGCAAGCATGAAAAAAAAACCTCCAAAAACGCTCAAAAGCAACATGCATAGGTGTGAATCGAGCCTTACAGACCAGTATTACCTTGGGGGAGATACAGACTAGAATACTGAAATCACTGAGCAGCAAATTATATCACCTGTGATGTATTTCAGTTATCTTGCAAACGTGGCCAGGAGCTGAGAACCACTGATTTAGGAGAGATTTATATTACATGCAGCCAGTGACATCATAGGCGCGTGTGCTCTGAAGGAAAGGCCACGGGTGCAGTTCCTTCCGAGCCCCATGCCATGAACAGTGGCTTCTTCACGCATGCGTGGGAGTAACGTCATTGCGGCTCTGGTCAATCACAGCGCCAGGGCCTGCGAACAAAGAAGAAATCTGGGGGAAATGTCAGTTGTCTCAGTGGTATGAGGGCATCTCTACAACAGCTTTGTTCTAAGGGCCCTTTCACACTGGGGCGGGGGTGGCGTCGGCGGTAAAGCGCCGCTATTGTAATCGGCGCTTTACCGTCAGTATTCGGCCGCTAGCAGGACGGTTGTACCCATGCTAGTGGCAGAGAAAGGGTTAAAAACCTCTGCAGAGGCGCTTTGCCGGCGGTATAGCCACGCTGTCCTATTGATTTCAATGGGCAGGAGCGGTGAAGGAGCGGTATATACTCCGTTCCTTCACCGCTCCGAAGATGCTGCTAGCAGGACTTTTCCCGTCCTGATAGCGCACCGCTCCAGTGTGAAAGCCCTCGGGGAGTTCACACTGGAGACAAAGCAGCGGCACTTTCGAGTTTGCAGGCGCTATTATTAGCGCAATAGCGCCTGCAAACCGCCCCAGTGTGAAAGGGCCCTAAGGCAAGTATCATAATTGCAGATCGCCATTACTAATAATAAAAAAAAAAGCCATAAAAATATAACCCCCATTTTGTAGACACGATAAATTTTGCGCATTTTATCAATTATACGTAGAATACATATCGGCCTAAACGTAGGGAAATTTTTTTTTTTTTATTTTGTATATTTTTGGGGGATATTTTTTATTATAGCAAAAAGTAAAAAAATATTGTTTTTTCCCCCCAAAAGTGTCACCCTTAGTTTATAGCACAAGAAATAAAAAACCACAGGAGGTGATCAAATACTATAGAGATCTCTATTTGTGGGAAAAAGAGGATGTCAATTTTGTTTTGGTGCAACGTTGCATGGCCGCGCAGTTGTCAGTTAAAGCGACGCAGTGCTGAATTGCAAAAAGTGCTCTGGTCAGGAAGGGGGTAAAATCTTTGGGGGCTGAAGCGGTTAAAGAACATGTTATACTTACCTGCTCTGTGTAGAGAGCCAAAGCTCTCATACACATCGCTGGAGGAAGATCAGGCTCAAGCAAGTAATGGGAGGGGAGGGAGGGGGTTTAACACGCTACACAGAAAAGATTTTTTTAACTTCACGCATACTCTGCATGAAGGTAAAAAAAAAAAAAAAAACCCTTAGAACCACTTCAATGTTGGTAGTTATACACCCTCAATACAAGATCAAGCTCATGTGTAAAAAGCCTAAGATCACCGGGAGCCCAAATGTGTATGGCCACACTGACCATTGACAGCTAGACAGTCGTCGCTCCCCCCCAATAATCACCCATCTCCCCCCCCCCCCCCCCCCCCCGGCAAAAATTACTAATCTAACAATCTTATGGATTTTCTTAATCCCCTTTAACATGGAGCAAATCCTTTAACAATTGCTGCTCCATAGAAAGCAATGAATGATCTGGGAAAATGGCAACCACATTTCAGCAATCCTGCCATTAAAAAGGTGTTGCCAGTAGGGCTGAAACAACTAATCGATTAATCGACAACTAATCGATTATGAAATTAATCGATTACTATTTTCATAATCGAATAATCGGCCAGTAACATAATGGGGTTAAAAAAAGCTAAAATGAGTCCTTTATAGTGAAAAAAGAGCAAATCGCTACTGTAAATATTACTTTCACAGTTCTACAGTAAAAAAAATGAACCCCTTACATTAGCAATTATCTGCCTTTTTCTTTTTGTACTATAAAGGGCTAACTTTAGTTTTTTTAACCCCATTATATTACTAAACATCTTAGACCTGGTTCACATCTATGTGTTTTTTGGTGCTTTTTGCAGAAATGCACCACAATTCATTTACATGGTTTCCTATGGGACACTTCACATCTATGCTTTTTTCAGCCGCTGCATATTTGGAAAAGGGTCAAGGACTTTAACGCAAAACGGTGCTTTTTTGGTTTATTATACTTCAATGGAGAAGCTGCAGAAGAGCATGTAATGTGTTTTTGCAGCAATTTGTGTTTTTTTTTTAATCTGCTCAACGACAAATTGTCCAAAAAAAAAAATGCAAAAATGCAAATCGCAGCAAACGCACAGCAAAAAGCACTTCAGAAACAGATCAAAAGCAAACTGCATAGGTGTGTACCGAGCCTTATGCTGGCCACGAATCAATTATCAGGCGAGAACATTCAGACGAAAAATCTTTGTACGTTCGCTGAAAGAAAGTTGTTTGAAATTTTCAATTGTTTTTAACATTGTTTTTAAAACGAATGTAAATTTCTGAACGAAAATCACATATACTGTCTGAAAATTCCTTTGACTAAGAAGTTTTCTATTTCCAAATTTTCCCGTCACCATGGTTGAAAATGAACATCGATTTTACCCCACTAATGATTAGAAAATCGAACGAACGTTCTTACAATTACATTTTTATTTTTTTTTGAAGGAAGACATTTGTTTTTTTTAAATAAAAAAATGTGATCTGAGTCTGATGATATTTACCAGATTCACCCTTTAATAGTTTATCTCCTCTAATAGTATCTCTACAGTATATCTCCTCTGTTATTCTCAGAGTGGATTAGATATTTTGCTCCCTAACCATATAGTTGGTTATTTATATTTACCAATGCATAGAGATATTTAAGAATAAATTGCCTTTTTTTAAAACTTTACATATTAACTAAATTATACACCACACTTTTTTTTTTTTTTTTTTTAAGGTTATTAACCGATTAATCGAAACAATAATCGGCCAACTAATAGATTATGAAAATAATCGTTAGTTGCAGCCCTAGTTGCCAGCCAACAGTAGATCTGTTAATGCGATATGCCCCCTCGCCCCTCCATGTTATGGGGGGAGGGCACCTCACAGGAACACAGAACTGCCTCAAGGTGTGTTGGGGGGGGGGGGGGGGCAGGAGTGACATTCAGAATGAATAGCATTGTACTGCACCAATGCAAATAATAAACCCACCATGGTGTCTACAGGCACCTAATGTGCAATGTACTTTATACAAAAGTCAATAAAATTCCAAATCTGATCACCAAATTGTTTTTTTCCCCTATGCATTCAAGATAAAAGGGGGCCCCTTTTTTTGGGGGGGGGGGGGGGGGGGCTGGGTCAAAGCCATTTCTTTAGAGTTTTAGATATTAGGCATTTTCCCAGTAGAATGACTAATTCCTAAACAATCACTTCTACTGTGGGGACACATTTATTTATAACCATGGTTTACCACAAGGTTTCAAGAAGGGAAACCCCAACTAGGAAACGGTTATACAAGACTAAGCGTAACCAAAGAATTGACTGGAACATTCTTGGCAGTGAAGACTAGACTCTGTTCCTTGGCAGTCCTTCGAGCTCTGCCGTAATGTAGGAGCCCCAGGAGCATACTGAAAAATCAATGTACAAACCCAGGACACAGCTGCTACCGCAAACACAGTCCCGCTAATTACACAGATGTGCTCATTTATAATACTGTCAAATGGGACATTGATTTTTTATAAAGACATGAACGCAAGACAATACAGACAACTTAAGGCTGAACTACATGTACATTGTAGGAACACCTGAATGTCATTGCCCAGAGTAGGCTTCCTCAAGGTGACAACAGTGGACCATGCCTATGTAATGAGAACCTAAATTGCCACCTAAAGTCCCCAAAAGACAACACAGGAGCACAAGTGAAAGACAGAGCACCGTCATCCAGTCTCTATGCAGGGACCTTGAGCAGGAAGAGAAGAAATTTAAAGTGGAACTAAACCCTCCTCTCCTTTTCAGCCAAGAAAGCTGCCATCTTGGCCTCGGTTTGATCTGCACATGTGATCAGTTAGGACACCAGCTATTTGATGGTTTGACAACCAGTGCAAAAGCAATCCCAGCATTCCAGGAATGTAACAGTTAAATTGATGGGTTTAAGGTCACTTTAAAGGCCAAGTTCACACTTTTGTAGTGTGTTAATGAGTACCATTAATGTGTATAGCATCAAAGGAAGGTCGTTCATTTGAAGCCCCTCAAAAAGTTTTTTTTTTTTGCAACGCACATCGTTTGCTTTGGGGTACCAGCAAGAATCAATGGCACTGCAGTGCACAAACATGTTTTAGCAAATGTTACGGCGCTGCGTTGCTTTAACTGACAATTGCGGTTGTGCGATGCTGTACCCAAATAAAACGTTTGTCCTTTTTTTTCCCCCCACAAATAGAGCTTTCTTTGGTGGTATTTGATCACCTCTGCTGTTTTTATTTTTTGCTCTATCGACAAAAAAGGACCGACAATTTTGAAGGGAAAAAAAAAAAAATCTAATTTCTTCATCAATTTAGGCAAACGTGTATTCTTCTACATATTTTTGGTAAAATAAATCACAATAAGCGTATATATTGATTGGTTTGCACAAAAAAGTTACCACGTCTACAAACTATGGGATAGATTAGTGGCATTTTTACTAGCAATAGTGGCGATCAGCAATTTTTAGTGGGACTGCAACATTACAGCGGACAAATTGGATACGAAGTGACACTATGGAGACCGGTGACACCAATACAGTGATTGAGGGTTATATATATATATAAAAAAAATTTTTTTTTTTAAAAAAGCACTTCACTGAATAAAAGGACACTGTCGGGGAATTGGTTAACACCAGGAGTGATCAAAGGGATAAGTGTGCTTATAGGGAGTGATTACTGTGTGGGGTAGGGTTGCACCGATACCACTTTAAGACTAGAGGTCGACCGATATGGGTTTTTCTCTGGCCGATGCCGATATTTAGAAATCGCGGTGGCCGATGGCCGATATATGATGCCGATTTTTTTTCGGCCGATATATTAGGCCGATTTTTTTTTTTTTTTTCTTTTTTTTCCCCCCTTCATCTCATAAAATCTAACAGTTAGACCCCTTTCACACTGGGGCATTTTTTTTTAGGCACTTTTGGGCTAAAAATAGCGCCTGTAAAGTGCCAGTAAAACGGCTCCCCTGCAGTCTCAGTGTGATATCCCGAGTGCTTTCACACTGAGGCGATGCGCTGGCAGGATGTAAAAAAAAAAAAGTCCTGCAAGCAGCATCTTTGCAGCGGTGTATACCGCTGCTCCACCACTCCTGCCCATTGAAATGAATGCGCACCGCTGCCGAAGCACCTGCATAGCGTTTTGGCAGCAGCACTTCAGGGGCGCATTTAACCCCTTCCTCGGCCGCTAGCTGGGTTATAAGCGCCCCGCTAGCAGCCGAATAGCGCCGCTAAAATGACGGTAAAGCGCCGCTAAAACTAACAGCGTTTTACCGTCAACGCGTGCCCGCTCCAGTGTGCAAGCAATCTTAAGTAATAAGTGATACAGAAAATTTTTTACATTTAAACATTTATTGAACAAAACAAACCTCCAATCAGTTCACTTGTATGTATAATTTAGATTAAAAAAAATAACTATCTTAAATATTAAATACACAAAAACAGGTAATCAAAACTTTTGGACGAAAAAAAAAAAATGGGCTAACTTTACTGTTTATTTATTTTTTTTTTTAATTAGTGTATTTTTAAAAAAAAATTGCGTTTGAAAGACCGCTGCGCAAATACCGTGTGACATAAAATATTGCAACAACCGCTATTTTATTCCCTAGGGTCTCTGCTAAAAAATATATATATAATGTTTGGGGGTTCCAATTGATTTTCTAGCAGAAAATACAGGATTTTTACTTGTAAGCAACAAATGTCAAAAAAGATTTAGTCTTTAAATGGTTAAACTGAGAACTTCTCCACGGAGTTCAGTCTATTGATAAAAAGAACCCGAAGAGATACAAATGTATCTTCTTATCAGATTTGGCAGGCTGCCCAGAAGAGGAAAGAAGACAAACTTTAAACGGCTTGCAATTGACTTCTATGACAGAAGTCATTTGCAAGTCCCGCTGAAGTTATAATCGGCTTTTTTTATCAGCACAATCGGCCGATGCCGATTAAGTAAAAAAAGCCAAATATCGGCCGGCCGATATATCGGTCGACCTCTATTTAAGACCGAGTACAAGTACCGATACTCACTCCCCCCCTTCTACAGGTTGCAAGTTTTCAGTTACAGAGGAGTTCTAGGAATATAATTATTTCTCTCGCTCCAACGTTTGCGGCGATACCTCACATGTGTGGTTTGAACATAGTTTTCATATGCAGGCTTTACTCACCTATACATTCGCTCCTGCACGCAAGCTCGGTGGGACAGGGGACATTTAAAAAAAAAAATTCTTATTTATTTTACCTTCTATTTTTAAATTTTACACTGTTCTTAAAAAAAAAAAAAAAAAAAAAAAAAAAAAGACAGGACCTCTTAAATTTGAGATATGGGGTCAAAAAGACCTCAGATCTCATATTTACACTAAAATGAAATTAAAAATAAATAAATAAAAAAATCATGACTTCAAGAGCTATGGGCGGAAGTGACATTTTTATGTCACTTCCGCCCTGCAATGGTATGGAGACGGGTGGGGGCCATCTTCCCCTCACTCGTCTCCATACTTAACAGGAGACAGGACACGATTGCCTCTGCTGGCGGCTACGGTAAGCGGCGGAGGGCACCGGAGAGTGACTTATCTGAAAGCGGACCGCCCGCTGATTAAAAGGATACCGGTTGTTAAGGTAGGCAACTGCTGCCATAACGATATCCCTCTTCAAACAGCCGACGTATAATGGTGAGAAAGGGGTCTAAACAGACTCCTGACATTTTCCCTTTGAGACAGGGAAAGAGGGTGAATCTGTGTCCTCAGTCTCTCAGCAGCCTCAGCTCCACTAAAGATGAATGGACAGGAGACAGGAGACAGAGGCTCCTCTCCATTCATAAACTGAAGCAGTGTAAACATAGTTTACGCTGCTTAGTTATGAATGGAGAGTCAGTGATCACTATAAAAAAAAGGGAGATCTGTGCTCCTCTCCCCCCACCTGCGCACTGATCACCCGACTGACCAGGAATCAGGTTAGGCTTTAGAGCATTTGCTCAGTATCGGTACAACTCTAGTGTGGGGGGGATGGACTAACTGGAGGAAGAGAGACATCCGTGTTCCTGATTAGCAACAACGCAAGATCTCTCTCTTCCTCTGACAGAATGACGGTCTGACTGTTGTTCTGCCTCTCCAGGGAACGATCGGTGGGTCCCAGCAGCTATCGTACCCACCGTGTCCAATCACAGCGGGAGCGGGCCACCAGGTACCTCGTTTCACGCAGCCGGGCCACCCTGCCGCAGTAAGACCCCTTTCACACCGGGGCGCTCTGCAGGCGCTACATCGCTAAAAATAGCGCCTGCAAAGCGCCCTGAAAGAGCCGCTCCTCACACTCCCATGTGAAAGGCCGAAGGCTTTCACACTGGAGCGGTGCGCTGGCAGGACGGTTAAAAAGAAAAGTCCTGCTAGTAGCATCTTTGGTGCAGTGTGTATACCGTTCCTTCACCATTGAAATGAATGGGGCAGTGCGGCTATACCGCCGGCAAAGCGCCGTTGCAGCAGCGCATTGCGGTGGTTTTAACCCTCTCTCGGAAGCTAGCAGAGGGGTAAAACTGCCCCGCTAGCGGCGGAGAACCGCCGCTAAAAATAGTGCCGTTTTACTGCCAGCACCCACACCACCCCAGTGTGAAAGGGCTCTAAATGTGCTGTGGGCAGTCCGGAAGCAGTTAAATAGGTTATGGTTTTTCCCAAAAAAAAAAAAAAAGGGGGGGGGTATTCTTGAGGAAGTTTTCTTGTTTGCTAGCTTGAAATTTAGCTTTATATATTCTTATTTTACTGAATGGATATGTATGTTGGAATCCAATGCAAATTAAAGTGGTTCTAAACCCTAAAACTTTTTTTTACCTTCAAAGAAGTAAAGGATTTTTTTTTTTTTCCCCCCCAGATTCATACTTACCTAGATGGATGCAGCATCTGTCCCCCGGCGCCTCTACACTGAGAACCACTGGTGGAGACACCGGACAGAGTGTGCAGCTGCCAGGATTTTCTAAGCCACTGAACATAGGCGCTCCACTACTTTATTCTCCTGTACTGTGGTCTCTGCCAGCTAACAGCCGTCATAGACAACATCTCCTCCTGAGCCAGCATAGGGATTAACCATCTACTTTGCACTAATATCTGTAACACCTTGCATTTATCCTATATATACCCGATATGGTGTCTGTTGAGGGATAACCATCTTGGAGGTCTGGATAGAGATACTTTCAGTCCTCATGCGCCCAATAGTCTATTAGATCACTTATTATTCAGCTGACGGACGTGACACCCTTTGTGTCCGGTCACACTCTGACGGTCCTGGTCTCGTTGGTGGCGGCGCTGATGCTCGGGTCTGGACCCCGGTGGCTAACAGGCTCTTCCCTTCCCCTTAATCGGATGCCATGTGATACTATTTTCTATGATATACATCTCACCTCCAGCCCCTGAAGAAGAGGTCGTAATCAATACAAAAAACCTCAAAACGCGTCGGGCCTGCACTGTCAATTAGCTCCTGTTTGCTGAAACAGCGTTTTGTGGGTTAAGTGCAGTTCTGTTGATCTGTTTTGTATATCTGTATCATTACCATTTGTAAACTGAGGCATCCATTGTGTTACCACTGTTGTTTTTCATACAATATGTGTCATATTTTTAAACTAATTTTTTGATATAATAAAAAACAAATATTTTTTATACTCTTGATACATTATTTGAGACTTCCACCCCTTAAAATCCCATCCAAGAGGAAAATCTTTTGATTCTACACTGAGAACCGATTGAACCACCAGCTTTGGCTGGACTTCTCCTTTAAGGCATTCCCTGCAATAAAGTGATATTCAGTCCTGGTTCACACAGTGCAATGTGGGAAACGTACAAGATGCACTGCATTTCCCCTCATCGCACACTGCATAAGTAATCGCACGGCATCGATGCGATTTGCTGTGGATGTCAATGTTAGATTAAACATCGCAAAACACAGTGCGATTAGCATAATCGCATGGGTGTGAACACCCATGCAATGCGATTCAGGTGCAGGGGAAAAAAGGGTTCTGCACCATTTTGGTATGTATGCTCAAATGTATAGCTCAAATTGCACCGCATGTGATGTGCACAGGAATGAGTTGATTCTTGTGCGAATCACATGCGGTGTTCAGCACGCTCTAGGGTGAGCCCAGGCTAAGGTTTGGTTTTTAAAAAAATATGTTATACTTACCTGCTCTGTGTAATAGTTTTACACCGAGAAGCCCTGATGCTCTTCTTCTCGGGTTCCCCCCCCCCCCCCGCTTACGCACCTGTCTCTTCCCCCATGACCAGTGCCCCCTTGATGATTGCCTTCCTATGGGGGCACTCTGTGTGAGGGAGGACTCAGGAGTGCCGAAGGGACTCCAGAAGAGGAGGATCTGGGCTGCTCTGTGCAAAACCATTACACAGAGCGCAAGTATGAAATGTAAAAAAGAAAAATAATCATTTCAAAAAACACACAAACACACACACACACACTTCAAGGTTGCATATTTATTCAAAGAAAAGAATTAATCTTTAAAAATGACAAGTAAAAGTCAAATAGGCTTCTCCTTTTTTTGCACACTCCTTGCTTTCTGCACACTACTCCATTCTGCACACGGCTCCTAAAGAATAATACCTATAAAATGACTAACGCTTGAACAAACGTTGTGCAACCAAAGACAGATGATCACACGCATACTTAAGTAACAAACTAAATACCCTAGAGAACCGCATCAAACAGCAAAGACCGTGCTAGAAGTGCATTGCTATGCAGGTTTCATGAAAGACTAAACCAATTGGCTACTTTCTACAACATAGCTATATTCATGTACTCTGCAGATATAGTCTCTGCTTTAGACTTTGTGATGTTAAAAAGGACCTGCGACTGTCAGACTAGGGAAGAGGAGGCTGCAGGGACCAGTCTTACAGACTGGGGGAGCCTGATCAATCAGCTTGGGTACAACCAGCCTGACAGATTCTCTTGCGATTATTGCTAGCGGCTGCTAACAATAATCACTGTCTCCTCCCAGCAGGGATGGCTTTCCCCACCCTCGGAACAGACAAATGGCTTGGCAGGAAAGATTCCCCTGTCAGCACTGTATGTTGATGTGGGAATCGTGTTAATTGTTTTTCCTGCAACCTGTGGTTCAAAGTCTTCTCTACATCCATTCAAACTGCTGAATTTATAAGCTTGTCTGAGAGTTTAAAAAAAAAAAAAAAAAAAAACACACCACAGCAAGAAGGAGGGAGTGGAGCTAGTGTTACACTCTGGAGAGCTCTGAGAGCTGATTGGAGGAAAGGGACACCCCCCCCCCCCCCACACACACACACACACACACACACACACAGGAACAGAGCCAAAGGTGGTCAATCAGCTGGAGCTCCCTCCCCTGTCACCTTTTTTCTTTTGGTGTCAGGAAAACTCGCCAGAAGCGACTCATGCTGATAGCAGAGGAACAAAGCAGCAGACAGAAATGACACTTAGTGCTCCTAATTGACACAAGTACACACTATAGAAGGATATGTTCATTCATATTTCACATCTGAGGTTTACAACCACTTGTAGTCATCGGTTATTGATCCCAAAATGGTTTCTATACTGTTGTTAGGGAAGGGCGTAGTCACAAATAGGTTTTTAGTAATCACAAAAAAGGTCACTGGGTGTCAAAAGTGCCAGTAGCTGATGTGTCAAATTTTTAGTTGCTTATCTGGAGGAACATGTAGTAATAGTCAGAAAATGCCTACATCAGCACACTTAAAGGAGCAGTCACTATGTGGCCCCTGTAAATAGCACACGTCATATGGGGCACTCAGTGAGGTGCTGCCTTTGTAGATATATAGTCCCCATCAGGAAGCTGGAATCACCTGAAAAGCAGCAATTTCTAAATCCCTTCGAGTCAGCTATGATAAAGAACACTTCATTTTTGTTTGCATTCCTTACATTGTTTTATTAACACTTTCTATGTATTAAGGTAAAAAACCTTAAGGCTGGGTTCACACCGGTGTGAACCCAGACATGGCATGTGATTTGCACTACATTGCAGATCACAATAAATGTCTTTGCGATGTGAATTCAGCCATACAAAGCGTATGGCTGAAATTGCATCTGCACCAAAATGGTGTAGGACCCTTTTTTGGGTCCGCAACGGAATTGGATGGCATGGGTGTTCAGAACCCATGCCATCCAAATCCTGTACCATTTCACAGTTCGCACTGCAATCTGCAAACCGATCTTGGAGGTTTCAGTAACTTTCTATTGACACCTGCAGCAGTTCCCAGAGGGCAGTGTGAACTGCCCGAGAGTGACATGCAATGCGGTAACCTGCACTGAAATCACAGATTACTGAATCACACGTGTGAACCCAGACTCTGGGTGCAGCTTTCCCCCAGGCCCCCCCCCCCCCCCCCTGTACCTACCTGAGCCCCATCTCAATTTAGTGATGTGCATTAGAGAAGCTCTCAGAAACAAAAGCTCCCCTGGGTCTCTCTCCTCATGGACTCACAGCAGTGGGAGTCATTGGCTCCTGCTCCTGTTAATCCCAGCCAGTAAGCACATGAGGAGACAGCAGGGGGCGGGCCTGAGCCATGCTTTGTGAATGGACAACCTCCATTCACAGAAGCGCAGCTCGGGAGTGAGCCTGTTAGAGTGCCCCCATGGCAAGAGGTTTGCTTTTGGGCAGGGCAGGAGCCCTGACAGAGGACCCAAAAAGAAGAGGATCGAGGCTGCTCTGTGCAATGGTTTTGCACAGAGCAGCCTCGATTCTCTTCTTTTTGGGTCCACTGTCGGTGCTCCTGCCGAGTGCTCCCAAAAGCAAGCCGCTTGCTATGGGGGCCCATCATGCGTTTTTTTCTTTTAAAAATTCCAACCTTTAGAAATCACTTTAACCACTTGCCGACCGGCTCACGCTGATATAAGTCGGCAAAGTGGCACATTCCAGTGATCGCCATTTGGCTACATCGTCCCCTTCAAGAACCGCCAGAGGTGCGCGTGCCCGCAGCACGGCGGGGGAACCGATGCGCGTGGCCAGCGGGCGCAATCGACAAAACGAGCTAGAACGGGGATTTGTGCGTTTGTAAACACACAAATCCCTGGTCTGTCAGGGGAGAGGAGACATATCGTTTGTTCCTGCTAAGTAGGAACAGCGATATTTCTCCTCCCCTAGTCAGTCCCATCCCCCAACAGTAATGCCCCGTACACACGGTCGGACTTTGTTCGGACATTCCGACAACAAAATCCATGGATTTTTTCCGACGGATGTTGGCTCAAACTTGTCTTGCATACACACGGTCACACAAAGTTGACGGAAAATCCGATCGTTCCAAACGCGGTGACGTAAAACACGTACGTCGGGACTATAAACGGGGCAGTGGCCAATAGCTTTCATCTCTTTATTTATTCTGAGCATGCGTGGCACTTTGTCCGTCGGATTTGTGTACACACGATCGGAATTTCCGACAACGGATTTTGTTGTCGGAAAATTTTATAGCCTGTTCTCAAACTTTGTGTGTTGGAAAATCCGATTGAAAATGTGTGATGGAGCCTACACACGGTCAGAATTTCCGACAACAAGGTCCTATCACACATTTTCTGTCGGAAAATCTGATTGTGTGTACAGGGCATAAGAAAGACTAATTAGAGAACACATTTAACCCCTTGATCATCCCCTAGTGTTAAGACCTTCCCTGCCAGTGACATTTACACAGTAATCAGTGCATTTAATAGCCCTGATCGCTGCATAAAATGTCAATGGTCCCACCAAAAATGTGTCAAAAGTGTCCAAACTGTCCGCCGCAATAATGCACAAAAAAAATAAATAAATAAAATCGCAGACTACCACCATTACTAGGGATGCACCGATACTAGGCATTTTCACGAGTATCTGAATACCGGAAGTGATGTCAGTTGGGGGCGGGACACCACCTTCTCCCCTCCGGCTGAAGGGTTCAGAGCAGTACGCTCCTTACGGCACCAGGACGAACAGGGCTCCCGGCTGTCTTTTTTCATTATGCAGCACTGCCTCAATCCTCTCCTGCCTCTGTACACAAGAAGAGGGTGGGTAATGTCTTGAATCCTGTTATCCTGTTCCTGCACAGAGAGAGAGCTGGCAAGATGGCTGGCCGCTATCCAATAACAGAGAGTGGGCGGGTCGCTAAGGGCAAGGGGATAGACAGCATCAGCACGTGTGTTTCTATGTGAGGCAGCTGTGGAATTGTCCCTGGAAGCAGAACCGAGTAATGAGGAGAGCAAGTCCTGCAAACAGGTTAGTGTATTATTATGTACAGTGTCAGCAGGGTACAGACCAGTCTTATACACACTAGCATTATACAGTATATACAGACCAGTCTGTACCCCAACACTGTACTTTATATTATGTAGTGTCAGTGTACAGACTGGTCTGTACCCAATGCACTGTACTGCGCCCTCCCTGTGTTGCCTCCTCCTTCCCCCCCACCAGCTGTCACCTCTGCCCCCATGTCTCTAAATGACCCTGCCATCCCCTTCCCCAGCAATCGCAGCCTTTTTCTTAATTCCCCCACCCCACACTCAACTACCCTGCCCTTACTTACCCCTCTACTTCCCACCCTGCCCTCACCCAACTCCCAAAGCCTCCCAAACCACCCCCCCTACGCGATAGGTATTGGCGAGTACTTGCAAAAAAGTATCAGTACTCGGTGTAAAAAAGTGGTATCGGTGCAACCCTAGCCATTACTAATATAAAAAAAAAAAAAAAAAAAAAAAAAAAAAAAAAGTATATAATAAAAATGCCATAAATCTTTCCCATAATTTGTAGACGCTATAACTTTTGCAGGGGGGGGTGTCGGTGTAGTGGGTACCCACTTCCAGCTGATCCCACTGCGGCAAAGTCACCTGGAAGTTCACCCCCTCCTCCTTCCCCGCCGCCAGGCCATTCACATGGCGCAGCACAAGAAATGGTGGCCGCAGCACCCGAGAGCCAATTGAAAAATCGGCTCGGGTGAAGACAACCGCTGGATCCAGGTACAGGCAAGTGTTCTAATATTAAAAGTCAGCAGCTACAAAATTTGCAGCTGCTGACTTACTTTTTTTCTGATTGAGTCTGGAGCTCCTCTTTAAAATGTGAACATTGCTTCATTTCACACTGGTGCGATGCGAGAACCCTGCGAATCCACTGTCGGTTCCTGCATCGCACCGACTCTCATGCCAGTTCACACTGCCATATGCGAACTGCTGGGGAGTGTCAATACATTGTTAACGACACCCCCAGTTCAGCTCGCGTATCGCACTGCGAACTGACAGTTCGGACATGAATCGGATTGCATATGCGTGCACACACATACAATCCGATTCTGGTCCGAACAGAAAAAAGGGTCCTGTGCGTGTTTGGACCGAATGCGGTGCGATTTCAGCCATACTATCTGTATAGCTGAAATCGCACTGCACAGACATCGCATGTAATGTGAACAGCAGTGCACTGCGAATTACATGCGATGTCTGGCATCGTACAAGTGTGAACCGGGCCTAAATACAATTCAGGAGATTTAAATAAAACTAGAGCACGCAGAATCTGGTGCAGCTGTGTATTGTAGCCAATCAGCTTCTAACTTCAGCTTGTTCAATTATGCTCTGACAATAAAACCTGGAAGTTGATTGGTTTCTATGCAGAGCTGCACCAGATTTTGCACTCTCCAGTTTTAGTAAATCAATCCCTCTGTATCCTGTGCTCCTAGAAACATCACTATACCTGACCAGTTCAGCAGCAACATACGGTACCTGGAAATGTAAAATTAGTAACAATTTGGCTGGGAAATCAAGGAACACTGGCGGCTTAGGTTACTGGGATAAAACCTCACTGCATAGATGGCCATACACTGCAAGGTTACAATTGTTCAGTCCCATGGCCTATTCATGCATGCCTGGTTAAAAATATGGACCAATATAGAAATATTTTACCTAAATCCTCATATTACATCATTTTGGTAGGAAGACTGCAATCAGACTAGAACGCATGTCATCTTAGAGAGACAGGCTTACCTAAACAATCCATTACATTTTTATCCAAATCAGGTATCCCCTCACACCACACAACTGTTGGTAGAACTTGAAGGCCACACAGGCAGATTTAGGTTTAGGAAAACCTAACAATCTCAAAGCATTTAATGGGATGCGATTCCAGAGATAACTAAGGCCGAGTTACAAGAGAATTCCTGGAGTTCTCCTTTACTGGACTGAGGGAGGTAAGCCGGCCGAGCACGGCTCAAGTTTCAACTCATCCCTGTGAACTGAATTCCCTGAGGCCCTGCTGACATCACCCAACTTGACAAATTTCAATAACAAAAAAAAAAAAATAATATATATTAAATCGAAGAAGTCAGCCAAACAATGACATTGACCAATTGGTTGCAGCCACTATTCAGATGTTTGAACAGTTGCTGGCTGTCAGAATACAATAGCAAACAGCGTTACATTCCTCCATCCACGATGTTTAGCACAGGTGGAGGAATCCATGAATTTATTCTACAGCCCAGTCTATATGTGTACAGCCATATATAAAGCCTCTATAATAATAATTTCCCAGGACAGCGGTCTGAAATATCAAATGGTACCATCAGCTTAGTCCTCCCGTTCCCTATGATTTCAATGGAAGTCACTACAATGGTTGCCCCCAGGGACCTCTATTTCGAGGACTATTTCCACTGAAAACGCCAGGGATCCAAAGTAATGATCACAGGTAGGACTGTGCCGAGTATTGGAAAAACCTTATCCAGCATCAATCAAACTTGCAAATCCTGCCACTGGGACAACTTGCCAGCAGCAGGATCGCTATAGAGGGCAACTCCAGCTGTCTGGCTGGGAACAACATTTCCAGAGAGATGCCATGAAAACAGGCTGTAGTTTTTCTGCCCTCTTTAGCGATCTATTACTGGAAACAACTTACCAGCAACAGCGGGGTAGATTCACTAAAATTGGAGCAATGCAGAATCTGCTGCAGCTGTGCATGGTAGCCAATCAGTTCCTAACTTCAGCGCAGCTTGTTCAATTAGGCCCCTTTCACACTGGGGCGGTGGGTGCGTCGGCGGTAAAACACTGCTATTTTTAGCAGCATTTTACCGTCAATTTTGCAGCGCTATTCGGTCGCTAGCAGGGCGCTTTCCCCCCCGCTAGCGGCCGAGAAAGGGTTAAAACCACCGCAAAGCGCTGCTGCAGCAGCGCTATGCCAGAGGTATAGCCGCGCTGCCCCATTGATTTCAATGGGCAGGAGCGATGTATACACCGCTCCAAAGATTTTTTTTTTTAACGTCCTGCAAGTGCACCGCTCCAATGTGAAAGCACTCGGGCTTTCACAGTGGAGAGAGACAGGAGCGGCTCTTTACAGGCGCTATTTTTAGCGCCTCAGTGTGAAAGGGGTCTTAAGCTTTGGAAATAACAAGTGGAAGTTGATCAACCCCCCCAGTGTGAAGCCTCATACTTGCCTTCTATTGTGCTTCTCAGGTCGGGTTCACACTGGTACGACACGACTGTCATTCTACTTTGCCCTGCGACATTGGTCCTACTGACATTCGACTTGAATGAACAGGATAAAGATTTTGCTCTGACTTTGAGATAGTCTGACTTGTCCTTTGACCAATCAAAACAATCTCAGTGTGACATAAATTCCTTTTACTGCTGCTGTAATCACCATGTTGGATGTCACAAGTCGGATGGTTAGGACAAGGATCCGACTTCAATGATATTCAATGGGCTGAAGTAGGACCAAAAGTAGTACAGGAACCTTTTTCAAAGTCAGACCGACTTGTGTTGGATCAGTTAAGACGGTTCTCATAGGGAATTGTTGATTTACACATGTCATGTGCTCCCAATGTCGGAGTGTTTGTCATAACAGTGTGAACCCAGCCTGAATGATCATTACATCAAAAGACAACCTGTCACAGCAAGGTGCCCATGTGAGAAGCTTCAGATGACAGCTGTCATTCTCATAGTAGTATGGGCAAGAGAACGTGGAAGAGGTTATTGCTCTAGAACAGACGTCTCCAAACTCCGGCCCTTTGCTTGCCTTTATCTGGCCCTTGGGGCACCGACTATTCAACCCACTGATATGAGACATTATTCTGACCACTGACAACAATGGGGTACCATTCCTCCCCCTAATGCCAAATATGAGGCACTGTTTATTCCCACTGACACAAGAGAAATGTTCTACTGCCATCGGCCACAGTCCAGCCCCCCCTTAAGACTAAAGGACAATTAACTAGCCCTTTGTTTAGAAAGTTTGGAGACCCCTGCTCTAGAAGTAGCAGGGATCAAGAACAGCTTCCACCGATGGCATTTCACACAGGCACAGTGCTGTGTTCTCCCCTATCCTCACCGTGCTTGCCCAGCACAACCTCTGCCATGAGCCCATTGGCTCAGTCCTCCTGCTCCCTAATATCTCAATGGAATTAAGGTGACCACAATGATGGCCACATAAACCTCTCTTTCGAGGACAATTTCCATTGAAACAACAAGGACCAGAAGCACTGATCACAGCAATAGATCGCTAAAGAGGGCAGAGAAATCACCACCTGTTTCCATGTTGTCACCCTGGAAAGGAAGCCTGAAATTGCGCCCTCTCTAAAAAGGTCCAGTCACTGGTAAGTTGTCCCCAGCAATAGATCACCAAAGAGGACAGAAAAAACACCACCTGTTTCCATGGGGTCACCCTGAGAACGCTGTTGCCAGTGTTTCCCTCTATAGCAGTCCTGTTGCTGGCAAGTTGTCCCCAGCAGTGGTACCGTATCTGGAGATCATTTTCCAGGAAAGGAAAGCACAGAGAGAAATATAAGGAAATACAAGTCCCACAGCTTGGGGAAAACTCACCAGCAACAGGAGCACTTTAGAGGGAAAACATTGTCAATTGCATTTCCAGTGTGACACTATGGAAAAATGTGGTGGTTTTTATGTCCTCTTTAGCGATCTATTGCTGGGGACAACTTACCAGCTACTGCATCGCTAGGGAGGGCAACAATGGCCTGACCAGACAGCATTTCCAGGGTGACACCAGCAATCTATAGCTGGGGACCCCCTACCGGGGACAGTGTGACAGGACACCTCCCTCCTGCTGTGCTTTTCATGAGATCAAGAGAACCTGTCCCAGCCAGGTGCCCAGGTGAGAAGTGTCAGATGACAGCTGTCATTCTTCTAGCAGTATAGATAAGTGAGGCTGAACACACTTTACCGCGCTTTCCTGGCACCACCTTTACCGCACTCCTATTGGCTCAGTCCTACCGCCTTCTATCTCAATGGAATTAAGTGACCACAATAATGGCCCTATAAACCTCTATTTCCAGTGAAACACCAAGGACCAGAAGCACTGATCACATGGTACATATCTGGGGATCCTTTTCCAGTAAAAGGCAGCACAGAGGGAAACGTGAGGCTTGAGTCACAATTGCCAATCGCACCGCTGGGGGATAACTCGCCAGCAAATAGGACCGCTATGGAGGGAAACACTGGTAGTGGCATTTCCAGGGTGACGCCATGAAAACAGGTGGTGATATGCTCGGGACAACTTCCCAGTGATGGGACTGCTATACAGGGTAACACCAGCCTTGGCTGGCAACTGCATTTCCAGGGTGACGCCATGGAAACAGGTAGTTTTTTTTTTCCCCTGTCCTCTTTAGTAATCTATTGCTGGGAACAACTTACCAGTGACTGGACCGCTAGAAAGGGGCAACAATGGCCTAAACCACACAGCATTTCCAGGGTGACGCCATGGAAACGGGCAGTGATTTCTCTGCCCTCTTTAGTAATCTATCGCTGGGGACCCCCTACCAGGGGCAGTGTGACCCCCTCCCCCTCCCCCCCCCCTGTGCTTTTCATGACATTACAGGAGATCAAAGAGAACCTGTCCCAGCCAGGTGAGAAGCTTCAGATGACAGCTGTCATTCTCCTCGCACTGTGGGAGGAGTGAAGTCAGTTCATTGCTCCAGAAGAAGCAAGGACCTGGCACAGCTTCCAGCTGAGGCTTCTCACACAGGCCCCCTAGCAGTGACACTTGGTGGGTAATGCTCACCGTGCTTCCCCGGCACCACCTCCACGGTTGGCCCGTTGGCCCAGTTCTCCACCAGGTTGTTGGTCTCCTCCCGGTCCAGGGCGGCCCCCTCTCCGGCCGATCTCTCCCCCCGGCCCCGGGTCTTCTTGCCCCCGTGCGCGTGCCCGTGTCCGCCGCTTCCTCCTCCGTGCGAGTGCCCGTGTCCGGCCCCGGCGCTGTCCCGGAACATACACAGGCCGATGAGGTTAATGAGCAGCCCGCCGGCCCCGACCCCGATCACCACCAGCGGCTGCTCGATGGCCTGCGGCTCGGTGAAGCGCTCGATGGCCTCCAGCACGATGGTGAAGCAGAGGGCGGTGAGGAAGATGGCGTTGACCAGGGCGCCCATCACCCCGGCCCGGATCCAGCCGAAGGTGTTCTTGTCGGTGGAGCGGGTCTTCTGGGCGAAGCGCACGGCGATCAGGCCGACCACCAGGGCGATGACATCGGACAGCATGTGGAAGGAGTCGGAGAGCATGGCCAGGGAGCCGGTCACCCGGCTGATCACCACCTCCACCACGAAAAACACGAAGGTCAGGCTGAGCATACATAGCAGCCGCACTCGGTTGGAGTTCCACATCTCGGCGGAATGTCGGGGACAAAGGTCGCTGGAGAGAGAGGAGTGGCGGCCCGGCGCAGGCTGCGGAGACGAACACAGGCCGGAGACCGGCGGCGGCAGCGGCTTCTCGCTCACTGGGCATCTCTGACGTCCGGAGGAGGAAAATAATACAAACTTTTGCACCCGAAACCGTCTTTTCCACACGGAGCGAGCTGAGGAGCCCCGCCCAACCGCTAGCGCCTGCCTGCCATTGGCCGAGCCGGGGAGGGGGGACGTGATGGAGTGCGTGCACAGCCTGTAGCCATGGCAACGGCCGCCATTACCCGAGGAAAAAACGCTCTGTTGCCGCTGGAGCCTGACTGACTCTAGGCGCGACGACATTGGCCGAGCCCGCGGTGGCTATGGCAACGGCGCCGTGAGCAGAGCCTTCTGTCTCTGTGGCAACAGCGCTGTGGTGAAGCCGTGGCAAGGGCACACTGACCAGACCTGTGTGACTAGGGATAGTTGAAACTGAGGGCCCATTCACACTAGCTGTAAAACACTCCAAAGTGTGGGGGCTCACTTACCTGACAGCCATGACCGCCATCACCTGAGAAAAAAAAATCTGACTGGCTCTACCCATAATGCCATTGGCCGAGCCCGCGGTGGCCATTGGCAACGGCGCCATGACCAGAGCCTTCTGTCTCTGTGGCAACAGCACTCTGGTGGAGCCGTTCAGTGCTATGGCAAGGGCACCCGGATGGGTGAAACTGACGGCCCATTCAAACTAGCTGTAAATACATTAAAACACCTCATAGGGTGGGGGCCTGAATGTGCGCACAGCAATGACCGCCATTACCTGAGGAAAAACGCTCTGAGCTTGACTGGCTCTACCCATAACGCCATTGGCCGAGCCCGCGGTGGCTATTGGCAACAGCGCCTTGACCAGAGCCTTCTGTTTTTGTAGCAACAGCTCTGTGGTGAAGACATTCATTGCTATGGCAAGGGCACACTGACCATCCATACCTGTGTGACTGGGGATGGACAAAACCGAGGGCCCTTTCACACTAGCTGTACATACATTATAACCCATCACACTTACCTGAATGTGCGCACTGCAATGACCGCCATTACTGACTTTAGTCGCAACGCCATTGACCGAACCCGCAGTAGCAATGGCACCAGGACAGAGCCTTTTATCTCTATGGCAACATCACTCTGCTGGACCAAATATTGCTATGGCAAGGGCACCCTGACCATACTTGTAAAAAGGAGTGGGCGAAACTGAGGGCCCATTCACAGTAGCCATAAATACATTAAAACGTTTCATAGTGTAGGGGCTCACTTACTTGAATGTGCACACAGTTTATAACCACAGCAATGACCGTTAATACCTGAGGAAAACGCTCTGTTGCCACTGAGCTTGACTGTCTCTACACATGACGTCATTGGCCAAGCCCGCAGTCGCTGTGGCAATGGCACCATGACAGTGCCTTTTGTCTTTATGGAAACGGCATGCTGGTGGACACCATTCGTTGCTTTGGCACGGGGACCCTGACCAGAACTGTGTGACTAAAGATGGGCAAACCTAAGGGCCCATTCACACTAGTCATATATTCATTAAAACACATCATAGTGTGGGAGTTTACTTACCCGAATGCGCACACAGCTTGTAGCCAGAGCAATGGTTGCCATTACCTGAGGAAAGTGCTCTGTCGCCACTGAAGCCTGACTAATTCTAGTCACAACGCCATTGGCCAAGCCCGTGGTGGCTATGGCAACGGCGGTGTGACCAGAGCCTTCTGTCTCTGTGGCAATAGCACTGTGGTGGAGCCGTTCATTGCTATGGCAAGGGCACACAGACCAAACCTGTGTGACTAGATTTGGGTGAAACTGAGGGCCCATTCACACTAGCTGTAAACACATCATAGTGTGGAGGCTCACTTACAAGAGGAAAGCACTGTTGCCACTGAGCTTGACTGGCTCTACCCATGACGCCATTGGCCAAGCTCATAGTTGCTGTAGCAATGGCACCATGACAGAGCATTTGGCTTCTTTGGCAACAGCATGCTGGTAGAGCCATTCATTGCTATGACAAGGGCACCCTGACCAGACCTGTGTAACTAAAGATGGGCAAAACTAAGGGCTCATTCACACTAGTCATATATACATTAAAGCACATCATAGTGTGGGGGCTCACTTACCCAAATGTGTGCACAGCTTGTAGCCAGAGAAATGGCTGCCATTACCTGGGGAAAGTGCTCTGTTGCCACTGAACCTAACTGGCTCTACCCATGATGCCATTGGCTGAGCCCACAGTGGCTATGGCAATGGCATCATGATGAAACCTTTTATCTCTTTGGCAGCAGTATGCTGGAGGAGCCGCTCATTGCTATGACAAGGGCACCCTGACCAGACTTGGGTGGCTAGAGGGACCATTCACACTAGCCATAGATACATTAAAACACATCATAGTACCAGGGGTCACTTAAATGAATGCGTGCACAGTTTATAGCCACAGCAATGGCCGCTGTTACCTGAGGAGAGTGCTCTTTTACCTGCTGAGCCTGACTGACACTAGCCGCAACCCAATGGCCAAGCCCGCAGTGGCTATGGCAACAGCACAGTGACCGGACCCTTCCTTCTCCATGGCAATAGCGCTGTGGTAGAGCCATTCATTGCTATGAGCACCCTGACCAGACCTGTATGACTGGGGATGGACAAAACTGAGGGTCCATTCACACTAGCTGTAAATACAGTAAAAAGTAAAAGTAGCCACAGCAATAGGCACCATTATCCGAGGAAAGCAGTCTGTTAACACTGAGCCTTACTGTAGCCGCAACACCATTGGTCAAGCCCACAGTGGCTATAGCAATGGCACCATGACAGCATGACCGAGCCTTTTGTCTCAATGGCAACAGCGCTGTAGTGAAGCCGTTCATTGCAAGGTCACCCTGAGCAGACCTGTGGGACTAGGATTGGGTGAAACTGAGGGGCCACTCACACTAGCTGTAAATACATTAAAACACATCATAGTGTGGGGGCTCACTTACCTGAATGCACACACAGCTTGTAGCCACAGCAATGGGCGCCATTACCTATGGCGCTATGTTGCCGCTGAGCCTGACTTTAGCCACAACACCATTGGCCAATCCTGCATTGGCTATGGCGATGGCACCATGGCCAGAGAATTATGTCTCTATGGCAACAGTGCTGTGGTGGAGCTGTTCATTGCAATGACAAGGGCAACGGAGACCAGACCTGTGTGACTAGGGATAGGCAAAACTGGGGACCTTTTCACACTAGCCGTAAATGCATTTAAACACATAATAGTGTGGGGGCTCACTTACCTGAATGTGTGCACAGCAATGGCCACCATTACCTGAGGAAAGCTCTCTGTTGCCACTGAGCCTGACTGGCTCACTTCAGTAAGTGAGCCCCCACATTGTGGTGTGTTTTAATGTATTTACAGCTAGTGTGAATAGGCCCTCAGTTTTGCCCATCCCCAGTCACATAGGTATGGTCAGGGTGCCCTTGCCATTGCAATGAATAGCTCCACCAGCGTGCTGTTGCCATAGAGACAAAAGACGCTGTTGTGGTACCATTGCCATGTCCACTGTGGACTCAGTCAATGGGGTCATGTTTAGAGCCAGTCAGGCTCTAAGTGGGGACACAGCTTGTAGCCACAGCAATGGGTGCCATTTTCTGAGAAAAACACTGTGTTGCCATTTTGCCTAACTCTAGCCGTGACGCCAGTGGCTGTGGCAATGTCGCTATAACAGAGAATTTTGTGTCTGTGGTGGAGCCATTCATTTCTATGATAAGAGCACCCTGACCGGACCTGTGTAACTAGGAAAACTGAGAGCCAATTCACACTAGGTGTTACATAAACACGTTAAAATACACCGTAGTGTGGAGGTTTGCTATCCCAAATGTGCACAGCTTCCAGGCCTGGCAATGGCTGCCATTACTTAAAGCGGAAGTAAACCCATCCATAAAACAGTTACCTTTCCGGCACGTGCCGGAAAAGTAACACTCCCATTGGTTGCGCTCTCAACCAAACTGTCAAACCATCCAATGGGAGGTGTCATAACGGATCACATGTGCAGCATCATGGCAGTTCTAAACTAAACAGAGGCCAAGATGGCGGCTTCCTTGGCTGAAAACGATAGGAGGGTTTACTTCCACTTTAAGGAAAGTGCTCTGTTACTGTTGGAGCCCGACTGACTCTGCTTGCAATGCCATTGGCAGAGACCACAGTGGCTATGGCAATGGCACCGCGACAGAGCCTTCTGTCTCCATGACAACAGCACTTTGGTGGAGCCATTCATTCCTATGGCAAGGGCACCCTGACCAGCCTTGTGTGTGACTAGGGATGGGAAAAATTTAAGACTCATTTAAAGTAGCCATTATGTAAACACGTGGTAAAACACACTGTAGTGTGGGGGCTCATTCACAGGCGTATGTGTTTTATTTCTGCAGGGAACATAGGTTCTTGTCAGCAGAGCTAGCAGAAGATTATTATTATTATACAGGATTTATATAGCGCCAAAAGTTTGCGCAGTGCTTTACAACATGAGGGCAGACAGTACAACTACAATACAATTCAATACAGGAGGAATCAGAGAGCCCTGCTTGTTAGAGCTTACAATCTAGAATATACCGCATAAAATGTCCGTCGAAAGTACCCACATTTATGGCCCGTACACACGATCCAAAAATCAGACGAAAAATACTGCTTTCGACACAATCGTACGATAATTGGATCGTTAGTACAGAACTTTGGAGAGCCGATCATAACGGTTCATCCAATATTATTAGATTGGACAAGCACAAAACTTTTCCTCGTACGATACCAGATCTTACGATGTTCATTTAGTCAGTACGGTGGTCATCCGAAAATACAATACAAATACACTACAACACATGACATCACTTCTGATTTTTTTTTCTGTTGTACAAGAATTTTCGTGACTTATTCAATCTCTACTTGCAACTAGTAAACGAAAAAAAGTTGTCCAATTTTCGGATCGTATGTACGGGACATTAGACGTGTAAAGCACTTAGACGCAATTGCTCTTTCATTCCAGTGAATGACTATACTTGTGCACACATACATGTATATGCGCGTATGCACATAAAATCTGCAGATCTGTGCAGCTGCGTCCTACTTTTTTTTGCATGGCTAAACACAGTGCACATTTTTACATGTAGACGCAGCTGTGTGTATGGCCTCATTAATTGCTATAGCGATGAGTTTAGATGCACACAAAACTATACGCTATGGTCATCCAAACGCAGCATTTTTTCTGCCTTTGTGAACATTCCCTTACCTGTAAAAGCATTATTTACTACAATGTGCGTCACATGCGACGTACACACGATAGGATTTTCCGACAGAAAATGTTCTATGGGAGCTTGTTGTCGGAAATTCTGACCGTGAGTAGGCTCCATCGGGCATTTTCCATCGGAATTTCCGTCACACAAAATTTGAGAGCTAGTTCTCAAATTTTCCAACAACAAAATCTATTTTCGGAAATTCTGATCGTGTGTACACAATTCCGACGAACAAAGTTCTACGCATGCTCGGAATCAAGCAGAAGAGCCGCACTGGCTATTGAACTTCATTTTCTCGGCTTGTCGTACGTGTTGTACGTCACCCCGTTCTTGATGTTCAGAATTTCCGACCAACTTTGTGTGACCGTGTGTATGCCATACAAGTTTGAGCCAACATCCGTCGGAAAAAAACATGGATTTTGTTGTCAGAAAATCCTATCGTGTGTACGCGGCATTAGGCCTCATTCACACGGGCGGGGGACATAGGTAAAAAGCAGGATTTTGTGTTGTGGTTGTGAAACCCACATCTTTTGTTTACCTTACTGCCATAAGAACAGATCAGATTAGCACATTTGCCAGGTGGCGCACTAGGTTTAACTTGACACATTATGTTTGGTCGGCGACACGTCTGCCAAACATGCCAATTAAAGTCATTGAGACCATACCATAAATGCAGCTTTTTAGGGATTGCAATGTAAACTCCCTCTTGGGTTAAAAAAACAGGCATTGAAGAAGACGGCAGTATTTCCTTCTGAACACTCCTAAATCTGAGAGTCTGATGCCCATGTGCAAGAAGCATAGTGGTTCGATGGGGTTGCTTGATGTGCATTTAGAACTCACCTCACAGAGGGGTTAACAAAATCCCATTGACTTCAATTGAGCAGTACACATGGCAGTTCAGAGGCTGCACTTGACCTAATTTGCTTTGCGCTGTGCTTCTTTGGATGCAGCATGCCCTATTAGGCTGCTTTCACAATGCAGCCGCACCATGCTGGTGGTAAAGCGCGGCTCGTTTTAGCGGTGCTTTTCGGGCGCTAGCAGGGCGATTTTAAACCCCGCTAGCGGCCAAAGAAAGGGTTAAAACCACCCGCGTTGTGGCGCTTCCGAAGCGCTTTTCAGGTACCCATTTGTTCCACTGCCCCAAAGAGGCCGCTTGCAGGACTTTTTTTCCCGTCCTGCAAGCGCACGCCCCAGTGTGAAAGCACTCGGGCATTCACACTGGGGTGGCATGGGAGGCAGTTTTCATGTGCTTTACAGGTGCCATTTTTAGCGCTAAAATGCCAGAAAACTGCCTCAGTGGGAAAGTAGCCCTAGGGCTCATTCACACTAGTGGTTGGGGAGGCGGTAAAACCCCATGGTTAAGTGGCATTTTTACCACCCCCAACTGCTCCCCCTTTTGCTGCAGAGGCAGCAGCCAGGGGTGTACATATGCCACAGCCTGTTTCGTGTCCGCGGCAGGAATTATACCCACTGTCTCTTTTAAGTGAATGGGGCCGCTCTGAAAGCGCCCCTTCAAATTCGGATCGCTCTTCACAGAACAAAGTGAGTGTGATTGAGCTCAAAAGATGCATTTGAACTGCAGTCAAAATGGGTCAAAATCAACCAATCAACCTTTTCCTAGCAAATGCTCCGTTTTCTATTTTATATGCAGCTGCAGGCATACAAATTAAAAATGCAGTGTTTGGCCAAAAGATCTGTTGACCTGAATCCACCAAAAAAAGGAAAATACACAAATATAAAGAACACAATAAATTACCCTAAATACACCCCAAAACCCCACGCCCTTCAAATCAAGGGGGAAAAAAACAACTTTTCTTTTTTAAAGTATATTTCACCTACACAGCTCTGGGAGTGAAGGTAAAGTGGTATTTAATGCAGAAGCCAACATTTATTATGAATTGAGTGACACTTGCGCCTTGGTACTATGGTGTGACAGCATTTATTATATTGCAGCTTACCAATTCTTAGATGTGATGGCTGCATTTGTTTTCTTTTTTTATATTTTCACCTGGAGATCCAGCCAGTAAGTTTTTTTGTTTTTCAAAAAGCACATGCTCTCCAGCAAAATGTATCAGTTACAGAAATGAGACAAACCATTTAACACTGACAGGGATGCTTACAGTAATAAGCTTTTTTTTTATGTAAAGGGAAAAAGCTGCAATTTGTTAGTGTATATAAGTCTGCTAGTCCATCTAACACTCCCCTCCCCCCCAGACTGACAATGCTGCTGTCCAAAAGGTGCCCCCTGTACTCCTTCATCCAGAGTGGGGGCACTCTAATACAGGAGGCGTGTTACTGGCCAGATCACCAGGTGAAAACTGAGGGGAAAAAAGCCCAAAAAAGAAAACTAATGCAGCCACCAAATCTAATGATTGCTAAGTTGCAATATATTATAATTTTGGTTTTGGGTTTATTATCGCTTTAAAAGTTCCCACTTTGGTAAAATTTCCCTGACAAATTTCCCTGATAGCGAAATTGGTAATTTAGCCAAATTCACTCCATTAATCTCCATCTGTGACTATAAGGGCTCATTTGCACTAAATTTGATCTTTGAAGAGTGATCCTTGTTTGAATCGCTCTTCAGAGAACATTTGACAGGCAGTGTAGAGGCATTGTATTAACTCCTCACCACCTGCTTTATACCCCTGACTGCTGCACCAGCATTCTGCAACCGAGTGCATTGCATGCAGTAGCAGGTACACTTGCAGAGCAGCCCCATTTACTTAAAAGCGAGAGGGGGTAGAATTCCTGCCATGACCACAAAGCTGCAGAGTGTGAACACCCCGGGCTGCTGCCTCTGCAGCTACCATAATAACTATGCATTATATTATATGTAGCAATAACTCACGGCGGAGCTGCTGGTTTAAAGCGGGCTGTTACTGTCACTTTTGTTACCTCAATTTCACCAGAACCGGGTCTAGGGTCCCGTTGAGCTTAATACCAGACAGTGTAGGCACCGGACACTTGAGTATCTTTTCCCATGCTTTAATAAAGAGTAACTGAAGGAAGTAGCAGGAAAGAGGTAGAAGGAGAGTTGCAGGGAAGTTCAAAAACCTTTTCTTGATGTAGTATTAGGAATTGGAATCTTGTAGATGATTGTACTTTCCTTTTAGAGTTGAATCTTTACCTCCTTACCCGCCCGGATAGGTTTCTCTCACTAACCTAGCAGCCGGTACGTAGCATGAACAAAAAGTCTCTGCCACAGACTTGAATGGAATAGAAACCCGTACGATCCTCTGCCACAGGATGTAATGGTTTACGATGGATAGCAAACACAGCACTAGAACCTTTAAGCCGACCCGGCAGTACTATGCGGTAGGATTACTTCAGGATACGTCCTCCAACTGAGTCACCAGGCCCCTCTCCAGACCAGCACTCTGCATGATCCTTCCATGACGGGTCCTCCCCTGGGATCTTCTCAGTTGTCCAGCTTCTTCCCGTAGGACAGACAGCCCAGGACCATTCCCTTGCCGCTGTGGTAGGCCCCAGACAGGCTTCTGGGCTCACCCACACGCTGCAGCAACGTGGTCCTCCCGGTCGGAGGACCACGTGGTAGTACTCCTAACACATACCTGTCGGCCAGGAGGGCCAGCAGGTGGAACGAAAAGAACCCTAAAACATGGCGTCTGTCCCATAAATACCCTCTCCCAGAATGCAACTCGGAGGACCACCTCCACTGAGTTATCTCTGAGACAGAGGAGCACTCATACGCTTCAACGTGTTGCCTTTCCAACACCGACTCATGGCGACAACGACACCCACAGGCACAGTGTGAAACTGCACGCAACACAGCCAAACTCGAACAGAGGCTAAATCTGACTATGTATGAAACAGATAACCCACTAAATTTACCTATAAACGGTAGATTGAAAATCTACCAGCGCTACATATATTATCTCTTACATACAGCAAGTACAGAACAGCAGGAATGTAACTGCTTTTTGAAACCATTAAAGTGGAAGTAAACCCTCCTATTGTTTTCAGCCAAGGAAGCTGTTTAATCTTCAACTGCCATGAATCTGCACAGGTGATCAGTTATGACATCAGCCATTGGATGGTTTACAGTTTGGTTGAGAGCATAAGCAGTGTGACAGTTACATTCCTGTCACCTGCCGGAAATGTAACTGTTTTTTGAAACTGTTAAATCGATGGGTTTACTTCCCCTTTAAATTGGTGGGTTTAGTTCCACTGTAGAGAGTGGCAGTTATTTTCTGTTTAAAGTGTAATTAACCGATTGCCGACCAGCCGCCGTCATTATACTGTGGCTGGCTGGCACTGTTGCGCAAACCGCCGTAGGTGTACGTTGGCCGCTTTAAGAGTTACAGGGCGACGCCAGAGCCGATGCGCGTGGCCGGCGAATAGGTGCTTCCTGATTGGCCAAGAGGAGAATGTGGCAAAATAGCGAATATTCATTCGCTAGTGTCACACAACTGGGTGGGATCAGGGCGCACTCTCTGCGCCCTGAGCCCACCCTATTTTGAAGCCTATTAGAGCCTCTGGTTCTAATCAGGTGCTTCAAAATACACACCCCCCGCCTATCCCTGCAATTGTAATTCATGTGTCCAAGGGGCCTGGCACATGGATAGGGACGGCGGCGGCGATGTTGGGGGGGGGGGGGCGGCCCCCATGCGCCCACAATGCATGGGCTGCCAAATGAAACAGACAGATCTCTGTTCTGTCAGGGAAGTAAAGAGAGATCTTCTGTTCCTAGTGATCAGGAACAGTGATCTCTCTCTACTCCCAGTCAATCCACTCCCCCACAGTTAGAAACACCTCCCTAGGGAACACCTAACTCCTTGATCACCCCTAGTGTTAACCTCTTCCCTGCCAGTGACATTCATACAGTAATCAGTGCCTATTTTTAGCTCCGATCGCTGTATAAATGTCAGTGGTCCCAAAAAAGTGTCCAATCTGTCCGCCGCAATGTTGCAGTCCTGCAAAATATCACTGAGGAAAAAATAGGCTTCCATCATATCAAATGGAGAGTACGGTGGTCCCATCCCTAATGTGTTGGACCAAAGAAGAATACCCCCCTTATTGGGACTTTAACAGACCACCAACTCTAAAGATAAAAAATATATATTTTTATTGGTATACAGTAAAAAGACGTGCAGACGTCTATAACATATAAAAATACATTCCATACAAAAACAGCCGAAGATATACAACATGCAAAAAATTCGTATTATATGTACTTTCCTAGGGGTGATGTACCCCGATACCCTAAAAATCGATAATCACCGCCGCTATTACAAATAAAAAAAATATATATATATATATAATAAAAATGGCATAAATCTATCCCCTATTTTGTAGACGCTATAACTTTTGCGCAAACCTATCAATATACGCTTATTGCAATTTTTAATAATAGAATACATATTGACCTAAACTGATGAAGAAATTTTTTTTTTTTTGGATATTTATTATAGCAAAAAGTAAAAAATATTGGGCTTTTCTCAAAACTGTCGCTCTTTTTTTGTCTATAGCACAAAAAATAAAAACCGCACAGGTGATCAAATACCACCAAAAGAAAGCTCTATTTGTGGGAAAAAAATGACATCAATTTTGTTTGGATGCAGCGTCGCACGGCCGCACAATTGTCAGTTAAAGCGACGCAGTGCCGAATCACAAAAAATGGCCCGGTCATTCAGCAAGCCAAATCTTCCGGGGCTGAAGTGGTTAAAGGCTCAATTCACAAAGCTAATACACCAGAATAACTAACTAGTTTTTGTTTTTTTAAAAAAGAGTGAAAGTTATTTTCTGATGATTTTCAAAGATTTGAAACTTGCAGTCATTTTTATTGAAAAAAATTACAAGTAAAATCTGATTGGCTGTTGGATGAAACTTCTCTCCTGAAAAAAGAAAAAACAATGTTGGAGAGATGTAAAGGCTACAAACCCCAGTATTGTAATATCGAAAAAGAACAGTTTCCCCAGTGGGGATTTGGACAGCAATGTAGACATAATCAAAATTATAATCAATGTATAGAAATGTATTTATTCTTCAATTGTCAAGAGTCACAATGTTGTTAAAGTACAATGTGTAAAAAAGTCTGGCCAAATGACATAGTACATCTTCCACAACATGACATGCAAACAACATGTACAAAATGTTAAACATGGTTGTATGGTGAAGGCTGTGGGGTATTGTATCCCGACGCGTTTCGACCATAAAGTGGTCATCTTCAGGGGGATCGTAGACTCTATGAGACATAAGAGTTTTATCTTTAGAATTTTAAACACATATCATCCTATATCATAATAAAGGTATGACATGATGGTATATTTACCGCTAGGTTGTGGAGCAAGTGATCTGGATGGCCACGTGACTGCCCCCACCTTCCCAAGGGGAAGAGGCCCAACCCGATGGGCTTACAGGAAGCCACACAAAGGACGCCTGCCAAAGCAGAGGGAGGAAACGAGAGAACCGGCACCTGCAACAAGTCTCCAATTTATGACCCTATATAGAATAAGGGAATTGGTGAGGTTAGTTCTGTCTCTAATGTAGAAGTGATGAATTAAAGTATATTTAGTTATAGGGACAAACAGCAACAAACATATGGTTGTGTGCACATCAAACTGTTGTAAGGTTCCAGGGGTAAGATTAACTGGTATAAATGAGATATTAGAGTACAAAAATCTATTTGTGGTGAGATTAGGAATGTTGGAGATAGTAACAAAGTGATAAAAAGTATGGGCACGATTGAAATAATTGTAGCAGTGCAATCTACAGTGTAATGCCCCATACATACGGCCGGACATTGATCGGACATTCCGACAACAAAATCCTAGGATTTTTTCCGACGGATGTTGGCTCAAACTTGTCTTGCATACACACGGTCACACAAAGTTGTCGGAAAATCCGATCATTCTGAACGCGGTGACGTAAAACACGTACGTCGGGACTATAAACGGGGCAGTAACCAATAGCTTTCATCTCTTTATTTATTCTGAGCATGCGTGGCACTTTGGGCGTCGGATTTGTGTACACACGATCGGAAATTCCGACAACGGATTTTGTTGTCGGAAAATTTTATAGCCTGCTCTCAAACTTTGTGTGTCGAAAAATCCGATGGAGAATGTGTGATGGAGCCTACACACGGTCGGAATTTCCAACAACAAGGTCCTATCACACATTTTCCGTCGGAAAATCCGACCGTGTGTACAGGGCATAAGGGGTTGAGAAAACTACCCCAGGGAACCGTGAGATGGTGGGGTGTGCCAGGTATGGGTGGCAAAGATGTTATATCGTGATTGAAATAATTAGGTTAAAATTGTGTTTGAAAATTATACACGTCGAGTGTGTTAACTGGCTGACAAACATGTGAAAAAAAAAAAAAAAAGTGAATGTGTAGGGGTGTGGTACATGTGATCTATGTGCTGAACAAAAAATATGTACAACAAGTGATACATTTTGAACAATTAAAAATAGGCTCTGTTAATGTAGTTTACCTTGTGCAACAAGTATAGCTCATATGGGTTGAAGATTCTAGGTTGTTTGAGCCTGACTACAACTAGGCCAAAAGATGGAGGCTCAGGAACCGAAGAGGAATGTGTGCAATGCCGTCTGTCCTGCCCTGCATGGGATCATGTTATGATTTACATGCAGGAGGTTATTAATATATACCTTGGAAACTTCTCTACTTTCCTTTTTGCTAATTTACATGAATGAGAGTGGAAAACACACTGATTTTCTAGACTGCTGGAGAGATGATGAGACAGCAGCTGGCAGTCATTAGGGAGCCCCGAAGCTTCTGTGTCAACTTTAGGATTATACCCCTAGGGAGGCAGCACTGCGCCTTCCATAAAAAGAACCGCACTTGTTAACCCCTTAAAGTGGATGTAAACCCTCTCCTATACCCAGTGAAGTGAACAGCCTCAGATGATACACAGAGATGAAACACATCTCCCTACACGTTTTACATGTATATCTGCTGTCTTCACCTTTATATACTGTTTAGAAAGTGCACGTCCTGTTAGAATTTTCTCTTCCTGTTCCAGCAGGGGGAGTGGAGTCTTGCCATACACTGTGAGACAAGCTGATTGGAGGAAACACACCCCCTCCCCACATAAGCAGAGACTTGCAGAACTGTGCTAAACTGACCAGCTGTCTGCTAATCTATTTATAGCACCCGCCCTGACACAAATATCAGTCTGCTTTTATCACAGTTTTGGGAGAACTTGTCAGAAGTTATCATGCTGATAACAGAAGAACGGAGCAGGAGAAAGCCACGGGACTTAGGGCTTTGGATAGAGATAAGTAAACACTGCATGAATCGAGTTTGCATCCACTTTTAGGCAAACTGTGTTTTTTTTCCCCATGTACAGTTATTTTCACTTGTTGAAAGTAAAGTTTTTAATGTGACTTTCACAATGTAATGGTTTCTGATATAAAAACAGTTCCAGGGTAAGTCACAATCTGAGCTGAGCCCCAATAATTTCAGAAAGGTAAGCCACGCTGCATGAGATTTAAAAAGTATGGTAACGTATATTCCCATACAATAGGTGTCCCTATCTGATGGAGGAAATGATCACTCACTTTCAGATAGTAAAGGACACTAACGTACATGGGTCCAAAGTATGACAATATAAGCTAGAATTTATTTATTTTTTTTAACATATATAACCATAAAAATAAAATAAATTATCACAACTAGAAAAGCTACAATTTCTGAGGAAATTGTGTGAAGTGTTCTTGCCTCCACCTACAGTAGTCTACAACTGGAGTGGGCGGAGTAACTGGGTGGAGTGGCTTGAGTAACTGTTGTGCACAAGAGCTTAATATTTTAAAAAGTATAAATAGTAGTAAAAAAGTTGAAGAAGTCCCATCATTAGCTGAAAGAGCTGAACATTTTTTTTTTCAAAAATGATATCTTTTTTCAAAAATGATTTATTTTTTTTAATGATTTATTTTTTTCAAAAATGATTTTTTTTTTTAAATGATTTATTTTTTTTTTTTTTTTTTTTTTCCATGGGGTGGTCATAATGTTTTGGCTGATCATGTTGTGGTCATAATGTTTTGGCTGATCATGGGGTGGTCATAATGTTTTGGCTGGTCATAATGTTTTGGCTGATCATGTTGTGGTCATAATGTTTTGGCTGATCATGGGGGGGTCATAATGTTTTGGCTGATCATGGGGGGGTCATAATGTTTTGGCTGATCATGGGGGGGTCATAATGTTTTGGCTGATCATGGGGGGGGTCATAATGTTTTGGCTGATCATAGGGTTGTCAGCTTTTGTCACCTCCCACTCTAGTTTTGAACATTTCGCCATTCATTCCTATGGGACCAATTTCGCCGCAAAAACGACGATATTTTGTGAACCATTCGGCGAAACGTTCCATAAAGTAATAGCACACCAATCGGGAACAATCCGCACATTTCGGTATATTACTGTCTATGTAGTGTAAAAGCTGTGGGAGGAGTTAGGGTGGTAAATTTGGCTATAATAAGAATAATAATATATATGTCAGATAACAGTAAGTGGTCTTGCTATGCAAGAACACTTAATAAAAAACCAAGCTGAGAATCCTCTGAAAGGTCCACACCAAACTGTAAGTTCTTAAAAAAGCTGGTTCCACATTCAAATGGTATTTCCAATAATATAAAGTGTCCTCAGTTCACTGTTTATTGGTGACTTCAAACGAAAAACACCCAAGAAGTAGTGATAGGTTCAAAGGCGGATCCAGAGACTAGTCTCGGGAGGGGCACTGCCAGAAAATAAGGACATCAATTTTATTTGGGTACAACGTTGCACGACCGCGCAATTGTCAGCCAGTTAACATAACGCAGCGCAGTATCGCAAAAAATGGCCTGGTCACGGGGGGGGTAAAACTTTTTGGTTAAGACTGAACAAGTCAAGACTAAAAGGGCATTTTTTTCACACATAATGGCACACATGTATTTTGTGATTTTACACATGACATTCATTCATTCTTTTACTCACTTTTAGTCAATAATTTTTGGTGCTCTGGTGAGGGGAGGGGCTCCCATGCAGGAGCAATGGAATGGAGATGGATCAGATAGATTCAGTAATCTTCTCAATAAGTCTTCTGTATTCACGCCGCTCTGCAGACTGCGCAAGGTGGAGAAGTTGGAGGAGGTGGGTGGAGCCAACACACACTTAGGGGCGGAGGACTGCAGTCAGTTAGTGTGGGCAAGATGGAGGGAGGAGGTGCCGGTGGGTGGGGCCAACACAGTCAGGGGTGGAGAAGGAAGAATGCTGGAGCTCTGCCGCCCCTGACTGTGGACGCTGGACATCATGTTAGTGCAGTTAGGTTGGAACGGAACTGATTTTACCAGACACAGTCTCTGTCTCTCTCTACTGTAAAGTTTAAACACAGACTAAACTGCAACTGTACCCCTCCTATTTGGCTGGCTATTTGAGGCTCCAGTCCAGCTCCTGTCACCAGCGTCATGTCGGCTCTGAGACTCGAGTCCGACGTGACTCACTGACGTCACTCGTTGCTAGACGCCAAGCGGCCCAGGCGTTAGCAACGAGTGCAAGGAAGAGGCTCCACCCACCCCCTCCTCCTAGTATCCTGGTCAGTCAGTGCGCAGTGCGGCCGTAACTACATTAGACAAGTCTCTCTCTCTGCGCAGCTGATCCAGCTTTACATGCACATGAACTTTAATGGCATCCCAGTCTTAGTCCATAGGGTTCAATATTGAGTTGGCCCACCCTTTGCAGTATAACAGATTCAACTCGTCTGGGAAGGCTGTCCACAAGGTTTAGGAGTGTGTCTATGGGAATGTTGCTGAGGACGTCTAGGACGAAACGCGTACGATGAAGCCACGCACACTACGTCACTTCCAGGTTATCGAGAGGGTGGAACGCAGCTAGAGCGCAGCCAGCCGCTGCTATCCCCCATCTCGGTTTGTTTTTACTTTTCTGTAACCGGCACACTATGCACTGCACCAGCGTGTGTTAGCTGGTTGCAGCAACACACGTATTGGATTCTATGTATGCTGATTACTATATGCTTTTACTTTAATAAACGGACGTTATATATTTTTACTACACCATGGGAGCTATTTTCTTTTTTATATGAGGGATCCTATCCATGGGCACATCCAACTTATCTGCAATCAAAAGGATACTTCGGGGACATCTATAGCAGACACCAGGCAGCAGTGATCTCCACATTGAGTATTACATGCCTATTACCCCTGCAGGGATGAGTGGATCTGGTGAGTAGGAACCCTGGAGGGGGAGCACAGAAGTCACCTGGAATTACTCCAAGCACTTAAAGTCACCTGTTGATGCTGTTTACTTCCTACACAGACACTTACTACTGTGCATAAGGGACTGTCACATATTATTTTAATGTATATTATAGACTTTATCTGTCCCCGGATGACAGCTTGACTGTTCTGGAGTCATTATATTGCTTTGTCTATTTCTTGCACTATGCTTATGTTATTTGGTTGATATTCACACTGTGAGCACATATGTGGCACATGTATCCACAATTTTATTTATATGTTTTTTTGCGTATCACATCCACTACTGGTATATCAGGTAGCAATATCACTGCATATTAATTTTTTGCTACAGAGGATATGGCCTTGTACTTAGGTTAACGTGACACATCTTCTTTCACTTTGTATGATTCATGGTTTGTATGGTAACAATTCACAAACTGCACACCATTAGTTCTACTCAGCTATTGTATGGGTACAGCTGCCTGATATATATATATATATATATATATATATATATATATATTTCTTTGGGTCCTTATCCCCCTTACTTTATTTGTTTTGTTATCTTTTAGGTAGCGCCACTGCCCCATTCTTTCATTTATTTATTAATTTTTCCGGAGCCGCCTAGGGAGAGCTCTGTTAGGGGAGGCAGCAACCTTTCACCCAGTGCAGGCATTATCCTAAGCGCGGCTTTTTCCCATTTTCTATAGCAAGGTTTAGGAGTGTGTCTATGGGAATGTTTGACCATTCTTCCAGAAGCGCATTTGTGAGGTCAGGCACTGATGTGGAGGAGAAGGCCTGGCTCTCAGTCTCCGTTCTAAATTAACCCAAAGGTGTTCTATCAACTTGAGGTCAGGACTGTCAAGTTCCTCCATCCCAAAATTGCTCATCCATGTCTTTATGGACCTTGCTTTGTGCACTGGTCCGAATCATTTGGTGGAGGGGGGATTATGGTGTGGGGTCGTTTTTCAGGGGTTGGGCTTGGCCCCTTAGTTCCATTGAAGGGAACTCTTAAGACATTGGCATACGAAGACATTTTGGACATTTTGGACATTTTCATGCTCCCAACTTTGTGGGAACAGTTTGGGGATGACCCCTTCTTGTTCCACCAGTGCACAAACAAGGTCCAAAAAGACATGGATGAGTGAGTTTAGGGGGGAGGAACTTAACTATGGTAAAATTTTGATTTCTAGATTTAAAAATAGCTGTTGGTGGTCCTATTCAATTTGGGGCTGGAGTACAAATAAATTAATGCTCGCAAAATATTTACTATATTTGAGTGTACTTTTTGTTAAATAAATGATACTGTAATGTTAATTTTCACAGTTACTAATGGCTGCTGAGGGTGCTATTTATATTGGGGCCTGAGTGCAAATAAATTAATACTGGGAACATACTTGGGCCCTTTCACACAGGCAGAATGATCGAGTCCGCCTGTTAGTTTTTCATCTGGAACCGATCGGCCCCTCTTTTAATCTCTATGGAGCAGCAGATGTAAACGAACATGTGTCCATTTACACCCGCTGTCATCCAATCCGATCCTACTTCAATACCGGGCACTTACACCCCCTTCCTGCCCAAGCCAATTTTCAGCTTTCAGCGCTGTTGCTGTTTAAATGACAATTGCGCAGTCATGCTACACTGTACCCCACAAATAGAGCTTTCTTTTGGTGGTATTTGATCATCTCTGCGTTTTTTATTTTTTACTAAACAAATAAAAAAAGACCTAAAATTTTGAAAAAAAAAGTTTTTCTTTTGTTTCTGTTATAAAATTTTGTAAATAAGTAATTTTTATCCTTCACTGATGGGCACTGATAAGGCGGCACCAATGAGGTGGCACCAGAGAGGTGGCACTGATAGGCACTGACGATGGGCACTGATAGGCGGCACTGATTGGCACTGGTAGGCGGCACTGATGGGTGGCACTGATATGCAGCACTGATGGGCATTGATAGGCAGCACTGATGGGCACTCATGGGTGGCACTGGTGGGCACTAACGGGCACTGATAGGCGACACGGATTGGCACTGATAGATGGCATTGATAGGCATCACTGATGGCACTGGCAGGCATTGGGGATGGGCACTTATTGGCAGCTGCCTGGGCACTGATTGGCATTTCCCTGGTGGTCTAGGGTGGCATACCTGGTGGTCCAGTGTGGTGGCATCCCTGGTGGTCTTGGCGGCATCCTGGTGGTCCTGTGTGGGCATCCAAGGGGGGGCTGCGCTGATAAACAATCAGCACAGACCCCCCTGTCAGGAGAGCAGCCGATCGGCTCTACTCTACTCGTGTCTGTCAGAGGAAAAGCTCATCAATGGCTCTTCCTGTTTACATCGTGATCAGCCATGATTGGATACGGCTGATCACGTGGTAAAGAGCCTCCGTCAGATGCTCTTTACCGAGATCGGTGTAGCGGTGTGTCAGACTGACACACCGCACACCGATCGCCGTGATGCGCTCCCCTGGGGGCGTGCGATATCGGTCGTTCTGGGAGGCCACCCAGAACGAGAGCCGTGCCGCAAGCCATCATTTGACGGCCGGCGGGCGGAAAGTGCTTAAAAACAGATGGATGGGGATCTGTTCTCCATCCATCTAGCACATTGGATCAGATGGCAGTGGGGTGTACACGGAAATGCGGTCCGTTTACATCTGACCGCCCATAGAGGAGAATGGACTGTGACAGGGATCAGCAGACAGATTCCCTGCTGCGCAGGTAGACTCCTGGCGGAGTCTGTCCCGTGGGAAAGGGGCCTTACTTCAATATTTTAGACATTGTTTTCTAGAAAATAGTATATTAAATGTTTATTTCTAGATTTAAAAATGGCAGTTGGTAGTTTCACTTTAGTTCAGGCTGAAGCGTAAATACATTAATATTGGTGTAGTGCCCTGCTCCTAATGAGCAGACGCTATTTACTTTTTGAAATTTAAATTAGTTGAAGCTGCAGTTTAGGCTCAACTTATTATTGCCTAAATTTAATGGTTTCTGTGCCAGATTGGCTGGACTGTGCAGATTTCCATCTAACCATGGGTGGTGCTGTCATCATTGGTGGATTGGGAAATACAGTCTGGTCAAACACATTGACTACTCGTTGCTCAGAGGCTTTTTCGGTGGGAGTGGTTCACACACCGGACATTCTGGGTAAGGGTATTTAAGGCACAGACGCCATCTTCGAGGGTTGTTTTTTTTGGCTATCGGGTGGTCAGTGCTTCCTGACCCCCCGGGCTCGGGGGGTGGGTTGGCGCCCCCCACCTCGTGGCCCTCCTGGCCTGGGAGACTAGGAATTCTTAAAGTTCTGCCTTGAGCTTGGCAGACCTAAGGCCTAGCTACTAAATGAAGGATCAGAGTCTCGGTGGCCTATGGGTCGGCATGATGGTCTCTTTGCTGTCAGGCCTGCGGGAAGAAGCAAGGGACTGCAGTGACCAGGGGAGGACTCTTCGGGAGAGGACCGAGCATGAGGCTGGTATCTTGAGAAGAGCCTGGGAACTCAGTCAGAGACGCATCTTGGATTAGTACCACAGTCAGTTCTTTCAAGACTGTACGGTCTGTGGCAGAGACCGTTTCGATCATCCACAATTTGTTCACTCAGAATCGTAAGGTCTGTGGCAGAAACCGTGTTCGAGCATTGCATCGGCTGCTAGGTCAGTGAGAGGGGCCTATCCGGTGATTGCTGAATCCACCTGTGGAAGTGTTATTCGCTGGATGTAGAAATTATCTCCGACCGCAACGTCCAAGGTACCTGAATCGTATGATGTTACTAAATAAAACTTGGGAAGAATAAAAGGACTAAGTGTTGGAGCCAGTGTTTCAATTGAACCAAACCCTTAGCTACATTGGAAACATACTGACTTCATCGATAGGAAACTTTTTCTGGGAATATATGACACTGGTAATGTTGACTCCTAGATTTAAAATGGTTATTTGTGGTCCTATTCAAATTTGGACAGGAGTGTAAATAAATTCATACTGGAAATGAACCCCCTACAATATTTGGGGTGTTTTTACTGGGAATAAAGTATGCTGTAATGTTGACTTCCACATTAAAATAGCCAGTTGGTTGTCCTATTCAAACAGCAGCTTGAGCACAAATAAATTCCTTGTTTGAACATACTCAGTACAATATTTAAGATGTTTTTTCTGGAATTATATCACATTGATATGGTAATTTCTTGAATTGAAAATGACTGCTTTAGGTTCTATGTAAATTAGGGCTTGAGTAAATCATAGTAAAGTAAATAATACCTGTTAAAGTGTTAATAAACCCACAATAGTAAAATCAGTCTGTATATGCAGTAAGGCATGCTTATTGTACTCACTGAGGAACCTAAGGGGTTAATCCTGTGCATTGTGTAAAAAGGCTGTTTGATCCTGTCTTCTCTGATCCTCCCCTTTTTCCACAGTCCCCAATCTATCTGCTAATAGTACAGAGCCTTGGGGGCACCCTGCACATGCTCAGTTTAGTGTGTATTGCTAGAGGTTTTTTTGGGGGGGGAGAGTGCATGTGATCAGAACAGGGCCAATCAGCACTGTCTAGACAGAGGGTCAGGGGTCATGCAGCCTCAATTGACAGTCAAATGAGAATGAAAACTCCTACTACAAGCTTTAACCGGTGCTTGGCAGACACTGATAAAAGTCACAAGACTGCTATATACTGCTGACAAGCGGTATTTAACAGTTTATATTTACTAAAATAATTGCATTTCCATGTTCTGTGTACTGTGGGAGACCAGATATAGTGAATGCAGGGTCCTGGGTTTAGTAACACTTTAAAGAAGAACTTTTTTGACTTTTACCAGTGCCTGGTATATTGAATATGGAGCAGATTGTGGCTTTCTGAGGAACCACAGCTGGCTCCTCACTGCACATGCGTGAGTGGTCCTGCAGCCCTCTGAGACATGTGACTTGTCCCAGGAGGCTGCAGAAGTGAATGAGGTGGGACAAAGGACACCTTCCTCACCTAGATGAGAACCACTGCGCTAAAATGGAAGATTGAATACTTACCTCTCTGTAATTTTCCTTTCCTGGTGCCTATCCATGGCAGCATACGCACAATCCATGCATATGCTACCATGAAGGCACCAGGAAAGTAGCTTTTAGACAAATCACACTTTTTTTTGTTTTTGCCATGCCAATCACCCTAGTTAAGCTGCAGCTGGGAAATCTGCTTCATGAAAATTGTTTGGGGGGGGGGGGGGGATTGTTTGGGGGGGGGGGGGGGGGGAGAGTGTAAAATGTATTACTTGGATTGAGCATGCATCTGCAAAACAAATTATTAACAAAACACATAAAACAAAAATTTGCTACAAATTTTATTGGTCTACAAAACAGGACTTGGAAAAGAGCATGGAAAGCAAAAAACACATGTATGTTAATTTAAGACACCAACAGAATATGGTTTTGAGGTCTGACCATTTTGCAGAGGAAATTAACAGGAGTTCAAATTACTGCGCCCACAAATGGACAGTCTCTTAGGGATTTAAACATTTGGTAGTCACAACAGCTTGAGGAATATTTTGCAAAATAATGCAGAACAGACAATTAAATCAAAGTGGCACAAGACTAATGCCCTGTACACACGGTCGGATTTTCTGACGGAAAATGTGTGATAGGACCTTGTTGTCGGAAATTCCGACCGTGTGTAGGCTCCATCACATATTTTCCATCGGATTTTCCGACACACAAAGTTTGAGAGCTTGCTATAAAATTTTCCGACAACAAAATCCGTTGTCGGAAATTCCGATCGTGTGTACACAAATCCAACGCACAAAGTGCCACGCATGCTCAGAATAAATAAAGAGATGAAAGCTATTGGCTACTGCCCCATTTATAGTCCCGACGTACGTGTTTTACGTCACCGCGTTCAGAATGATCGGATTTTCCGACAACTTTGTGTGACCGTGTGTATGCAAGACAAGTTTGAGCCAACATCCGTCAGAAAAAATCCTAGGATTTTGTTGTCGGAATGTCCGATCAATGTCCGACCGTGTGTACGGGGCATAAGTCTCTCAAAGACTTCAACCAATACAAATCTGCCCTCCAAAAATACTATTCTTTCCTCCACACTGCCAAGCACACCTATTTACAGCTCTTTTTAACACCTTCTCATCTAGTCCCCGTAAACTCTTCTCTACCTTCAACTCTCTACTTTGTCCTCCACCGCCTCCATCCAATGACTCACTCACTGCCCAGGAGATCGCTGATCACTTTAACAACAAGATTGATACAATCCGCAATGAAATCTCTGCTCTACAGGTATCTCCCCCAGCTAAGACCCCATGTCAACAGGTACAACTGACACTCCCCCTATTCAAATCTGCTACTACAGACGAAGTTGCTAAACTTCTTTCTATCGCCCACCTAACCACCTGTCCCCTGGACCCTATTCCCTCTCATATGCTACGGTCGCCTTCTGACTCCATCCTACACTCTCTAACCCACATCTTCAATCTCTCCCTCACCTCTGGCGTCTTCCCCAATGCTCTAAAACATGCACTGGTCACCCCCATACTTAAAAAGCCGTCCTTGGACCCTACCAATTTTAACAACCTACGCCCATATCTCCTTGCTCCCCTTTTCCTCTAAACTCCTTGAACGTCTAGTTTACAACCAACTGAGTGACCACCTCATTAAAAACAACCTTCTTGATCCCCTTCAATCTGGATTTCGCCCTCAACACTCCACAGAAACTGCTCTTTTAAAACCCACAAATGACCTACTAACTGCAAAAACCAACGGACACTATTCTGTACTCCTACTTCTGGATCTTTCAGCTGCCTTTGACATGGTTGACCACCCCCTCCTCCTCAAAAAACTTTACTCCCTCGGTCTCCGTGCTCTTCGGTGGCTCTCATCCTACCTATCCCAATGCACCTTCAGTGTCACTTACAATTCTACTTCCTCCTCTTCCCTTCTCTGTCGGGGTCCCCCAAGGTTCTGTTCTTGGACCTCTTTTATTTTCAATCTACACCTCTTCCCTGGGTCAGCTGATAGCCTCTCACGGCTTTCAATATCATTTCTACGCTGACGACACACAAATCTATCTCTCCACCCTCAACTCACTCCATCAGTCTCCTCACGCATCACTAACTTACTAACCGACATATCTGTATGGATGTCACACCACTTCCTCAAACTCAACTTGTCCAAAACCGAGCTTATAATATTTCCTCCCTCACGTGCCTCTTCCCCTGACTTGTCTGTCAAGAGCAATGGCACAACCATCCACCCGTCCCCACATGTCAGCATGCTAGGTGTTATCCTGGACTCTGAACTCTCCTTTCGGGCCCCACATCCAATCACTTTCCAAAAGCTTGCCGCCTCAACCTCCGCAACATCTCTAAACTACGTCCCTTTCTAACCAACGAAACCACAAAGCTCCTGATTCACTACCTGGTTATCTCTTGCCTTGACTACTGCAACTCCCTCCTCATTGGCTTACCTTTAAATAGACTATCCTCCCTTCAGTCTATCATAAATGCTGCTGCCAGACTCATCCACCTTACAAACCACTCAGTGTCTGCTACCCCTCTCTGCCAATCCCTCCATTGGCTGCCACTCGCCCAACAAATTAAATTAAAAATACTAACAATAAGTTACAAAGCCATCCACAACTCTGCCCCCAGCTACATCACTAGCCTAGTCTCAAAATACCAACCTAATCGCCCTCTTCGTTCCTCCCAGGACCTCCTGCTCTCTAGCTCCCTCATCACCTCCTCCCATATCCGCCTCCAAGACTTCTCCCGAGCCTCGCCCATCCTCTGGAATTCCCTACCCCAATCTGTCAGACTGTCTCCAAATTTATCCACTTTTAGGCGATTCCTAAAAACTTTCCTCTTCAGAGAAGCCTATCCTGCCTCCATCTAACAACTGCACTATTTTCTCCATTAGCTCATCCCCCACAGCTATTACTCTTTTGTATAACTTGACCCTCCCTCCTAGATTGTAAGCTCTAACGAGCAGGGCCTTCTGATTCCTCCTGTATTGAATTGTATTGTACTTGTACTGTCCTCCCTAATGTTGTAAAGCGCTGTGTAAACTGTTGGCGCTATATAAATCCTGTATAATAATAATAATACAAACAACAGATTGACAACATCAAAAATATTTCAGTGAAAAATCCCCCCCCCCCCCCAAATAAAGTAAAAATACTTGCTCTAAAACACATCTGTTTTGCAAAGACTTAACAAACAAAATACAAAGAGTGCCGGTTAACACTACAGCAACTTGGGATCCGACTTGTCCGACCTCAAGTTGCCCCAAGTCACTGGACATAAGAAATTCCATTGAAGTGAATTAGAGCCGTCTTAATGTACACTACTGAAGTTGCTCCGACTTCAGAAAAGGTTCCTGTACTACTTCAAGGTGACTTCTAGGCAACTTGTACCCATAGATTTCAATGGAAGTTGCCTCCAAGTCAGATCTCCATCTACAGTGAGGACGGAAGGTATTCAGACCCCCTTAAATTTTTCACTCTTTGTTATATTGCAGCCATTTGCTAAAATCATTTAAGTTCATTTTTTTTTCCTCATTAATGTACACACAGCACCCCATATTGGCAAAATAACACAGAGTTGTTGGCATTTTTGCAGATTTATTAAAAAAGAAAAACTGAAATATCACATGGTCCTAAGTATTCAGACCCTTTGCTCAGTATTTAGTAGAAGCGCCCTTTTCATCTAATACAGCCATGAGTCTTTTTGGGAAAGATGCAACAAGTTTTTCACACCTGGATTTGGGGATCCTCTGCCATTCCTCCTTGCAGATCCTCTCCAGTTCTGTCAGGTTGGATGGTAAACGTTGGTGGACAGTCATTTTTAGGTCTCTCCAGAGATGCTCAATTGGGTTTAAGTCAGGGCTCTGGCTGGGCCATTCAAGAACAGTCACGGAGTTGTTGTGAAGCCACTCCTTCGTTATTATAGCTGTGTGCTTAGGGTCATTGTCTTGTTGGAAGTTAAACCTTTGGCCCAGTCTGAGGTCCTGAGCACTCTGGAGAAGCTTTTCGTCCAGGATATCCCTGTACTTGGCCGCATTCATCTTTCCCTCGATTGCAACCAGTCGTCCTGTCCCTGCAGCTGAAAAACACCCCCACAGCATGATGCTGCCACCACCATGCTTCACTCTTGGGACTGTATTGGACAGGTGATGAGCAGTGCCTGGTTTTCTCCACACAAACTGCTTAGAATTAAGGCCAAAAAGTTCTATCTTGGTCTCATCAGACCAGAGAATCTTATTTCTCACCATCTTGGAGTCCTTCAGGTGTTTTTTTAGCAAACTCCATGCGGGCTTTCATGTGTCTTGCACTGAGGAGAGGCTTCCGTCGGGCCACTCAGTCATAATGCCCCGACTGGTGGAGGGCTGCAGTGATGGTTGACTTTCTACAACTTTCTCCCATCTCCCGACTGCATCTCTGGAGCTCAGCCACAGTGATCTTTGGGTTCTTCTTTACCTCTCTCACCAAGGCTCTTCTCCCCCGATAGCTCAGTTTAGCCGGACGGCCAGCTCTAGGAAGGGTTCTGGTCATCCCAAACGTTTTCCATTTAAAGAGGAGGTCCACCTTAAAAAAAATGATTAAAAGCCAACAGCTACAACTACTGCAGCTGCTGACTTTTAATAAATGGACACTTACCTGTCCAGGGTGCCCGCGATGTCGGCAGCAGATGACGAACAATCGTTCGGTTCTCGGCTGCCCCCGCCGCCATCCTCGGTCAGGGAATCAGGAAGTGAAGCGTTGCGGCTTCACTGTCTGATTCCCTACTGCGCATGCGTGAGTCGCGCTGCTCGTCTTTAGTGGTCCCCGTTGTGTTGTGGGAACTGTGTGTTTCTCAGAACACAACAGGGGGCGGGCATCTGCGGCTATCTGCTGCTAGCTATTCCCAGAAGTGGGTGCAAATACCTGTATTATACAGGTATCTGCACCCCCCTGAAAGGTGCCAATTGTGGCACCGGAGGGGGGGGGGAATCCAATGAGCGGAAGTTCCACTTTAGGGTGGAGCTCCGCTTTAAGGATTATGGAGGCCACTGTGCTCTTAGGAGCCCTAAGTGCAGCAGAAATTTTTTTGTAACCTTGGCCAGATCTGTGCCTTGCCACAATTCTGTCTCTGAGCTCTTCAGGCAGTTCCTTTGACCTCATGATTCTCATTTGCTCTGACATGCACTGTAAGCTGTAACTGCTGGTTCACACAGGGGCAACACGACTTGCAGGCCGACTCACAGAGGCGACCTGCACAGGACTTCAGCGGCAACTTGCAAAACGACTTCTGTATAGAAGTCAATGCAAGTCGCCTGAAGTCGCCCCAAAAGTAGTACAGGAACCTTTTTCTAAGTCGGAGAGACTTGCGTCGCTCCTATTAGAACGGTTCTGTAGTACAGAACGGGACACGACTTGTCAGGCGGCTAAGTCGCCTGACAAGTCGCCCCTGTGTGAACCGGGGCTCAGGTCTTATATGGACAGGTGTGTGGCTTTCCTAATCAAATCCAATCAGTATAATCAAACACAGCTGGACTCAAATGAAGGTGTAGAACCATCTCAAGGATGATCAGAAGAAATGGACAGCACCTGAGTTAAATATATGAGTGTCACAGCAAAGGGTCTGAATACTTAGGACCATGTGATATTTCAGTTTTTCTTTTTTAATAAATCTGCAAAAATGTCAACAACTCTGTGGTTTTTTTTTTTGTCAATATGGGGTGCTGTGTGTACATTAATGAGGAAAAAAAATAATTTAAATGATTTTAGCAAATGGCTGCAATATAACAAAGAGTGAAAAATTTAAGGGGGACTGAATACTTTCCGTCCCCACTGTATATTGAAGCGACTTTACAGGAAAAGAAAATAATTTACCCAGGTACTTTCCATTTCCGAGGCAACACACACACCTTGCCTCTTTTTAGGGCAAGGTAGGGAATGCTACATGCAAAACATAGGTTTGTGTGCTAATGAGGCAATTGAAAACTCATGCACAGTCCATGAAACACACAAAATGCAAGTTCACCCAATGTAGAGATAGAACTTCGAAGTGGGTACACCTGTTTAGGATGTCCTTAAATTGCTAACCCAAAAACACACTCTCTGAGCATGCACAAAAAAATCCAAGTGCTGTACACACAAGCACAAAAAAAAAACTCCCTGAGCATGCCCAGACCAACACAAATGCATTTCACACACCAAAAGCCACAGCAAAAAACCAAAGTCCCTGAGCATGGCCAGAACAACCCAAATGCAGATGGCACAAAATAAGCCACCCCCGGTCCAAAATTAAGCACATCATCCAGCATGCTACAAAATTACAGATGGGACAAACACCCCCGGTCCAGGGGGGCAAACAAAGAGCCTAACATGGACAAAAGTTATACAGCAAATACCATTGCAGTCTGTGGGAAATGACTTGTTAATTTTGCGAGTCCCCACTTGGCTGGCTTATATTCTAGTTATTGGCCTTAAAATGGGTATGGGGGCCCAGGTCCCACCCTGGGAGACATATATCAATGTTCCCAATTTGGACAACCCCAAAAATGAAGCAAGGAGAAGTGTGTTTAAAAATGCAAAATTGCTTAAAAGGTAATAGTAACTTGGGTGGATGTATCTGTAGCATGTATCCAAAATGCTGCTTCAAAGATGTACGGCTTTAGAGAAAACTTACAAATCTACATTGCAGCTGCAAGATTTTAACCAAAAACAAAAAATAGCCTGCCCCCCCAATACATACAAGGTCATTTGGGTCTGTTAAGGCTTAAAATGAGAACCCCCACGTGAAAAATAACACCCCAAACGAAAAAAATAATGTGCCCCTCCCACACACTAACAAACCCCTAGCCAAACACACAGCAAGCCAGCCCATGAATAACTGATGGGCAGGCCCCTCCCTGAGTACTCTGCTGTAACCCCTTAATGACAGAGCTGAAGGTTGCAGGCATGCTGTGGCTAGCAGAACCTGTTAAGATATGTCACTCGGAACCGACTGTGCCCAAGCAACTAACGCAAATGGGCACTGACCTCTGCAGTGGTTGCCAATAACAACAATAAAGTTTTGTGACCAATGCCTCGCTGAAGGGTACTCATTTAGCACAGTCCCACCCGCAGGCACCCGCAGGCTTACCCCAATCACCCCGGGCAACAGCAGACACACCAGGCACAACGTTACTGTTTAAGCAGAAATTTGGAGTAACCGTTCAGACTGTCCAGCAACAGCAGGTCGCTGGACATATTTGTAATCCATGGGCGTGATCGCCCACCATGGTTGCCACGGGTAACGGCACATGGTAACAATTCCTGATGGCAGGATTAGCACTAATAGTAGGCAGGGCACATAAGACTTTTCCCCAAGTTATTTCCTCACTGGTGGTAAAACAAAACAGTTCCCCAGCTCGATCGATCCTGGTTGCTAGGGGCAATGGCTGGCAGGATAACTGACAGGTAATCCCGGACGACGTCCCCAAATGTAGCCATGCCCCTTTGGGGGTTGCTGAAAGTTGTGGTTCACCCGTCACCCTGCCCAGCCCAACGTCCATCTTACAGTCACTCAGTAAAACAGACCAGTCCATAGCTTGTTTTGTTTTATTTTATTGAGGGGATTGAACTTGGATGGGTATTAGGGAATTATGGGATGCCCAGGATTTCAGAACAAAAAATTGTTAATTGTAGATCCACCAATTGGGACTACTATGTACACTCCCTGTACATACAACTCAATCTTCTCTCCAGCACTTCGCTTGCTGCACACTGTTCCTCCTCCAGCACTTCACTTGCTGCAGACTGTTCCTCCACCAGCACTTCCCTTGCTGCAGACTATCACTACTCCAGACCAGCTAGCACCGCATGGGTAGGCGTGACGCTACTTCTGCCAGGCCTCACTGAACTGCCTTTTGTGGGCAGGGACCCCGGGCCCCTGTGGCGTAGAATAGTTCAGGTGCTAGGTGTCCTCTGCTTAGCTACCACTCCCAGATAGCTCTCTTCAGGCCCTGCCAGCCAGCCTGGCTGCAAAGACCCCTTTCCACTGCCCTTCTACACAGTCCTCTCTCCACTGGTTCTCCACCCATCTCTCAAACTGCAATCCCCCAGGTCTCTCAGGCGTGCCTCCCCAGTCCTCCCGAGTGAGCTCACTCACCAGCCCTCCTGGCTGCAACCTGTAGTCCTCCCGGAGACTCCTAGAGTGTTCTCTTCCGCTGTCCTCTCTCCTGCTCTCTCATGTGCATCTGATTCTTGGATCTCTTCACTCCTCCCGGATGCACCCGAGCCCCAACCCAGGGTCACCCCCCCCCCCCAGACTGCGGAGCTCCCCCTAGACCCAACAGCCTCGACATCCTCTAACTCCAGCTTTTACCCAACAACTCCTCCCCAGCTGGGCTGACTACAGGTATTTAAGAAGGCCTGCCCCCTGCCAATCCAAGTTGGGGATTGGTCAAGGCTCCCCAGATACCTCAGGCAGCTCCACCTCTCCTCCCCTCCTCTCTTTCCAGGACCTTCTAGAATGAAGGGGAGGTGATGGTGATGCCACCTGTCAGCCATCCAACTCTCTCCCTGAGACACTTCTGGCCCAGAATGAAACAAATAGGCCTAGCCACCAGCTAGGCCTGCCCAAATTCCTCTACCCTGTCAAAAATCCTTACTTCTAGCACTCACTAACTAGAGGGTGCTACTTAAGAATTAATCATATATTGGGATGCTGTTGATGCTATATTAAAGCCAAGCAATAATATAAACACATGAAAATTATGTGATGCCAGCCTGTGGTTGCTGATGTTGTCCATCAGAATTGTACTATTCCGTAACTCAACATACAGTTTAAAGACATCTCCAAAGCATGCATTGCACCAGGGCATTGCCCAGCTCCCCATGCCCATTGCTGGACAATCCCTTTCCTATAAGCTTTGGAAATAGTCAAAATAGATTTTTCAAGATTCACTCCCTGTCAATTTCAATAAGGTCCAGATTAAAGTTAAAAATCTGGGGATTTTATGATGCATTTAACAGCCTATGAACTGAACCCACGCTCATCACTCAGCTGTGACAGCCAGCTACTTTTTTTTCTTCAGCTGAAATGAGGAAACCAATCAATACATAGACATATAAAAAAAATAATGTAAGAATTTGATTGGTTGCTGCTCTGAACACAACACTGAGCCCTGTGTTCTCTAGTCCTGTCAATTGATGTGACGTGGCACAGTGTCAGTAGTGTCAGTAGCTTACATATCTCTGATGGCCAATAGCTACCAATGAGATCTAAGAATTCAGCTGTCATTTTTTTCAGGGCGGGTTTGGATCTGATTAATGATTGGTCATTGTAGGGCTTTGCAGAGATTTCCTAATTCTGGAACTTTGAAACAGAAGGCCCTATGAGGAAGAGTGTTCGGAAGTTATTGTGTGTACGTCAAAACCTGGTTACACAATCTCTTTTTTTCCTCTTTCCTTCCTCTTAGTGATCACATTTGCAAGTAGCTCAAAACTGCACACTGCTCTCCAGCTATGACTCAGGAGAAATTGGTTGGAATGCTGGAAACACTGTATGACCTGTAATTAAGCCGGTAACCTTTTACCTTGTGTCAATAATGGCTGAACTTATCACTAGTGTTATTAAGTATATTTGTATTTCACTTGAAAAGTTACTTCTATAGAATTTATGATAAGCCTGAAAAAAGCATCTAGAGAAAGGACTTCTGTATACTTTCACTGTGGTTCAGACCTTACGATTTTTTTTGCATTTTAACATACTGTATATGATAAATATAAATATAACTATATTTATTATATATATATATATATATACGGTGTATATATATATATATATATATATATATATATATATATATATACATATATATATATACTTATTCAAAAGTATATTCGTTATTTCAAGTATCTACTTCTACTGTATATAGAGCTGTCAGTTTACGCAGTGCTTTACATACTATACACTCGGAATCAGTCCCTGCCTTCAAGCAGCTTACAATCTAAGGGCTCTAGCTTACATGCACATTAGGGCCAATTTAGCGAGGCCAATTTAGAGAGGAGCCACTTACCCTACGTTCACACCTATTTGCTTTTTTGTGCATTTTACAGAAACGCACTACAGTCCATTTAACGTGGTTTTCATATCGTACAGGTTCAAGGGGGTTCCAGATTCCAATAAGCCCCCCACCTGCAGATCCCCACAGCCCAGGATGGGGGTGGGGGGCAGCATGGGGTACCTGCCGCTGTGGGGGAGTACTCGACCTTAAGGTGGGCCTCCACTCTCAGAGATGAATATACACCATGTGCACTATCGGGTCCCCGTGTAAATGTACATCTTCCCACTGTGATTTGCAATTAGGAGGGACATGCTGAGCCTTTTCCACAACCACCTGTCCAACGTTTTCCACTACCATTCCCCAGTAGCAGAGTGTGCCCCACCGTGCACCTTGCGTGGGATCCACACGTGCACTTGATCTTGCTCTGGAACGTCCATACCTCTGTATAGGATGTGGTTCTCTGCTGTGCAAGTCTGCTACTGTTGCTATTGGAGACAGGCTGCAATGCAAGGTGTGCCAACAACATCTCCCTCGCTGCCAGAGGCTGGTCCACCTATAATAGGTACACGCTACTGACAGGCTGCTTTACTAACTGTAGCCTTTTGTTGCCCATGGCAATGACATGTAGGAATGTACTGGGCTGACTCTTCAAGTGCTGACTCTTCATACCCCAGTGTGCTAATGACCTAAAACTGTAAAAATGTGCCAGTTACTTGCACTGCACTCCTTTAAATAATTTCAGACCAGGCAGGAGCAAAAGTTCAGAAATTTACTGGAAAAAAGTGCAAAACGTTACAGAATCCAACGAATGAAAGCAGTCTCTTTTCTAGATCCCTATTCCCTAATCCTACTCAGGCTATGTGCTGCCCTGACATACGTGCAAAGGTAGAGTAGATGTGTAATACAGGGTCCATTAGTGGCATTCTCCAGCAGCTGGTGTCTTCAGGACGAATTCCAAGTTGGTGGACTTCCCATCTCTCTCTCTTCAGTGGCTGTACTCCTCACAGGGTAAGATAGATTAGATGGACCAACAGCAAGGCTCTTGCACTCCTTTGGGAACTATCTGGTGCTTTCTTTTTCTATTCCTCTTCTCTTCCCCCCCAGGCTCAGGACCATGGTCCTTTTATATAATCACAGGACCAGTGGGTCGGACCCAAAAAAGCCAGCCAAACGAAAAACCTTGGAACTAAGTTAACCTTGCATTTCCAGCACCTAACTGGCTCATTTTAACCTGCTTACTGGTACCTCTTAGCATAAGCAATAGGTCTCTGTGTAGCAGCTGTAGAGGGACAGTCTTTAGTCCTAATGCTTCAGCCAGCTAGTGTTGGGGCTCAGTTTTACTGTTGGTACACATGAGAATAGTCCCAGTCAAGCCTGCAGGCAGTAATAAGGCTACTAGATTGCTGTATGGTCACTTCCTAAAGGGCTCAGTCTCTTCAGCAGTTGATAGTAAAGCCCCACAGTAGCAGCTCATCAGTCCCAGTGATATTGCATCTGGTCACACGCAGTGATTAGTCTGTTTTGTGCTCTGCACCCAGGTGGCTGTTGGCACTCCTGGACTCAGCACTCCAGATCCTGTTTAGGCCGCCATTATGCAGCAGTAGTAGTGCACACTGGACAGCGATGTGCACTCTCCGGGCTCCCTCATAGTAAAAGGAAGCTGTGTCCTGTACAGCCTGAGAAAATGCAGCTCTTTCCCCTCCCCCTTCCCCTCCTGATCTTCTGGTGTATGCTGACTGGCAGGGTTGTGTCAATCAAAAGACTGGCTGAACAAAATACAAAGGTAAAATAGTTCACATGTATTTTGTTGTTCGCCGGAGGTTTCACTTTAACAGTTTTATTAGTGTTTTCAGGACCCAGGTATAAGTCATAGCCTTTATAAGGAAGCATGGAGGATCGCAACAGCAATTTGGATTAATATGTCTTGGTGGCACAGGGCTAAACTTTGACACTGCCTCTAGAATTGCCACTATTGCAACAAAAATCCAAAGCACTAACTGCACTTTAGAGGTTCAAGTGATTTATAGCTGATCGTACACTGTTAAAATTTTGGCCAGTTCCTGATGAATCAGCTGAAAGTCCCTTAGTGGGTAGCTCTGTCGGCTCTCTCCTGCCCGACATCCTGCGATTAAAAAATCAACGAAGCAGGGCAGACAATTGTTGGCATAGCAGTTTCTGCATCCAATCAGAGGTAGACGCTGTTTGGGTATTCTGACAGCCTCCACTGGCAGCTAACAGAAAACAATAGCCTAGTTGGGGGGGGGGGGGGGGGTCATTCATCAGCACCGTATAGTGTGTATGGAGGAATCTCTAGGCTGAAAGAAAACAAAAATCTAATAGTGTATGGTCAGGTTAAATCTTCCCACTGTTGGCATTTTGTAAGGACCAAATATTTACAGTACTTTAATAACAATGGCCAACAATCAGTGTGTGCGGTTCCTGATCTTGTGATCACTGTGACAATCACTCAGATTTGTCACAGTAAGAAAAAGCATTGTTGTGCGTAAAACTTCTCTCTGTATCTAGTTATGGTCTCCTTCCTGTTAGATCATTTTTATCCATGAAAATTTGAATGTATTCTTACCGATTAACAAAAACAACTTCTGATTCTCATTCCATATTTTTTCATGGGTGGGAAAATGTATATTTTCATTTTTTTCCCCATCAGGGACTATTGTCTGTATTTAGCAGAAGGCATACTCAGCCCATCGTTCCCGGGGGAACTGGCAGTCCTTTGGGTGGGATTTTTTTCAGCATAGTTCTATTGTTCATGGATAAATAAGACTGGTGCTGGGGATGTCTGGCTGTCCTCCATTATAATTACATGCTTGTTTGAGCATAAGCATGCACATTAGTGTAACAATTGTTGAACTAATAATCAAAAGTAAAATCATGGCCTCCGAATCAGTGTTTCTCAACTACCGGGTCACAGACTGGTGCAGGGTTGCAGCCTTCCTCCTGCTGGGCTGCAGACAGGTGCAGGGTGCACAAATCAGAGCGGTTGTGATTGGTCAGCGCGGTCACATGCTGGCGAATCAGAACCGTTCCTAGGAAAAAAAGAAAAAGAAGAATGTGATTTTCAAACCCCAGGACCACTGACGGTGAAACAGGATCACCCAGGAGGAAAGTGCAGCGGAGACTGGGGGTGGAGGAATGTAGGGTGTAAGTTCACCTTTTCATTTTTTTTTTTGAAAAGGTGAACTAACACTTTAAATTGATGCTAAAGTTACATTTTTAAAATAAAAAAGATGTTAAACTTGACTGCTCTGTGCAACAATATTGCACCCCAGATGATAAGCAGACGAAACGCATCAGGTTGACTCCTATCCAGGCCATTGCGTGCTACATGTCCTTGTTACCAAACTTGCTGGGTGTTTTGACAAGCGTTTTTACCTCCAAGTTGATGTAAGTTTTCTGTACATTTGAAAATAAATTAGTTTATTGCGGTTTTACATTATGTGGAGGCTTTTTTTGTCTTTTGGATCTTTCGATCATATGGTGTAACCAAGTGAGTGATGACCCTACCGCAAGGTGTAGATGAGAGATTTTTTGAGCCACCCTTTGGACCATTTGCTAGGAGATTTATATCTATACCAGCTTATTTGACTCAGTACCGCTGGTGTCTGAGTCCACACATTCCAGTAAGCGCATTACCCTTTTCAGTGGTGAATATTCACAACTTGGTGATATATATATATGGAATGTCGTAGATGCCTTCTGCCTTAAAGGGATTTTCTACTACTTAATTTTTTAACTATTGAAGTCATTGTATTTATATGCACGTGGCACTTTAAATGTTGTATTAATGCACATAAATGATTTGCATTTAATAAGCTGATCTTTGGTTTATATACATTAGGTATTCACATGCTAAGTGCTTTATTTTGATATATATAGTTTATTAACACTAAATCATTTTTAAAGCGCAACACTTTCTTATTATATAACAATATTGCACCTGAGCAGCCCCTTTCCTTCTCTTTGGCCAGCGCTTTCCACTCCTTCTACCTGCTTAGCAAGCCATGTGCTTTAGGGGCACCTGTGCACGCATGCTCCCAATCTGGGCTGTGCGCATCCATAGACACACACAGCACCGGTAAGACATGCCCCCACTCCCTCCTCACAGGATCTGACTGACAGTATTTTTTTTTTTTAAAAAGCCAGTGGAGTGCAAAACACACCCAAAAACTTCCATCCGGTGCCAAAAAAAAGTGCACACATTTAAAGAGTGAAACACAAAATGTGCAGCGGGTGTTACCCTGATCCCCGGGGGCGTTAGGCTCCAGACGGGGACTGAGGTAATTCACTTGGGTCCATCTGGCCGAAACCAGACGGACCCCCGTTCTCTGGAAGGTCTGCCAAAACAGACCCACCCAAGTACTAGGTGGGACTCCCCCCGAAGGGAGACCCCATGAGAGAGGGCAAACCCAGCCAGAAGGCCTATGTCCACCCCCTCCCAAGACTTTCAGAGTAGGCCCGAGGACCCACACCCTACTCATCACACTGTGACAAACGTGTATACACTTCAAACAAAAAAAATACAAAAAGTGACACGGGGATATGTAAAAAGAAAGTGGGGGAGAAGGAAGTGGGAGAGAGTAAAGAGTGACCATTGTGTAATACAATAGCCGGTCCTCCGGCCAGGAATAAAATTTTCCCCTGGTCCTAGCCAAAAGGCTCGGCCCTAGAGGCAGGTGCCAAAAACGTGTGTCATGTTGAAGAGACCATGGTGCCATAAATCAAGTGCCAAAACCCTGTGACTGTATGGCACCCCTGAACTGCCACTTCAGGGGCACATTCACCACTGGCTTTTCGTGCAACCCTGACCCCCAACCCAGACCACAGCAGCCCCCATCCCAGCCAGGAAGGCCTGAAGTTCTGGAAGCTTGGTGAGAGCCCTTTACTATCAGGCCTCACCGTTGCTCCCATTCATCCTACCTAATTACATTTGGGAAATACTAACCGCTCCCCCGGTGGGAAAGAGGAGCCAGTGTTCTCTGACAGTAGCGGGAGTCTATGGCTCTCGCTGTTGTCTGTGTCTCATGTGAGACCAGGAAGAGAGGGGAGCGGAGCTGCATCCGGGACAGTGCTGGATCGGTGAGAAGATCCAAGTAAGTGTTTAGGGATGGGGAGGGAGTAGAACAAAAGGTGGGGAGTTTTTTTTACCAGTGGCGGTGCGTTCATAAGGGCGCACGGGCGCCGCTTCCTCTCTCCTGCCACCCCCTCTATCGCCAATAGATACATTTATGCATTGCATGAATTTATCTATGGCCGCCGCTGCCGCCCCCTATTCAGGCTCCCAAGCAGCATTTGATATGGCACAGTGGCTGCGTTTGATGGGCACAGTGGCTGCGTTTGATGGGCACAGTGGCTGCATTTGATGGGCACAGTGGCGGCAATTGATGGGCACAATGGTGGCAATTGATGGGCACAGTGTTTGCGTTTAATGGTACAGTGGCTGCGTTTGATGGCACAGTGGCTGCGTTTGATGGTACAGTGGCGGCGATTGATGGGCACAGTGTCTGCGTTTGATGGTACAGTGGCGGCGATTGATGGGCACAGTGGCTGCGTTTTTCAGTATGTTTGCGCCCCCCCAAAAATTTTGAGCACTAGCCGTCACTGTTTTTTACCCTAATGCAGAGAATATATTAAGGAAAATATATATATATTTTGACTTTACAACCACTAAATGATTGAAAGCAATGCACTCACTATGTGGCTAATATCTTGACCATTGGTAAAGTTTATGTAAAAAAATCTAATCTATTTTCAGCATATGCTGCAACATGCCTCACCGTATACACCGTTTTTTAGGTGTTCATTGTAATGCTTATCAAGTCAGCACATGCCTTCTGTGGACCTAGAGTAATTATTTACATTCTTATGCTGGCAATTTTAATTTTCATGACAGGGGGTCACTACTTGCCGACCGCCCAAAAGCAGATTTACTGCTACAGGGAGGCTGTTCTGTGCAGAATCACACACACACACACACACACAGAAATATATATATATATGCATATATATATATATATATATATATATATATATATATATATATATATATATATCTGTGTGTGTGTGTGTGTGTGACTCTGCACTTCATGGTAGGGGGCACGCACAAGCTGATCAGAGGGTGCCGGCTAATGGATGTCTGCTGACACCCGCTGATTATCAAAGAGAGACACAGAACAGAGCTCTGCCTATGTAAGGCAGAGCTCTGTTCTGTCAGCAGGGATGTGATGGACTTTCTTTCCCTGCAAAGCAGGGAAAGAAAATCTATTACATCCTTTAGTAAAAACAGCACACAGAGTACACAAAAACACTAGTTAGGCACACGTTTAACCCTGTGATCACCCTAGATCAGGGATATGCAATTAGCGGACCTCCAGCTGTTGCAAAACTACAAGTCCCATCATGCCTCTGCCTCTGGGTGTCATGCTTGTGGCTGTCAGAGTCTTGCTATGCCTCATGGGACTTGTAGTTCTGCAACAGCTGGAGGTCCACTAATTGCATATCCCTTTCCTAGATGTTTAACCCCTCCCCAGCCAGTGTCATTAGTACAGTGACAGTTAGTTAATACAGTGATAGTGCATATTTTTAGCACTGATCACTGTATTAGTGTCCCTGGCTCCCACAAAGTGTCAAAAGTGTCAGAATGTCTTGCGCAATATCACAGTCCCACTATAAGTTGCTGATCGCCGCCATTACTAGTATAAAAATAAATGAATTAATTAAATTTGCAGTATCTATATCGGATCAATTACTCCTGGGAATACACAGGAGTTAGGTTAGTAGGTTACATCACGTAGCTGTAGCAGAGGGGGAAAGGGATTTACCCCTCACTGTTTTCCATGTTACGCATTGAAATACATCAGTGCAGTACCGAGAGCGAGAAGAGGTATTCCAGAATTAAGAATATATTATATATGCATTTCCCTCCCAAGCTTTGCATATCTCTAGTGAGATGAGTGGGGAAGGCACAGAATATTATGAAACCTCATCGCTTGATGCTATTTCTACATTTCATAAGTTATGCAGTGTTTATGGTTTAAATTTGTTTTTCTTTTTTCTATGTTTGATTTTCTCACATAAACCTAATATGTGGATGATGATACATCAAATTTAATATCAAAATATACTCTCCTGTGCTGTAACCGAATCATCTCCGGTTTTGATAATGAGCAATTACTTTCTGTTACAACAGCAAATGCTCATTTTGTACATGTTAAAAATTTTTTGAATAAAAATATTGAAATTAAAAAATTGCAGTATATATCTCATAGTTTGTAGATGCTATAACCTTTGCACGAATCAATCAATATACCCTTATTGGGATTTTTTTTTACCAAAAATATGTAGCAGAATACATATTGGCCTTAATTTATAAAGAAATTTGATTTTTAATTTTTTTTTATTGGATGTGTTTCATAGCAGAATGTAATTTTTTTTTTTTTTTTTAAATTGTCAGTCTTTTTTTGTTTATAGCGCAAAAAAAAATAAAAAAAACCCAGTGGTGATCAAATACCACCAAAAGAAAGCTCTATTTATGGGAAAAAAATGACATCAATCTAATTTGGGTACAGCATTGCATGCCCACGCAATTGTCAGTTAAAAGAACACAGTGTTGCATAGCAAAAAATGGCCTGGTCATGAAGGGGGTAAATCTTCTGGAGGTCAAGAGGTTAAGGCCCCATTTACACATGTTTTCCCGCTTGCAATTTCTTATGGGCAATTTTCACGCGATTCTATTCACTTCAATGGGCTGCCCTATGCATGTTTGTCGCCCCAAAAAAAGCTCTTGCTCCTTTTTTGGTGACAAGCTTCACGCAATCGCAGCAAAATCACACCATCTTTGAGGTGCCATTTAAAATAAATGGTACCCAAATGCGCATCACGCGTTTTCCAGCGATTGCCACGTGTTTTCGAATCTCAAGCAGAATCGCAGCGATTCCACTTGCGATTTCAAATCGCCCCGTGTGAATGGGGCATTAAGAGTAATAGTTACAGTGCATGAAGTGACCCAGACTTGCCAACACAACATGCAATCACTATGAGCAAAAAGATGATTGGTAAATGTATCAAAAAAACAAATATTAATTAAAATGTATTTGAGTGCCAGATAAGTTACATGAAAAATAAAAGTAGTTTAATATTAAGCAAAGTCATTCAGGAATTAATCCTGGTTCCCATCAACCTTTTTTCCACCACATTCCACCACAATTATAACGATAATCTTTTACTTAGAACATTAATGTAAACAGCTAGGAATGCGCCCCTCGCTGAGTCTGCAAATTATTTGATACCAATTTCCCAGGAGCCTCAAAAGTATTAAGAGGGACATAAAGGATACTGTATGCTGCTAGCACAATGAAAATCCCATGACTGCACAATAGCATCGACTGTTAAATACAAAGAGAGGTCAATCTAAAGGTACGCTCAAGTGAAGCATGAAAATTTGCATTTAAAGCTGAACTCCAGGCACAAAAAGTTTGTTCCTCAATGGCCTCAAAGAATATAAATCCACTTTGTGTACATCAAATGCTCTTGCAAACCCAAATTTTAAAATGAGTGCTGACATGATCATGGCCTGTGCAGAGAACAAAACTGACAAGGGAACCCAGCAGGCTCCATCCACTACAGGCTTCCTGCAGGAAACTAGAGGAGAGGGGCGGAGACAAGACCAGTCACCCTGCACAAAGAGAGAGAGCGGCAATGACAGGTCTTTATTACAGGAAGCCTCTGCACAGAAGGAAGGTGATACGCTGAATAAACAGACAAAATCCTATCAGTGGGTAGCCAATGTTAGCACCATGCCACATGACCTGACAGCCTACAATTGAAAAATGTAAAGAGGTGTAGAATTGGCAGCTGAATAGCCCCTGTATCCTATCAGATGCAAGCAGTTTTCAGGCATTCTGACAGGCGGCATTCTAACAGGCGGCAGTGTGAACAATACAATAGTTGACAGGAAAGATTCATCCAGCCAGTGTGAATGGAGGATTCAGTTAGATGTGCAGTTGGGGGGGTGCCTGCCAACCACCCTGCCTTAAGCTGCAATAGGCAATAGGCATGTTTACATGCCACGTTCGCAATGCTTTGCACCCGTGGCAAAGTTAACCCGAAATGTAGCGGGGTGTTTGCAGCGCATTTGTTGGCAAAAATGGGGCTAAAACAGGCAGTGAAGTTGCATCACTTCCTCACCCATAGCTCCCAACTGTCCCTGATTTCGAGGGACTGTCCCTGATTTCGAGGGACTGTCCCTGATTTGGAACAAAGTCCCTCTGTCCCTCTTTCCCCCTCATTTGTCCCTCATTTTGGTCTGATCTATATAGTTGTAAATAAAATGCACTATTTATCTATCAAAAAGTATTTACCAGTTCTAAACCTTTCGCCAATATAAAGGCATAGTAGTGGTAAAAAAAAAAAAAAAAAAAAAAAAACACTCATGGGTTTACAATTTCTTTTGGTATAATTCTCCTTTAAGGGGCGTGGCAGGGGGTGGGTTCTATGCCTGCTTGCTTTTGCTAACAGGTGTCCCTCATTCCCATCTCAAAAAGTTGGGAGGTATGCTCACCGCCTGTCAGTACCCCCTGAAGCTTAATCCGGATGCATGTCATTAGGACGCATGTCTATATCTACCCTTAAAGTTCTCCACAAGCTGAATAAAAGAAATCTATTTGTGTGATTGGCCAGCTTTAATGTTTTGGTATGTGTATTTACCATGCTAGGACAGGATACATATTATAATATATTGTTTGGGAGGGTGTCAGGTACTGCTCTTCTATTACAAGGTAAGAAATCCAAGTATTAAGACTAGGTTCACTGCGTCATGTGAGTTCCTGACACAGAGAAAAACACACTGCTCTTTAGCAGACGCGCAGTTATGTCATTGATTCCTAATGGTGCCCCCATGCATTGGCACCTGCGCACATTTTGTGTGTGCAAAACTGCATGGTGCTGCAGCACCATCCAGTTCGATGCAGCGCGCAGTTTTTAAGAAATGGTCAAGGACTTACAATATTTACCCCCATTTCTCACAGGTAGGGCAGCCCATAGAAATGAATAAAAAGGGTAGTGGGGATTTTTCCCCGTGTTTTTCATGGGCAGGGTAGCCCTACAGGCAACGTGCATGCGCAAACACACCCATAGGTGTGAACCAAGCCTTATTGGGTACATTTTGTGATATTTCGTTTTTAGTTAGACAGGTGATCAACTTTAGTACGACTTTAACGCCTCATTCACACAAACACTGAGGCCTGTACATTGTGAATTGGTTGTTTGTTTATGCACCTGGAGACCCCAGGTACTGTGTACGGGCCATGTAGGTCTATGGGGACACAGGCACTGCATGCACAAAGACACTCATCCTGATTTGGCAGGCGTGCAGGGGAGGGTGCGCAGTCCTGACAGCAGAGTGTGGGTTTAGGGTAGCTCATCACATAGCTCCCAACTGTCCCTGATTTGGAGCAATGTCCCTCTGACCCTCATTCCTGCTCATTAGTCCCTCATTTTGGTCTGATCTCCATAGATGTATATAAAATGCACCTTTTATCTATCAAAAAGTGTTTCCCAGTGCTAAACCTTTCATCTGATTTCTAATGCAGCGTACACACGGGCAGACTTTTCGACCGGACTGGTCCGACGGACTTTCCGACGGACTTTTGACGGACTTCCGACGGACTTTTTAACTAACGGACTTGCCTACACACGATCACAAGAAAGTCCGACGGATTCGTACGTGATGACGTACACCGGACTAAAATAAGGAAGTTGATAGCCAGTAGCCAATAGCTGCCCTAGCATCGGTTTTTGTCCGTCGGACTAGCATACAGACGAGCGGATTTCTGGGTCCGGCAGAGTTACGACATAAAGATTTGAAGCATGTTCCAAATCTAAAGTCCGTTAGATTTTCGACTGGAAAAGTCCACTGAAGGTCCGATGAAGCCCACACATGATCGGATAGTCCGTCGGACCAGTCCGGTCAAAAAGTCCGCCCGTGTGTACACAGCATAAATTGCTGCATTTGTAAATTCCAAAAGCCCTTAGAATAGTAGTGGTAAAAAAGCACTTGGTTTAACCAATTTTGTTTTTTTTGTACAATTCTCCCTTAAGGAGGTGTGGCAGGGGGTGTGTCCTATGCCTGTGTACTTTTACTGATAGGTGTCCCTCATTCCCATCTCAAAAAATTGGGAGGTATGCATCCACACTCGCATGTCTGTCACATTATGACAAGCGGCTGTGTCTGTACAGCCGATATGTACCCAAAGGTGCATGCAGCACCTGGCGGCTCCTGTCACAAAAAACAAGAGGTGTAAGGGCTTCAGTGCCCGCGTGAATGAGGCCTCTAATGCCCTGTACACACGATCCGATTATCAGATGAATGATCGTCCATTTTTCTTTTGCATGCTAATCTCACGTCGAATCTGATGAGTTTACTAAAGTCATGAAAATTCTCGTACGACAGAATTAAAATTCGGAAGTGATATCATGTGTTGTAATGCATTTGTATTGCATTTTCGAACGACAGCTGTACTACTTAAATGAAAATTGTACGATCTGGCATTGTACGAAAAAAATATCCCTGCATGTCCGATAGAATAATATCGGATGAACTGTCCTAACGATCCGATTATCGTACAATCGATCCGAATGCGGCATTTTTCGTACGATTTTCAGATCGTGTGTACGGGGCTTAAGCCCAAATGCAAAATGCAGTGCAAATGTTAATCAAAGTGGTTGTAAAGGCTCAAGGTTTTTTACCTTCATGTATCCTAAGCATGAAGGCTTTTTTTCAGCTGGAACTTGGTGGAACTCAGTTCCACCACCTCTATCAAGTGTAAACACAGAAGTCCAGCTTCTTTGTTTACAAGTGACAGCTTGTCTCCCAACGGCTCCCACTGATCTGATCTGTTGAGCAGCTCTCACTCAGTGCAGGATGGGGACAAGGGAGATGCAGGTGACCGGGGTGCAGTGCAGATCCCGATACCCCTACTGGATGATCTCCCTGCAAGTGAGAGAGGCAGAGCAACATACAGTGTGTGGGGAGATTCTGGATCCAGCTGGGTTCTTTAGCTTAATACAATAACACAAGTAAGACATGTAGAAGATGGTGGAACTTTTAATGAGGGACGGAGAAGATGGGGGCAGTGGACGGGGGGTTGGGTGAAAATTAGATCTGGATAGGAGATGCAGAGGTAAGCAGCTGTGGAAGAAGTCTGAACTCTGCATTCTGTGTGTAGTGCACCCCTGAACTTTGAACTGTATTTAATGTAGTCCTGGTATTTAATGCTTCCACTGTTAGTGAAATTTGACCACAACCACTATTTAATGCAGTTTGGAGGGTGTGTATGTGGGGTTGGGGGTTGGGGGTTGGGGGGGGGGGGTCATGTTTGAGTTCCTGCACCTATTTAGTGAGAAAAAAAGCTCTGATGAAGTGAAAAAACTTCTTTGTGCAGCAGCCCACCCTAAAACTTACCTGACCCCAAACGCGATCCAGCCATGTGCACGAGAGCCTCGGCTCTCTAGGGACTCTCCCTCCTCACTGGCTGAGACAGCATCCATTGGCTCCTGCTGCTGTCAATCACAGCCAGCGAGCCAATGAAGAGAGAGAGCGGGGGCGGGAACGAGTCGCAGCTCTGTGTGTGAATGGACACGCAGAGCCGCGGCTCAAGAACGAGCCCTGCCTGGGCGCCCCCATCGCAAGCTGCTTGCTCTGGGGGCTCTGGGCAGGAGGGAGGGGCCAAGAGTGTTGGCGGGGGGGGGAGGGGGGGACCCAAGAAGAGGAGGATCGGGGCTGCTCTGTGCAAAGAGCAGGTAAGTACGACATGTTTGTTATTTAAAAAAAAAAGCGCCTTTAATATCACTTTAACCTTGCAGCAGAGAGCTGAAAATGTGTAACTGTGTGTGTTCCTAGTCCTCCGACTAGCTGTCAATCAGAAAAATTGGGCATGGAGCTATTGTCCAGTTAACTGACGCATACCAGCGCTACTAAATTTGGTTTTTGCAAGTTAAAAAAAAAAAAAATCTGGTTACGAAAGGGTGAGAGTCTCCTCAATCAGAACTGCAAATAAACTTCCTGCCAATAACACACTTGTATGACTCACAATGTTTACCAGGTCTGTCATTATGATGGCAGTGGTACAAAGAGAGCACTCTATGTGCTTCCACCCACTGGCAATAAATGAAGAGATATATAATGCCTTGGAACGTGGGCAGCAAAGCTGGCATTTAACCCTATGGAGACATACAGGTGATTAAATCCATCCAAATAAACAAACCCTCTGATATAAAGATCTCCATAGGCTTTCTTCAGCCCCGGACCCCCTAAACAATGCTTCAGCTATCATCTAATCTGCCTCCATCACATGAGCATGACTCACAAGATTCCAGGTTTCCATGGCTGCAGAATAAAGACACGTATCGAGAAGGCATGGATGTCCTTTTGGTCCTATAGATGCATGTAATGTGAACAATTGAAATCCAATTGTCCATTGTTTTAAAGGACCCGCGCTGTCACATGAAGTGCTCTTACTTTTATTATTAACCACTTACAGAACGGAAGTATTTACCCCCTTAATGACCAGGCCGTTTTTTGCAATACGGCACTGCGTCGCTTTAACTGACAATTGCGCGGTGGTTGCGACGCTGTGCCCAAACAAAATTTTTCGCTATGCTCCTGTGATCTCAAGAGATAGTGAGTAAGTGACTTCTGGCTGCCTCCACGTCTCCTTCTCCCCGAATTCGGCATGCACAGGATCTTATATGAAGGGGGTGCTTCTTTTCTGTGCTAATTATGGCGGTTTATGTCCCCTGTTCCGTGGCTGAAAGCCGTGTGAGCCGGAGTTGTGTTTGATCACCTCTGCAGTTTTTATTTTTTGCTGTTATAAAACAACAAAAAAAGAGCGACAATTTTGAAAAAAAAAAAAACAATATTTTGTAAATATCCAAAAAAAGCAGCAGTTAGGCCAATATGTATTCTTCTACATATTTTTAGTAAAAAAAAAATCGCAATAAGCGTATATTGATTGGTTTGCGCAAAAGTTAACGGTCTACAAAATAGGGGATAGATTTATGGCATGTTTATTATTATTATTTTTACTAGTAATGGCGACGATCTGCGATTTTTAGCTTGACTGCGACATTGCGGCGGACAGATCGGACACCTTTGACACTTTTTTGGGACCACTGACATTTATACAGGGATCAGTGCTAAAAAAAATTGCATTGATTACTGTGTAAATGTCACTGGTAGGGAAGGGGTTAACACTAGGGGACGATCAAGGGGTTAAATGTGTTCCCTGGGAGGTGTTTCTAACTGTGGGGGGATGAGACTGAATGGAGGAGGAGAGAGATTGCTGTTCCTAATCACTAGGAACAGCAGATCTCTCTCTCTTCTCCCCTGTCAGAACGGGGATCTGTCTGTTTACATTGACAGATCCCCATTCTGGCTCTCTTTCCCGCGATCGCGGGTGGGCAGCGGACATCGTGACCACCAGCCACACGCATTGCGTCCCCCGCAGTGCAGCAGGCATGTGCGCGTGCCTGCTATGGCTCGTAAAGGAGCCGTCGTACACCTACGGCAATTTGCGGGAGTGAGTCAATGTGCCGCAGTATAATGCCAGCTGCTGGTCGGCAAGTGGTTAAACTTCCTTATCCTATATTAAATGGTAGCAGTAGAGCGTTGTGCCAGGTTAGTCGGTAATAGGAGAAGGAACATGTTAAAGTGGAACTCTGGACAACCTAGATAATAAAAATGCAAGATAATACCACATGTGGACATACAAGATAAGGAAATGTTTAGTACATCTTAAAGCGACACTGCGCCATACTAAAGTTTTTAAATCAATGCATACCTGTAAAAGAAGACTATACTCACCTTTCCTGCTGCCCAGACTGCCAAACGTTGCACCGTTCCCAGATAGCAAGCAATTGTGCTGCAAGTTTGAAAATGACTTGCTAAGCTATTGCTAGACTTGCCAGGCTTCACAAGTTTGTTGCACAATTGCAGCAAGTCCGCATTGCATGACTCCAGATCAACCTTCTTTGCAAACATTCTGCAAGTCTGCTGCAAGTTCTGGTTCAGTTAGTTAGTCATCCCACCACAGGGGTCACTGTGGCAGAATTTTCTTGCTGTAGACTTGCAGAGCTCTGCTGTAGACTCACCACTGCAACTTTGCTTTATTTTTATTATTTTCTTCTTTTTTTTTGCAATTTTATTTTTTTAATTATTTTTCAAAATATTATTATTTTTTTTACAATTTTTTTAGGAGTCCCATAGGGGGGCTTTGGTGAATATCAGGGGTCTAAACAGACCCCTGATGTCTCACTTTTGAGACAGAGAAAGGAACCAGGGACAGAGATTCTCCCGTCCCTTTCTCTGCAGCCTTAGCTACACTGGACAGTGAATGAATGGGAAGAGCTCTGTGCTGAGTGGCTTCCTGTTCATTCAAAAACACAGTTTATTAGGGTTCAGTTATAAATGGACACAGTGAGTGATCTGTACAGATCATTCACTGTGTTCATTCAGAAAAGGAAGGGGAAGGTAAATGACATATTTACCGACCCCTTTCTCCACTCTCCATCCTGAAACATCCCCCTTTATGCCTTCAGCAGCAGCTGGCGGGAGAGGAGAGAAGGGAAGCCGGCAGAGCTGCAGGCAGCAGTAACATGGGGTGGGGGTGCAGCAGGGGGAATCTGTGGCACATAGGGTGATTAGGGTGTGCCCAGGCACACCTGACACAACCTGTGCGCATGTCTCTCGTTTCCTTAAACCTATCAAAATAATATTTTCACTAAAAATACACTAAAATCATTATTAGCGGATACAAACACAACATAACTTACACAATTTCTGCTAAATCTAAAAGATAAAACTGAATCAGGTTAATATTAAGGTCTTGGGAGATCCCAAGTCTCCCGCGAGGTGTGGGAGTCTCCTGCATTTTGGCTGCGGCTCCCGGACACCCGCGAGGCACTTGTAATATCCCGGTTGCAGGGCCGATCCTGGATGGTCCCCTGGTTCACAGCAGGGAATGATCGGTGCGGCGGGAGAGACAGCTGTGAACACTGATTTCCCTGTATAGCTTTTTACCTGACAGTGGCTTCTCCTCCTCTCCATCCCACAGGTTTTGGCAAAAAATCTATACAGGGATATCGGTGTTCACAGCTGTCCCTCCCGCCGCACCGATCATCCCCAGCTGTTTTCTGTGTGCTCCTCCGGCCGCTCCTCCGGCCCCCTGTCCTTCTTCTCCGGCCCCCATCCATGTCCTCCCCCCTCATCCCCAGCATTCGGCTTCCCTCCTCTCCTCTCCCACCTTCTGACCGGGGGGGGGGGGGGGGGACTGTCAGGATGGATAGCGAAGTAAGGGACTGGTAAATGTCATTTACCGGCCCCTTCCTTTTCTAAATTAGACATAGTGAGCGATTGCTACTGATCGTTCCTGTGTCCTGTGAAAACTGTTTGTAAACTACGTTTACTCTGCTTTAGTTTATGAATGAACGGGAGCCTCTGTCTCCTGTCCATTCATCTTCAGTTCCGAGAACGGGACTGGGGAATCTGTGTCCTTAGTCCTTTTCTCTGTCTCAAAGGGGAGATGTCAGGGGCCCACCAACAGGGCTGATAAAAAAAAGAAATACAATAGATATTAAAAAATTAAATTGTAAAAAAAAAAAAAATAAATAAAAAAAAATACTGTTGTTATCACTCCCCCGGCCCTACCAACACTGCCCACTGCCCCAACCCCCTTCCTGACCAGAGCACTTTTTGCGATTCGGCACTGCGTCGCTTTAACTGACAATTGCGCAGTCGTGCGACGTGGCTCCCAAACAAAATCGACGTCCTTTTTTTCCCACAAATAGAGCTTTCTTTTGGTGATATTTGATCACCCCTGCAGTTTTTATTTTTTGCGCTATAAACATAAAAAAGAGCGACAATTTTGAAAAAAACGCATTATTTTTTACTTTTTGCTATAATAAATATCCCCCAAAAATATATAAAAAAAACAAATTTTTTCCTCAGTTTAGGCCGATACGTATTCTACATATTTTTGGTAAAAAAAAATCGCAATAAGCGATTATTGATCGGTTTGCGCAAAAGTTATAACGTTTACAAAATAGGGGATAGTTTTATGGCATCTTTATTAATATTTTTTTTTTTTTATGGTGGCGATCAGCGATTTTTATCATGACTGCGACATTATGGCGGACACATCGGACATTTTTGACACATTTTTGGGACCATTGTCATTTATACAGCAATCAGTGCTAAATAAATGCACTGATTCCTGTGTAAATGACACGGGCAGTGAAGGGGTTAACCACTAGGTGGCAGTGTAGGAGTTAAGTGTGTCCTAGGGGCGCCTTTCTAACCGTGAGGGGCATGGCTGTGTGTGACACATCACTGGTCTCTGCTCCGAGGACAGGGAGCATAGATCAGTGACACTGTCACTAGGCAGAACGGGGAGACGCTTGTTTACATTAGCATCTCCCCGTTCTTGCTCCCCGCGAGGCGATCGCAGGTATCCCCACGGCGATCGAGTCCGCGGGACCCGTGACCGGACTCACGGAGTTTGCCGCGGGCACGCGCGTGCCCGCCGGCCACCTCTTAAAGGGGAACGTACAGGTACGTGATTCTGCCTGTACGAGCCCTTCTGCCGCAGTATATCTGCGTGAGGCGGTCGGCAAGCGGTTAAGGCTTGTTCACATGTGAGGTTTGCTTGGTGGTAAAAACCCATGATGTACATGGGGGTGTACACATGCCACGCCCGCCATGCTTTGCTTCGCAGTCTTAGCAGTATTTATACCCCATACTGAATGTGACTATTTTAATTGAATGGCACTGCAAGTGCGTGCATTGCATGCGGTTGAAATGCGCTAGAGTGGGGTTGAAGGGGGTAAAGCAGAAGGTGAGAAGCCGATACAATGCCTTCTCACTGCCTATCAAATGCTCTCAGAAGAGCAAAGGGTACAGGTAAGGGATATACAAACACATGAATCGCACTGATATGTGAACATAAACCATCAATAATACATAAAACTGCGTGAAAATCAATAATCACAACAAAAAAAACAAAAATTAAATGATAAACAAGCTTGAATGTGTATAATTGCACAAAATCAATTGATATATAAGTCTCTGTGATCAATGATAGCAAATATCATCCACCCGTGAAAAACCAAAAAAAAAAAAAGCAAAATCGTCCGCATGAGACGCTCTTCAACCACTATGTGACATAGAAATGTGATCCACCACCGGTATAGAAGGGGTTACTTCTTACCAGACAGGCATGATCCCCCAATACAGAGGATCATGAAAAGCATGACATCTGTGACATTGAGTATATCACCCGTGCTGGTCTGCCGCTGGGTCCTCAGATCATCACATTAAATAGATCGGCTCAAATGGAATGCATGGCATGTAACAGAAATAGGGAAACTCCGATAGTGTAAAACCTTTTAAAATTTATTAGGTAGTAAAGACAAAAACACACTTACATAAGTCGCTTCATAAATAAGCCTTAAGTCCGATGTGTCGGGCGAACACACTCGGACAGACCCGTCCTACTGGAAGGGAGAGCAGTGACTGGAGGTGACATCAGCGCGTCGGCCTGCTCCACCCTACGCGTTTTGTAATAGAATTACGTCATCCAGGGGTAGGATAGCAGGCACACAGGATAGCAGGAATACAGTGGCAGGGTACATGGAGAGGGTAGTTGGTAGGATAGCAGTCACACAGGGGCAGAGTACAGGGAATGGATAGCTGGTAGGATAGCAGAACACAGTGGCAGGGTAAAAGGAGCGGGTAGTTGGTGGGATAGCAGCAGGGCTGGCCCTACCATGGGTCCCGCTGGGTCCATTGGACCTAGGCGGCACGTTGAGAGGGGCGGCAAATTGATGCGCAAGATTTATGTTCCAGCAGTTTTGTGTGTCATCCAGGGGCAGACTGGGTCGGGGGCAGGGTGACAACTGCCCCCCGGTCGCTCCACTGCCCTGTAAAAAAATCTGCCCTGCTGCCCTCAACACGCATACTCATAGTTGCTCGCACACAGTCTAACACCGGTTGTTAAACACCCGAGCACACATGAAGAGCTCAGGTGTGTGTGCTGCCAGGGGCGGGGTACCCACAGGAGACAGAGAGAAATGAAAGATCCCTTCCCCACCGGCTCCGCAAGCAGCCGATGTTCGGACACAGCTTGTGAGGCTTGCATTTCTATTGAGTGGAACTGGAAGAGGGGGTGCAGCCAGCCTCATGCCCAGCCCGTCTTCTTCTGCTCTGGTGCATGCGTGAGGCTAGAAACTGAAGTTCTGTGTGACAGGACACAAAGGGTGTCCATCGTTTTTTCTAGTAGTGGCTACTGATCTGCTGGATAGCCAAATGTTGCATAACCTGTCATGCTCAAAAATCACTATACAGCCCTAGCTTGCCATTATACTATCCTAGCCCACCCCTATACTGCCCTAGCCTGTCTATATACTACCATAGCCTGCCCCTATACTGCCCTAGCCTGTCTATATACTACCCTAGCCTGCCCCTATACTGCCCTAGCCTGTCTATATTCTACCCTAGCCTGTCTATATACTACCCTTGCCTGTCTATATTCTACACTAGCCTGTCTGTATACTACCCTAGCCTGTCTGTATACTACCATAGCCTGTCTATATTCTACCCTAACCTGTCTATATACTACCCTAGCCTGCCCATATACTACCCTAGCTTGTCCATATACTACCCTAGCTTGTCCATTTACTACCCTAGCCTGTCCATTTACTACCCTAGCCTGTCCAATTACTACCCTAGCCTGTCCAATTACTACCCTAGCCTGTCCATATACTACACTAGCCTGCCCCTATACTACTCTAGCCTGCACATATACTACCCTAGCCTGTCTATATATTACCCTAGCCTGCCCCTATACTATCCTAGCCTGCCCCTATACTACCCTAGCCTGTCTATATACTACCCCAGCCTGTCTATATACTACCCTAGTCTGTATATATACTACCCTAGCCTGCCCCTATACTGCCCTAGCCCACCCCTTGGAATTGAACATAATGGTATGTCATATAATTTTGCATATATACAAGGTGCTGTTGCATGTAAATCTGACTTCCTGATAAATTTAATTTTAGTTTTAATTATCATGATATAAAATAATGGATGTGGGGGCATTTTGGTGGGTGTGATTTTTTTTTTTGGGGGGGCAGCATTTCATTCTTGGACCCAGGCTTGGGCCAGCCCTGGATAGAAGTCACACAGAGGCAGAATAAAGGGAGTTGGTAGCTGGTAGGATAGTAGGCACACAGTGGCAGGGTACAAGGAGGGGGTAGTTGGTAGTAGAGCAGACACGCAGTGGCAGAGCACAGGGAGTGGGTAACTGGTAGGACAGCAGGACACAGTGGCAGGGTACAAGAAGGGGGTAGTTGGTAGGATAGAAGGCACACAGTGGCAGAGTACAGGGAGTGGGTATCTGGTGGTATAGCAGGACACAGTGGCAGGGTACAAGGAGGGGGTAGTTGGTAAGATAGCAGGCACGCAGAGGCAGAGTACAGAGAGTGGGTAACTGGTAGGATAGCAGGCCACAGTGGCAGAGTGAAAGGAGGGGGTAGTTTGTAGGGTAGCAGTCACACAGGGACAGAATACAGGGAGAAGGTAACTGGTAGGGTAGCAGGCACACAGTGGCAGGGTACAAGGATCCGGTAGTTAGTAAGATAACAGGCACACAGTGGCAGGGTACAGGGAGGGGTAGCTGCCTGGTAGGATAGCAGGCACACAGCTAGCTGGCCCAGCAGTGTAATGATGACCCAGGCAGAATGTAGAAAGCTGGTATGTAAGGTATGCAGCCACACAGGGCTCTATGACTCGGGAGGGAGAGGGATGGTGGCACTAGATAAGGTCCAATCTCAGCCATCCCCACCCCAGCTCACTCACCTCTGGAGTCAGATAGCACACATAGGACAGTTGCTTGAGGGACTTGGCTACCCCTACGGTTCCAAGGAGAATTGGAATGATGGAAGGGGACACAGATACTGGAATCACTCATCCTGTGGCTCCCTGCTGCAATTAAAAGCCAAGAGGAGGAGAGGCTGGCTGTACTGCAGGCAGAGCCACAGTGGGATTGGTTTCAGTAATAAGGCAGTACAATCGGCCCTCCTGCTTGTCAGGTGCCAGGGCCTCCCTGTTAAACTGATGGGTCTGGTACAGGAGGGCTCACTGTACCCCCTTATCAGCGGCCATGACCATGTGCAATGTATAATGTTGTGGCATGATGGTTTAACCATTTTAGGAATAAAGCAGGTGGTAAGGCAACAAATCACCTCCTCAATAACCACAAAACAACTTCTGAAAAGTGATCCGTGGTAGAGAAGAAAAATTATTATTATACAGGATTTATACAGCACCAACAGTTTGCACGGTGCTTAACAAATAATACAGGTAATGAGGAGGAACAGAAGAACAAGCCCAAAAACTTGTATGAAAAAAGTATGTTCTTCAATGCCTGACTCACTATGATGCTGTTTGATTGCTTCCTGATGTTTAGATACCTAACCTGGCCAATAACCTTATGCTTGTGAAAGCTCCATCTCTGTCTGGTGCATGAGCTATTAAAAGATTATGGTATAAAGCAGTGGTCCCCAAACTGCGGCCATGGGGCCAGATGTGGCCCTTTGCTTGCCTTTATCTGGCCCCTGGGGTACGATTCCTCCCACTGACACCAACAATAGGGCACTATTCCTTCTACTGACACCAACGATGGGGCACTATTCTTCCCACTGCCACCAATGATGGGGCACTATTCTTCCCACTGCCACCAATGATGGGGCAGTATAATTCCCACTGCCACCAAAGATGGGGCACTATTCCTACCATTGACATCAACAATGGTGCACTATTCCTCCCACTGACACCAACTGTTTCTCCTCCTAATACCAAAGATGGGACATTGTTTACTCCCACTGGGCACAGTCCGGCCCCCCTAAAGTCTGAAGGACAGTAAACTGGCTTTTTGCTTAGAAAGTTTGGAGACCCCTAGTATAGAGTTTATCTAGTTTTTGTTTTTTTTCTTAGTACGAACCACATATTCACACAAGCTGTATTTGTTAAAGTGGAGTTCCACCCATTTAAAAGTCAGCAGCTACAAAAAGTGTAATCGTGTCCCATGGTCCAGCGATGCGGGTGCAGGAAGCCTCGCTCCTCTCCCCCTCCTCTCCGAGGTGCCGGCATTCTAAATGTGGGCGCAAGACTGTGGCTTCACAGCCGGGTGCACACTGCACATGCGCGAGCCGCGCTGCGCAATGTGAATGGCCGGGCAATCTTCTGGGACACGTCACAGAAGATTGCAGGGAGGGAGGGGGCAGAGTTGCTCTTCCTTCCGACGCCGTGGTGCCAGGGGAGGAAGTGAGAGCTGGGTGCCTGTAAAAACAGGGTACCCGCTCCTCAGCCAAAAAAAAGAAATGCCAAATGTGGCATGTCAGGGGGTCACCAGTACTTAAAGCAGAAGTTCCATTTTTTGGGTGGAACTCCGCTTTAAGTGGTTTAGTTTGATTTTTTTTTTTTTCAGGCATTTGGTGCCTGTATTTTCTATTTCTTACACAGGTTGGCACACCCCTGCATAGGCCCCACCGCCTACTACTGTGTATTTTTTTCTCTTGTATCATCATCGGAAATTCTAATGAAAAGATTTCTAAAAAGAAAAAAAAAAAAGGCTTGTATGAAAATGCAAAACCTGCTTGAAACTAAAAAAAAATCCATCAACACAGGCCCTTAGTGCTTTTTACATTTTGCAGATTTGCACTACAGAATGTATTCCATAGGAAACCATGTTAAATGGACTGTAGTGCAAATCTGCAAAATGCAAAAAGCACAAAAAATGCATAGGTGTGAATCCAGCCTTATGCCGCGTACACATGGTCGGACTTTTCGACTGGACTGGTCCGATGGACACCGACGGACCAAATCCGGCGGACAATCCGATTGTGTGTGGGCTCCACCGGACCTTTAGCGGACTTTTCCAGTCGCAAATCTGACGGACTTTACATTTGGAACTTGCTTCAAATCTTTACGACGTAACTCCGCCGGACCCAGAAATCCTCTCGTCTGTATGCTAGTCCGACAGACAAAAAACGACGCTAGGGCAGCTATTGGCTACTGGCTATTAACTTCCTTATTTTAGTCCGGTGTACGTCATCACGTACAAATCCGTCGGACTTTTGTGTGAGCGTATGTAGTTAAAGTGGGGTTCCACCCAAAAAAACAAAAATACCTGAAAAATTCAAAAAACAAAAAAACATTTGGATATTTTTTTTTTACTTACATCTAAATGCCTGTTGCTAGGTGGTCCCTCGTAGTCTACCTCTTCCTTTGCCTGGGCTGGTGACATCACCTCCTGTCAATCATCTGGGACCCATTACAGGTCCCAGGTGATTGAGCGGCCAATCACGGCGCGCGGCGCTGCTCACGCATGCGCAGTGGGTGCCAGGCTGTGAAGCCACAGCCCGGCGCCCACAGTTGAAATGCCAGGGCCGACGAGCGGAGGGGGGGGACGAGAGGGGCTTCGATCCCCCGCATCGCTGGACCCAGGGACAGGTAAGTGTCCAATTAAAAGTCAGCAGCTGCAGTATTTGTAGCTGCTGACTTTTAATTTTTTTTTTTTTTTTAATGGACCCCCGGGTGGAACTCCTCTTTAAGTCTGTTCGTTAGAAAGTCTGTCGCAAGTCCGCCAAAAGTCTGTCGAAAGTCTGTCGAAAGTCTGTCGGACGGGCTGTCGGACTTTTGTAGCCGAAAAGTCTGACCATGTGTATGCGGCTTTACTGTATTTCTTCTCTTTAATGGAATCAACATCACGTTCTTTTAACAAACATCAGTCATATGATACCCAAATGGAAGCAAAAACAGTGGCACTTTTTCTCAAGGCAGTTTACTTCTCACACAAGACCAAAAACTTTCCTTCCCCACAGGGGAGACACACTCACAAACCTCCAGGAGGTCCACTGCCAGTGGTGCCATACTTCCCTAGGATGGAGAGCCTAAACACCAACTAGACATGTGCAGTTTGTTTCTTTCTGAATAAATATTCAGACAAATTTTTAATTATTCTGAGATTCGGATATATCCGAATACCTGAATTACAGTATAAACAAAGTTTAGTGAATGCTGCGAAAACGAAACAAAATGGTTTGAATTTCCGAAATTCTAATTGAAATTCAAATTGAATTTTACATCGAATTCCAGTTGAATTCGAACTGTTTCATGTTTCTAAACATTCCATGTTTCTAAATTTAAAGACTGTGTGTGTTATTAGAGTACCATTTTGAAATAATGCTGTTTTAGTTAAGCCAAAGATTTATAGAGTAATTGTAATCATTTGATGAAGATTTTTCTTTTGTTTGTTCACTTTGCCACATGCGAATCGAAAAAAAAAATCTAAAGTTTTAGATTTGGCCGATTCAAAATTTATCGATTTGAATCAAATTTTTTTTTTAAAACACATAAAACGAATTCCGAATATGAATTCAACTAATCAACCGAATTTAACTAAACTAAGTTACTAGATTATCTAAAACAAATTTTTTCTTCATACACATGTCTAACACCAAATACATTTATTACAGGTACTTATAGTATATAGCGCTGTCAATTTACAGATACATATTGTACATTCACATCAGTCCCTGCCCTCAAGGAGCTTACAATCTAAAGTCTCTAACTTGCATTCATATAGTGGGTATACAAAAGAATCACCCCTCTTTAAAATAATCACATTTTGTCGCTTTGCAGCCTGAAATTAACACAGGCAGTTTTTGTTTTATACAGCTATATTTATTCAGTCCAAGTTATAACATCCAAGTGAAAGATATAACACCAATATATCAGAAAAAAAAATCTAATTCAGAATCACTGAGTTGGAAAAGATCACTCCCTGAACTACCATTTGTTTTATTTACAGCAATTAGTCTGTTGGGGTATGTCTCTACTAACTTTGCACATCTAGACTTTGAAGTATTTGCCCACTCTTCTTTGCAGAACTGCTCAAGTTCAGTTAAAATTGATGGTAACCATTTGTGGACTGCAGTCTTCAAGTCATTCCACAGATTTTCAATGGGGTTAAAGTCTGGGCTCTGTCTAGGCCATGCAAGGACATTCACCTTTTTCTCCTTCAACCACTGTGTGGTCATTTTTGCTGTGTGCTTTGGGTTATTGTTATGTTGGAAGGCAAATCTTCTTCCCATTAATACCTGAGTTACAGTATACGAAGTTTACTGAATGCTCCGAATAACAAAACAAAATTCGACTGAATTTCCGAAATGTTGATTGGTGCTGTCACCGCGGTGCTAAATTATAGGCACATATAGAGCAAGCCCAAACTAACATCCCGCTGGCGAGAGCTTTGTGGTGCTATGACCACCTAAACCCTTCGCTGAAATCGCACCCTTTAATGGGCACGACACTCCACATAGGATCGCAGGTTAGTGGGCAGAACTCCCTCTCCTCACCAGATTCCTAGCTGCCCCCCATTATGGGAAATCCACGGTTCTCTCCTGGTTTCAACTCCCATATGCTTCGGACCTTCCAACAATTGGACAGGATTCAGGCATCCCATTTTCTAATGGGAGATAGGTGGCCTTCCATAGAGGAGTTGATGGACGACACGGGCCCCTTTAAACTGCCCTTTTGGACAGTACTTCAATTGCGACATTTCCTCAATACCTTACCTGCTTCACAGGGCTTTGGCCATCCCCTGACAACATTTGAAGACTATTGTTCGGAAGAAGGCACCCTCACAGAGGTTCATTCCAAAACTTATTTTCTATTGAACTGCCTGGCTGCACAACCACACCTTCCATTCATGGACAAATGAGAGAAGGAGCTACACCGTAAATTTACACCTGCCCAGCTACAACACATCCTCAGATTCACGTTAAAATCATCGGTCTATGCGAAAATTCAAGAGACCGATTACAAACTTTTAACACTGTGGTATCTCACCCCCCACCACTCACATGCGTACTACTCCGCCACTACTGACCATTGCTGGAGACGCCAGGGGGACAGGGGAACGCTGCTCCACATATTTTGGTCGTTTCCTAAATGAACCCAATTTTGGGCAACAGTCAGAGACGTGACCCAAAAATTCACAGAATATAAGATTCCTGGTGATCTGGCCTTTTTCTTGCTACATGTCTCTAGTATTTTAGTATTTCTGCCAAACTGTATAAGAAATCTATTGTACGACACCTTTTGAACGCTGCAAAGTCTTGTATCCCACTCCATTGGAAGAAACAACTACTGCCAACTGTGACTGACTGGCTTCGTAAGGTGGAAGATATTAATAGAATGGAGGATCTAGTACTTAATGCCCAGCACAAACAAGAAAAATACTCTAAAACTTAGGGAAGTTGGAATCAATTTGTCTTTCCTGCAGAGGGAATGGCCCTTTTCAGAACATGATATAACACATACATTCTTTTAACCAGACACCTTGAATGTCCTAAACCAAAGCCACTCAGCTCCCCCTCCACCCCACCCCCCCTCCTTCCATCCGTATTTCTCTCTCCTCCCTTTCTTCTCTTTATCTCCTCTCATCTTACCTTCTCGCTTTTTATTCTTTCTTTTCTTCTTTCCACCTTCTTTCATTGTTGAAAATGGAAAATGAGTAAGGGCGACCACGGGTCTTACCTCAGGATCCACCTTTTATCATTTCTAACGAACAACTGATGAGTGAAATTAATAGATATCTACTTTGAATCTTTACTGCCATCTTTCATTGATGTCTGTTCTGGACTTTATATAAAGGTTAAACTAATATTTGATATACATGTCAGCTCTTTATCTGCTGTTTTTAATAATTTTACGAAATAGAAGTAATGAACCTATGTTCGCCCGTTGTGGATTTCAATAAATATTATATTTGAAGAATGGTGTAGAAACATGTCTAAAACTTAAAATATGACCCATTTACAAAAACAAAATTTGTTCAGGAGTCAAAATCAAAGAGAGTCACAGAGGTAAAAAAAACTTAATCTTTTTAAAAGAGATGCCAAAGAGGAACAGAACGACATCAATATGGCCTTTTGTTTGGCTAAAGCCAAACTACCATTTACTGCTGGTGATATTTTTAAAGAAATTGCAGTCAAAATTGATCCAAAATCTATACCGTTTCAACACCTACACTGTAGTGCCAGAACAGTAGCAAGAAATACTGAACACATAGGCAACTATATGTTTAGTGAGACAATTAAAGCAGTAAAAAAGGCCCCTTTCATTAATTTAATATGTGATGAAAGCACTGACCATATGACCATAGCAATAAAAGTCAACTGATTATTTACCACCGCTATGTAGATACTGATAAATATGAGATTTGTTCTGATTTTTTTAAGCTTAATTGAGATATCAGAACGTTGCCAGGGCCATCTTTAAGGCAGGGCAAAAGGGGCAGCTGCCCTGGGCCCTGTCATTGTTGTGGGGCCCAAAGCAGCTGCCTCATATTTGCCATCTATCCCAGTTTAAATTCCCTTGTCCTTTGAAGTTTTAGTCCTGTGCTGTGTCCCAATATCTCAGTGTGAAGGGCTGGTACTAATGCTGCAGAGCTCTGCCTTATTGTTGTGTACAGATGACTCACCTGCAGACCCTGTGTTTACATGTAAATAACTGGCATTCATATGTAAATAGTGGCGGCATTCATAAGTAAATGGCTGCGGCCGGCGGCACTGATATGTAAAGAAAGGCGGCATTCATATGTATATCATGCCCCCCTGCAGTGAGGAAATGATGTGCTGTAACCTCTAGCAACCAATCAGTAAGCAGTAATACTGTACAGTATCTCTAGGAACCAATTAACAAGCAGAAATCATTTGCTGTAACCTCTAGCAACTAATCAGTGAGCCATAATGTGTGCTGTAACCTCTAGCAGCCAGCCAGTAAGCAGTAATGATATGCTGTAACCGCTGGCAACCAATCGCAATTGCTGCCTGATCTGATATAGTAAACTGATTTTAAGTCTAGCTGCTATTTATTGTATGTCTCAGAGCAGGTGGAGAGTGAAATTAAATGGGGGGGGGGCCCAAGAAAATTTTTGCCCAGGGTTAAATCAATATTAAAGACGGCCCTGAACGTTGCAATGCTGAAAACCTAACTGCAGCCATCATAGATTGCTTGGAGAAAGAGCAAAATCAATATCCTACCTAAAACATTGTTGGCTTTACATCAGATGGTGCATCTGTAATGCTAGCAAAACGTGAAAGTGTGTAGAAGAAGCTTTGGAGATTTATTTGTGCAACACCGTATGACTCATCGACAAGCATTAATGCAGGCCTCTTGAACCCATTGGGAAAGAGAGCCCTGACTGTTGGGGGCATAACCAGGGCGGAGTATGGTGACTAAGGGTCACGGTGGATTGGTGGGGGGACGGGGTGGGGTTGGGCCTGAGCTCACTAAGGTGGTTGCCCCAGGGGATTCTGGGCCTTTTGGTGAAGAAGATCGGTAAGAGCTTGCTGAACCCCACCCTGTCCCTCCAACCATGGACACCGAGCTCCTTTTGGCCAGGGTCCGAGAGATGGCTCTTCAGGGTCAGGCAGGGTGGCTTTTCTCCCTCCTGACTCCTGGGGATTCTTCTCCTATTCCCACATCTGATCCCCCTCAGGACCCCCCCCCAGGGTTAGAAGGCGAACTCGTCCGCCTTCCCGCCTTAGCCCCAGTCCCTCTAGGGCCTCCTACTGCTCTCCTCCTCATCCTTCCTCCCCCTCTCCCCCTCCTTTGCCTGTCTCCCCCCTGCCTACCCCGACGGGGAAGGGTCCTTCCTCTGTCACCCCCCGTAGTTCGCCGGCGCGTCGGAGGTCCCCTGTGCGGGCTAAGGCCTCTACTCGGGCCTCCTCGCGCTGTCCCCGCTCACGCAGCCCCCGCGCCAGTGTTCGCCCCCCCCTCCCCCCTGCTAATACAGGAGGCGGCCGGGCTGGAGCCGCAGCGCTCCCCGGCCCCCCCCTTCCTTCCCAGTGTGGTGACAGCATACCTCTGGCCGCGGATGGCGGGGGGGTGCTGAGCGGCGGATCCGTTTTCTCCTCCGCTGGGCGACCCTCCGGGACGAGGGGGAGGAGGAGGCGGGTCGGTCGGCCGGCCGCTGCTGCGTCCTCTGCAGCTGTCCTCGGCGCTGGTGATGTTCGCTCCGCCGGAGACTTGGAGTGGGACCGGCGCCATCTGGTGGACGCAACGCTCCCTGCGCCTGACTGGGCGGGAGATTTGAATCTCCACACACCACAGCTGGATACTAGGCACGTTGGGCAGCGCAGCAGTGTGGTGTGTGGAGATGGACATGATCGGCCACAGCACTGTCCCCCTGCGCCCGCCTGGGCGGGCATGGGATCACTAGTGCAGGATCTATCCTGTGGAGTTCCTTCTGTGCCCGGCAGGGCAGGGGACAGGTTTCTTCCCTCCACGTCCCAGGTTGCGGGGATTGGCGGAAGGCACATTTCCCCTGCGCCCGACAGGGCGGGCAATGTGCAGTTTACCCCTCCCCCGCTGATACCCCGTGCACACCGGCAGCCTCCCGCGCCCCGCAGGGCGGAGGCCAGCCGGGTGCGTTTGACCTCCACCCCAGCGGTGGGGCAACCGCTTCCCTACGCCCCCGCTTACAGTCCTCCGGGATCGCCTTGGAGCCGGATTCGCTGCCGGGCCCGGTGGCCGATCGTCCATCACCCGCGATGCCTCCTCGTCCAAGTGAGTATGACTGTGAGTTAATTTGGGGTAGAGCTGCTGATGCTTCCGTATCGGGCCCGGATGACCGCATAGCGTCGGTTGTGAAATCAGTTCTCTCTAGTATGGGTGTCTCGGGATCTCCCAACCCTACCTCCGCTTATGGGGGTGCGTTATGGGCAGTGTCGCCGACGGGTACCCACTTGGCGGACGAAACAAAAGAAAAGATGTGGCGTCGCGAATTCGTCGACTTTCTTACCCTGTTCCGCCGGATAGGGAGACGATCGACAAATCTCGGCGGGTTGACGTATCGGCGCAGGGTGACAAACCCAAACAGCTTCCTAGAACGTTCGGGAACTGGCTGCAGGGGTTTTGTGCCTATGCGGGAGTGCTCTGTGAGCGGTTCCCGGAGCTGGCCACTTCGTTATTTTGCTATTTAGACCTTATTTGGGGTGCGTACAAGGTCTATGGGGGTCAGTGCTGGTTCCATTATGACACTCAATTTCGGCAGAAAATGGCGGCACGTCGGGAATTTCGTTTTGATTGTCAGGACGGTAGCCTGTGGTTGCTGCTTATGTGCCCTCACAGGCCTTCGTCCTTTCAGTCCGCGGTCGGCGCCCCTCAGTCCGGAGCGTCGGCCGCTCCAAAGAAGGGTATCTGCTGGCTTTTCAACGAAAGCCACTGCAAGTGGTACTCCGCCTGTCGTTTCAGGCATGAGTGCTCCAGTTGTGGAGGGGCTCACCCCGCCAGTAAGTGTTTTCGAAAGGGAAAACAGTCGTTTTCCAGACCCGGAGCCAAGACCGACCTTCTTAAGCCGGAGGACGCCGGTGAACGTCATAAAGATGCTTCCTTGGCTAGACCGGTACCCCCTTCGTAGAGAGGCCCTGATTCTGCGGGACGGTCTGGCCCGCGGTTTCTGGATCCCCTTTATCCCATCCGACGCCCCGACCATGTCTCATAACTTAAAATCGGCGGAAGAATTCGAGTCCGTCGTGGCCGAGAAGCTCTGGAGGGAATTGGAACTGGGAAGAATGGCAGGCCCCTTTGATCTCCCTCCTTTCCACAACATGAGGGTATCCCCTCTCGGTGTGGTCCCGAAAAAGGCGGAGGGAAAATTTCGCCTCATTCATCACCTTTCCTACCCTTCTGGCTCCTCGGTGAACGATGGCATTGACAGGGAGGAATCCAGAGTGCACTATGCGTCCTTTGACAGGGCGCTTCAGCTGGTCAGGGCAGCGGGACAGTCTGCCCTTCTGGCAAAAGCGGACATTGAGTCCGCATTTCGCCTCCTCCCGGTCCATCCGGACTGTTTCCACCTCCTGGGTTGCTACTTTCAGGGTAGCTATTTTTTCGACATGTGCCTCCCTATGGGTTGTGCCATCTCGTGTTATTTTTTTGAGCTATTTAGTAGCTTCCTTGACTGGGTGGTCACCCAGGAGGCGGGTATTCAGTCCATTCTGCATTATCTTGATGACTTTCTTTTTGTGGGTCCAGCGGGCAGTGGGCGGTGTCTGCGGCTGCTCACTGTTTTTCAGGATACATGCCGGCTTTTCGCCGTCCCGCTGTCCGCTGACAAGACGGAGGGTCCCACCACAGTCCTGTCTTTTTTAGGTATTGAGATAGACACGGTGGCGATGGTTTTTAGGCTGCCTAGTGACAAGTTGTCCAGGCTCCTCTCGTTGGTCCGCTTGGCGAAAGGGGCGAAGAAATTACAGCTGAAACAGCTACAGTCGTTGCTGGGTCATCTGGTTTTCGCCTGTAGGGTCATCCGGATGGGGAGGGCTTTCTGTAGGCGACTGTCATGGGCCACGAAGGGCATAACTGCCCCTCACCACTATGTCAGGATCACCAAGCCTATGAGGGATGACTTGGGGATATGGCTATCATTTTTGCAGACGTACAATGGACAGTCGTGCTGGTTGCGGGAGGAAGTACTGAACTCACAGCTGGAGCTATATACCGATGCTGCAGGCTCCTGTGGGTTCGGCGCTTTCTTTCAAGGGGAATGGGCTGCTGAACGCTGGCCGGCCTCATGGGCCCACATGGATTTGCTGCGCAACCTCACCCTGCTGGAGCTGTTTCCAATTATTGTTGCTGTTGAGCTCTGGGGTGAAAGGTTGCGCAATCACCAGGTGGTCTTCTGGTCGGATAACATGAGTGTGGTGCAGGTGGTGAATAAACAGTCAGCCAGTTCTCCTCCGGTCGTTTCGTTGCTACGGTTTTTAGTTTTAAAATGTTTACGTTTCAATATCTGCGTTAGGGCTAGGCATGTGCCGGGTACCTCTAATGATATTGCCGATGCTCTTTCTCGTCAACAGTTTTGCCGTTTTCGAACACTGGCTCCGATGGCTTCTTTGGAGGGCCTCCCCTGTCCGGCCCACTTATGGAACCTCGTTTCCGGCGTTTGACTGAGCTCCTCCGGTCGTCGCTTTCCTCGCAGACGTGGGCGGCGTACTGCCGGGTTTGGCATGAATGGGTCCAGGCGTCGGGTGGTGAGTTTAACATTCATTCTCCGGATGACCGTCGTTTAACCTTATTTGCCTATTTATTATTTCTATCGGAAAAAGGCGTTTCCGGGTCGACAGTCTCTTCTGCGTTGTCGGCCCTGTCATTTTGGTTCCAGCTCTTAGGGTGGGAGGATGTAACGAAAGCTTTTCTTGTCCGGCGGGTAATCCGGGGTTGGAAGCGGGTACCAGACGCCCTATATCTGTTCAGATTCTTTTGGGCATCTTGTCTCTTCTTCCGAATGTATGTTCATCGGAATATGAGACTCTCCTTTTCAGGGTAGCTTTTTCTTGGGCTTTCTTTGGTGCCTTTCGTATTGGCGAATTGGTGTCTAAGTCAAAATTGATCCCGGGGGGCATCCTATGGGAGGACGTGGCGTTGTCGCACCGCAGTGCCACCATTTTCTTGCGTTCATCCAAGACTGATTGTTTTGGCAAGGGCCGCCGGGTAGTCTTGCATTATTGCGGCGGCCCCTTTTGTCCGGTGTCCCTGGCCCTCTCTTTCGTGCCTTCGCGCCCCCTGTCCCCCACATTTTTTGTCCATGCTGATGCAACTTCTCTCAGCCGTTTTCAATTTTTGCGCGTTTTTCGTCGTTGTCTGGAGATTTTGGGTTTTCCTGCAAAGGAATTTTCCACCCACTCTTTTCGCATTGGCGCAGCGACCGCCGCGTCGGGTTTGGGTTTCTCTGATACGGAACTTCAGCGTTTGGGTAGATGGGAGTCTTCTCGTTTTTCGCTGTATGTCCGACCACATCTGTTGTGTTGATTTCCAGGTTCTTTTCCGGCACAGATTTGGATCCTCGGGGATTCTTTCGTATACTGGGCCGCTCGCCGGGCGGAGATCCGAACTTACGGCAGGAACTTGGGATTCTCATACGATGTGGCGAGGATACGATGGATCGGGTTGCGTGGGTTACGTTGGACTCAGGTTCTTCAGGAGTGTCAGCAACTTCGTGCCCACGTTTCTGGTCCCATCATCCTGGTCATACATGCGGGTGGGAATGACGTTGGATATATGCGATCCGTGGACATCATATCTGCTGTAAAAAGTGACATTGCCCAATGTTGTGCTTTCTTTAATAACCTGACAGTTGTTTGGTCGGAAATCGTGCCCCGCTCGGTATGGGCGCGTGATGTCCCTGGCCCCCTTCTAGAACATTTTCGTAGGAAGGTCAATGCCCAAGTGGCTAAGTTTGTGCGCCAGATAGGGGGTGTAGTGGTCCGCCACAGGGACCTGGAGGGTGATAATCGCGATTTGTTGCGGAGGGATGGAGTTCATCTGAATGACATCGGGCTGGATATTTTTAATTTGGGTCTCCAGAGGGGCGTGGAACAGGCGCTGGCTGCGGTGGGGCGCCAGTCAGTAGCTTACTGACAGGCGGGTGGCGGTTTTTGGTGACCTTGCCAGCAAAACACGGCGGTAAGAGGTACGCCCTTCACGCTAATTGGGAAAGAGAGCCCTGACTGTTGGGGGCATAACCAGGGCGGAGTATGGTGACTAGGGGTCACGGTGGATTGGTGGGGGGACGGGGTGGGGTTGGGCCTGAGCTCACTAAGGTGGTTGCCCCAGGGGATTCTGGGCCTTTTGGTGAAGAAGATCGGTAAGAGCTGCCCACCCTCCCGCCCTTTATATGGTTGGTACGTCACAGCTTGCTGCGGTTTTTGGTGACCTTGCCAGCAAAACACGGCGGTAAGAGGTACGCCCTTCACGCTAATTGGGAGATAGACGGCAGTCCGGCACTTATGGTAAGGACAGGCCCCTCAGTTATCTCCCTTTCCACCAGTGGGAACTGAGTGCTCACAGTGCTACTGTGACTGGCACTGTGGAATGTTAAATGTATGTTTAAGTTGTTAAAGAGTTGAATTTAATAAAAGCTGTGGCCTTGCCCTTTCCAACATGAATGGTGGTAAGTGGTCTTTATTGGATGGGAAGAAGGGGTAAGGTCTAAGTTGGATGGATCATGGTGTGGACCTGGTTTTATTGCACCTCAGCAGTCATGGCTAGAGATGCTGAAAGTGTCATTCCTGACTTTGTTGAGGATACCATAAAAGCAACCTTAAAACACTTCTCTGGTGCTAAGTAATAAGAAGGTTCTTGCGAGCTACCATGTGTACTATGACAATTAATTAATCTAGATACAGTGCCTTGCAAAAGTATCCACCCCCTTGGCTTTTTACCTATTTTGTTACATTACAGCCTTTAGTTCAATGTTTTTTTAATCTGAATTATATGTGATGGATCAGAACACAATAGTCTAAGTTGGTAAAGTAAAATTAGAAAAATATATACATAAAAATATTTTTCAGAAATAAAACACTGATAATTGGCATGTGCGTATGTATTCACCCCCTTTGTTATGAAGCCCATAAAAAGCTCTGGTGCAACCAATTACCTTCAGAAGTCACACAATTAGTGAAATGATGTCCACCTGTGTGCAATCCAAGTGTCACATGATCTGTCATTACATATACACACCTTTTTGAAAGGCCCCAGAGGCTGCAACACCTAAGCAAGAGGCACCACTAACCAAACACTGCCATGAAGACCAAGGAACTCTCCAAACAAGTAAGGAACAATGTTGTTGAGAAGTACAAGTCAGGGTTAGGTTATAAAAAAAATATCCAAATCTTTGATGATCCCTAGGAGCACCATCAAATCTATCATAACCAAATGGAAAGAACATGGCACAACAGCAAACCTCCCAAGAGACGGCCGCACACCAAAACTCACGGACCGGACAAGGAGGGCATTAATCAGAGAGGCAGCACAGAGACCTAAGGCAACCCTGGAGGAGCTGCAGAGTTCCACAGCAGAGACTGAAGTATCTGTACATAGGACAACAATAAGCCATACACTCAATAGAGTTGGGCTTTATGGCAGAGTGGCCAGAAGAAAGCCATTACTTTCATCAAAAAACAAAATGGCACGTTCTGAGTTTGCGAAAAGGCATGTGGGAGACTCCCAAAATGTATGGAGGAAGGTGCTCTGGTCTGATGAGACTAAAATTGAACTTTTTGGCCATCAAAGAAAACGCTATGTCTTGCACAAACCCAAGACATCACATCACCCAAAGAACACCATCCCCACAGTGAAACATGGTGGTGGCAGCATCATGCTGTGGGGATGTTTTTCAGCAGTTGGGACTGGGAAACTGGTCAGAGTTGAAGGAAAAGATGGATGGTGCTAAATACAGGGATATTCTTGAGCAAAACCTGTACCACTCTGTGTGTGATTTGAGGCTAGGACGGAGGTTCACCTTCCAGCAGGACAAATACCCCAAATACACTGCTAAAGCAACACTTGAGTGGTTTAAGGGGAAACATGTAAATGTTTTGGAATGGCCTAGTCAAAGCCCAGACCTCAATCCAATAGAAAATCTGTGGTCAGACTTAAAGATTGCTGTTCACAAGCGCAAACCATCCAACTTGAAGGAGCTGGAGCAGTTTTGCAAGAAGGAATGGGCAGAAATCCCAGTGGTAAGATGTGGCTTGTTGTTTGCATCACAATAAAAAAAAAAATCTTCAAAGTTGTGGGCATGTTCTGTAAATTAAATGATGCAAATCCTCAAATAATCCATGTTAATTCCAGGTTGTGAGGCAACAAAACATGAAAAATGCCAATGGGGGGGAATACTTTTGCAAGGCACTGTAGCTGCTAGCATTGATCACGTCCCATACGCTCGTGCTGACCAAGTAGAACTACAAAAGAAAGTGCCGCGCTGTCTAAATCTTACAGTGTGGTGACAACATAGGCTAGTCTCTCTTTTGTAGTTCTACTTCTCTGGTGCTGCAAGAAAAAAGGAGTTCAGACAGATCTGTGAGTTACTGAAGAAGACTATACAAATTTAATAACATACAAAAAAATGTGTTGGTTAAGCTTAGCAGCATGTGTTGAAAGATGTGTGAGTTTACGTGACTCTCTAGTTCAGTATTTTGAGAGAGAATCATTTGAGAATATGCCAGCAAGTTACAAAAGTAGCTGTCAAAATATTTGTGAAGTGTTATGCCGTGTACACACGACCGGTTTTGCCATCGGAATAAACTCCGAAAGTTTCTCCGACAGAACTCTGATGGAATTCCATTCAAGCGGTCTTGCCTACACACGGTCAAACCAAAGTCCGATCGTCCAGAACACGGTGACGTACAGCGCGTACAACGGGACTAGAAAAAGGAAGTTCAATAGCCAGTAGCCAATATCTTCCGTCTCGTACTTGCTTCAGAGCATGCGTCGTTTTTGGTCTGTCGGAACAGCATACAGACGAGCGGGTTTCCCGATAGGAATTGGTTCCGTCGGAAAAATTTAGAACACGTTCTATTTCTAGGTCCTTCAGAATTTTCAAAAAAAAAGACAGATGAGGTACACACACGATTGGATTATACAATGAAAAGCTTCCGTCGGACATTTTCTGTCGGACATTCCGCTCGTGTGTATGCAGCTTTATAGTCACCAAAGTTTATCCTTTACTTACATTTTCTAAATTGGGTTTTACCTCTTCGGTCATCCATGAATTTATCGTTACAGAAGGACAACTTTGACTTTTACAGTGCATATTGCTGTTTGGAAAAATATTGCAAGGTTATTCTAAAACCTTTTAAAAAAAGATCTTCTCTTGAGTCTGCAGAGGAATATTTCATCTCTCCTTCCGACCTGGGTATTCCTAGTGAAGAAGTCAATAAAATGTTTTTAGAGTGTAAAGAACAGCAATACCTGTCCAAAAATTAAATTCTTACAGTTAAAACGGAAAATTTATATCAAATACTTACCGTAATTTTCCTTTCCTGATGGACTCCATGGCAGCCTACGTATGGGTTAATCCCGCCTCTCATACCTCATAGGACCCCACTCCCATAAATCTTTGCTTCTAGACAGAGACTGTGTTCCGTAACTTAGCCTACTCCAGCAACTGGGAGGGAACTCCTGCTGCCATGGAGTCCATCAGGAAAGGAAAATTACGGTAAGTATTTGATATAAATTTTCCGTTTTCCTGACAGACTCCATGGCAGCCTACGTATGGGAAATAACTAGCCATACACACCCGGGTGGGCAATTGCTGGTTAAAGAAAAAAAGGTTTAATTGGCACCATCAACAGATAATACGTGCAAACCAAAGTTAACCGTAGACAAAGAAGCCGGTTCTACACAATAGTGTGTCATAAAAGTGTTAATTGATGACCATGAGGCCGCTTTACAGATTACATCTGGAGACACATGTCGGGATGCTGCCCATGATGTAGAGACGCTCCTGGTAGAATGAGCGGTTACCGCCTCCGGAGGAGCCAAACCCTTAGACCTGTATGCCCATTGGATAGCTTGAACGATCCATGATGCGATGGTTCTAGAGGAAGCCCGTAAACCCTTGTTCTTGCCATGAAAAAGCACAAACAGATAATCAGACTGGCGGAAAGAAGCTGTGGCTTCTAGGTATTGTTTCAGAACCTGCCCAACATCTAGAGGGTGAACATTAGAGTCCTCAGTGGATCTGAAAGTAGGGAGGACAATCTCCTGATTTTCATGGAAGATGGTTGTTACTTTAGGATTCGATCCTAACATGGGGATCAAGACTACCCGGTCTGGGAAGAAGGTAAGAAAAGGTTCTTTGTATCCTAGGGATCCAACTTCAGAAACTCTCTTGGCCGATGTTATGGCCACTAGAAAGACCACTTTGAGAGAAAGCTCTCTAATTGATGACTGATCCATATGCCGTATCTCCTTTTCTGAGAAGAAATCCAAGACGAGAGGGAGATCCCATTTAGAGAATCTTGGTCTTTTCTGAGGCCTAAGCCTTATTGCTCCCTTGAAGAACTGCCTAGTAAGGGGGTGTCTGGCCCATGATACTCCTGTGAAGGCTGAGATTGCCGAAACTTGGACCCGCAAGGAACTCACCGATAGGGACAGATCCAGGCCGGTTTGTAGAAAACCTAAAATGTCCTGAATCCTTGGATTACTACAGGATCCATTGGTGGAAATCACATAGTCCGCAAACTTCGCCCAAATCCTCTGATACACTCTGTTGGTGCCCGCTCTTCTGGCATTCAACAATGTAGCAATAGCTGTACTAGGACAACCTAGAGCTTCCAACCTTCTCCTCTCAACCACCAAGCCATCAGATGGAGCTGGGATGGACAAGGGTGAAGAGACGCTCCCTGCAGCAGGAGATCTGGTCTGGACGGAAGAGGGACCGGCTCTCGGTAACTGAGCTGCATCAGGAGAGGAAACCATGGCCTGTTGGGCCAAAACGGGACCACCGCCAGTACCTTGACATTCTCCCACCTGAGCCTCGAGAGGAAACGAAGAATGACTGGAACTGGGGGAAAAGCATAGGCCCTGTGGAATTTCCACTGGTCCGTCAGGGCATCCACTCCGAAGGCCTGGGGACAACGACACCTCGTGTAATATTTCCCCAGCTTGAAATTGCATGGGGATGCGAACAGATCCACCTCCGGCATCATCCCTAGAGACAGGAGCCAATCGAAAACTTCGGTGTGGAGGGACCACTCGTTGTTGTCCAGCGTGACTCTTGAAAGGAAGTCCGCTTGGACATTTTGAATTCCTGGAAGATAAACAGCAGATAGATTTGTTAAGTTCATCTGGGCCCAGGACATGATCGGGCTTACTTCCCTCAGTAAGGAGAGACTGCGGGTGCCCCCCTGTCTCTTGATGTATGACACTGCGGTCGTGTTGTCCAGTCTCAGGAGGACTGAGGTTCCTGAGATCAGATGGAGAAAAGCCTGAAGGGCACGGAAGGCAGCTCGGAGCTCCAGGACATTTGAGACTATCCCTTGGGATGGGAAGTCCCACCTGCCTTGGGCTATCTCCGACAGACAGAGAGCGCCCCAACCTCTGTTGCTCGCATCCGTTGTCACTGTAATCCAGGAGACAGGTGCTATGGAGTGACAATTGAGGAGGTTTTTCCGTAGCAGCCACCAGGGGAGGCTCTCCCGCATGGAGGTGGTTACCCGCACCAGATGGTCTCGAGACCCTGGATCCCATTGCTGGAGAAAACCCTTCTGAAAGGGCCGCATTTTCCATTGCGCCCACTTCACCATGGGGGCTGTGGCTACCATAGTGCCGATTATTTTGAGACACTGAGAGGCTCTGAGGAGAGTTGCTGACAATGCTAGGCGAATTCTCTCTCGAATTACCGGAATCTTCTCCAAAGGAAGAGAGATGGTGCTCTCCACTGTGTTGAATAGGGCCCCGAGGAATACTAGAGCTTGTGTCGGAACTAGGTGACTTTTCTCCCTGTTCAATAGCCAACCGAACTCTGTCAGAGTAGATATGACTTGATCCCGATGTGACAAAATCTGTTCCCTGTCCTGAGACAGAAGAAGTAGGTCGTCCAGGTAATGGTGTAACCGAATGCCTTTTACTCGGATTAGAGCAACTACCGCCAATAAGAGCTTCGAAAACACTCGAGGCGATGTTGTGAGCCCGAATGGGAGACAAGTGAATTGGAGATGCCTCTGGCCTACTGCGGATCGGAGATACCTCTGGAAATCTTTTGCGATCGGCACATGAAAGTAGGCGTCTTTCAGGTCTATGGAGACCAGCCAATCTCCTGGTTGAACTGTTTGTCGGATTGTCAGCAGGGTTTCCATCTTGAATTTTTCCTTCTTGATGAAGGAGTTTAGATGTGTCAGGTCGATTACTGGTCTCCAAGAGCCATTCTTTTTGAGGACCATGAAAAGGGGGGAATAAATTCCAAGAAATTTTTCTTCTGATGGAACTTGAATGGCGGCCCCTTGGGCAATCAGAGATTCTGTATAAGATAGAAGAATTTGTCTTTTCTCTTCTGAGAGCGGAAGGACCGTAGGCACAAACCGGTGACTGGGTGGATTGGTGAAAACCCAAGTGTGACCTGAGGAAACCGTCTTGACGGTCCAGTAATCTTGAATCGAGGCTGCCCAGACGTGCTGATACCGGAGTAAACGGGCCCCTACTTGCACTACCTGGACAGGCATCGTATCAAAAGGACTTGGAAGTGTCCCGACCACTTGACGGGGCTGATTTTGAGGATTTTTGGCCTGAAGGCTGGCCTCTCCTCCAGTTTTTCCTAAACTCCCGACCAGGTCTGTAGCGACGAGCATCTCTAGCGCGTTCTGGTTCTTGTCTAGGTTGAGTCCTTCTTTGGTTAAGGATACGACGGTCCTGGGGTAAGAATCCTGACTTGCCCCCAGTAGCACGGGAGATAGCAGAATCCAGTTTATTTCCGAAGAGAGAGGAGCCTTCGAAAGGAATCCTGCACCAGGCCTGTTTAGAGGCAGGGTCTGCAACCCATGGGCGTAACCAGAGGGCACGTTTTGCTGTAACTGATGAAAGCATGACACGTGCCACGAGGCGAATGATGTCGATGGATGCTTCTCCCAGGAAGACCGAAGCCAGTTTCAGCTCATGTATTGGAGAGCTCTTGAATAAGTCCTCAGACACACTTCCTAGAGCTGCACCCACATCATCCGTCCAAGACTCCATGGCTTTTGACAAAGCTGCGAGGGCCAGAGCCGGTTTACAAGCCATCCCTGCCGTGATATAGATACGTTTTAAGTCCGTATCAATCTTTCTCTCCAGACCATCCTTGAAAGAGACGGTATCCTCTAGAGGGAGCGTAACATGTCTCACCAGCCTCATGAGAGCTGCATCGACAAGGGGGGCTGATTCAAGATGTTTTACTTCATCATTCTTAAAAGGATACATCTTCGCAATCTTGGAAATTAAAGAGTTTTTCCTATCAACTTTACCCCATTCATCCAAGATAATTTCACCCAGTTCACCCAGGAAGGGGAAGTTCGGGCGATCCTTCTTAAGGTGTTTAAAGTATTTCCTCTGTTTAGAGGGTGCTTCTACTGGTTCCTCCCATCTCAATGCGTCTTTAACCGCTCTGACTAGTTGGGGAACCAGGGAAAAGTCAAAACCTGCACCAGGTTCGATTATCTCTGCTTCGCTGTCCGAGGAGCCGCTAAAAGAGAGACTATGATGAGATGGACCTGGAACTTCGGACTCCATATCTTCAGCAACTGGAGTTATAACAGAAGGAGGAATTACTGCTCGGTCAAGATCTGCTTTGTTAAGAGATTCCTGGACCACCTTCCTGACCAGAGCCTCCACTTGCTGGTCATCAGCTCCTCTTTCCTTTGTGGCTCTCGAAAAGCACAACTCACAGAGAGATTTACCCTCTGGGACCTGAGTTTTACATCCCCAGCAGGCTTTCTTCTCAGGGCGGCTGGACAGGCGGGGGGAATGATGGCTAGATTTAGACCTTGACCCCTCTTTGCGGTGTCTGGAAGATGACCTAGTACGTCTAGAACCCGACGTAGACTGGTGATGATGAGACCTAGACTGGTCTTTTTCTTTATGTGCCGATAGCTGTGGTTCAGACCTAGAAGGGCTGAAGGGGAAGAAAATAATACCTTGTTCCTAAATAATACTCCAAACAATACAGGCAGAATGAAAGAATAAAAATACTTCATCCTACCTGCGGTGTAAGGGTTGGCCACTAGGGGGCGGTGAGACATCCATGGCGACAGAAACAAAGACTGTAAACACAATCAATAAGAAACCAATAACTACCTATGTATACTTTCACTTTCTCTTTCCCCTATTTGGAGAAAGAGACCTAGACACAGGAAGGTACAACAAAAGCTCCTTACCTCAGAAGCCAGAGAGATGGACACAGGGAAGCCGCTGCCTGAGCGAAAGAGCATCCCAAAGCATAGCTGTATGTGACAGCTATTTGAATCTGCCGCCTGTGATGACGTCATCGCGGCCACAGCGTCCCTACGCTGTGACCGACGCCGCTCCACGGCGTTCGCGCGCATGCGCAGTTGCCGTCATCGCGCGCAGACTGCGCAGGTGCGAACCAAGCCTCGATCTCAATCGAGACTTCGCAGCTGCGCAGTCAGAGCGGGGAAGCGGCGGACTGGAACGCAGATGCGTCCCAGCCGCCATGGCCATAGGAAAAAAAGGCATTTCGGACAAACAACACACACAACAGGCTGCCAAAAGTATTATTATTCAGAAGCATACATTACCACGGCACCTGAGGGGATCCATCCTGGAATGGGAGCAAGAGGAGCGCTCACCGCACGACCGGGGTAATAATGAAGGAGGCCTCCCGCTAATAGCTGGGACGATTGGCCGAGATGCCGCTCCCCAGCCAATGGCCGGTATAATCAGCTCTTCAGGCATCAGAGAGAACCCCGTATGTCCGCCCTGCTAATAGCTGGGGAAGCTGGACTCCAACAAGACACCGCCATCATCAAACACGTGCGAACCACCAGGACTGGATCAACAAAACTTCATAAGGTAAGAGATACACCTTGGTCCTAGGAGGAGGACAAAAAAAGGAACACAGTCTCTGTCTAGAAGCAAAGATTTATGGGAGTGGGGTCCTATGAGGTATGAGAGGCGGGATTAACCCATACGTAGGCTGCCATGGAGTCTGTCAGGAAAAATACGTTTATCGAGAATGCCAAAACACTTGAAAAAGCTTTTAAAATCAAGGTTTCCAGAAAGTAATTTGGTTAAATGTATGCTGTTCTTAAACCCCTGCAATGTTAAACCACCTCTTTGTGACATGAAAAAAAATTTTGACAAATTTTCAAACCACATTAACTCTAAAGAGATAGAAAAGGAGTACACTATATACACTATACACTATATACTGTACTTTGAAGATGATGCTGTCAAAACCCTGTTCACCTCTGAACATTGTTCCAGTAATATTGTAAAACTTTGGGGTACTTTATATAAATCAATTGATGGTGAATACATTGAACTCTCTAAACTGTCTATTCTGTTGTTAACACTGAGCCCTGACACCTGCTGCTGTGAGCGAGGCTTCAGCCATATGAATGCTATCAAAACCTCTACAAGAAAATCGCCCTGAGAACTGTCGTGTTGACGCATGTTTGCGTAATGCTACTTCATCCATGTCTACAAAGAACTTTGATGCTGCTGCTCAATACAACGGAAAAATATAAAAGGGAAGAATTTTGAAAATCTTTTAACCACCTCAATACCGGGCACTTTCACCTCCTTCCTGCCTAGGCCATTTTTCAGCTTTCGGCGCTGTCACACTTTGAATGACAATTGTGCGGTAATACAACACTGTACCTAAATTAATTTTTTATCTTTTTCTTCACACAAATAGAGCTTTCTTTTGGTGGTATTTAATCACTGCTGGGATTTTTATTTTTTACAAAAAAAAAAGAAGAATGTCCGAAAACTTTGAAAAAAACATTTTTTTTCTTAGTTTTTTGTCAGTAAATTTTGTAAGTAAGTAATTTTTCTCCTTCACTGATGTGCGCTGATGAGGTGCCACTGATGGGCACTGGTAGGCTGCACTTATGGGCACTGATGAGGAGGCACTAATATGCCGCACTGATGGGCACTGATAGGTGGCACTGATATGAGGCACTGATGAGAACTGATAGGCGGCAGTGGTGGGCACTGATAGGCGGCACAAATAGGCGGCATTGATGGGTGGCACTGATGAGCAGGCGCTGATGGGCACTGAAAGGCTGCACTGACTGGCATCGCTTATGGGCACTGATGGGCACTGATTGGTGGCACGGATGGGCTCTGATTGTTGCCGCTGATTGGTGGCACTGATGGGCACTGCTAGGGCTTTCCTGTAATCAGGGCACTGATGATCAGTGCCCTGATTACCAGCCCAGGTCTCCCCTGCGAGGAGATGCCGCTGATCGGCACTCCTCGCCACACACTCTGTCAGTGTGAGGCGAGGAGAGCCGATTCACAGCACTTCCTTGTTTACATGTGACCGACTGTGATTGGACACAGTCAATGACATGGTTAAAGAGCCCGGCCACAGCTCTTTACAGAGATCAGGGTTGTGCCATGTCCTAGGTCGTGATATCCACCCAGGACGAGAGCCGCACTGTCCCTCCGTCATTTGACGGTGGGCGGGCGGCATCTGATTAAACATTTTATAACCATATACACAAGCAGTCTTCATCCATAGTTGTACTTGTAGAACTAGGCCAGAGAGTAGACAGAGGGTTTTTTGATGGTTTTAATTTGAAATGTACCTTTGTGTCCTTCACTAAGGACTGTACTTTGGAAAATGTCCGCCACAGCCTTGGTCCTTGCCTATCCCTGCAAATACCTTCCACTTCTTAATAATATACTTCACTGTGCTTCTAGGCATTGATAATCCCCTGACGTATGCCTGTCCATAACTTTATCCTGGAGATCCCGGTGACAGTGCCTTGCCACCCATAGTTGATTGTTTGCTTCAGTTTCACTACCAGGAACTGAAGTACTCCAGGAAAGCTCTTTTCATGCTGAGCTAATCAAAATGACCACAGCTGATCACAGTTGAAAGTCAAATTGCATGCCATTGAGAAGGTGATTAGCTACACCTGATTGAGTTTACAAGTTATTTTTACAAGGGGGTGATCTTTTTTCCAACTCAGTGATTCTGAATTTTTTTTCTTTTTTTCTGACATGGTGTTATATCTTTCACTTGAATGTTATAAGTTGCACTGAGGAAATACAACTGGATAAGTCAAATCTGTGCCTGTCTTCATTTCAGACTGCAAAGCAACAAATTGTGATTATTTTAAAGAGGGGTGATTCTTTTCTATACCCAAAGAGCTCCCTGTATCTTTTTAAAGTAGTTATAAACTCTTACATGTAGCCAGTGAAGGGACTATCCTCAGGTGATACACAGAGATTAAACAAATCCTCCTACATAAATTGTACCTGTTTATCAGCATTCTTCTCTTCTCTACCTCTGTTCAATGTGCTGAATTTTTAAGCTTGTTAGAGAGTTCAGAAAAAAGGGGGTTGAGAGCTGAAGTTACACTTTGCAGAGTTTAGTGGGGAGAGGTCTGAGAGTTGATTTGCGGGAAGAGACATGCCCCCCCTTCACACAGGAACAGAGCTGAGGCTGTTAACCAGCTAAAGATCCCTCCCTTGTCACCTTTGTTCTCTTGGTGTCAGGAAAACTTGCCAGAAGTGATACAGATAGCAGAGGAAGAAAGCAGCAGACAGAAATTACACTTAGTGCTCTGGATTGAGACAAGGACACACTATAGAGGGTAGGGTTGTCCCGATACCGATACTAGTATCGGTATCGGCACCGATACCGAGCATTTGCCCAAGTACTCGTACTCGGGCAAATGCTCCCGATGCTTCCGCCGATACTATGACAGTCAGCGGTGATCGGCGTGTGGGGGAGTTACAAACTTCCCCCCCGCGGCTTTCAGTGACATACAGCGGTGATCGGTGCTTGTAACTTCCCCACGCGATCACCGCTGACTGTCACTGCATCCTCCTCCATGCCCCCTCTGTTCCTCTGTCCCCCTCTCCTCTGTCTCCCTCCGTTCCGTTCCTCTGTCCCCCTCTCCTCTGTCTCCCTCCGTTCCGTTCCTCTGTCCCCCTCTCCTCTGTCTCCCTCCGTTCCGTTCCTCTGTCCCCCTCTCCTCTGTCTCCCTCCGTTCCGTTCCTCTGTCCCCCTCTCCTTATCTGTCCCCCTCCGTTCCTCTGCCTCTCCGCTGTCCCCTCCGTTCCGTTCCTCCGTTCCTCTGCCTCTCCGCTGTCCCCTCCGTTCCTCTGCCTCTCCGCTGTCCCCTCCGTTCCGTTCCTCTGTCCCCCTCTCCTTATCTGTCCCCCTCCGTCCCGTTCCTCCGTTCCTCTGCCTCTCCGCTGTCCCCTCCGGTCCGCCGTCCTCCTCCTCCTTCCTGTGTGTATGGAGAGAGTCAGCTCACTCTGTCCATTCACATAACTGAAACATTGTAATCACCTGTGATTACAATGTGTCAGTTTATGAATGGAGAGGAGCCGCTGTCTTCTCCATTCATTCTCAGTGCAGCTGAGGCTGCAGAGAAAGGGACTGGGGAATCTCTATCCTCTGTCTCTTTCTCTGTCTCAAGGGGGAGATATCAGAGGTATGTTAAGACCCCAGATATCTCACCAAAGCCCCCCAACAGGGCTGATTTAAAAAAAAAAAAAAAAAAAAAAAAAAAAACACATATTGCAAAAATGAATAAAAAAATTATTATTGTAAAAAATAAAAATTGTAAATAAAAAAAAAAAACACACAGACACCGTTCACCCCCCCTCCCCCCCGAAAAAAAGAAAGCATTGTTAAAAAAAAAAAAAAAAAAAAAAACTGTCACGTGACATTAAAAAAAAGTATCGGTAATCGGTATCGGCGAGTACTTGAAAAAAAGTATCGGTACTTGTACTCGGTCCTAAAAAAGTGGTATCGGGACAACCCTAATAGAGGGATATGCTTTGTTCATATTTCATGTCTGAGGTTTACAACCAATTTAACCACTTGAAGACTAATGCCCTGTACACACGATCGGACATTGATCGGACATTCCGACAACAAAATCCATGGATTTTTTCCGACAGACGTGGGCTCAAACTTGTCTTGCATACACACGGTCACACAAAGTTGTCAGAAAATCCGATCATTCTGAACGCGGTGAAGTAAAACACGTACGTCGGGACTATAAATGGGGCAGTAGCCAATAGCTTTCGTCTCTTAATTTATTCTGAGCATGCGTGGCACTTTGTGCGTTGGATTTGTGTACACACGATCGGAATTTCCGACAACAGATTTTGTTGTCGGAAAATATTATAGCCTGCTCTCAAACTTTGTGTGTCGGAAATTCCGACGGAAAATGTGTGATGGAGCCCACACACGGTCGGAATTTCCAACAACAAGGTCCTATCACACATTTTCCGTCGGAAAATCCGACCGTGTGTACAGGGCATAAGCCTTTTTCTGACACTTGATGTTTACAAGTTAAAATCAGTATTTATTGCTAGAAAATTACTTAGAACCCCCAAACATTAAATAAATATATATATATATATATATATATATATATATATATATATATATATATATATAATTATTTTTTTTAGCAGAGACCCTAGAGAATAAAATGGTGGTTGTTGCAATATTTTTTATCACACTGTATTTGCGCAGTGGTCTTTGAAATGCATTTTTTTTTGGAAAAAACACACTTTCATGGATTAAAAAAAACCCAGTAAAGTTAGCCCAATTGTTTTGTATAATGTGAAAGATGATATTACGCCAAGTAAATAGATACCCAAGATGTCATGCGTGTAATAGTGACTAACTACGGTACTTAAAAATCTCTATAGGCAACGCTTTAAAAATGTTTAACAGTTACCAGTTTAGAGTTACAGAAGAAATCTAGTGCTAGAATTATTGCTCTCTCTCTCTGGAGATACCTCACATGTGTGTGTAGCAATAATTCTTGGTGGAGCTGCTGGTTTAAAGCGGGCTTGTTACCTTCACTCTCGATACCTCTGTTTCACCGGCACCGGGTCTAGGGTTCCGTTGAGTTTACCTCTGGACGATATAAGCACCAAACACTTGAGTAGGTTTTCCAATGCTTTAATAAACGAATAAAGGAAGTAGCAGGAAAGAGGTAGAAGGAAAGCTGCAGGGAAGCTCAAATACCTTTCATTAGTATTAATTAGAACATTTCTCTGGAATTGATCACTTGTAGTTGGAAGCGCTCCCCTTGTGGGATTCAATCTTTGCCCGCCTGGATAGACCTCTCTCACTTGTCTAGCAGCCAGCACGTAGCACGAACAAACGTCTCTGCCACAGACTTGTTTGAAGTAAAACCCGTACGATCCTCTGCCACAGGATGTATTGGTTTCCGGCAGTACTATACTGTAAGATTACTTCAGAATGCGTGCTCCAACCGAGTCACCAGGCCCCTCTCCAGACCAGCACTCTGCATGATCCTTCCATGACGGGTCCTCCCCTGGGATCTCCTCGGTTGTCCAGCTTCTTCACTCAGGATAGACAGCTCAGGACCATTCCTCTGCTGCTGTGGTAGGCCCCAGACAGACTTCTGGGCCCACCCACGCGCCGCAGCGATGCGGGCCTCCGGAACGGAGGGCCACGAGGTGGTACTCTTAACACATACCTGTCGGCCAGGAGGGCCAGCAGGTGGCTGAAAAACGAACCCTAAAACATGGCGTCTGTCCCATAAATACCCTCTTCCAGAATGCAACTCGGAGGACCACCTCCACCGAGTTATCTCCGGGACAGAGGAGCACCCATACACTTCAACACGTTGCTCTTCCAACACCGACCCATGGTGACAACGACACCCACCGGCACAATGTGGAACTACACGCAACATCAGCCAAGCTGGAACAGAGGCAAATCTAACTTCCTCTAATAAGCGACCCACTAGATTTACCTATCAGCGGTAGATTAAATCTACCAGCGCTACAGTGGTTTGAACACTGTTTACATTTGCCGGCGCAACTTACGAGGTATGGTATTTTTTGAATTTTTTCTCTTATTTTGTTTATTTTTTTTATTTTTACACTGTCCCTTTTAAAAAAATAATTTTTGATCACTTTTATTGCTTTCACAGGGAATGTAAACATCCCTTGTGACAGCAATACTCACGTGACAGGTATTTTTTTGGAGGGACCCCTAAATTCCTCCTTTGCACTTAGGGCCCTTTCACACTGAGGCGCTGAGGCGTCAGCGGTAAAGCGCTGCTATTTTTAGCGGCGCTTTACGGTCATCTTAGGGGCGCTTTTCGGTCGCTAGCGGGGCGCTTTTAACCCCCCCACTAGCGGCCAAAAAGGCTTAAAAGCCCCGGCAAAGAGCCGCTGCCCATTAATTTCAATGGGCAGGGGCGCTTTAGGAGCGGTTCCTAAAGTGCCTCAAAGATGCTACTTGCAGGACTTTTTTTAGCGTCCTGCCAGCGCACGGCTCCAGTGGGAAAGCACTCGGGCTTTCACACTGGAGTGACAGGAGGGGCTCTTTACAGGTGCTTTGCAGGCCTGTAAAGCGCCTCAGTGTGAAACCTCCATTTTAAAATTGTACCTATAGGTAAGCCTATAATAAGGCTTACCTATAGGTACAGTAAATATTTCCTAAACGTGCGCCGCTTAGGAGACTTTTACTCTGTACTGCGCCGATGATGTCATCAGCGAGTGCCATGACTGGCGGTTTCCACGCCCATGTGACTCCGGACAGTCACAGAGCCGGAGTGCGTGGCCCCGGAAGGAAGAGGGGCAAAGATGGATGCAGCCTCCAGCGGGGACTTCGTTTGCAGGTAAGTGCCACATAATGGGCTAGTATGTGATGCATAGTAGCCCATTATGCTTTTACTTTGCAGGGAAAAAAGGGGAAGTAAAACCCTTCCTCTTTAAAAGCATTCAAAACGCCAAGTTCAGCTGTTTTAAATACTGAAATTTTTTTTAATCTGGTGCCTTTAAAGCTCCAGTAAACTGGAAGTGATGTCATGATGTCACTTCCGGGTTACTAGATCCGAGACCCGATCAAAGCCGATTAGCCAGCGGACGTGCCAATCGGGCCTCCCGGTGGGACGGGAGAGCCCAAACGGAGCGGTAGAAAGCGGCGGGAGGGGGGTGTCCCCTCCCGCTGCTTGTGATAACAATCGAGCGGCTACTTAGCCACATTGGTTGTTATCACAAGAAAGCCGACCGCCAGCTCTGAAAAAAAAACAGTAGCGGAGTGATGCCTGCAGCTGTGTATTTATCGGAGTTCTGCTTCAAAACATTACTACACATCGATAAAATGTTTGTGTTAAACCTTCTCCACTGAGAGAGCATGTGACAGGGTGACAACACAGAAGAGAAAATGTAAACTAGGGACAGGATGTTGTCATCCTATAACAGGAAGTGCCTGAAAAAAAAAGACCTGCACTCTTCTAGTAAGCCCCTGTGACACTGGATGAGCTACCTGCGTCTGTTTCTTATACTAGCTACATTGTAAAAGTGGAATCGTCACCCTTGAAGCTTGTAATATGTAGAATGAAAGTAATGTAAACATTTAATAAGGGAGGGCTAGGAGGAGATCTGTACTTTGTCCTTGATGTCATTTTTAGTGCAAGTGGTTACAATGGGAGTGAGCCAGGTGGGCTTTTTTTTACTGGAGGAGAGGTGCCATACTAAAAGTTTTCACAGGTAGCTATTTAGCTAAAGGCAGGGCATGATCTTCAGCATCACTTGAAATAATCAGGCTGTGTAAGAAACAACGGTAAATATCAGTTATAGTGTCAGAAATATCTGTGGTCACTTGCAGTGATTTCCACGCTGGAAGATTTATGTGACCAATAAGTATTTCCTTCCCTTTTTAGAAAAGAACATTTTCCTGTCAGTGCACCAACGTTACATTATATGAGTTGGGGTAAAGTTTACTATGGGTCTGTAACACAAATCTCTTGCTGCTCGCTGTTCTGGCCCAGGCTGGCAGCATGGCAATTGTGGCATTTATCAAGATGGTTGCAAGGTCTAAAAACATTTGTGGCCCAATAGCAGTAGTCTTGTACTGCTGTTTTAGCATTTGTCTACATTGACTGCAGACCAGGGGCGTGTGTACAGGGGTCACAATTGCAACCTGGTCCCACGCTCTAGGGGGCCCATTCAGCCCCCTGTACATCTGGATAGAAGGGGCTGCGAGGGTAGTAAAGGAACTGATTCCCTCCATTTTCCTCCTGCGGCTGCAGGAGAAAAATGGAGGGGATTGGTTCCGCTACATGCCGCCCCACTACTCCTCCTATCCACCTCCTGCTGTGATCAGGCTCCTGTGTACTCCCCCGGCCCCCCTTATCCACTGAAGCACTGCCGGGTTCCCCACTCCCCTATCTTGCCGGCTGCTGCAGGGGATCTGTCAGGATGGAGAGCGAAGAAGGGGCCGGTAAATGTGTCATTTACCAGCCCCTTCCTTTGTCTTAATGAATAGAGCCAGTGATCCGTACCGATCACTGACTGTTCATTCATAACTGAAGCATAGTAAACTGTGTTTGCTATGCTTGCAATTTTGAATGAACAGGAAGCTCTGTACAGAGCTCTTCCTGCCCATTCATTCTGTGCTGCTGAGGCTGCAGAGGGGATTGAGGTCTGTGTCCTATTTTCTCTGTCTCAAAGGTGGAACATCAGAGGTCTGTTTAGACTTCTGATATTTCACCAAAGCCCCCCCAACGGGGTTCCTAAGAAATTGTAAAAAATAATATTGTTAAAAAATAATAAAATAAAATCACAAAAATTATAAACTACTGGCACTAGTTGCAGATTTACCAGGGTCACAAAAAGGTTGCATGTGTGACCGTGCCCTGGAGTTCTGCCACCACAAGGGGGCCCTGGCTGGGGGTCAGGGGGTCCCTTCATGGTTTCTTGCACCGGGGCCATGAAGTTTCTAATCACGCCTCTGCTGCAGACCGTCTTACAGGATGCTCAACTGGAAGTGGTGATCACACATACCTACTTTTCCCTTTACTGCAAAAAACGCTAATAAAATGCTTACGCTCCTAAACGTTCCTAAAACGCTGCTAAGACACTACTACAAAAAGCTCATACCAGTGTATTTATCCAGTGCTTTTTCCCATCGTTAATTTGGCTTTAAAAAAACGCTAGTGTGCATGGAGCCTTACCCTTTTTGTAGATATAAATGTATGTTAATCCTAATTATCAGCTCATGCTTCCTTATTGGCCAGTCTTTTAGGCAAAGCTGTCAATTGCTTACCCATCAGCAGCTTTGTGCTCACTTTAGTTGCCTGCACCAGACCACAGCTGCAGTTGGTAAAAATGCAACTCAACCAACTGTTTTTACTGCCCTCAGACTGCAAGTGTAGATGAGCCTTAAAGCAGAGTTCCACCCGAAAATGGAACTTCCGCTTTAAGTGATGGTGACCCCCTGGCATGTCATTCTTTTGGGGGGGGGGCGGGTACCCAGTTTTTAAGGTGCACCAAGCTCCTACTGCCTTCCCACTTTTTGTAGCTGTTGACTTTTAAATAGGGGGCACTCCGCTTTAAGAGCCTGGATAACATGAGGTGCTGTAAAATAGTTTTGGTTTAGGAAAGGGTTTAGGTTTGCTTTCTGAATGTTTGGATGTATACATGAGTGTGGGTTGGTGTTTGTAATATGTCTTCTATTATCCTGAGTCTGGCATTGTAGCCCATCAGTTGGCAGCCTTTGTTCAAGTCCCAGCGTGCTTTGTCAGCTTGCAAGTGGCTTAATCCTTTCCCTCCCACCCGCCCCGGCGTTCCTGTAACTAGTTAGGAACCGGAAGAATTTGCCCCCTTAATGACGAGGCCATTTTTTGCAATACGGCACTGCGTCACTTTAACTGACAATTGCGCGGTCGTGCGACAACGTACCCAAATAAAATTTGTGTCCTTTCTTTCCCCACAAATATAGCTTTCTTTTGGTGGTATTTGATCACCTCTGCAGTTTATATATAATATATATATATATATATATATATATATATATATATATATATATATATATATATATAAAATACATATCCAAAAAAAAATATTTCTTCATCAGTTTAGGCCTATATGTATTCTTTTACATATTTTTGGTCCAAAAAATCTCAATAGGGGTATATTGATTGGTTTGCGCAAAAGTTATTGCGTCTTAAAACTAAGGGATAGATTTTTTTATTATTTTTACTAGTAATGGCGGTGATCTGAGATTTTTAGCGGGACTACGACATTGCGGAGGACAAATCTGACCCCAAATTACACTTTTTGGGGACCAGTGACATTATTACATTGATCAGTGCTATAAAAAGGCACTGATCAATGTAAAAATGACACTGGCAGGGAAGGGGTTAACACTAGGGGGCCGATCAAAGGGTTAAGTGTGTTCCCTGGGTGTGTTCTAACTGTAGGGGGGATGGGCTCACTGGGACATGACAGAGATCAGTGTTCCCGATCACTGGGAACAGTAGATCTCTGACATGTCCCCTGTCAGAATGGGGATCTACTTTGTCTTTTTTTTTAATTTGAAACAAAAGTTTTATTGATTTTTGTGCAAAAGCGTTATACAGGACAATTGTACAATACAATGTTAATAGTAAGGAGAGTCTTTTATCCCAATAGACAAAACATGAGAACTTGCATAGAAGAAGAAAGGTAAACCCTTTCTCGAACCCCCCCCCCCCCCCAAAAAAAAAAGGATCCACCTTGTTTACAAAGGCAGATCCCCATTCTGTCTCTGTACTAGGCGATCGCGGGCTGCAACTGCACCTGCGTGAGCCACCGTACAGCTACGACAATTCGCCCAGGAGAGCCAACCTGTCGCCAGCCTGCGCAGTCATGCGATGCTGTACCCACACAAAATTGATGTCCTTTTTTTCACAAATAGAGCTTTCTTTTAGTGGTATTTGATCACCTCTGCAGTTTTTATTTTTTGCGCTATAAACAAAAAAAGACCGACAATTTTGAAAATATTTTTGCAAATTTTTTGCTATAATAATATCCCAATTTTTTTTTTAATACAAATTTCTTCATTAGTTTAGGCCAAAATGTATTCTGCTACAAATGTTTTGTAAAAAAAAAAAAAAAATCGCAATAAACGTATATTGATTGGTTTGCGCAAAAGTTATAGCATCTACAAAATAGGGGATAGATTTATGGCATTTTTTTTTTTTACTAAAAATGCCGGTGATTAGTGATTTTTAGCAGGACTGCGACATTGCGGTGGACAGATCGGACACTTTTGACACTTTTTTGGGACCAGTGACATTATAAAAATGCACTGATTACTGTATAAATGACACTGTCAGGGAAGGGGCTAACACTAGGGGGCGATCAAGGCGTTAAGTATGTCCTAGGGAGGTGTTTCTAACTGTGGGGGGAGTGGACTGACTGGGAGTGCATGCGCCCGCTGTATCTATTACACGAAGCGGCGTACCAATATGGCGATTCACGCAATAGAGCCTCCTTGCCACGGTATAACTGCGGCGGCTGGCCGGCAAGTGATTAGGGAGGTTGGCCCAGAGACGTAAAGATTTCTCTCATTCAATCCATCTAGAGATTCCCCCATCTATGCTAAACAACCCAGTTCTTCTGAGACAGATCTGTATACAATTTACCAAATATGCCACAAGTGGCACCATTTGTTGCACAACCATGGGACAGATTTATATTGAGCATGTACAACCCCCACTGGGTCTTTCTCAGGTTTTTTTCTTGTTTAAGGTCAGCCCCATGTACAGGCAGATTCCTAAATCATAGAGAGCTACTTCTGTACTCTTAAGTCTCGTACACACGATCGGACTTTCCAACGGGAAATGTTCGATGACAGGCTGTAAATCCGACCGTTTGTACGCTCCATCGAACAATTATTGTCGGATTTTCCGCCAACAAATGTAGGATAGCAGGTTTTCAAATTTTCCGCAGACAAATGTGTGTTGTCGGATTTTCCGAGTGTGTGTACACAAGTGCAAAGTACAAACACGCATGCTCGGAAGCAAGGACGAGCCAGAAGCAGTCGGTCTTGTAAACTAGCGTTCGTAATGGAGAATTAAAATTCATGACGTGGCAAATTATGAAATCTCGAAATGCAGCGCACAATTCTCTTCTTCTTTAAGAGCCCTTGCACACTGGGGCGGTGGGGGCGTCGGCGGTACAACAGCGCTATTTTTAGCGCTGCTGTACCGTCGTTCTAGCAGCGGTATTCGGCCGCTAGCGGTGCGGTTTTAACCCCCCGCTGGCGGCCGAAAAAGGGTTAAATCCCTCGTACAGCGCGGCTATAGCCGCGGTATTACAGCGGTATAGCCGCGCTGTCCCATTGATTTCAATGGGCAGGAGCGGGGAAGGAGCGGTGAATACACCGCTCCTTCCCCGCTCCAAAGAAGCGGTTTGCAGGACTTTTTTCACCGTCCTGTCACCGCAGCGCTTCAGTGTGAAAGCCCTCGGGCTTTCACACTGAACAAACAGCGGCAGCTGTTTAGGGGCGGTTTTCAGGCGGTATTTTTAGCGCAATACCGCCTGAAAACCGCCCCAGTGTGCAAGGGCTCTTATGGGATAATAATGAAGCTGCTTTGCTGGTGATACTGATGGAGTTATTGCAAACAAATTTTCAAAGGCTTTTTTTTTCTAGTGATATCAAGAATAATATTATTATGTTTTTTTTTTTTTTATTTGGGCAAGTTACCACAACACCATTATCTCGTAGTTTTTAAGATCAAAGATACAACTATGTTGGTGTCCCTTGTCAATTTTACATTGTATTTTTTAAACTGTAACTGCCTACTACCAAAATGTCATTTGAAGTAAAACACATAGCCAAGTATTATTCTCCACAATTTTTTTATTGTGCATTAAAAAGAGAAAACAAATAAAATTAGACATGCTATCTGCCAATAGAACTTAACCAAAAAGTGCATTCTATGCATCCAAAAATATAGAAAATATACCAAATCAAATCATTATTATTCAACCAAACAAATGTCAAAGCAATAACTCCAACTCCAATAATAAATAACACGTTATCTCCTCCGATTCCACAACATTTCTAGTTGACGAACAGAAACAAACTGAAAAGCACGAACTGAAAAGCGTGAAATGAAAAATGCAAAATGAAACGTGCGAATAAACACTCACTAAACTTCTACTAACACGCAAGTAGCAGAAGGAGCTCAAAGGGTGGCGCTAAAGAGCTGAAAGGCAACGTAGTACGTCACTACGTTCGTATTTGTTGGCCGACAATTTCTTGCCGTTTGTATGCAAGACAAGTTTGGGCCAACGCCCTTTGGACAAAAGTCCACGGTTTTGTTGGCGAACAATCCGATTGTGTGTACGAGGCTTTAGAGGAAAGGTATGCAAATCCAGGAGGAACATAGAAATGATATGCAGATTCATGCCACACAACGAGTACAGTCAGAGCTGTGAAATTTAGTTTTTCCCGATACCTACTGGTTTTATAGGTTCTTATTATGCTGGTGAGCTGCTAATTGCACACATCCTGGCGCAGATCCCACAGAGGATTAGGTAGATATACGCAACACACCCATTGCAAATATGCGGCAACCGAGTCCAAATATAACTCATCATTAAATAAACCACAATAGATTTGTCAGCTTAGCTTTTCTCTTACATTTACATAATGAAGCGAAGGTAGCAGCTAGGGAACCTGTAAGCTACAATTAGCACTAAAAAATTCAGTGTACTGTATGCATTGTCTAAGACAAGCTCTACAAAGTTTAAACTGTACTTTTCAGTGTTTGGCCAACTTGTAGTTCTCCCGCAGCCAGCCTAGGCTGCTTTAGAGGGTACTACCCTACTGCTACTAATGATGATATTACTAATAATAATTTATACAGCACCAAGATTTAAAGTGGCTGTAAACCTCAGACATGAAATATGAACAAAGCATATCCCTCTATACAGTGGCGGCTGGTGTTCCATTTTTTGGAGGGGGGCGGCAAACAAACCACCCACCATCCCGCCACTGGTCAAACAAACCAACTGCCCCCCCACCCCCAGTACTACTCACCCCCTAGACATGGCTGCTCTAAGTCTGAAGCCCCGGGCTGATATCGGCTCCATCACGGTTCCTTGATTCTTCGGGCTGGCTATGGGCTTCCTTTATGGGCTTCCTCATTCCTGCAGTGCCCATGGCACTGCAGGCTGAAGCTCTCTGGATGTCCTCCTCTGCTCACTCTGGGGGGGGGTCCCTGCCCAGTCCATACACGGAGATCCCTCCTGCCGGACCCGAGGCTCAGGGAAAGGATGGCTCTGGGAAAAGAACGGGATACAAGGCTGCCAGGCTCCCCGCACCTTCCTCCAATACGGTCGCTTCTCCTCTCGGCCAATCAGGTCCCTTGACCCGCTTCCTGATTGGCTGGGAGGAGAAGCAGGAAGACTATAAGGAATATTAATTTGCTATTGTCACACAAATGGATGGGCTCACTGCGCCCTGAGCCTACCCTTTTTGAAGCCAATTGGAGCCTCTGGCTCTAATCATGTGCTTAAAAAAAAAACAAAACATTGAAATCCATGCACCCAGCGCCCTGCATGTATATTAGTGGCCGGACGCATGAATTAGGGGTGGCGGCGCCCCTAATGGACAGGTCGTCACTGCCTTTATGGTGTGTACTTATGGTGTCTCAATTAAGAGCACTAACTGTCACTTTTGTCTGCTGCTTTGCTGCTCATTATGAATGACTTCTGCAAAGTTTTCCTGACACCAAGAGAACAATGGTGACAGGGGAGGGACCTCCGGCTAATTGACAGATTCAGACAAGCTTTATAATTCAGCTCTTTGAACAGATGTAGAGAAGAAGGGGCTGCAGATAACAGGTACAACTTATGTAGGAGGGTTTGTTTAATCTCTGTGTATAACCTGAGGCCACTTACTTCACTTGGTATATGTAATGCCGTGTACACACGGGCGGACTTTTCAGCATCAAACGTCTGACGGACTTTTGACGGAGTTACGTTGGACTTTCGAACGACCGGACTTGCCCACACACTAAAGTCAGTTCGAAAGTCCGTTCCTTTGAACGTGATGACGTACAAAGGGACTAGAATAAGGAAGTTTATAGCCAGTAGCCAATAGCTGCCCTAGCGTCCTTTCTTGTCCGTCGGACTAGCATACAGACGAACGGATTTTTCGTCCAGACTCGAGTCCGTCGGAAAGATTTGAAACATGTTCCAAATCTAAAGTCCGTCAGATTTTCGACAGAAAAAGTCAGCTGAAGGTCCGATGAAGCCCACACACGGTCGGATTGTCCGAGGGCTTCGTTCCGTCGGACCAGTCCGGTCGAAAAGTCTGTTCATGTGTACTCGGCATAAGGGTTTACAAGCACTTTAACTCAGCAAGGCACAACGTGAATAGGACATACAAGGGTTTAAAGCAGAACTTCACCCAAAAGGGGAAGCTCCACTTATCTGCCTCCCCCCTTCACTGCCACATTTGGCACCTTTTGGGGGGGAGCGGGTACCTGGTTTTGACAGGTACCCGCTCCCACCTGAGTTCACCCGCCTCCTTCCCTCCCCGCAACTGGCCCATTCACAGAGCGCAGTGCAATTTGCGCATGTGCTGTAAGGGAACAGGCTATGGAGCTACAAGGCTTCACTGCCTGTTTCCCTTAGCTGAGATGGCGGCGCCAGCACCCAAGAGCTGATTCAAAAATCGGCTCAGGTGAGGACACCGCGGGGTCCCTGGACAGGTTAGGCCTCTTTCACATGAACGATCCGTTCAGGTCCGCCTGTCAGTTTTTTAGGCGGACCTGAACGGACCCTCCATAGACCTCTATGAAGCGTCGGATGTCAGGGGTGACATGTCCGCTGACATCCGACCCGCTCCAATCCGAAAAAGTGTAACGGAGGAAAAACCTACTTTTCCATCCGTTTTCGGATCGGATCGGGTGTCTTCATCCGATCCCCCATAGGGGAGAGCGGTGCTCTGACAGGTCCGTCGCTGCACAGTGTGCAGCGACGGACCTGTCATCTGCCTGCTCAGTGGGGATCCACGGAGCAATCCCCGCTGAGCAAGCGGATCATCACGGATCCGTCCCGTGTGAAAGGACCCTAAGGGTCCTTATAGTAGAGGTCAGCAGCTACAGTATTTGTAGCTACTGACTTTTAATCTTTGGAGGGGAGGGGGGGGGGAACTCTGCTTTAAAATAAATCTCTCACTTTGAAATCTCTCTCACAAAGGGACAGGTTCTCTTGCTGGCCCTATGAACCCTCCCCTCTTCTGATACTTATCTTCCCTGCCAAAAAGGTATATTAATGTCAAAGCTCCTAATCTTCAGACTTGTTCAGGCAGAGTGATTTAGGCCTCGTTTAATCTTGCGGTTGAGGGACAGTAAAAACACACAGTTGAGCCTAATTTTTACCGCTCTGCCTAAGCTGCAAAGGCTGTGGTTGGGGGTATACATATGCCACAACCATGATGCTTTGCACAGTGAGCACTACTGCCCACCAAACACGACCCATTCAGCTGAACTGGGCCGCAGGCCCGCAAACCATATGCAATGCAATGGTGCAGGTTTTTGGTGTTTAAAAAAAAAAAGTGGCGAGCAGATGACATATCGCCTCCTCACTGCCTGTCAATGCCCTCTGAAGAGCGATCCATCATGGATTACTCTTCAGAGGGCACATCAAGTGTAAAATGATCCCTAACAGAACTGAAGCCGAAGGTCCTTGTATTAGTCTGAGTACAGGTTCCCTTTACAACCTGACACACAAGATTTATAAATGCTCTCTTGCTGATTAATGGAGGTAATTAGATTCAGCCAGTGCATGACCTGTGTTTACTCAACTATAGAAATTGTGTGAGTCACATGTGTCAGGATATAAAGGGATGAAGGGTCAACGCTAAGCTTGCCCTTGCTGGAGCATCATATCGAGCTATCAGATCTGGGTGGGTTCAGGCTTCCTTATTTATGGCAAGCCTTATCACACTAATAGTTACAGTACCTCTTGTATGGGTTATATTATAGGAAAATGGTAATTGAACAAAGCCTGCAATCTCTTGTGCAAGAAAATGAGCACAAAACTAGAGCCGTTTTCCTGGGTCTTTCAGCTGGTCCTCAGTGACATTCCTGGTGTATGCACAGTGCGATAAAGTTTATGCATGCGCGTGTAGGTGGGGAGCAGTGTGGTTGGGGGCAATAATTCACACAGTTGGGTGCAATAGAAGACTTGTATTGAAGTCATGCAATAACAGTTCACAACAAACCCGGTGGGAAGGCTACCCAGCCGGGTGCACTCACAGTTTCCGGCCACGTAGAAGAATCGGGAAGGTGTCTAGTAGAGATGCAACCCTACGCTTTCCCTCCGCATCAGGAACCTCTCCCTAATGCTGCTGCTGTCCCTAACTGATGGGTTACCTTCCCCTTTTCTGCCAACTCACAAAAATGCGCACCAAGCCTGGGAGCCAGGGCCTTAAATAGGCTCTGCCTGACCCAAGATGGCTGCTAGATTCACATGGGGTGGCAGCATCCAATTGGATCACTTCCCAAGTGACCCAGGAAGCCATAGAGGAACCATGTTCCTCCTGACTTCCTCTCCAGCTGCAGTGCACCTGGGATATGTAATTTCAGTATCTCAGGAGGCCTATGGCCAGGAGTGGGCATCATTCTCACTGTGCATGGCTGGGAACTGTTGAAAAAAGTACTTGACCCCTTCCCCCTAATAATAAGGCTTCAGGTTTTATAAGAGCACTGTGCACAGCATGGGTGCTCAATCTGTGGCCCTCCAGCTGTTGCGGAACTACAAATCCCATCATGCCTCTTCCTTAGGGAATCATGCTTCTAAAGCTGCACGATTCGGGCTAAAATGAGAATCAAGATTTTTTTGCTTTGAATAAAGATCACAATTCTCTCACGATTGTCGCAGCGTAACATCATGAAAATTGTAAATGGAGATGGGAGGGGATTATAGCGGTGCCAATAGATAAAGGTATAAAACAGTTACATAAAATAACAATATACTTTATTTACAAATATAGAAAAAAGACACAGACATTTGGTATATAGGCATACAAGGATATGAACAGTTGCGATACATGTACCGTATATACTCGAGTATAAGTCGTTCCGAGTATAAGTCGAGGCCCTAATTTACCACAAAAAAAATGGGAAAAACTTATTGACCCGAGTATAAGACGAGGGTGAGAAATGCACAGCTACTGTAAGTGGAAAAGTGGGTCAACAATGCCCATTTGCAGCATCACTGTGCCCATTTGCAGCCATAGGTCCCCTGAACTTCAAACTCGGTAGTTAAGGGTTCCTAGATGCCCCCTAGCTGCAGCCAAAATTTGGGGTCTCTGAACCCAAAGGTTCCCGAAATGACATTGCTGCAGATGGACACAGTTGACCGAATTTGGGGCCCCATATCTCGGGCCCACTTAGTGCTAAGAACCCCAAATTTGGTGTGCAAACCCAGTGGAACTAGCACCATAAAATTTCCAAAGCTGGGGTTTCTAGAACCAAGTGGCCCAGAGATACAGGGCCCCAAAAATCAGTTCAGAATATGTCAAGCACTTTTCTGCAGCAGAGAATGACATTTTCCGAACCGGTTTTGGGGCCCCGTATCTCAGGGCCACTTAGTGCTAGGAACCCCAAATTTGGAGTTCCTAGCACCAAGTGGCCCTGAGATACGGGGCCCCAAAGTTGGTTCGGAAAATGACATTTTTTGCTGCAGAAAAGTGCTTGACTCGAGTATAAGTCGAGGGGGGCACTTTCAGCACAAAAAAATGTGCTGAAAATTTCGACTTATACTCGAGTATATACGGTATTTGATTTAAGAAAAAATAGGAGAGAACAGGCCTGGGTATTAGAAGGCCGCTATAATCCCCTCCCATCTCCATTTACAATTTTCACCAATTAATTGGGAAGAGGTGCCGTGTCTTTTGAGGATTTCCCAGCCATACCCCTATTTTGGCGTAACATCATCTTTCACATTACACAAAAAAACTGGGCTACTTTTACTGTTTCGTTTTTTTTTTTTATTCATTAAAGTGTATTTTTTCCCAAAAATTTGCTTTTGAAAGACCACTGCGTAAATACAGTGTGACATAATATATTGCAACAGCTGCCATTTTATTCTCTAGGGCCTCTGCTAAAAAATATATGTATAATGTTTGGGGGTTCCAAGTAATTTTCTAGCAAAAAAATACTGATTTTTAACTTGTAAAACAACAAGTGGCAGAAAAAGGTTTAGTCTTTAGGTGGTTAATCTGACATCATTTACAGACCATGTTTCTCCCTATCCCCGATGTTGAGATAAACTTGGCAGGCTGCCTGGACTTTTATTTTTATTTATTTTATTTCTTTTTTGTCCGCTGTCAGAAGTGAGCAGAGAACTGTACACTTGTTACATAGAATCAGGAAATGCTGTTTTGAGATCGGGAGGGGAGTAGAATCGCGATTTCGATGCCTGGTGTACAGCAAGCTTTTATGAAACTTTCAGTAAGCTTTTGAAAAGCTTTCAGCAGGCTTATGCCGCGTACACACGAGCGGACTTTACGGCAGACTTTGCCTGGCGGACGGGATTTCGTCGGACAATTCGATGTGTGTGGGCTCCAGCGGACTTTGTTTTCTCAAAAGTTGGACGGACTTAGATTTGAAACATGTTTTAAATTCCATCAAATGTCCTTTGATGACGCCCTGGGGGAGGGGCGAAACGCGTCGACGTCACATCCGGCCTTCACACAACCAAGTGACGCTTTTTATCTTCCTGGCTCCGTGGAATGCACGCTACTAGCGGCGATCGCGGAAGCATCTGATATGCCTGACTGCAACCATGGAGAGCGTGAGTAGCGGCTTGTAGCGCAATTGGCTTTTACATCCCGCAGTACTTCACCATATATATTTTTTCTTCTCTTTATTTTGGGTGACCAATTACAAGATCTATGGCTCCACTGTTTTGAAATGCCAGCCAAAATGTCCATCTATCCACTATAGAAGCACCTTTGTCTGATCATATAGAGACGGACTGATATTGTTGATTGAGGAGCCGCTGTGCCATCACTAAACTGTCTGTCTGAGTTTCCTGTGTCCAGCTGGTGCTAGTCATTTTGGGACTATTTTTTATGTGTATACCTATATATTGTGATCAGATGTCACTTCTATTTTTATTTAAATAGTTTATTGTTTTTTTGCTAGCCTGTTTTTTAGGTTGTTTTTCCAATTGGGCAGCACTAATGTTATTCTCATGTATTGCATATATGCTATTGTGGTTATCAGCAGTTGTGTTTGGATTGCAGCCAATACTTAATATTTGTGATTCACTTATTATCTAATTTTATTTATTTTAGCACTCAGCACTTTATTGTTTAGCCACGTCTATCAGCGCTGTAACCGTTTATTTTTATTTTTCATGTTTTAAATTATTCCGTCGAAATCGAGTCCGGTCGAAAAGTCCGCCGTCTGTATGCTAGTTCGACGGACAAAAAGCCACGCTAGGGCAGCTATTGGCTACTGGCTATGAACTTCCTTATTTTAGTCCGGTCGTACGTCATCACGTAAGAATTCGACAGACTTTGGTGGATTGTGTGTAGGCAAGTCCGTTCATTCAGAAAGTCCGTCGTAAAGTACGTCGAAAAGTCCGCCGGGCAAAGTCTGCCGTAAAGTCCGCTCGTGTGTACGTGGCATAAGAGCAACTTTCTACTTTTGCCTTTGAACCACCATTTACCTCCTGTTTGGAAATGTTATACAGAGATCTTAATGGGAGTGCAGATTGTCACTTTAAACAAGCTGCTAGCAGGCTTCTGTAGGCTTTTAATAAGCTTCATAGTGCTGAAGCCAGCTAGCAGCTTGTTTAAAGTGACAATAAGCACTCTCATTAAAGTCCATGTAAACAATTACAAACTGGAGTTAAATGATACTTTAAAAGCTTCAACAAAGCTTGCTGAAAGCTTTGGAATTGCTTTATAGAAGCTTGTTGTTCACACTGCTCTTATATAAGCCGAAGCCTGTATGAAACAGGCCATAGCAAAAGGTGTCAACTTCCTATTACAGAGAAGCTTCCAACCTACATTTCATCTGCTTAGGGTCCCTGTCAGGACCAAGGACAGAGCACATCTCCTACTACCCAGAATCACAGAGTTCCTCTCTTGCAATGATAATCACTGCAACAGCTAAATGCAAGTTATAAGGTTCTATATTTAAAGGCTAAAGCCCCGTACACACGATCAGATTTTCCCCAGGGATTTGTGTGATGACAGGGTGTTGGCCGAAAATCCGACCGTATGTATGCTCCATTAGACAATTGTTGTCAGACTTTCCGCAGACAAATGTTGGATGGCAGGATTAGAAATTTTCCACGGACAACGGTCTGTTGTCGGATTTTCCTATTGTGTGTACACAAGTGCATCACACAAAAGTCCAAAGTACAAACTTGCATGCTCAGAATCAATGTTCACCAAACACGACATTAGCAGAAGGTGCCCAAAGGGTGGCGCGCACGAGCTGAAATTCCACGTAGTATGTCACTACGTTCGTGTTTGTTGGCTGACAATTGTGTACCGTTTATATGCAAGACAAGATCACGGCACGCGCCCTTCGGACAAAATTCTGGCGTTTTTTCTGCGGAAAATCCGATCGTGTGTACGTGGCTTAACTCCATCTTTTGCAACATGTTAGCGGGTAACATACCGTGTTTCCCCGAAAATAAGCCCTACCCCGAAAATAAGCCCTAGTTTAAAATGCTTGTAGAATCCTATAATCCACTCTATTTCTGGAGTATACAGTCAGGTCCATAAATATTGGGACATCGACACAATTCTAATCTTTTTGGCTCTATACATAACCACAATGGATTTGTAATTGGCCACACCTAATGTTTTTGCTATCTCTCTGATGGTTTTGTTTTTTCAGCCTAATGATGGCTTGCTTCACTGATAGTGACAGCTCTTTGGATCTCATATTGAGAGTTGACAGCAACAGATTCCAAATGCAAATAGCATACTTGAAATGAACTCTGGACCTTTTATCTGCTCCTTGTTAATGGGATAATGAGGGAATAACACGCACCTGGCTATGGAACAGCTGAGCAGCCAATTGTCCCATTACTTTTGGTCCCTTAAAAAGTGGGAGGCACATATACAAACTGTTGTAATTCCGACACCGTTCACCTGATTTGGATATAAATACCCTCAAATTAAAGATGAAAGTCTGCAGTTAAAGCACATCTTGTTCGTTTCATTTCAAATTCATTGTGGTGGTGTATAGAGCCAAAAAGATTAGAATTGTGTTGATGTCCCAATATTTATGGACCTGACTGTATAATGTACAATGTGTGTGTTTCTGTAATATATAATATATTTGTGCCAAATACCTTCGGTACAGCCCCCCCCCCCTTCAGTGCTCGGAGCGGGTAAGAGAGCTCTAGCGAGTCACGGAAGTACCGAGCGGCGCTATAACGAAGGTATTTGGCACATTCTACTGTAATAGAGTGGATTATAGGATTTTACAAGCATTTTAACTCGGTTCACCCTGGGGATTTCTGACCGGCAGGGAGGGAGAGGGGGGAGAGAAGACATCACATTACATAGTAAGACCTACCCCAAAAATAAGCCCTACAGTGTCTTTTGTTGCCAAAATTAATATAAGACCCGGGCTTATTTTCGGGGAAGCACGGTAGTACAATGTAAACCAGTTTTTCTCAATTCCAGTCCTCAAACCCTCTCCCCACCCCCTGAAAGCCCACCTTGTGACAGCATGCAGGGGATTCTTCTCACCAGCAGCAAAAAAAAAAAAAAATGCAAATGTTTTTCCTGCAAAAATATGTGCATTTATTTTTATTTTTTTAAAGGTGGATTTAGCCTTTAAGCTGTATCTGTGCTATAATCAGTGTGCCTCGGGGGAATAAAGGAATGATCTGCATGGCTCCATGAGGATCCATGCCTGCTAAGCTCTTTCCTTTTGGTTCTTGGATCCTAAAATCTACTCTGCCTTTCTATGTCACCTTGATGTAAGGACATAAATAAAGACACACCACCACTCTCAGAGGACACGATGGGGGATGTGCTTCGAGGAATAGGAAGAAGGAGGATAAATAGTGGGGGATGTGAGACCTCTTAGAAAGGAATAAGACTGAAAAGATAGAAAGGATAAATGGAAGGGAGGGGTATGCATCCTCTACCACAGACAAATGATGGATGAGAGTTTTAATATGATTATAGGAACAGAAACCACACTACTAAAAAATGGAGAAATTCAAGCAACCACTCTAACCTCTGCCAGCTATCTGATAGGTTAGAAGTCACATATGACAAAGTAATATCTTACATAGTATTTACAAACTTTTATGAATACATACTGTATATACATTTAGAAAGTAGTGTAAATATCAATTCATAATGTAATTAAAGTAGATTTTACACATACAGCTGCGACCAAATGCGGACGTGTTTCTGCACATTTTTCGTACATTCCTATGCGTTGCATATAGGGCAGTCCTTTCATTTCGATGGGCTTCCCTACACAAGACTCTGGGGTTGATTTACTAAAGGCAAAAAGACAGTGCACTTTGCAAATTGCAGTTTTGTTCTGCAAGAGCAGTTGCTCCAGAGCTTAGTAAATGAGCAGAAGCTCTGCTGACTTCCATCATCTAATCATGTGCAAGCAAAAATGCTTTTTTAAATTTTTTTTTTATTTTCCTTGCATGTGATTGGATATTCTTTTCAAAGTGAAGCTTTAACTCATTTACTGAGCTCTGGAGCAACTTTGCAAAGTGCACAGTCTATTTGCCTTTAGTAAATCGACCCCTCTGCCTCATTTCCGAAAAAACACTCTACATTGAGCCACATGGTGCTGCGGCACCACGTGGTTTGGCGCCTGCATTTACAGACGTGTGGGGCCACCAATAACAATTTTCTGTGCTTGTCAGAAAAGTGTGTAATTTTGTGCGTGTTCCCTACATGTAGAGATGTGAACTCAGCCTTAAAGTGATTGTAAAGGCTAAATGTTTTTTTACCTTCATGCATTCTATGCAGGAATGTTACAACCTTCAGTGTGCAGCTTCCCCCTCAGCCCCTCCTAAAACTTACCCGAGCCCGATCCAGCAATGTTTACAAGAGCAGGGTCTCTACCGGGTCTCTCTTTCCTCATTGGCTAAAACATGGCAGTGGGAGTCAATCTCACAAGCCGATCTCACAACTGGTTTCTGTTGAATGAGCCTGCTGGAGAACCAGCAGCCTATTGGCATCCGAGCAGTGGATGGATGCGAATGCTGACTGGTGTGTTCTGGAGGGGGGTGGTGCCCTTGTCAGAACACAATAGCACAGCAGGGAGATCTCTGTACAGTGGAACCTTGGTTAACGAGTAACGCGGTTACCGAGCGTTTTGAAAGACAAGCAACTTTTTTTTAATTCTGACTCGGTTTGCGAGTGTTGTCTTGCAAAAAGAGCAGAATTCAAGCTAATCACTTGGAAATACTCCATTCCTGAGTGTTTCCGAGCCTTTTAGAGGGTTTCCAAGTTCAGCCGAGCTGTCCCCAAGTATTTCCGAGGCTCTGCGGCGCCCACCTCTTGCCACATGCGGTATTGCATGCAATAGAAGTCAATGGGGAACAAATTATATTAGTTTCCATTGACTTCTATGGGGAAACTCGCTTTGATATACGATTTCTTTGGATTACAAGAATTCTTCTGGAATGGATTATAATCGTAATCCAAGGTTCCATTGTACAAACATTCAATAGTTAGTACAGCGAGTTAGTACTCCTCCGCTGGTCTGAACAGGAAAAAAAAATCTTACTGTGTGTACCAGGCATTAGACTGAGATCACATTTAGTTAAATGGGTATGGACCTAGAAGGAAACTTCACTTTTGAATAATATAAATTTAATCATGATTGGAATCTCATTTTGTTTGGAATTTTCCCTTGAAAAAGAATATAATGGAGGAATATACATAATCTAGCAGCACTAGGATTGTTGGTCACATGTTCTTCCTGTGCCTGCGTGGGTTTCCTCTGGGTGGGTTTCCTCCCACACTCCAAAGACATGCTGGTAGGTTAATAGGCTCCTGTCTAAATTGGCCCAGTATGTGTATGTATGAATGTGAGTTAGGGACTTTAGATTGTAAGCTCCTTGAGGGTAGGGACTGATGTGAATATACAATATACTGTATATGTAAAGTGCTATGTAAATTGACAGCATTATATAAATACCTGTAATAATAATAATCCTTTTTCAAAAAGGATTTCACCATTATAGTAATCAAGAACAAAAAAGTTAGGGGCAAAAAAGGGGCAAAAATAATAATCATTTTTTTTTAAATTGTTGCTTGAACAGAATTGCCTTGAACTATTTTAAACTCTTTTGAACTATGCTCCTGTATGTTTTTAAAGATAATTTTGTCACATTCTGTTCTTATCATATAACAGTGGTTTGAAATATTCCTTATCATTAGTTTCTTTAAAAGAAATATATGGGTGTAACATGTTATCTACAATTTACATCACATGTGCTCTATGGATAATGAGGTTCAGCAAGCTTTCTCTTATTATTTGTGTGGGAGGAGAAGCAGAATGGTAAAATCAATATCGTGACAAATGGACAAAGCTATTAAGGTGAAAGGGGTCTTGAATTGCAAATTAACTGTAGTATGTTCTGTCACTGGATAACAGCTTGCAAGCTAATGCTATTGCCCTTTTTTATAAGCAATGATAATCAATATCTGTATTACGGTAACCCACAGCAATGGACTGTTTTAAAGTGTAAGTAAACCCTCCTATCGTTTTCAGCCAAGGAAGCTGCCATCCAGGGCTGGTGTAAGGATTTTTGACACCCTAGGCGAAACCTCATTTTGCCGCCCCTGACTTCACTCCCTTTGCCCTGCCCATGTAACCTATCTGACTATTACACTGACCTACCTGACCCCTACACTGGCCTGCCTACACTGACCTACCTTACCCCTACACTGACCTACCACTGACCTACCTGACCCCTACACTGACCTACCTGACACCTACACTAACCTACCTGACACCTACACTAACCTACCTGACCACTACACTGGCCTACCTGACCTTTATACTGACCTACCCGACACCGACACTGACCTACTTGACCCCTACACTAACCTACCTGACCATTACACTGACCTACCTGACCCCTACACTGACCTACCTGACCCCTACACGGAACTACCTGACCATTACACTGACCTACCTGACCATTACACTGACCTACCTGATTCCTAATACAATGTCAGTGTTCTTCACTCACTGGGGCCTTACATGCATCCAACAACACTGCCAGTGCCACGAACAAACCCTGCCTTGGTGCCTCCAGGCTTCAGCTGTCACCAGGCCCGGAGCGCCCACTACTCCGATCCGATTAGGCTATAGCACACTCTGCCACTGTACAGGACAGGCCGGGAGGGGGAGTTCCAGTCCTCCAGTGCTGCTCTGCACCTTTGACACTACTTACGGACAGGGTGGCTGCCGCCTGAGTTAGTTACATGCTGTAGACAGCAGACAGAGGCATCCACTGTATACAGTCGCCACCGCACCAAAAACCTACATAGCGTGGAGACCGGCAGAGGACGGAGAGTAGGGAAACCAGTGGACCGGCGCCCTAGGCGGCAGTGCGTCCTAGGCGGCTGCCTAGTTTGCCTAGTGCAGGGCTTGACAAATTTGCTTGGAATCTAGGAGCCAGCTAAAAAAGTTAGGAGCCAGGTTTTTTTTTTTTTTTTTTTAAAAACGACCGACCGCTTTATTTTCAATATAAGAATTAACCAATCTTAAATTTACACAGAGACGACTAGAACGAATGTGACTGCTTTTATTTCCTGCCATGCAGGGACACAAGACCGCCATATTCCCGCTAAGGATCCAATCAGGTCCGCCTGAAAAACTGACAGGCGAACCTGATCAGACAGCCCGTGTGAAAGGGGCCAAGCAGGGAGATGACAAATAATAAATTCATTTTAATTAACCACTTCCTTCCCGCAGGACGACTATATACGTCCTGTCTTTGAAGAGAAATACCATTGTTATGGTAGCAGCTAGCTACCATAACCCCGGTATCTTCTTCAAGAGCCGGCGGTTCTCTTTCAGATAAAAGTGGTCTCTGCAGCAGATTCGCAGCGAGATCACTTTTATCGGCGGCAGGAGAGGGCCCCCCCTACCGCCGCTCTCCGGTGCCCTTCACCGCTTACCGTGGCCGTCGGTAACGGCGGAGGCGATCCGGATCTGTCCCTGGCCTGACATGGAGACGAGTGAGGGGAAGATGGGCCCCCCCCCCCCGCCCGTCTCCAAGTCATTGCAGGGCGGAAGCGACGTCAAAGCTCTTGAAGGGACATTTTATTATTTTTTTTCAAATGACAATTTTTTTTTTTTTTTAATGCATTTTAGTGTAAATATGAGACCTCAGGTCTTTTTGACCCCAGATCTCATATTTAAGAGGTCCTGTCATGCTTTTTTTCTGTTACAAGGGATGTTTACATTCCTTGTAATAGGAATAAAAGTGACTTTTTTTTTTTTTTTAAAGAACAGTGAAAAAATAAAAGTTAAAATAAATAAGAAAAAAAAAACATTTTTTAAATATGCCCCATCCCTTGTAATAGAAATAAAAGTGACACCATTTTTATTTTTTTTAAAAAACAGTGTAAAAATAAAAAGTAAAATATATAAGAAAAAATAATAATTTTTTAAAATGCGCCCCATCCCGCCGAGCTCGCTTGCAGAAGCGAACGCATATGTGAGTAGCTCCCGCATATGAAAACGGTGTTCAAACCACACATCTGAGGTATCGCCACGATCGGTAGAGCGAGAGCAATAATTCAAGTCCTAGACCTCCTCTGTAACTTAAAACAAGCAACCTGTAGAATTTTTTAAACGTCGCCTATGGAGATTTTGAAGGGTAAAAGTTTGTCGCCATTCCACGAGCGGACGAAATTTTGAAGTGTGACATGTTGGGAATCAATTTACTCGGCGTAACATTATCTTTCACAATATAAAAAAAAATGGGCTAACTTTACTGTTTTCTTATTTTTTTAATTAAAAAAAGTATTTTTTCCCAACAAAAGTGCGCTTGTAAGTCCGCTGCGCAAATACGGTGTGACAGAAAGTATTTTAATGACCGCCATTTTATTCTCTAGGGTGTTAGAATAAAAAATATATATAATGTTTGGGGGTTCTAAGTAAAGGGAAGGAGATGAGCAGGCAGTGAAAACAGGTAGGGAAAGCTCCATTAGCATTGATGGATGTCTTGTCATACCAACGGCCACCACCAGAGGGCGCCCGATTGCAGAAGGAACCATAGGACTGCAGTAGGCCGCAAAGCCGGGGCCTCAATTACCGGCGCGGCCCAACGCGATCGCGCCGGGAGGGGGGGGTGTGTCGAACGGACACAGGATACTCCAGCTGTGCTGCCCCAGGCGCCAGGTCGCTAATTCTAGTCGCAAATGCGACCTGGCGCCCGGGGTTTGTCGAGCCCTGGCCTAGTGGTAGCACAGACCATCTTTGCCTCTGTTTAATCTACAACTGCTATGATGCTGCACATGTGATCAGTTATGACACCAGAAAAGAAAGAGGGCGCACCAACCTAGTGCATTACCACTGGTAAACTTTAATGCAGCATAAAAACAGTAAAAATTATACTCACAAACGAGCTAGTGAAAATAGCTTTCAAAAGGGCGCAAAAGCGCTGTTTCTGTGGATCGACACCCCAGGACCTGTTGCCGAGAGGATAGGACCAGCGCAAATGGCTGATGGCTTACGCGTTTCGGGGGAGCACCCCTTTCTTCAGAGCCTAAGCGGGCAATGGTTGGTCTCTCGAATTGCTCTCTCTATAAATGTATGTGCCTGTGTCTACCCCACCCAATTAGTGACGACGCCCCCTCCCACAGGTATTAGGCACCACCCACCCATTCGGGTTAACCCTCTCTATCCCATCCCTCTGAGTGTGATTCCCCATTTGTTAGCCAAAATATAGAGGGCAAACATCACTCAATGTAATCTGCTAAAGAGATAATGGTAGTGGTAATACTAGTATAAAAAGAAATTGATTAATTGAAAAAATAAATAGATATAAAAAGATATAAAAAGATATAAAGTATATAGAAACACTGGACCAGTAGGTCAATTCCACTCTCACCATATGCTATGTGCAGCAGGGCAGGGGAAGAGGGATTGGGTGCGCCAAAACGAAGACATCTCGTTTTCATGCAGCTCTAATTGTGTCCCCATGCCCCCGATCTACTGGGGTGAATGATGCCGGGCTCCTCCGGCTCCCAGGAGCCCTAATGGTGCCACATGCCATGTGTGGAACGCACGCTATTCAACAGGCCGGGAAGTGCGGGCGTACCTGCGTTCCACCCGCAACTTCCGGCCGATCGTGGCGTCATTACCCCCTCCTCCACATGCATCAGAGGTCACTGTGCGCCAGGAACACGGTCCGGAAGCGTGGGTGTGTTTGCGTTCCACCCACTGCTTCCGACCGTCAACCTGTGATGAGTGATGCGCGCGCATCTCAGTATGGCCGCGCGCTCTCTACCAATCGCTCCACTACCAACATTATCAACATTATCATCATTGGCAGAGGCGCGATCTGGCAAAGCAGGACAGGCAGCGTTCTGGCGAGGACTACTAGCAGTGCTCAACCCACTTTTCTCTAAAGAAACATTGATGGGAAATGGAGGGGAAAAGGAATGTATATTTTAAAAACGTAATTAGTTAATTAATTAAAGGAAAAAAAAAAAAAAAAAAAATTAATAAAAATATATATATATACATATACATACATACATATATATATATATATATATATATATATATACACATACATATAATAATAATAATAATAAAAAAAAAAAAAATAAAAAATATTAATTAAAAAAAAAAAAAAAATTAAAAAAAATAATAATTAAAAAAAATAAAATAAAAAATATATAATAATAAAAAAAAAAAAAAAATAATAATAATAATATAAAAAAAAAATTATTAAAAAATGTAAAGAACAAATTTAATAATGCAAATAATAAAAAAAAAAAAAAAAAATAAATAAATAAATAAATAAAAAAAAAAATAAAAAAAAAAAATTAAATAGAATTGAAAGTATTATAATGTAAATCTCGATTCCCAAATAAGGAAGTGGAAAAAAGGGGATAATGGAAAATGGAATCCAAGCCTATATGTTGATCATAATGTAAAATTGTTAGGAGTCCGCAGAAGTATCCGCAGAAGTATCCCTCCAAGGTACAGTAAATCATATATCCATAAAATTCATTAAAATATAAAAAATATTATATAATATATAACATATAATATACTTAATGTTAAAAAAAAAACCAACACATGGAAGTCCATAACAATTAGTCGTCATGATATCAGCACGATATTAGTCTAGAGGAGGAAGGATTATAAAATGATAAATAGTTCATAGTATAAAATACTAAAAATACATATGAGATCTCAACGTGAATACTGAACCCCATCAGCCTATACCAATATTAATCGCCATTAGACACAGCAATAGAGTGTTCCTACTGAAAGGCTGCACCCCACTCCATGTGGATGTAAATTATATATAAAAAAAAATATAGTGACAAATATGTATATAAACCATATAATAATACATCATACTGTGCCAAATGACAGTGGTAACCATCACCTCAGCATATACCCTGGAAGATACCTCTGCGGACCGGCATACCATAAACAAGAGAGAGAGAGAAAGAGAGGCACCATTGCCCGCTAGCATCTGGTGGGAATAGACAATATACTCCAATGGCGGTAAATTACATTGGCGGTAAATTACATAAAATTACAAAAAGTACATCATGTAGTCAAATAGGCCAATAGGCAACTATCTAAAACCAACCACAACCTAAACCTAATAACTAGCTTCTAGACAAATACCTAACGGCTAAAACCTATTACTACACCTGCCAAATGGTCTACCCAATTCCTAGTCCTTGACCTTAGTGCATCCCATAAACCCCAAGAGTGAGCCCCTACCAACATAGTGGAGGCGAAGGACACACTAGAGAAGTCACATCAGAATTCTCTAACTGATGTTAACAATGGCTCGAAAGCTTGGACGGGAACTGAAGGAATTATGCTACATTGTGTAGTTCAATTTCCTCGTTCAGACCTTTCGGGGCCAAAGTTCCTAGGGAAAATATCCAGAAGGCCTCTCTACTACACAGCATTTGATATTTTTTACCACTATCTAGGTCGCTCGGCATTGCTTCTATGCCGAACACTTTGAGGCCCTCTGTACTGCTACTGTGGGTTTCTTTGAAATGTTTCGGTATTGAGTAGTTATCCTTTTCTGTCAGGATACTACTCCTGTGCTCGTTCATTCTTATCCTCATAACTCTTGATGTCCGTCCAACATAGAGGAGGCCACAGGGGCACAGGAGACCATAGATGACATACGGGGTACCGCAGTTGATGAACTGCTTAATCTTGTGGACCCTACCGTCTGTTCCAAAGACTTCTTTCTTTCTGTGGCACATATGCACGCAGTTCCCACAGTTGCTGCTCCCACATCTGTAACTGCCCTTCTGGTCAAAAATTGTACTCCAGGTGCTGCTGAGTCCTCCATTTCTTTGTTTTCTTATCCTACTAGGGGCAATGATGCTCCTAAGGTCCTTCGGTCTCCTAAAGACCAAATTAGGATGCGAAGGAAGGCTTGTCTTTAAGATGGGATCTGATTCAAGGATTCTCCAATTCTTTTTGAGGATTTTTTGTATTATGGGGGCCTTGTTATTGTACCTAGTGCAAAACCGTACTTGTGGTTGTTCGTCCACATGTGGGTTTATCTTTTTTTCTTCTTCGCCAACACAAGTGTTGTCGTACAACACAAGGTACTTTTGGAATGCCTCCTCAATATGCTCCTCTTCATAGCCCTTTTCCTTGAACTTATTCTTAAGGATGAGGCTCTGTTCTTCATAATCTTGCTTCAGTGTGCAGGTTCGCCTAAGCCTGCAAAACTGGCCAAAGGGGACATTCCTAATCCATCTAGGGTTATGGTGACTCCGGGCGTGGAGATATGAATTCCCGGCGCTCGGTTTAAAGTGGGTTTTTGAGAAGATGGTCCCAGTGTCGTCCACCTGTAGCTCTAGGTCCAGGAAAACCAGGGACTTGTCATCCACCACATGGGTAAAGGAAATCCCATATGGGTTTCCTGCACAATGTGCAAGAAATCCTTTCAGCTCCTCATCGGTACCACTCCAGATGATAAGAATATCGTCTATGTACCGCGAGTACAACACCAGGTTCTTCCCATAGGGGTTATTGGCCCAAATGTGGTTGAGTTCCCAATAACCCATAAACAGGTTCGCATAGCTAGGGGCAAACCTTGCACCCATAGCTGTACCCCTTATCTGCCTATAGTGCCTGTCCAAGAAAGTGAAGTTATTGTGGGTCAAAGTGAACTCGATACATTCATAAATGAAACGAGCTTGCCTGGGATCAAATACGTGTGCTTCTGCTATATAATATTCGATAGCTCTAAGACCGAACTCATGCTGGATAGAGGTGTATAGAGATGTCACATCGAGTGATAGCCATCTATAGCCCTGCTCCCAAGTATAAGCACTAAGTACCTCTAGAGCATGGCCTGAGTCCTTGATGTATGATGGCAGGTTAACTACCAATCCCTGGAGAAAGTAATCGATATAATTGCCCAGATTGCTAGTCAGGCTGTCAATCCCTGCTATAATCGGTCTTCCTGGGGGCTTCTCCATATCTTTGTGTATCTTTGGGATATGGTAGAAGTGGGGGACCACTGGGTGCTTGGAATACAAAAAGTAGTACTCGTTTTTGGTCAGGACTTGATCTGATAATGCTTTATCCAGAAGCGCTTTTAATTCCATGTTATAGTTAACTGTGGGATCCCAAGTAAGTCTCTCATAGGTGTTGGTATCACCAATCAGTCTATATGCTTCCTCCAGATATTGATCTCTATCTTGAATCACCAGACCTCCACCTTTGTCTGCTTTTCTTATGACAATTTCAGAGTTCTTTTTCAAACTATCCAAAGGACCCTCCAAGCTAGCTCCGTGGTCTTTAGTATACTTCCGTTTCTTGTTTCCACAGATTCTCCTGAATTCCTCCATCACTACTTCATAGAACGTAGGTATAAAGTTCCCCTTGTTCCAGTGGGGATAGAAGCTGGATTTTGGTCTAAAATTAGTGTTGATAGTCCCACCCTCCAGGATTGAGGGAGGAAGGACTCCCACAGATTCTTGACCTCCTTCCAGGTACAGCTCCTCCAAAATCTCCAATACCTCCTTGTCAAGAGGTTCATCATGGGCAATGGGAATAGTCGTTTCTGGACCCTCATTTGTCGTTCCATTTAGTTCCTTCAACCTAAAATGGCGCTTCACAGTGAGATTCCGCACAAACTTGTTGAGATCGATAAAGAGCTCAAACAAGTTTGGAGAGCTCTCAGGAGCATAATTGAGCCCCCTTCTAAGTAATTCGAGCTCTGTATCAAGGAACTCACATCTGGACAAATTGAAAATTTTTTTATAGTTGAGTGGCTCTCTGATGTTTTTGATCTCTCTTTGGATTTCCGCCCTCCCCTACACCCTCTTCTCGTTGTTTTAATTGCCTCCTGGTGTTCGGGGGTGATAGAGGTCGAAATGCGATGCTTTTCTGCGCTGCGGGTTTTGTTCTTCCCGCAGCTCCTTGCACAAAAAAAGGAATCTCAACCTTGGATTTGGTTATTGTAACAAGGGGCTAAATTCTGTGTTACATTTATTCATAGATTCATTTATATATTTACCCTTTTAGATATGTGGTCAGTAAATGCAATGATTAAAACACAAAACAAAGAATGTAATAAAAGAGATTTACTTAGCTTCAATTAAAGATGTATTACAGATGTTACAATACAGGATAAATTTAGCATTCAATCCAGGGAACCTCTCAACTTCTGAGTTTTCAGATAGTTCTGGAAGCGACAGTCCAAGATCTGGGACCTCTTACGTCCTCAGCGCAGTTCACTGCCCTGCTCTATTGTCTGACTTTATAAAGGCAAAATATCAGGCGCGAAAAGCTGGTTTAATCTGGTACTAACAACAGACTAAACAGAGAATAGAGCTAGAGACAATGACCCTCTGTGAATGACCATCTGTTAGCTCAGAAACATACGTTTTTACATATATAGAAATATATACACATATATATATATACACATATATACACACACATATACATATATATATATATACATATATACATATATATATATATATATATACATACATATATACATACACATATATATATATATATATATATAAACAATCACCTTAAAACTATTACTAAGTTTCTTGTAATTCAATAACTAAAGTTACACCCATACTACATTCCACCCCTTGACTTACAAGATTCTTAGTTTAGTTTATCATACTCAGGATTACTTATAGATATATCAAGATGTTCTACTTAAGGTAGTCCTTTCGCTTGTACTCCAATATAAACATTTCTGACTTCATTAATTTCATCCTTCACATTTCCAGTATTATAAGTATGTATGCGAAACACTCCTCATTATTAAATATGGTCCCATATATCCCACCCCTTGGGTATTTTCCACATGTAAATCAATGTATAACAGTTTTACATCCTTCCACACCTCGTCTTATTTATCTAAAGTTCTATCTCTTGACCCACTTTCTCTGTCTGATTTACCTGTCCAGGAAATCTCATTCTGCTATGTTAGGGCTGAAAAATATAAAAAATGTCCAGGCTTATAAAAACAACTATATGTTGGACTAACAGAATAACACCAAACTTCCTTTTGAAAGTACAGGCATGAGCATCAAAGTTCCCTTTCCAAGAGTTTAAACGCATAGATACTTGTCAAAGTCCTCCATATCTGGTGATGGACAGCAGAGTCTTAGACATCCGGTTATCAGATCGCAGCTGCAGCATGACACTTGAAACACTGTAGAACTGAAAGAACTGTAGAATACAAAGTCCATATCCTTCGGACTATTGCAGCTCACAAGTCACAAACGTGCAGGCACATAACCACATAGTAGCTGGAACTTCTACAGACAGTTCAGGCACATGACCATCAGAGCAGATAAAACAGTTCAAGTACTTCACCATCAGATTCAGGTACTTAACCATGATAGCGGATGGAGCAGTTCAGGTACTCGACCCTCAGAACAAGTGGAACTTGCACCAACAGTTCAGCTGCTGATCATTGGTAAAGACTTTATAGACCGTTGCTGCTGTCAAAAGTGTTTGTCTCCTTTCTTCAATATGCTTCTAGTTGACATCCTGACAGGTGTGTTACCAAATATGTCAGTCCAACATTCCTTAATTAACAACAATGCCCATATAGCCCATTATAGATTTCTGAACAGGCAAATCGATAATCATTAGTGATCTGTCTTAACACTGAAAAACGCTTTCTACATTAAAGGTGAAATATTATTACAGGTAGATTACTCATCCCCCACCTGAACTATACACTACTCTGTCTCAAATTATAGGCCCAACTTTAAACTAGTTCATGTGTGTTTCCTCTATGCACTTTGATCTCCTTCCACACTCTAAAGACATTCTGGCAGGCTAACCGGCTCTTTTGTCTACACTGATCCCAATATGTGCATATAATATGCCCATGCATATGTGTCACTGTATTCTACATGCCAGTCCCACCCCAAGCAATCAAGGAGAATTGAGGAAAACAAAACCTAAGAACCTATTTTATAACTCTTTTTCCTTTACTAAGAAAATTTTATGAAAACTCAACCAGGTGTATAGAACAGGGTGGTCAAAGAATCACTGAGTGTCAGATATAACTGACCATATATATAACACTAGAACACCTCATGTTAATAGACTTAAAAATTGTGTTCAGTGCAATAATATTAACCTAAATGTACAGTTATAAGTAGACATAAGTACTTTTTTTCCTTGAAAAACAAAATGATATTTTTAAATTTAAACGGTCAATCATGCAGAAAAATGTACTTTATATGTAAAACCCCAGGCACACTCCCACAGTGGTACCAAAATAATTATGGCAGAATATACAGAAGTAGATGCTGCCATAATTTAGCTTACATATACACAGAAAAGAACAATATGTAAATGTTTGGGTATTCTTACACCCTTCAAACCATTTCAAGTATTATATCATTCCAGATATCAAAACAATCTTGCTGTCAATATTCAAACATTATTTGTTCTATATCATTTTAAATTCAACTCAATCAGAGGAAACCCTTATAAATCTATTATGCAGCATCGAGAGTATTAGCTGCTCTGGTTTACAATCAGTTCCAATGAAAACTTTCAGTACATTTGCATATTGCATAAAAATAACAACAAAAACAACATAAATTATTTATGACTGTAATCTTCATCTTTAGTTCTTGGACATCAAACCATATCAGACAGGTGGGTTGATGCTGTTTAATATTGTCTAGGAACTAAACAAAATAAAAAGGTATTTAGTGTGATGTTATTACAGCTCCTTCCTAGAAAGTAACAAATAGTTAGCAACAAACACATTTAACCAACACTTTCCACAAACAACAAAACATATGGCCATTATTTCTGTTATTCATGAGTGCACTTTTATTACCCTTATTAATTGAGCTCATATTACTTAATTATCACCACGTGGATTTTCATTAAAGGACGTCCATTCAAAGTTGTCATTAACCATGGTTGAAATAATTCACAAGAACAGTATATGGTGTTCATTACATTTTTGCACAAACATTATACATCACCAAACTCATATTGATGTTTCTATTGCAACCTCTTGTTCAATACCATACAGATCTACGAAACTTCTAGGAATAGATCTGGTTTCTTCTGTATTAACGAAAAACTTAAATAAAAAACATTAGTGTTGTATCCTAGAACATGACACTTTATTACATTCACCAATAAAATTATAATAATCATGACTGCTATTCAGGATTTTAAAGGGTGTTAACATCAATCAGCCATTTACTTTCTTTGTTTCAAATAATCCTAGATTTAAAAAACTAACAATTTCAACTAGGATGTTATTTTTTCAACATGATTAGACATTTCTCAGATGTTCAGCACTGTCCTGTTTTATCACAGGCATAAGCTTTTTACAGGGGGGGGGGGGGGGTTGAGGGGGAATATCTGCAACAAACTCTGTCCCCCTCTCTTAGGGATCGTCTCATTCAAGCAGACTCTCACAAATACAGTCTAAAGCTGCAGCTCTTCTTTTCACAACATGCTGGACTATTGTCCATTGTCCGGGGAGGGGGGGGGGGAAGCTGCAGCCATTTCTGTATGTTTAACTGATCTTTTCAGTTAAACATACAAGAACTCACTTAAACATCAGTAGCCAAATGCATTTTACATATCATACATACAAGCAACTTTTCCTCACCAATAGCTAGCTAAACAACCAACAAACGAGCTCAACATTTAAACTCAACACATATTACTGCAGTAATCACAATCTAAGCATCAATACAGGTCATATTTTTCCTTTTCCTACCTGTTTTCTGCTCATCGTTTTCAAACCTCAAAGAACAATTATGTGAGCACCAGCGAAAGGGCCACTCGTCCACCTAACGCGGTCATCAGCTCATCTGTTCTATATCTCAAAAGATCAAAAGCTTGCCGGGGGCTCGCTAAGCACACAATGAGTGGAAACATTTGACCATCTACCCCCTTTTTGTTTCAATGCCTGCAAAAATATCCATCCTAATATAGATGCAGCTTTCTGTTCCGATTTTGAATATCGAAACAAATCAAGAATCAGGAGACAGTGGCGGGGGTCTTCCACTTTAAATGCATCCTGATACTTGATCAATTCACGAGCCAGAGTAGACCAGCGTCTAGAATCTGACCACTCTGAGATGGGGCTCTTTCGACTGTCTCCCCCCTTCGCTTCTTTTATCCAGTTAAACATATCTGCCACCAACTGCCACCAAAGCAAAGCTAGCAACAAACCTCCCATCACAGTGCACACTAATAATACAGTTTCCCAATTGTCAAAAAACATTACAATTCACAACAGTATTACTAGAATTAATCACTGCACTTCAAACCAGCACTGAAAGGGTTAAATATCCTGCTCACAGCGCCATTATGTAACAAGGGGCTAAATTCTGTGTTACATTTATTCATAGATTCATTTATATATTTACCCTTTTAGATATGTGGTCAGTAAATGCAATGATTAAAACACAAAACAAAGAATGTAATAAAAGAGATTTACTTAGCTTCAATTAAAGATGTATTACAGATGTTACAATACAGGATAAATTTAGCATTCAATCCAGGGAACCTCTCAACTTCTGAGTTTTCAGATAGTTCTGGAAGCGACAGTCCAAGATCTGGGACCTCTTACGTCCTCAGCGCAGTTCACTGCCCTGCTCTATTGTCTGACTTTATAAAGGCAAAATATCAGGCGCGAAAAGCTGGTTTAATCTGGTACTAACAACAGACTAAACAGAGAATAGAGCTAGAGACAATGACCCTCTGTGAATGACCATCTGTTAGCTCAGAAACATACGTTTTTACATATATAGAAATATATACACATATATATATATACACATATATACACACACATATACATATATATATATATACATATATACATATATATATATATATATATACATACATATATACATACACATATATATATATATATATATATAAACAATCACCTTAAAACTATTACTAAGTTTCTTGTAATTCAATAACTAAAGTTACACCCATACTACAGTTATATTAGTACTGACCTTTTCTATTCCCAATGCCTCATTGCATCTTGGTTTCAAAAGGGACTCCTGATGATTTTAATTAATTTTTACTGTTTTTATGCTGCATTAAAGTTTACCAGTAGTAATGCACTAGGTTGGTGCGCCCTCTTTCTTTTCTGTTTTTTATAGCTTGAATACCCATTGTTCAAATGAGGGCTGCAAGACGCTAGGCATTACTTCTATAGGTGGCTGCACCACATATCCAGTTCATGGACACCTGAGCGCAGGAGAGGTCTTTTTTCTTGTGTTTATCAGTTATGACACCAGCCATTGGATGGTTTCACAGTTTGGCTGTGAGCACAACCAATGGGAATGTTACATTTCCGACACGTGCCGTAAATTAAACTGTTTTATGGATGGTTTACTTCCGCTTTTCATTAAAATTATAAAATCCATTCTGGACTCTTTGACCTTGCTCAAATTTTTTCTTGTTTGGCTCCAGGCACAAACATTTTCATTTAGCCACAAAGGATATAAGTCCACTTTGTGTGCACCAAATGCCTTTGCAAACTCCTGATATTACCTTGTAAAGTAGCAGTGACATTATCACTGTGCTGTACATAGCCTGTGCAGAGAGCAGAGCCTTGGGAGGGACCCAGCAGGCTCCCGCCCACTACAGTCTGCCTGCAGAAAAGTACAGGAGGGGGCGAAGCCAAGACTAGTCACCAGTGGCAGCCAGTGCTCATTATTTTGAGGGGGGGCGGCAAACAAACCTGCCCCCCCCTCACACTCACACTAAGGCTCCCCTCACTCACACTAAGTCCTAAGGCTCCCGGCCAATTGGGTCTCAGGACCTGCTTCCTAATTAGCCCGGGAGGAAAAGCAGGAAGACATTAGCGAATATTAATTCTCTATAAGTCACACAACTGGGTGGGCTCAGGGTGCAGTGCTCAGCGCCCCAAGCCCACCCTATTTTTTCAGCCAATTAGAGCCTCTGGCTCTAATCACGTGCTTCAAAAAAAATAAAAATTCCACTGAAATCCATGCGTCCAGCGCCCTGAATGTGTGACCTTTTCTTATCTCCATGGGATTCTCTTGGTGAGAGATGTGAGCTGAGTTACTGGCTCTGCACTCATACTAGGGCCATTTTGAGACATCACACTCTCTCTGTTGGGCTTTTCGTTTATTTTATATTATGGAGAGTGTAACATGAAGAGATGGAAGACACAAAGGTAATTGGGAACACCCAAAACTCCCAGGACAGGAACAGAGTCAGGAATTATTTCAGAAGGATCTCGCTGTTGTGATACCCAATATGTGTAAAATGCTAGTGGCATACTCTATGTTGGTCCACCTATAATGAAAATATAACTTTACGACAGACTGATCCTTTACCTGTGCTGCATGCAGTTCACTAAAATCTAAATTGCCATCATATCCTGTAAAACACCTGAAATTTAGGATATATCATTTAAGTGTGCTGTATCCATTAACTAAAATCTAAATTGCCAACACCGCCTATGCAGTAGGTGTTGGGAGGGCAAGGTATCTATAGTGGTTCTGTACATACAGTATTTCCTTACTAATTATAGCCAGAGATGAAAAATTAAGAAGAAAACATTTTATTATAGTTAATAAAATATAAAATATTGCATAGCAATATTTTATATTCTCCACTTGAGTCAGTAGGTGGAGCTTTGGCTACTTTTGTAACAATCCACCTTGGTCTTTGCCATTTGTTGGTCGTTACTCAGCACTACAACTCATGTCTCTGCAGTGCACACCTGCCTTAATCAGGAGTACCTAAGTAGACTGCTGATATTCATCCCTTGTCTGATCAACATGTGTATTATGCCCTGATTCAAATCTGACTGATTGTTCATGCCCTGGATCATACCATGATTTTTTTTGTATTTAGCTTGTTAGTGCTTATCCTGGTCATAGGCCTGTTACCTCTGCTATTGTCAGTCTAAGTTCTTTCCACCTTTCTGGAACCTGGACTGTTTTAGAATCAGTTTGTCTGTTCCTGATATAGGCATCAGCCTGTTGACTCTTATTCTGTATTCTAGAAGAGAAAGGTCTGGTACTGCCCGTGACAAACCTCCAACCCTATACAATACAACAAAGCAAAAATAGCCAATGGGACTTTGAGTGAGGCGAGCACGGGGGGCCAACTAAAGTAGGAAATAAACATGGTTACAAAATTTATTGAAAACATGAGTAAATACATGGACATAAATGCCAAGCTATTGAGGTAGCATAAAGACAAATTGCTTAAAAATATTCACATGTGTTGTATTTAATATAAAGAGTTATACAATCATCTAAAACTTGACACATTTCGTGAGCCACTGCTCGCTTCTTCAGGAGTAGATCTTTGTATGCAATATATCTAAAATATAAAGTATCAATTGAAAGTATATATCACAAAAAAATTAATTTTTGCAAATAGAGGCCATAAAAGAGCCCCATACAAACAAATCAGCTAGGTTCCAAAAAATGATCTCTCAGGTGGCGGCCACAGGCTACGTCCGGCCCAGGAGCTGAAGGGATGGACAGAAAACCACCAGGGGAACACGTGGGGGGCAGGTATGGCTCAGGGATGAAAAGGTGTTTCCATTGATGTACCTCAATGTTCAGGATAGACAACTGCAATGTAGGTATATATATATGTATCTAAGTATTCTCATAAAATACTGCTATAGCAGACTGTAAATAGGAATGGATAAATCTACATATTATGCAGAGCAATCCCTCAATACTGTGGACATAAATAGAAGGGGAGTGCTGTGAGTTGCATGGAAAGGTACTTGAATTTAGAGAAGGAATGAAAAAGTGATACCAGTAGGAAACCTATGGCATAGAAAAAAACAATAAAACATGACCTAAAGTGCAAAGTGTAAAAATGTGCATGGGAGTATCCCAGCAAATGGCATATATAATGCTTACAGTAAGTATGTTCTCCATGTGTGAGATGGACAGGCAGTGTGAAAAGAGGGGAGCCCCATGTCAACTCTCCCACTTAAATCCAGCGGCGTCATGGCATGGCTTTATCCCTCACAGTCAGCTAGGAGATGTTCGTGCAGGCGTGCACTTCTCCTTTCCAGGTGGTGAGCGCCGTTCACGCTCACACAATCAGCCACCTCACATGGCGTTAGGGATGTAGCCTGCGGCACCTGCTGAGGGATTTAGGTGGGAGGGTTGACATGGGGCTCCCCTCTTTTCACACTGCCTTTCCATTTTACACATGGAGGACATACTTACCATTTGCTGGGATACTCCCATGCACATTTTTACACTTTGCACTTTAGGTAGGGTTTTATGTTTTTTGTCTATGCCATAGTTTTCCTATTGGTATCACTTTTTCATTCCTTCTCTGCATTCAAGCACCTTTCCTTGCAACTCATAGCACTCCCATTCTATTTATTTTATATATATATATATATATATATATATATATATATATATATATATATATATATATACCTACATTGCAGTTGTCTATCCTGAGCATTGAGGTACATCAATGGACACGCCTTTTCATCCTTGAGCCATACCTGCCCCCCACGTGTTCCCTGGTGGTTTTCTGTCGGCTTCATCCCTTCTGCTCCCAGGCCAGATGTATCCTGTGGCCGCCTCCTGAGAGATCACTTTTTGGCACCTTGGCGTAGCCGATTTGTAAGTATGGGGCTCTTTTAGGGCCTCTATTTGCAAAAAGATATTTTTTGTCATATATACGTTCAATTGATACTCTTTTTTAGATATATTGCATACAAAGATATACTTCTGAAGAAGCGAGCAGTGGCTAGCGAAACGTGTCGAGATTTAGATGCTTGTATAACTCTTTATAATAAATACAACACATGTGAATGTTTTTAAGCAATTTTTCATTATGCTACCTCAATAGCTTGACTTGTATGTCCATGTATTTACACATGGTTTCAATAAACTATGTAACCATGTTTATTTCTACGTTTTTTGGCCCCTGTGCTCACATCATTCAATGTCCCATGGGCTATTTTTTCATTGTCTTATTCTGTATTCTGTTTGCTCTGACTATCTGTCTGGGGATCAAAATTTGGCTGATTTAACAGTAACTGGCTGAATTTTGATCTGTATATGGGCAGGTTGGTTGTGCTGAAGTCAATCCAGTACCAGCCTGTCTGGTTTTCTTTTTTGCACGATTACTGCCAGGGGCTATAACCACCAGCGGTGATCATTTTATTCTGCCAGTAGGGAAGGCTCTCTGCCAGCAGAAAACAATAGTGCTGTGGGAGGGATTCCTGATTGTGTTGATGGGGCAATCGAGTAATTTTACATATTTACATAGTTACATAGTTAGTAAGGTTGAATCCAGTTCAACCTGAGTGAGTGTGAGTGCGTTTTCTTTCCTCCAACCCATGTTTGAAGGAAAGAAAGTTGCATAATATATGGCCTGTCATAAGCCCCTATATCTGCCTGTTAGCTGATAACACAGTGGTTCTGCTGAACTCCGTGACAGCTTTTAACTTTTCCTCGTTCTTTTTGTTTCTTTTGAAAAGAACTCAATAGCTCATGTTGAAATTTATTGAGCTTTTTCAACAACAGGATTTTTAAACACACGTGGATCACTCATCACAGTGACTTTTCCTTTATTGGTTGGCTCAATTTGCTGCAGTCTCATTCAAACTACACTTTAATGCAAGCACTATCTGTTTGCTGACTCTCTAGCTAACCCATAGGGAGCAAGCGCTCAAGATATTTTTTAGTATCTCAAGCATGCTACTAAAATTGCTAATTAAAATTGCTAAATGTAACAAAATAAGCTCTACACAGATAGAACAAATGGCTCTTTATGGTGTTAGATGCAAAAGTAGTATGCTGCAGCAACTAATTGTCCACACCTAGTGCATTGTGCAATTATGGCCAATAGTTTTATATTGCTTGTTTGTTACATTGGTGGAGCAATCAGTGTTCTTACTGATTACTGATTGCGCTTTTAAAAATGATTTGTGTGCTGCTGAACATGGTGCTCTATGAATCCTTTATTGTGTAACAAGTTAATTTTCCAAGATAAATAATATAAATTAAAAAAAAAATCTCAAACAAAGTTCAAAAACATATAGCCAAACCAGAATATGTATAAAAAAAAGAAAAGAAAATGAAATTGTCCCAGGATCATTATGACTTTCCTTTTTAAAATAGCATGCAAAGGTTGCAAGCCAGTGGTAAACTCTGGAGGCCAAGCAGGAGGAGCTTGGGGAACACAACCCTATCTTTTATATTTTAACCATAAAATGGGTATTATACTGAGTTTATGTGTGATAAAAGTGATTTTAGTGCATTTTTTTCTGAAAATATGTGTTTGATAATACGTATAAATATTGTGCGACATAAAAAATACGCCTGCCACCGTTTGATTCTACAGGATTTCTGTTTCAGAAAATACTGTATATACTTGTTTTAAGGGTTTCAAGTTGTTTATTTTTACTCGCTGTCAGCTTTTTTCTATCTGTTGTAAAAATGTAATATAATTAGACTCATGAGGGGCAATTTTTGGCACAAGAACAGATCCAGGTTAGTTAAAAGGAGTTTCTGTAACTCTGATGAGCCATTTAAAATCCACTGCGCCCTTCAAATTTACCAGAGTCATCTTCATAATAAATTCCCAATTGACTCCAAAGCATTCTGCCAAAATACAGAAGTTCCACTGAATTCTCCTGCTTTCTGACAAAAGTTAGGGCAGGGGTAGGCAACCTTAAAGAGTTAAAGATCTACCTGAACAACATGGCAGAAGTCAAAGATCACCAGGCACAGTGTCGCCTCCTCACACCTGATTTAAACCTCTAATTGCCGCACTACCATGTCGCAAACACGTGTATTGCATGGCAATTATGGGTTTAAATCTGGTGGTGAGAAGGCAACATATTGCCTCCTCACCACCTATCAACACACACTCGGATCGCTTTTCAGAGGAGCAACACTTGTGCTGCAATTGTGAATGGGCCCTTAGTTGCATTCAGCAGCGGCACCCTTAGGGCTTGTTCACAGGTAAAGTTGAGGGTGGTAAAACAGCAGGATATAATAGAAGCTGCAGGAAAGCAAAGCTGCAGGTACACTGCACTGCACCCATGGTGTGGGTAAATTGCAGCACATCAGTGTGAAATGAGCCCTATACTATTATTCCCAGTGTATTGCTTCACACTGACCTGAAGAGCTCGTCTTTCCTGCTGCTGGCACCACTCTGGAGGCTGCTAGCCGGGATAAGATGTGGAGGGCAGTTGGTATCACTCCGCATGGGACAGGAGCCAGCACTACAGAGGAGGCTTCAGCTTATACAGCTCTTGCTCCCTACTACAGCTCCAACTTTACAAGTAGAAACGTGCAATTTGTTTCGTAACGAATCGAAATTCGGCCAAATTTTGCATCTTTCGAATAAAAAAATATTGAATTTCAACTAATGAGAAAGAAATTATAGCGAATATAACGAATGAATTCGACATGATTTGGTAATTTGTTAAAGATCTAATGAAACAAAAGGTCAACTCAAAGTAAATCTTACAGTCCAATCAGCTGATTAATTTTGTGCTGGAGGTTGGATTACTGGCAAAGTGTATTCCTGAGAACTGAGTGAGAAGGGTGTTGTATTGTATTTGAGCAGAGGAGAAGAGATATTGTCATTGTGTGTGTTAATAGATTCAATAAATAAACGACTTTCCAAACTACGAATCATTATCATGAATATATATACATACATAAATATCGAATTTCAACTAATACGAAAGAAATTATAGTGGATGAATATCGACACTTTACATAAATAACAAATTATCTGAAAACAAATTAACGTAACATAACGAATATAACAGAACTAAATTATGTATTTTACGAATGACAAGGAACCCAAACTAAACAAAATTTTCCGTTGTGCACAACTCTATTTATAAGTAGTTCCTCTGCATTGCACCCTGTTTAAAGCTTTAGATTTGCAAGTCAGCAAGCCCAGACCGAGATCTACTAGCCACCTTACCGCGATCTACAGGTTGCTGACCCCCGATTTAGGGGATGTAAAAAATAAAAATAAAAGTCTTCATTTTGTTTGACTTTTCTGGCTATACAGAAAAGCAAATGACTTACTAGTAAATAGCTCAAAACAGTATTCTGGTTTGTCTTCTAAAAAGTAAACCTGTTAGTGCTTTATAACGAAAGAACACCTTTGGGATGAATTAGAGCGGAGACTGCAAGCCAGGCCTTCTCCAATAAATATGGGCACAAACATAGCAAATAAAGAGCCCAGACTTGAAACTGATTGAACATCTCTGGAGAGATCTGAAAATGGCTGTGCAACGACGCTCTTCATCCAACCTGATGGAGCTTGAGAGGTCCTGCAAAGAAGAATGGGAGAAACTGCTCGGACCCCCCCCCCCCCCCCCGGTGCCAGCGGCGGTCGGCATTTGTCTGGGAGCGTTGAGAGGCGAGGGGGAGGCCATCCGATCGTGGCCCCCCCCTCGCGATCGCTCCTAGCCAATGAGAGACATCCCCTGCCTGTGTATAGTACACACAGGCAGAGGATGTGATGTCATCTCTCCTCGGCTCGGCAGTTTCCGTTCCGGCACCGAGGAGAGAAGACATCTGAGTAAGTGTAACACACACACACACACACAGTAGAACATGCCAGGCATACATTACACCCCCGATCCCCCCCGATCGCCCCCCGATCCCCCCCCCAATCACCCCCCCCCCCGTCACAAACTGACACCAAGCAGGTTTTTTTTTTTTCCCTGATTACTGCATGGTGTCAGTTTGTGACAGTTAGAAGTGCTAGGGCAGTGAGTATTAGCCCCTTGTAGGTCTAGGATACCCCCCTAACCCCCTCTAATAAAGTTTTAACCCCTTGGTCACCCCCTGTCGCCAGTGTCACTAAGCGATCATTTTTCTGATCGCTGTATTAGTGTCGCTGGTGACGCTAGGTAGGGACGTAAATATTTAGGTTCGCCGTCAGCATTTTATAGCGACAGGGACCCCCATATACTACCTAATAAATGTTTTAACCCCTTGATTGCCCCCTAGTTAACCCTTTCACCACTGATCACCGTATAACTGTTACGGGTGACGCTGGTTAGTTCGTTTATTTTTTATAGTGTCAGGGCACCCGCCGTTTATTACCGAATAAAAGTTTAGCCCCCTGATCGCCCGGCGGTGATATGCGTCGCCCCAGGCAGCGTCAGATTAGTGCCAGTACCGCTAACACCCACGCACGCACCGTACACCTCCCTTAGTGGTATAGTATCTGAACGGATCAATATCTGATCAGATCTATACTAGCGTCCCCAGCAGTTTAGGGTTCCCAAAAACGCAGTGTTAGTGGGATCAGCCCAGATACCTGCTAGCACCTGCGTTTTGCCCCTCCACCCGGCCCAGCCCAGCCCACCCAAGTGCAGTATCGATCGATCACTGACACTTACAAAACACTAAACGCATAACTGCAGCGTTCGCAGAGTCAGGCCTGATCCCTGCGATCGCTAACAGTTTTTTTTGTAGCGTTTTGGTGAACTGGCAAGCACCAGCGGCCTAGTACCCCCCCGGTCGTAGTCAAACCAGCACTGCAGTAACACGTGGTGACGTGGCGAGTCCCATAAGTGCAGTTCAAGCTGGTGAGGTGGCAAGCACAAGTAGTGTCCCACTGCCACCAAAAAGACAAACACAGGCCCGTCGTGCCCATAATGCCCTTCCTGCTGCATTCACCAATCCTAATTGGGAACCCACCACTTCTGCAGCGCCCGTACTTCCCCCATTCACATCCCCAGCCAAATGCAGTCGGCTGCATGAGAGGCATTTTCTTTATGTCCTCCCGAGTACCCCTACCCAGCGAACCCCCCCAAAAAAGATGTCGTGTCTGCAGCAAGTGCGGATATAGACGTGACACCCGCTATTATTGTCCCTCCTGTCCTGACAATCCTGGTCTTTGCATTGGTGAATGTTTTGAAAGCTACCATTCACTAGTTGAGTATTAGCGTAGGGTACAGCATTCCACAGACTAGGCACACTTTCACAGGGTCTCCCAAGATGCCATCGCATTTTGAGAGACCCGAACCTGGAACCGGTTACAGTTATAAAAGTTACAGTTACAAAAAAAAGTGTAAAAAAAAAAAAAACACAAACAAAAATATAAAATAAAAAAATAGTTGTCGTTTTATTGTTCTCTCTCTCTCTATTCTCTCTCTATTGTTCTGCTCTTTTTTACTGTATTCTATTCTGCAATGTTTTATTGTTATTATGTTTTATCATGTTTGCTTTTCAGGTATGCAATTTTTTATACTTTACCGTTTACTGTGTTTTATTGTTAACCATTTTTTTGTCTTCAGGTACGCCATTCACGACTTTGAGTGGTTATACCAGAATGATGCCTGCAGGTTTAGGTATCATCTTGGTATCATTCTTTTCAGCCAGCGGTCGGCTTTCATGTAAAAGCAATCCTAGCGGCTAATTAGCCTCTAGACTGCTTTTACAAGCCGTGAGAAGGAAATGCCCCCCCCACCGTGTTTTTCTCTGGCTCTCCTGTCTCAACAGGGAACCTGAGAATGCAGCCGGTGATTCAGCCAGCTGACCATAGAGCTGATCAGAGACCAGAGTGGCTCCAAACATCTCTATGGCCTAAGAAACCGGAAGCTACGAGCATTTTATGACTTAGATTTCGCCGGATGTAAACAGCGCCATTGGGAAATTGGGGAAGCATTTTATCACACCGATCTTGGTGTGGTCAGATGCTTTGAGGGCAGAGGAGAAATCTAGGGTCTAATAGACCCCAATTTTTTCAAAAAAGAGTACCTGTCACTACCTATTGCTATCATAGGGGATATTTACATTCCCTGAGATAACAATAAAAATGATTTAAAAAAAAAAAAATGAAAGGAACAGTTTAAAAATAAGATAAAAAAGCAAAAAAATAATAAAGAAAAAAAAAAGCACCCCTGTCCCCCCTGCTCTCGCGCTAAGGCGAACGCAAGCGTCGGTCTGGCGTCAAATGAAGTGGTTAAATACTGCCACTATATACCTTTTTGGATGATCTGTATACCACAGTTTCATGATAAACTGAGTTTCTCCAGTGCTGACAGTTCAGGAAGGCCAACATGTACTGTGACATACTGAAGCAGAGCATGATCCCCTCCCTCCGGAGACTGGGCCGCAAGGCAGTATTCCAACATGATAATGACCCCAAACACAACTCCAAGACAACCACTGCCTTGCTAAAGAAGCTGAGGGTAAAGGTGATGGACTGGCCAAGCATGTCTCCAGACTTAAACCTTATTGAGTATCTGTGGGGCATCCTCAAACGAAAGGTGGAGGAGCAAAAGGTCTCTAACATCCACCAGCTCTGTGATGCTATCATGGAGGAGTGGAAGAGGACTCCAGTGGCAACATGTGAAGCTCTGGTAAACTCCATGCCCCAGAGGGTTAAGGTAGTGCTCAAAAATAATGGTGGCCACACAAAATATTGACACTTTGGGCTCAATTTGGACATCTCCACTTAGGGGTGTACTCACTTTTGTTGCCAGTGGTTTAAACATTAATGGCTGTGTGTTGAGTTATTTTGAGGGGACAGCAAATTTACACTTTTATACAAGCTGTACAATCACTACTTTACATTGTAGCAAAGTGTAATTTCTTCAGTGTTGTCACATGAAAAGATATAATAAAATATTTACAAAAATGTAAGGGTGCACTCAATTCTGTGAGATACTGTGTGTACATGTGATTTTTTTTTTTAAATTTGCAAAGATTTCAAACAAACTTCTTTTACGTTGTCATTATGGGGTATTGTTTGTAGAATTCTGAGGAAAATATTGAATTTAATCCATTTTGGAATAAGGCTGTAACATAACAAAATGTGGAAAAAGTGAAGCACTGTGAGCACTTTCTGGATGCACTGTACACCCATGATGCTGGGAGATGGGAAGGAGCAAGCCTGGGATATATACATTTGTGATACTAATGCCGCGTACACACGAGCGGACTTTACGGCAGACTTTGTCCGGCGTACTTTACAATGGACTTTCCAAATGAACGGACTTGCCTACACACAATCAACCAAAGTCCGACGGATTCGTACGTGATGACGTACGACTGGACTAAAACAAGGAAGTGCATAGCTAATAGCTGCCCTAGCGTTGATTTTTGTCTGTCGGACTAGCATACAGACGAGCGGACTTTTCGACCGGACTCGAGTCCGTCGGACAGATTTGAAACATGTTTAATTTCTAGGTCCGTCAAACTTTTGAGAAAAAAAAGTCCGCTGGAGCCCACACACGATCAAATTGTCCGACGGACTCCGGTTTGCTGGACCAAGTATGCCGTAAAGTCCGGTCGTGTGTACGCGGCATAAGTGACAGAAAACTAACACTGAAAGGAAACCTGTACTGAGAGAATATAAAGGCTGCTACTGATGACCTACCCTTCTAAGAACACTAGTTGCAGGGCTGCTATGCCTTATAAAGCAACAAGTATGCAGATGATCACACCTCACTCTTACTTTATAATCTACAAGTTTTCTGAGTACAGTACATGTTTAAACATTTCTAAATCAGCATATTGTATGAAAAGGGCAGAGACCTCTTAAATTACACAATGGTATTAGATAACAGTGTGAACCTTATCACCGCTCTCCCTCTAGTGGTCTTTCTCAATATATCAGCTTTGGCAATACTTGGTATGCATACATTTTATGAACACTCTGTAATGTAATGAATTGTAGAGTGATATTGTAAGCTATGATATCCCTTCACAATAAGAAAAAGGCGTTGCAATGTCTTTACAAAAAATATTAATAATAAGTGCATAAAATGTATGGGAAAAAGTGTTATTGGACTGTTTCCAGAAACAGATAAATGTCTCCAAATCCCTGGTGATGAATAAAATGAGAATAGGAGGGAGACGATGCTTCCACTAAGAGAATGGGATCTTTAATGGAGACGTCAAAGTCTGTTACCAAGGTAAACACGCAGATAGTAAAGTTTAGTTTAAGAAAGTATTGAATTTATTATCGAATAGCATAAAAAATCACGTAATCATCATTGTATATAGACCATAAGTGATACTTGTTACAAGAAATAGCAACAAGATGCTTGGATATGCAGAAGTTCCAACATGTTTCGCAGATTCCTGTTTCTTCAAATGCACCGCATGCATCTATAATTTCATCTGGGTTACATAAAACATATCATTAATAACGTAATTTAAGAATCATAGATAATAATCACTTGGTTGCTTAAATGTGCGTGCTTACCCAATTTGAGGCTACAGATGCCTTCATGGACAATCTTGGCATTATTCCATCCACGGGATCCGGCCGTAGAGGCCAGCCAACTACAGCAACTTCCCGGTGGAAGTCAGATCCACCAAGGTTGGATAGTGGGGGTATCGGATCGCGTAATTACCAGGGAATCGGATAGTACCAATAATCTGAGGATTTAAATTTGTATAATATTGCCATTAGGCAATTCAAATTAACTAGTAAGTAGCTAACGTAAACAAATAAAGAAACAGCATATCATAAGATATGTGCTACAAGCTCAGATACTTATGACGTGGAACATATTAATCAATCTTTGGAAAGAATTCTATACATAGCCCTAAACGAGCCACACTAGATAAAAAGAGGAGAGGGGGGACCTGGTAAGTCTATACATAATGTAAAGCATGTAAGAATGGAGGGAGGAAAAAGGACTGAAAATTTTCTTTTAAATGGATGTATAGTGCATATACATACCATAACGATAAACATAATAATTAAGTAGGGGTTGCAGCTATAATAATTGTTAGGAGAAAAAGGGGTAGATAGTAATGCATAACTGCAGGCACATGTGAAACAGCAAATATGTTATATATTCGGTACAATTATTGCCCATATTCATCAATTAGTTGTAGGTATGCAGCTCTCTAATACCAAGTAACCAAGGTACCATAGCCCTAACTAGGGGGGGGGGGGGCATGCTCAACGATATACTTGCTGTGACTACAGTCATACCAAGATAACAACAAACAATATAAAAAAATGAGAGGGGGTGATTACCTGTCTGACGCCGTCAATACCCTTAATATTCAAAAGTCCCGGTGGGTGTAGGATTATCCACCATGCACTGCGCTGGGTAACAATCTAAGAAGAAAAATATTACAGCACACACATGCAAAAAAACATTTACCTCCAGCACGGCTAATTTAAAACACCTAAACATTCTCAAAAAGACATTTTAAAAATATGGGGATTTGGTCACACCATATTGCTATATGGTGCTAAGCCCACTTACTGCGACAAAGTACCCCAAGAGAGGTATCCCATTTAGAAGAGTGTAGCTCTCATGGTTCAGAGAAGCAGGATCTCACAAATCTATGGATAGTGTAGGACCCACTAATCTTGGGGTACTTTGTCGCAGTAAGTGGGCTTAGCACCATATAGCAATATGGTGTGACCAAATCCCCATATTTTTTAAATGTCTTTTTGAGAATGTTTAGGTGTTTTAAACTAGCCTTGCTGGAGGTGAATGTTTTTTTGCATGTGTGCGCTGTAATATTTTTCTTCTATTGTACGGTCTTATGGCTGCACCAGCTTTAATGAGAAGGTGTGCCCCCCAAATATCTTGTTTGGGTAACAATCTAAGGCATGTGTCGGTGAACATGCCGTCACTGCCAACTTAAGTATGCTCAATCCCGCCGGAAGCAAAGGGTCAAAAAATGACCCCTGACATCACTTCCAGTGCGGGGGCCCCTGAGTGTATGCCTGCGCCGTGAGACCGATGGTACGGCCATTAATGCGCTGTGATCGCACACAGTGAGCGTGCGAAGGGAATGAGGGGGGAAGAAGAAAGATATCCCTCCTCTCCACCAGGGGCACCCGAATACCGCCACTAAATACCAACAGTCATAGAAGGCTAGTAAACCGAGTACAGAGCACAGAATGCCACACTGTCCAGCACAGCATCCAAAGTCCCAAATGTAGATGGGCAATTTGTTTGATATAAACATTAGTTTTATCATATAGAGATTTACCAAAAACATTTTAAAAACAAAAGAACATACATATATAAGTAAACACGATCTTCTTTGTGCGTAGAATACAAAGTGTCAACCCGCAAAAAAAATAATAATAATACAAATAATAAAAGGGAGGGGGGGAGGTAAAAAGGGGGAAGGTAAAGAAAAATAAAAAAAAGTAATTGATAAAAAATGATGAAATAATCAGAAAATAATGATTATACTCTGAACTAACTAATCAGATACAGTACACATAAAAGTATACCATATATAAAGATATAAACATCAATAATCTAATTAAATCAGGATCAGAGTGCGGGTACTGGTTTCACATCAGTTGTTATGTCATACAATAAGTATTTCCCACAGAGTAAGCATATCTGTTAATCTCATGTTATATTTAATTCATGTTATTTAAACAATTTATGCCAGGGGAAACATGACCATGCAGAGTAATAATATACTCTATATAGTTAACAAAATTATAAATCCCCTATATACAGGCCTATAGTTACAAGGAGGGTTTGAACGATAAGGCTGTATTCAACCCAGGTGGGTAGGTGGCTCTTTGATTAAAGATCCATCTAGCCTCTTGCTGGAGAATCTTTTTATCAAAATCTCCTCCCACTCTCTGATTCTGAGATCACCTCCAATGCAAAGAATGAGATGTATGCTGGGTCATAACTATGATTTAATCCCACATGTTTGCATATTGGGGTATATAATAGTCCCGCGTCTAAATAATGAAGATGGTCCTGTATACGTTTGGCGAATGGGCGTTTAGTCTTCCCAATGTAAAATGCGCTGCATAGGCACTTTGCGAGGTAGACAATACCAATGGTACAGCAGTCTGCATACGTTTTAGATTTAAGGTAGCCTCTTCTTGGTAAGGGGCAACCTGTACCTTCCCTAATCCATGGACATTGATTGCAGTGGCCACATTTAAAAGTCCCCTTTCCACCAACCGCTCCAAGGAGGGGAGCGGCAGGTGCAAAGTGACTGTGCACGAGACTATCTCTTATTGAGCGGGATCTTCTATAGGTAATCTCTGGTCTACCTGCCACATATTTTGACATGACCGGGTCCTCTGATAAAAAATGGCAATTGTTCTCTACCAGTTTGCGAAATATATCCTGGTGTGCACTAAAAGCTGTAACAAGTTTTGTCATGGAGTTAATCTCACGTGTCTTAGTTTTGAAAATTAGTGACTCACGTGTATTCACTTTGGCCCTTTGATAGGCTTTTTTGAGGCCTTTTTTACTATATCCCCTGATGATAAGTCGTGCATATAATGCTTTAGCCTCCCGATCAAAGTCCTCCTCCCTGGCGCAATTACGACGCAGTCTTAAATACTGGGCACTAGAGTAGTGCAGGATTGTATTTCCTGCTGTTTCTTTCCTATACAGGTTACTGTATATTGATCCATCACTGTTCAAAAAGAGACGCAAGTCTAAAAAGGGAATACTCGTTGTATCTGACTGAATCGTAAATTTAAGATTAAACTGAGTCTGGGATATGTATAACATAAACTCAGAGAGTTCTCTCAGAACCTGTCCAGGCGAGCAACACATCATCGATATACCTCCGCCACATCTTGTGGCGGAGGTATATCGCAGCGCCGTCATCTGAGAACAGGGATCGCTCCCATCCTCCCAGGTACAGGTTGGCGTACATGATGTCCCCATCGCTACCCCCTGTACCTGGAGGTAGGTGGAGCCGTTAAACAAGAAAATGTTGGCAGTAAGGATATGTTCCAATAGTGTGGTAACAAAATGACACAACTTCCAGTTGTTTCTATCTTGTTCTCTCAGGAAATTAGAGACAACCTGCACACCTTTTTTGTGAGGAATACTGGATTATAAAGCCTCAATATCTATTGCCGCTAAGATCTAAGATGGTCCCTAGAGGTACTGTAAGTCCCTCAATTACTTTTAGAAATTCTAATGTGTCCTTCAAATATGAGGGTAGTCCCATTACATGCGGGCGCAACTGGCTGTCAACATATTTACTGGCAGTCTCTGAATGGCTTCCAATTCCCGACACTATTGGGCGCCCAGGAGGGTTCTCCAGGTTTTTGTGAACCTTGGGAATCAAGTAAAATGTTGGCGTGATGGGCCATTTGATTTCAAGGTACTCCAGTAGGTCCTTGTCAATGAGGGCCTGCTTATGTGCCTGAGTAATAATCAATTTGTATTGAGATCTAGCTTCAATTAGTTTTTTTACCCGGAGCCGGTTGATACCATTCCTAGTTACTTAAGATTTTATTGCACATCTCAATGTATTTGACTCTATCCATCACGACCACATTTCCACCCTTATCGGATGGTTTTACTACGATTTGGTTGTTTTGGATAATGTTGTTAAGGGCTAAATGTTGAGCTTGTGATAAGTTGTCTTCAATTTGTCGTGGGAATGAGAAATTTTCGATTTGTTTCCTAGTCTGCTTGAGAAATGCCCAGACAGGTCTGCAGATTTGGAGCGGTTGGTGGAAAGGGGGCTTTTAAATGTGGCCACTGCGATCAATGTCCATGGATTAGGGAGGGTACAGGCTGCCCCTTACCAAGAGGAGGCTACCGTAAATCTAAAACGTATTTAGATTGCTGTACCATTGGTATTGTCTACCTCGCAACGTGCCTATGCGGGAAGACTGAACGCCCATTCGCCAAACGTATACAGGACCATCTTTATTATTTAGACGTGGGACTATTATATACCCCGATATGCAAACATGTGGGATTAAATCATAGTTATGACCCAGCATACATCTCATTCTTTGCATTGGAGGTGATCTCAGAATCAGAGAGGGGAGGAGATTTCGATAAAAAGATTCTCCAGCAAGAAGCTAGATGGATCTTTAATCAAAGAGCCACCTATCCACCTGGGTTGAATACAGCCTTATCGTTCAAACCCTTCTTGTAACTATAGACCTGTATATAGGGGATTTATAATTTTGTTGACCATGCAGAGTAATAATATACTCTATATAGTTATGTTTCCCCTGGCGTAAATTGTTTAAATAACATGAACTAAATATAACATGAGATTAACAGATATGCTTGCTCTGTGGGAAATACTTACTGTATGACATAACAACTGATGTGTAAACAGTACCCGCACTCTGATCCTGATTTAATTTGATTATTGATGTTTATATCTTTATATATGGTATACTTTTATGTGTACTGTATCTGATTAGTTAGTTCAGAGTATAATCATTATTTTCTGATTATTTCATCATTTTTTATCAATTCCTTTTTTTATTTTTCTTTACCTTTCCCCTTTTTATCTCCCCCCCCTTTTATTATTTGTAGTGATTGTTGTTTTTCCGGTTGACACTTTGTATTCTACGCACAAAGAAGAACGGGTTTACTTATATATATATATATATATGTTCTTTTTATACCAAACAAATTGCCCATCTACATTTGGGACTTTGGATGCTGTGCTGGACAGTGTGGCATTCTGTGCTCTGGACTCGGTTTACTAGCCTTCTATGACTGTTGGTATTTAGTGGCGGTATTCGGGTGCCCCTGGTGGAGAGGAGGGATATCTTTCTTCTTCCCCCCTCATTCCCTTCGCACGCTCACTGTGTGCGATCATGGGCGCCTGCACATTAATGGCCGTACCATCGGTCTCATGGCGCAGGCATACACTCAGGGGCCCCCGCACCGGAAGTGATGTCAGGGGTCATTTTTTGACCCTTTGCTTCCAGTGGGATCGCGCATATTTAAGATGGCAGTGACGGCGTGTTCGCCGACACATGCCTTAGATTGTTACCCAGCGCAGTGCATGGTGGATAATCCTACACCCACCTGGACTTTTGAATATTAAGGGTATTGACGGAGTCGGACAGGTAATCACCCCCTCTCATCTTTTCATATTGTTATCTTAGTATGACTGTAGTCACAGCAAGTATATCGTTGAGCTTGCGCGCCCCCCCCCCCCCCCCCAATTAGGGCTATGGTACCTTAGTTACTTGGTATTATAGAGCTGCATACCTGCAACTAATTGATGAATATGGGCAATAACATAATAACATCTTTGCTGTTTCACACGTGACTGCAGTTATGCATTACTATCTACCCTTTTTCTCCTAACAATTATTATAGCTGCAACCCCTAATTATTATGTTTATCGTTATGGTATGTATATGCACTATACATCCATTTAAAAGAGATTTTCCAGTCCTTTTTCCTCCATCCCTTCTTACATGCTTTACATTATGTATAGACTTACCAGGTCCCCCCTCTCCTCTTTTTATCTAGTGTGGCTCGTTTAGGGCTATGTATAGAATTCTTTCCAAAGATTGGTTAATATGTTCCCTTTCATAAGTATCTGAGCTTGTAGCACATATCTTATGATATGCTGTTTCTTTATTTGTTTACATTAGCTACTTACTAGTTAATTTGAATTGCCTAATGGCAATATTATACAAATTTAAATCCTCAGATTATTGGTACTATCCGATTCCCTGGTAATTACGCGATCCGATACCCCCACTATCCAACCTTGGTGGATCTGACTTCCACCGGGAAGTTGCTGTAGTTGGCTGGCCTCTACGGCCGGATCCCGTGGATGGAATAATGCCACGATTGTCCATGAAGGCATCTGTAGCCTCAAATTGGGTAAGCACGCACATTTAAGCAACCAAGTGATTATTATCTATGATTCTTAAATTACGTTATTAATGATATGTTTTATGTAACCCAGATGAAATTATAGATGCATGTGGTGCCTTTGAAGAAGCAAAAATCTGCGAAACATGTCGGCCCTTCTGCATATCCAAGCATCTTGTTATTTCTTGTATCAAGTATCACTTATGGTCTATACACAACTAAACTGCGTGTTTACCTTGGTAACAGACGTTGATGTCTCCATTAACCACTTGAGGTCCGGGCCATAGCCGAATGACGGCTACAGCGCGGACCTCAATTTCCGGGAGGCCGTCATGGGAAGTCCTCCCCTGTGCACGCGCACCGCGCGCACTCTGCAGGGCGTGCGGTGTGCGCGCTGTGATCACCGAGTCACGGAGACTCGGATGATCACAGATATGAGTAAGGGGCCGGTCCCGGCCCCTTATCATGTGATGAGCTGTCAGCCAATGACAGCTGATCACATGATGTAAACAAAACCTCGGTGATCGGTTTCGTTTTCTCCTCACGCTGACAGCGTGAGGAGGAAAAACAAGCCGATCACCAGCTTATGTCAAAGGGACATCGGTCCCAAAGAGGAAGGAGGCACATATGCCTCATCTGTGCCAACAGGTGCCATCTGTCATTGCCACCTGCCAGTGCCCACAAGTGCCACCTGTCAATGCCCACAAGTGCCACCTATCAATGCCCACAAGTGCCACCTATCAATGCCCACAAGTGCCACCTATCAATGCCCACCAGTGGTGCCAATCAGTGCCACAGTGCTGCCATCAATCAGTGCCCATCACCGCCACCCATCAGTGCCCATCACCGCCACACATCAGTGCCCATCACTGCCACCTATCGGTGCCCATCAGTGCTGCCTCATCAGCGTACATCAACGAAGGAGAAAAATTACCTGTTTTCAAAATTTTATAACAAAATATAAAAAAAAATATATATATATATATATTTTTTTAATTCTGTCTTTTTCATTTTTTTTAACAAAAACTAAAAACCGCAGAGGTGAACAAATACCATCAAAAGAAAGCTCTATTTGTAGGAAAAAAATGATAAAAATTTCATTTGGGTACCGTGTTGTATGACCGCGCAATTGTCATCCAAAGTGCGACAGCGCTAAAAGCTGAAAATTGGTCTGGACAGGAGGGGGGTTTAAGTGCCCAGTAAGCAAGTGGTTAAAGATCCCATTCTCTTAGAGGAAGCATCGTCTCCCTCCTATTCTCAAGTGCATAAAATGTATCAAACAAATATAATTCATATAATCATGAAGTACAAAAGGTGCTTTAAAGCCAATAAATAAAAAAAAGTTCATGTAATTAACCGCAATTTAGTTAATGCGATCATGAAGAGAATAAAGTGCTGCAAACAATATGATCATATATAGTCCCGATAACCAATTAATGAAAAGGTGGTGTTCCCCTCATGTATTCATATGAACATCTGTGCTGTGACTGGTCACCAATGATGTGCTCCACTCCCAAAGGTGAGAATAAGCTCCTTACCCGAAAGATCAGACCCTTGCAGGCCACAAAAGCGCCTTATTGACTCTCACTCCTCTCTCCTGAGTAAAACGTCATATGGCCCAGTGTTGATCTTACAGGTGTAACTGGAGCATAGTACACTCAAAAAGAGGGAAGGCAAAACCTCATTGCGCAATATCAAGTATAAAAGCAGTTTATTCAAAAAGACTTATACTCACAAAGACAGCAAAAATACAGGCATTAGATGTACACAGGGTCTGGCGCCCCAGTGGGTGTGCTGATGTCAACGCTATTTCCTCCGCCTGACGTGTGTTTCGTCGTATGAGACATCATCACTAGGGCAACTAGATCCCTTCACAATACATGTGGAAATTAACCAGAAAAAAACAAATTGTTCTGGTCTCTGTATCCGACAGTGATGGGCTGCCAGTCAGCATCTCATGTTGATATTATCATCAGGATTGGCCTGCCTTTTGTATTGTCTCTTACGTCTGATATCTATAAATCTGTAAAAGTTTATTTTTAAAAAAAGCTAACATTTTACTTTAGGAAATTGGTTCTCTGGACTCCTTCAAGGTGTTACAGTATTGGGTGCTAGAACTTGATCTGCCTTAGGGGAGTCGAGATCAGCAGAACCAGCCAATCGATGGCTTTGCCTGAACACTGGACCTCCTCAAAACTAGATCATGACATTACTGTCCTATCATGTTATTAGCTTTTCACATGTAGCACCCTCTAGTGTGAGTGTAGGCAAATGTATGTTTTGATTCATAGTTAAAGCGGAGCTCCACCCAAAAGGGAAAGCTTCGCTTGTCTGCCTCCTTCCCTCCTCCAGTGCCACATTTGGTAGTGGCACCTTTTTGGGGGGGTACCTGGTTTTGGATAACCGCGCCCACTTCCTACTGGGTTTGCCGCGGTGAACTCAGCCAGAAGTTTGGCCCTCGCCGCAGCCGGCCTATTGAGAAAGCGCAGCGTGACTCATAAGAAAGATGGTAGCGCCAGCACCTGAGAATCAGCTTGGATAAGGACACCGCGGGATCCCTGGACAGGTAAGTGCCCTAATAGTAAAAGTCAGCAGCTACAGTAGTTGTAGCTGCTGACTTTTAATTTTTTGGTGGGGGGGCTGGAGTTCCTCTTTAACTTGTGAGTCTTAATTGGGTCATGGGTTTACTCAAGGTCAGGCTGGATGACTCACAGAGGCAGGTCTCTGGGGCCTCCCCCTGGTTCTGGAAGTTTGGAGACATTTTTAAAAGCTGGAAGGTGGAAGCCAGGAGGGTTGATCTGCATACTTAGGGGAGCTTGGCCAATCCCCAGGCAGCGGGCCTGGCATGGTGGCTGAGCCAGTCTCTAAATATGGATTAGTCATGCCAGCAAGGGGAGTTGGGTGAAAGATGTAGTGCTGATGAGACTGGCCTTGGAGGGGAGGCCCTGGTCGGGGGGGCTCTGCCTCGGGCTGGCTTAAACAAATGTATAAGAAATAAGATAACTCTTCATCTGTACATGCTTCTGTATATTATTACATTTCTTATGCATTTTGTTTTACTATATACGGTTGTTGGCGTGCTCATCATCATTATATTATATCTTTAGTGGCGCCCTAAGAAGTTTCCTTAAGTCTTCTGAGGAAGCCGTTTGGCCAAACATGTAAAGCTGGAATATCCTGCACATGCATTCAGGCCACATGGATATTCTGTGATGATCCAGAAACACCGCCATCCTCTCTGGGCCAAAGCTTATTTAAAATGGTCTGTTGCAAAGAGGAAACTGTTCTGTGGTCAGACAAATCGAAATTTTACATCCTTTTTGGCAACCATGGGCATCACGACTAAAGAGGAGAGGTACCTTACTGCTGGTTATTAGCATTCAGTTCAAAAGCCTGCATCTCTAAAGGTATGGGGGTGCATTAGTGCGAATGGAACGGGCAGCTTGCATATCTGGAAAAGCACCATCAATACTGAAAAAAATATCCAGGTCTTAGAGCAGCAGATGCCCCCATCCAGACGACGTAATTTTCAGGGAAGGCCTTGGATATTTCAGCAGGACGATGCTAAATCGCATACTGCATCTATGACAACAGTATGGCTTTGTAGTAGGAGAGTCCAGGTGCATAACTAGCCTGCCTGCAGTCCAGACCTTTCACCAGTTGCAAATATTTGGTACATCCTAAAACAAAAAAATATGACAAAGAAGACCCAGAACTGTCGAGCAGTTAGAATCCTAAATCAGGCAAGAATAGGACAAAATTCCTTTCCCAAAACTCCAGCAACTGATCGCCTCAGTTCCCAGACGTTTACAGAGCTTTGGTAAAAAGAAGAGGGAATGCTACACCGTGGTAAACATGACCCTGTCCCAACTTTTTTGAGATGTATTTCAAGTGTGTCCTCTTGCGAGAACAGCTCCCCTGACAGCTTATGCTCTTCACCAATCTGCTTCAGCCTTGAAATATAGGCAGGCCCTCAACCTCCTCTTGCACAATGCAGGACCCCTGTTCCTGCATTGCAATATGATGGTGTTGGCTGCCTTGTGGTGAGTAAGAGTGGTTTTGGAGGACTGGTCATCCATCCTACAATTGACAGGAAAGAAGTCTGCGGAAGCAAGAAATAAGGTTTCATGCCCAGTGTGGATGAGGTCTTCTGCTTTACAAACCCACTGGACTAAACAAGCATTTTTTGGGGGCACACAACATTTATTTTTGAAGACTGACCAAAGTTCAGCTTTAAAACTAAGGTTTACTTAAAGCTTGACTTTTCAGACCTCTAGAGTAGTGGTTCTTAACCTCAGTCCTCAAGTACCCCAACAGGACATGTTTTGGGAATTTCTCTTAGATAAAATAGCTGTTCAAAATACCAAGCCATTGACTCTGATTTAGAGCACCTGTGCAAGATAAAGGAAAACCTGCAAACATGGCCTGTTGGGGGTACTTGAGGGCAGAGGTTGAGAACCACTGCTCTAGGGTAAGCACCACCAAATACCAAGCCATTTCCCATTGAGAGTGCCTCAGTGACTACGAAGGATGAGCTCCGGCGTGTTCGCATGCTGCACGTGCCGAGCCCACCAGGCAATGCGCTGCGCTAATCACAAGCAGTGAGACATTTCCCGATCTCTGCAGCCACTTCTTGTGATTAGCGCTGTGCAGTGCCGAGTTCCTGGTGGGCTCGGCACGTGCAGCATGCGAACACGCCGGAGCTTATCCTTAGTGACTAGTAAGGGCAATCCTACTGGACCAGGGAATGTCACCAACAACTATATAGTGTAAGGTCCTGGCAGAATGAATATAAATTGAATGGATTGTTTAGGCAAGCCCTCACACTACATAGATGTTGGTAAACACAAGAAAGATATGCATGCATAGATTCAGACCTCCAGTCAGGTCCTATTTTTTTTTTTTTAAAGTGAAACTAGTTTCAGAAAGGTACACAGGAGAGGGTTTTATGGCAGCCATGGTTATAATAGGCATCTTATGGTGTTTGCTGTTAGGCAGGACTTTTAAGCTTCTAAGTCTAAAATGTCTGACAGCTTGTTTTAACTATAATAATGCAAGCTCTAACGAGCAGGGCCCTCTGATTCCTCCTGTATTGAATTGTATTGTACTTGTACTGTCTGCCCTAATGTTGTAAAGCGCTGCGTAAACTGTCGGCGCTATATAAATCCTGTATAATAATAATAATGCTTTTATGAGACATCAAAAAAAAAAAAAGTTATACTAGTGGAGTCCTATACCCTAACTTCCTGAACCGCACAGCTGTGAAGTCAGGACACATAATTCAAGCTGACAGCAGCAGATCTGTTCCCTGCGCCACACCTGCTGCCCCTTCACAACATCCCCTTTATATATTTCCTATTCATTCCCCCTTTTCCAGCCCCACCAGACAGCTGTATGATCCTCGACAACTGGCCACAAGTACAGATTGTAACGCCACACGCTCAGCTATTCAGTGAACACAACCAGTATGTGCTGCAGGACTGGGTACGCAATGGTTGAATTTCTGCAGGAAAAGTTACTTCAACAAGAAAGTGGAACCGTGGGCAAAATAAGAAATGACCTATATGATTCAGTCTGTCATTGGCAATAACATCTGGTCAGATGCAAGGCTTTGGTTAATGATAGTTTTTGGCCAAATTCCCAGCCTACACACTATAAAGGTTGCTCTTCCAGCAGCCCTATGTCAGTGTGTTGGCATTTAAAAAGAATGAAGGACAGCTGACTGCCGGTTTTAGGGAGTGATAGTTTGCTAGTGTAGTTTGCTACTACAGATCTATATAGTGCTGCTATATACAGTATTCAATTCTGTTTTGCCACTGATAAGTTGCAGTGAAATGTGGGGCTAGGGAGAGTGGAGTGTAAGCACACCTGCATACATGGCGATTTGTTGAGACCCAACAGTCCTTTTACTTTTTTTTGCTTTTGTGTGTGTGTCAGCTGCTGATTTTTTTTTTTTTTCTTTGAGGGGATATTTTTTGTTTACACTCATGTCCTTTTTACGTTTATTAAAAAAAAAAGGGAGGGCTATTTTTCTTTTAGTGTTGGCTCTGTTTTTTTTTTTTGTAGTTATTTAAACACAAATAAAAAAAGCTCAAGAACCAAAAATGTAATTTTATTAGGGCCTTTCAAATTTGTTTACGGGATCAAGAGCAGCTGTATGAAGATGCCCTTGTATATAAAGGAGCTTTGCATACTATCATGGTGCATTTTAGTCCTCTAAAGCAGTGTTTCTCAACCTTTTTTCAGTCAAGGCACCCTTTAAAATTCTGCACAATTTCAAGGCACTCCTTAAGAAATCTGCACAATCTCAAGGCACCCCACTCTAAAATGTAAAAAAAATGTAATTATTATTTTTAGGTAACGCAGCAGCATTTTTGAAAAAGTGTTTTCATTTTGTGGCGCTCAGATACTGTGTGGTTCTACTTTAACTGAAAAAGCAAAAAAAAACAAAAAAAAAAAAAAACACTTTCTTTACACATTGCTCCCCACCAAATCCTTTACTGGGAAACCCAATGATTCCCCCAGACTGGATATGCTCATACTTCCTTATCAGAACCTGGGGTGCTTTGTCTCCTATCACTACTTGCATGGAGTTTGCATGTTCTCCCTGTGGCAGCGCAGGCTTCCTCCAAGTTCTCCGGTTTACTCCCACACTCCCAAGACACGCTGGTAGGTTAATTGGATCCTGTCTAAACGGGCCATAGTGCATAAAGGTGAGTTAGGGACCTTAAAGTGGGGTTCCACCCAAAAAAACAAAAATACCTGAAAAATTGTAAAAAACAAAAAAACATTTGAATATATATATTTTTTTTTTACTTACCTCTAAATGCCTGTTGCTAGGTGGTCCCTCGTAGTCTGCCTATTCCTTTTCCTGGGCTGGTGACATCACTTCCCCCCAGGCACAGGAAGGGCTCGGCTCTGCTCCCTCCCTCCTGTCAATCATCTGGGACCCATTACAGGTCCCAGGTGATTGAGCGGCCAATCACGGCGCCACTCGCGCATGCGCAGTGGGTGCCAGGCTGTGAAGCCACAGCCCGGCACCCACAGTTGAAATGCCGGTGCCGACGAGCGGAGGAGGGGGACGAGCAGGGCTTCGATCCCCCGCATCGCTGGACCCAGGGACAGGTGAGTGTCCAATTAAAAGTCAGCAGCTGCAGTATTTGTAGCTGCTGACTTTTAATTTTTTTTTTTTTAATGGAGCCCCTGGGTGGAACTCCTCTTTAGGTTGTAAGCTCCTTGAGGACAGGGACTGATGTGAATATACAATATATATGTAAAGGACTGTATAAGTACAATTTGCTTTCAAAACAGGTTTCAGTACATAGAGTTGACTTTGTTCAAAGCCTTGGGCTGTAGCTTCTTGGAGGATGAAGTAGAAAAAGCATCCATTCTAACACAAGACCAGTGTAGCATCCGCAGCCTAGGAAGCATTATAAAATCTTAACATGCTGGTAGCAATGCCCTCTAGGATCTTCCCCTCCACCTTGAAGGCCTGCTGGAGATGTGGAAAAGAGAGACGCACCATTCTGCAGCTGTGGTGGATATGCCCTTCAATATATGACTTTTGATCGCATGTTGTTCATGCATAGGACACAGTCATGGGCACACTAATGCTGGCATTTCCCCACAATCAACCTGATTTCTATATTGACTGACCCCATCTCTGCATCTAAAGGCCTGCTTTGCTTTTTTTTCCCCCTCCTGGCTACCAGGAACATCATTTCAACACTTTGAAATGTAACCTCCATGCCAATGAGAAAAGAGTGAATCTGAACCACCTCAACAACCCAAATATACAACACCCTTCCTCGGCCATTGTCAAATACCCGTTCTTTTCCCCTGCTTGACTTTTTTACTCCCTAATATTCCTATATCCTTCCTTCCCCATGACTACACACTGGTAACAGTAAACCTTACAAAAAAAAGTAAATAAAAAATGTGGCTTATTAAACAAACCCATTGACAATATTCCCAGACATACTCAAAGATTAATTATTTATATGTTCCTGGTGGCTTAAATTGCAATAGCAAAGGCATAGAAGAGTCCAGTGATAGATTTATCTTTTATGAAACATAAGCTGATGCTTAGGCCGCTTTTAGGAAAGTTTTTCACAGCCTAAAAACGCCTCGATACACAGCGTTAAGCCTAGTCCGGCGTTTCTCTGTCAAAAATCAATGGAGCCCATTGAGGTGAATAGAAGTCGCACCAGAAGTCAAATCAAGATGATCCGACTTGTGTGTTGAGAATCTTGATGGGGAACCCTGCCAAAATATTGCACGAGGTGCCCCCCCCCCCCCCAGATCCATTCCAGACCCTTCCCCTTGCTCGTTCCCCCCTTCCCCTTCCCCTTTCCTGACCTGCCGGGCTGCATGCTCGGATGAGGGTATGGATCTTGGGGGGGACCTCACGCCAAATTTTGGCGTGGTTCCTCTTCAATATTCTCAGCACACAAGTCGGATATCATCTTGATGTGACTTCTATTCAAATCAATGAGCTCCCATAGGGAACCATTGATTTTTGAATAGAGACAGAGAAGCGCGGCTAAACGCGAATTGACGCCAATGCAAAACGCAGATAAAATTGCGTTTTTAACACCGCTTTTTTCCTGGCGTTGGTACTAGCTTTACAGCTCGTTTTTTTTTTAAACGCCCGTGGGCATAAGGCCTTAAAGTGATTCTAAAGGCAGAAGGTTTTTTTGTCTTAATGCATTTTATGCATTAAAGTGGAGTTCCACACGATTTTACTACTTTACGTTAACAGCATTTACACACTTCAATGGTTCTAAAATGGAATTTTATTTTTTTTTATCCTAAGGGTTACCTCGTTAGGAGGCTTTTCAGTGGCTTTTCCAGTCTCTGCCACCCGCGGGTATGGCCATCATATCAGGCGGCGCACTGTCTCCTGGGAGCTATGTGTCCTTATTCCCAGGAGTCAGTGCGGATGGCCGCCGCTCGTTCGGGCACTTCTGATGCCGCCGCCTGTTGTGATGGCAACGTGGAAGTTTATGGCCCTCCGCGCCGTACATACGGAGCATGGGCGGGAACATGCAGTGCATGCTGGTAGCTCAGCATCACCGTATCCAGGAACTTTATGTTTGTGGGCTTCACATGCCCACAAGCAAGATGAAAACTGCCAGTAAGACAATTTTAAAACTACGTTTTTCATAAGAAACCAGACACCAGGGGATATATTTGACAAAACAAGCGAGTGTTACATTGAAATTATATAAACTTAAGAATTGTTTAAAAAAGAAAAAATTCCAATTGTCCTTGGAACTCCGCTTTAAGATAAAAAAAAAAACCTTCATTGTGCAGCAGCCCCACCAATATTTACCTGAACCCCATCAATATGTACGAGTGCCTCGGCCATCCAGGACTCTCCCTCCTGATTGGCTGAGACACAGCAGCAGCGCCTATGGCTCCCGCTGCTGTCAAAGTCATTAAGCCAATGAAGAGAGAGAATAGGTGGGGCCGAACCGCAGCTCTGTGTGTTTGAAGGACACAGAGCTGCGGCTTAGCTCAGTTGCCCCTATAGAAGGCTGCTTGCTGTGGGGGCACTCGACAGGACAGAGGGGCCAGGAGCACCGGGCAAGGGACCCGAGAAGAGGAGGATCCGGGCTGCTCTGTGCAAAACCACTGCACAGAGCAGGTAAGTAGAACATGTTTGTTTTTTCTTTAAAAATAAGAGACTTTAGTATCACTTTAATGAAAAAAATGGTTAAAGTACTGAAGGATACACATACAAAGTCTGAGAGGGTGTGGAATCCTTGGATAATTTACATACAATCTTCTCCCTGAAAACAGAAGTTGAGGTGGCAGTAGAGATATATATCCAGGAAAGTAATCTCCTCCTCTCTCTCCCCGCCCCTTTCCTACTCTTTCTTTGACTGTTAACTCAGGGAAACCCACTTTATTGCACCCAATTACTACAGTTGTCAGAGGACATATATGCAATTTGTATTTCCATGACGTGCAAAGGCTTGATCTTTTTCCCTTTGCTTAATATCATGGAATTCAACCATACTTCTTTAATGTCACATACTGCATAGAATTTAATATAATTTTGCATAATTCTCCCTTGGATACAATATTATGTACATTGGATTGTATACTGCTAGAGAGAACAAATTATTGGAAAATGTTCTTTTGTTCATAAGATGCTTATATGCCTTTGGGTACTTTTTATGGCTACTCTAAGGCTGTGTTCACACTAGAGCGAATTGGAAGCAGGTTTCTCCATATCCATTTCACATGACAGGAAACTGTGACCGGCTCTCAATGGAGCCAGTTTACATATCTCTGTGGCAGCCAGAGCGGATTTCAGAGGGGTCCTGTGCATCTTTTGCTCCATTTCAGGTCCGAATTCAGTAAAAGGTCAGGCTTGATTCCTCCCTGAAATGGAGAGCAGGGATGCACCAGACCCCTGCTGTTTGCCACATCCGCTCTAAGTGTGAATCTAGTCTTAATGTTTTGTAACGTTTGTTTGTTTTATGGAAAAAAAAAAAGTTTAATGTTCATAGCATCCACATGAGATCCTCCATTAGTTGGGGGGGGGGGGGGGGGGTTAAAGCTAACTGCCCATTCTTACATTCAAGTTTTGGAAACCATTATTGGGTAGCTGTTGCCATTTCTAGTCACAATTCCATTGCTAACCAATTACATTATCACCATTAAGCTACACAAAAGGATGGCAAAAGCTGTATTATCCCTAGACTTGGCTCTATTCTTCAGAATCTTCAAGCTGCCAAGAGCTTATAGTGCAGATTGCCAATAGGTGTGTAAAACAAAATAAAAAAGGAAACAAGCTTGTTTTCTTTTGTAACTTTCACTCGCTGTAAGAGGATAACAGCCACAAGCATATACAGGGAAAAAAAAAAAAGTCTCAAGTCTCTTAAAAGTAGGTGTTGATAAAATAAAAGTAAATAAGGTCACAAATTTTGTATGTAACAATAAAACCAGAAAATGGTTATAAATAAAATACAGTCTATTTTGCAAAATTTATATTCTGAGACACATCGCATACACTCTAGTGTATTCATAAGGCATTAAAGACTGAAAACTTCAAGCATGCAAAGCTTAGGCCCCTGCTCACACTAGTGCAATTTGTGTGCATCTGCCATGCTCAACAATGGAAATCACATTCTCTATGGTGCATGTTCAGATCAATGCCTCATGGTGCAGTACAATTTTTAAAAAGGTGCATTTGCCGCTTTTGGTGATTACCTGGTGTAATTTTTGGCCTCACAGGATGTCAACAGTAGTGGGTGAAAACATACGTAAGCGTTTTCAGTACAGTAATAAATTTCTTTCTCTGAACAATGATGTCATAGCAGACGCACGATTTTGGGGCAGCACTAGTGTGAACTTAGGCATATTATGTAAAAACAACCGCTTAAAAATCTAAAAAAAAAATTTTTTGGTTCAGTCCTAAAGAGGAAAAAAAAAAAAAAGAAAACCATACCTCACACACCACTTTCTGTATTCACTACAGAATCCTCACATTCAGGACATACCTTTTAACTAACCAATTAGTATGTGCAACTGACATAACCATTCAAACATGTATAAATTAATTTGAAAAATAACTTTTAAGAACGACCCTGCTATAAAAATAGTATCCAATTTTCTCAAAATATACAGCATCTCTCATCGCATTCCAAGTATCTGCCGGCTTTTTAGCTGATAGTTCTTCTCCAGCTCACACAGGGCCTGGGCACGCACATTGGCAGCTTGCAGCCGCTGCTTTAACTCTGTACACTTGTCCTGGGTGTTGGGAGGTTTGCCCCCACTACGGTTCTCTTTACTTTCCGTGCCAAAGTGGGCATTTTTCTTACTTCTTATGGAAGATACAAGATCTGGAAAAGCAAGGTAGAAGTAATGATGCAGTTTAAATATATACGGGTCAATAAAACAAAATTAGACATCAGATTACCTCATGCAGTTCAGATTTTGCATTTATGAAAACTTTTTTTTGGTTTATCTACAGCCAAATGTTTTGCTTGAGTTGTGGAAAGTTTAGAACCACTGGCAAAATGTTCCATTGTTGTCCTGCTGACTAGTGGCAACAAAGACTTACATTTTGGATTTTCCATCAGTTTAACAGTTGTCAAGAGAAGGTTGAAGTTTTAAAATGGGAATACCCTTCACTTTCTGGAGGTTCCCTTTAAGTTTCTATAGCATCACTAGGACAGGGCGTGAAAGGAAATCTTCCCAAGATGATACGAAGTTTAACCAGTCCCCCATTCCATCCAAAACTGTTTTTTCTATACATACACTTTATTAATTGAATGGGGAGGGGGGGCACCTGGAGTCCTGTGCGTCTTCTGGTCTGTTTCAGGTGCGAATTTGGACCAAAATTAGACCTAAAATACAGTGAACAGAGATGAACCGGACCAATGTGAGCCACTCAGTATGGCAGTGTGAACCCAACCTCAATCTTTAGAGAGAATAAATGTAAGTAACTTTAACCTGTTCCTAAATGATAAATATGAAGAGAGAGTGTTTTTTTTTTTTTTTGTTTTTTTTTTACTAGCTACTGCAGTTTAACCACCCCCCGCCTGATGTGTGGCCACTCTTGATCTGTAAAAAGACCCACCAAGCGGTAGTTTGCAACCCATTCAAAATTGAAGTCTGACACGTTTCGCCTTTTCAGTCAGAGTCAAGGCTCTCTCCCCTTTTCTCCTCACACTCCTTGGTCAGTTTCTAGTGGTTTAGTGCATGACTGCAATAGCAGCCAAGACTCCCAACTGAAGCGACAAAGAAAGTCAAGTGACACGTAGTCTTTGAAAGGACACAGTAGCATCTATATCACCAGGAATTTATAGTCAGATTATACATCTATTATCCTAACCCCTTAAATGTCAGCCAATAAGCTAGATAGGTGGTGGAATTGTAAACATTTACATTGTCCATATGCAAATATGATGTTTTGAAAAAACAAGCCTGGAACACTTACAATTTAGAAATTGAAAAATTCATTCAACTGAAGCCCAGTGTTAAAATTTCTTCAAAAAGCAAACAAATGAAAAATTGTTTTTACTGCTATGATGGTGTGCAGACGGTTAAGAACATCTGTCTCTTTTTTTTCTTAGTGCAATCAGTAACCAAATGTCAGGGTAACACCAAGCCATAAAAACCCACCACTACAATAACAGTGTTCCTGGTTGGCATGCCAACTACTACTTGAACCCAAAGCAAGACAAAAAAAAAAGTCTAGTCTCCTAGTCTACTTGTTCTGGATTAGTAAATTAGTGCCGACGTCAGAGAGGGGGAAAAAAAAAAAAAAAAAAAAAAAAAAAAAAAAAAAAAAAAAGAGAAAGGGTATGTGTTAATGGCAGCCTTCATACGAGGAAAGGTTTCCTTCTATTCTAGGCCAGCGGCATCCATATGCTGATATGCATTTCAAGCCAAAAAGCTAGGGATGCAACCGATATATCGGCTGCCGAAAATATGGTTATCGGTGTTATGCTGATAGAAAAAAAGGGGAGGAATGGGAAGGAAAGCAAATAGCATGCCGTGTCCCATTGACTTCAATGCAAAAATGCCAGCCACATAGATTGAATTTAAAAAAAAAAACAAAAAAAAAAAAAAAAAAAAAAAAAACTGTCTGTTACGGTTTCAGCCAAGTGCATCCTGAATTCTCAGTTTTAGTGCAGAAAAGCCATGGTTTAATGCAAGACAGAATGGCTATAACTTTGTTAATCACTTTAGCCCAGCTCAAATGTCATAAAATAAACCAAATAAAAGTAATTTATTAATATACACAATCTGAACCATTAAAAAAAAAAAAAAAAAAAAAAAAAAAAAACCAACACACACATGATATACCGTTATAAAAACATTGTTACTACAACTAGTAGTTCTGCCAATCTAATAAAGCTTCCAGAGGCTTCCTGTTGGCTCTCGTACCTATCCCATTTTCGATAGCGGCTCCATAGATACGCTGCTCTTTCAGCAAGTTAAAGTTCTTCATCAAGTTTTCAGCCCTGTAGTGATGAAAAGAGTAGCGTCAAAATTCATTACACTACTGTCATGTCTATCAATTTTTTGGCAATCTGCATTAACATTTTGGAGATTTCCCTTCACTTGTTGCACTGTAGGCATAACAGGAAACATTAGCATGGCAGCCAGAAAACCTTTCCCTGCCAGTTGAAAATGTATCAGATCCCCCCCCCCCCCCCCCCCCCAAATCTATTATTGCTTTTAAAAATTAGAAAAAAAAATAAAATTAAGAAATATAATTATAAAAATGATAGTGGGCATAAGGGCATAATCTTAACCTCAGCAGTGATGTGGCTACACCTAACCACAATGCCTGCTCCCAGCATTACAGACAACATACAGCACCTTACTGGTTCCATTTCAAGCTACCTTATTAAATCTACACAAAGTTTAGATTTTACAAATTTTAGCACATAAACCTACCTTGAAAGTTTATCTTCTGCTAGCCTCTCCCGTACACACAACTCTCTTTCTCGTTCTGAAAGAAATTAAGATTATGAGAGAGCCATTTTGATTAGATAGCATAGAAAGGGCATGCTAACTATATGCTTACACATTATTATATGTGCTTATATACCCAACATTAGATTTCTTATGCAATTTCTCCAATTGTGCTTAAAAAGGTTTTTCAGAGTATCCAAGATGGACTGGAAGTTGGGGGTCATTGTATTGCAAAATGATTGACTGGCAGCTCATTCCAGGGCAGATCCGGTATCCATCTTCACCTCTGTTATAGAGAGGGACTACCAAAGTATTACTGGCTGCCAAGGTTGATCAGTAAAGTGAAAAAAGGAAGAGAGGCTGTAGGGGCATGGCAAAGCTGACAAAAAACGTGAAAACTGAAGAGAAGAAAAATGCAATTAGTAGGAAATAAAAAAATATGGTGCAGTGAAGAGAGTTAGGAAATTCCATTCAGGTTTATAGCTAGGAGCAGAGTCAGACAATCCTTCCCACCCCAGAAGTAATGGCTGAGGCACAAAATCCACATTGAAACTTACAGCAATTAAAACGTTTTTTTTTATATTTAATTATAGGTAAGGATTTACACACCAAATAAAATTAGTGGCGTTTGTAAGTGATCAGACCTTTGACAAAGGAGGAACATGTGGAACATTTCAAGGGGTATGATTATTTTTGCAAGGCACTGTCTGTACAGCTCACACTCTATAAAACTGACAGCAAGTCCCTCAGGTTCACACAACTTGAGTGTAGCTGTCCAGGACTTCTCAAAACTTCATTCACACAACTTAAGGGTTTAAGGGGACAAACAGATAAAACCAATAAGTTTTATTTTTCAGGAACCATGAACTTACGCTCAAGCCGGTCCTCTCTCTCCTTCAAAGCCTTTTCTCGTGCCAGCAATTGCTGTTCCTTTAGTCTGAGCTCAGACAATGTGGGGTCTGGATGGTGCGCCTGCTCCTGTTCTGCAGATTTCCTGACTCTCCTTTCTGATATTCTGTTTTGTTCTTCCGCCACAATGGGCGATACCAGAGGTGTCTGCAGAACCTCTTCAATGGAAGGTCTTAAATAGTCCTGACAAACCAAATCACCATGTGAAACTTCTAAAAGCTGTCTCTAAGAGCATATGAAAATTATTTTAAGAACTAAAGCAAGCATCAACAAATAAGCTGGTACAAATGAAAGATTCTGCAAGTCTTTAACCACTTGCCGACCTGCTTACGTCAATATACGTCGGCAAAGTGGCACTGGTGCGCAAAATGACGTACCCGTACGTCACTGTCATCGGAAGCATGCCCACGGACTATGTTCACTCATTTTTTGCTTATAGCAAAAAAAAATAAAGAAACCGCAGAGGTGATCAAATGCCACCAAAAGAAAGTTCTACTTGTGGGAAAAAACAAAACAAAACAAAAAAAAAAAAATCAATTTTGTTTGGGTACAACGTCGCACAATTGTCAGTTAAAACGATGCAGTGCCATATCACAAAAAAAAAAAAAAAAAGGGCTTGGTCAGGAAGGGGGTAAAATAAGCAAGTGAGTGCCAGGCTGGTCAGATCCCATTAATGCTACAGTAAAATACAAAAATATATGTAACAATTTTCAGATCTAGCATAGGGCTGGAAGCTCTACTATACGGCTTTGTTATAAAGGTAAATCAGCACCAGATCTGCCTAATTTTAGCTACTCTCTACAGAGCATTTGCAGTACAGACTATGTATCCATGTATATCATGGTGCTCCTTTTTAGCAATATTAAAATGAGTAAACTGCTACTTGGGTACTTCTGCCAGGTTACAACTTTGTCATTCCCTCACCTAACTGTATGACAGCGATAGATCAATACACCAGACAAGAGGCTCTAGAAGAGAAAAGTACATGCAGGAACCTACTAGTGCACGCAAGCTGCAGTTATGAGGATAGAATATACCCAATATACTAATACCAGAGTTTTTTTTTTTTTTTTTTTTAAACCAAAATTGGTAGTCTACATCAGTGGTTCTCATCCCTGTGCCTCAAGTACCCCCAACAGGCCATGTTTTGGGAATTTCTTAGATAAAATAGCTGTCCAAAATACCAAGCCATTGACTGATTTCAAGCACCTGCAAACATGGCCTGTTGGGGGTACTTGAGGGCTGAGGTTAAGAACCACTGGCCTACATGACAAACTCTAAGGCAATATAACAAAAGCCAACATCCTTTTAACCACTTGCCTACTGGGCACTTTTAGCCCCTACTTCCTAGGCGAATTTTCAGCTTTCAGCACTGTCACACTTTGAATGACAATTGCGCAGTCATGAAACACTATAACCAAATTAAATTCTTATTCTTTCCACACAAATAGAGCTTTCTTTTGGTGTCATTTAATCAGCACTGGTAGAGCTGCACGATTCTGGAAAAAACAAAAAATGGGCCAACTTTACGATTTAGTTTTTTTAAATTCATGGAAGTGTATTTTTTCCCAAAAAATTGCATTTGAAAGACTGCTGCGCAAATAAATACAGTGTGACATAAAATTATGCAACGATCGCCATTTTATTCTTTAGATTCTCCGATTATCTATATATACAATGTTTGGGGGTCCCAAGTCATTTTCTAGCACAAAATACAGATTTTTTACTTTAGGCAACAAGGGTCAGAAAAAGGTTTAGTCTTTAAGGCTTCATGTACACGGAACAAATTTACAACCACTTCCGAACAATATAACTTGACAGATCGTAATCAATTTAGAAGAGTTTTTTTTTTTTTTTTTTTTTTTTTTTTAATAGCCAAAAATGAAAAAGCCTGTAAACGAAATGTGGCTAAATGCGAGTTACCGCGTTTGGCACTTGAAATGCCTCTAAACTCAGCGTCTGAACCCATTTTTTTTGCGTTAAAAAAGCCTCTAGACTCAACTGCCTAGAAACGACTATAAACAACCCTGTGTACATGTACTGATAAGATAACAGAGGAGAGTTCAGGAGAAGTTGAAAAAAAATGCCCAACTGCTCCTAAGGTGTGGGAGTTTTTCTGCTTTTTACATTGGTGACCTTTTGACCTGTACAAAAATCGCAGTACTTTCTGCCTGAAAACGCTACACTCAGGTGTAAATGGGGCCTAAACGTTCGTTTAGCAGCAGCAGTGTACATGAGGCCTAAGTGGTTAAACGGCCCTCGTTTACAGACACCGAAGTTCATCCCTTTGATCTAAAAAGAACTAAATATTACAATGTTTCCTATTATCTCACCGAGCAAGGTTGATAAACATTTGCTGGATGTTTTTCTTTTTTGATAGCTTTAAGTGAGCAGAGAACGGCTCTGCACTTGTTACATGAATGAATTGTGGAAATGGGAAATGCCGGATTAAGATCGTGAGGGGGGGGGGGGTGTGTTGAATCGAGATCGCATTTTTTTTTTTTTTTTTACTATTAATCGTGCAACTAACCACTGGGTTTATTTTTTGATAAACGAAAAAACACCAAACATTTTAAAAAGGAGAAACCCCTACCCCCCAGCCCCCCACATTTTTAATAGTTTTTGTTACATAGTTTTGCAAACAGGTAATTTTTCTTCTTCACTGATGTGTGCTGATGAGGCTGCACTAATAATCAGGACACCGATAATCAGTGCTTTCGTCATTTACCACTTCCTCCCAGTCTGAATATAGATATCAGATATTCCAACCGCTCACAAGCACAAAACAAGACGATACTTGTTTAGTTGCTGAACATGGACTCTTTATTAGAACCAAAATTACAAGTCCAATATACAGTAAAAAAAGAGGAGGTCCCCCCTCCTGCTCATATTACTCGAACAATACATCTGTAACCAGAAACAGAATTAACATAAGCAAATTAACTAATCCCTTAAAGCAGCCGATGTGACTCCTTGCCCTCCTGAGCATTGTTATGATTAATCAGGATTTCACTACAGGTCAGACTTGTGGTCTCACAAAAGCAGGAGCGAATTACAATTAACAATACAAACAGTGATCCCCCCCTCCTCAGCCTAGTAGGCAACAAACTATAGTAAAAGTAGACTGTCCGGCTCCTACCCAATTCTAGAGGCCAATGTGATCAGCTCTCTCAACTAACATGTTGAGTTCAGAATCAAACAAACCAAGAAAAGTCTTTACATATATCCTGGGAGATATTGGGGATAAATATTACTGTCCAATTTTAAGCAATCAAAGACATACCCTCCCAGTCACCATTTCCAATATGGCATACACAGGGTTCCCAGAGTCTGTGTCCTGGGGGACAAGGACCTGAATCCAAAGTAACACCACCTCAAGGGTCCCCAGGCATACAGCTCACAAAGTGCACTGTTCCCCCAAATGCCAGGGCCCATAAATCGGTAGGCAAGAGGCTAGCATCCAGTCCCCTCCAAAAGCCTCTGTCCCGGGTGAGTCTGTCACAATGTCCCTTTAACACAAGCCGGTTATCGGCTCTTTTCTCCTTTCCTCACACTGTCAGCGTGAAGAAAGAAAAGCGGATAACCGGCTTGTGTTTACATCCATGATCAGCTGTCATTGAACACAGCTGATCACATGGTAAGGGGCCGCTGTGATCGGCCCTTTACCCCAACCTCAAATCACAGAGCACCCCGCCCAACGCGATCATGGGAGGACATCTTATAATGGCCTCCCAGCAAAGTAAGCCTGCGCTGTAGGCATCTTTTGGCTAGAACGCAGGCAGAAAGTGGTAAAAAAAAAGTGCATTTAGAAAAAAATGCTAACAGTTGGGAGTACAGGGTAATTCTAAAGTTGTGATCACCTCCAAATTACATGTCTGTGAATATCTGGGCAGATACTGCTTTCATTCTGCTCTAAAGTACTGGTTGTACTGAACTTCTGACACTTTGCTAATCTTGCAGTTTATTTCATTAAAAAATGAGCACCACTTCCTATTGAGCTGAAGGCCCAATTGCACCATCAATCCCATGGTGTTACTATATTTGTTTTCATCCTGTGGTTTGTGGTTTCCTGCAAAACTTGACAGAACTCACCTTCAGGTTTAACATCTGTGTAATAATTTGGTTCAGTTCTTCTGAATAGCGGTAAGGAATTCGTCGAAACTTCCCTATTTTGATCTTTTCTGCCAACTCTTTCTGATTATAAGCTGTAAACGGTGGCCTAAGGGGGCAAAAAAAAAAAGGCAGGTTACATCAAGATAAACCTGTCTGCCATTTGAAACTTTCAACACAAAAGCTTTGTTCTGCCAGAAAATCGTTATATGTCCAGTCCATAGTAACCGATACCCAATGCCACACCTTGGCAGTACACAGATTTAAAATGTTAAGAATTGTCAGGTTAACAAAGTAAAGAAAGAGGTGATCATTGTGTATTCAGAAACTAATACTAATCAAGGAAGCACTGTATAAGGGTACAGCATAAATCTAATCTTCTCCAAAGTATTACTTACGAAAGAGCACACAGTTCATAGAGAAGACAGCCCAACGACCATATATCAGACTTCTCATTGTAAGACATCCTATTCATCTGCTCCTAGAAAAAAAAAAAAAAAAAAAAAAAAAAAAGAGGATACACTTCAATAGATTAAAATTTCACACAGCATGGAGGTAAAGCTTAAAAACAGAACTTTAGCCAAAATGGGGGGGGGAGTGGCTATCTAGTTTTGATAGGTACCCGATCACCACTTCGAGCAGATGTTTTCCCCTCCAACCCTTTGCGACACATCAAGGGTCCCTGGGAGGCTGTGGGACCATTCACAAATCGCAGTGGGAAGCAGGCTGTAAAGCCACAAGGGGTAAAACATGCCAGTGACCCCTAAGGAGGTAGAGGATAGAGGAAGAGGGTAGAGATAGAGATAGAGAATTAGCTTCTAGGTTTTAGCCCCCATTCACAATAGTGTGACCTGTCATGCGATTGCGTCACATGAAGCCCCACCTTATTTTTGGCTATGGAGCCATTCATATCGGTGCAACTCAGACTTACACGGATTTTGAGATGGTTCCTCAACTATTTTTGGCGCTTTCATGTGCAACTTGCTTGACATCTGTGCATTAAGTTGCACAAACGTCAGCAAGCCACACATGAAATTGCGCTGAAGTAGCAAGATTTCAAAGCCACATTTGGTGTGAAATCGGGGCTTATTGTCAAAGCTTAATTGAACAAGCTGAAGTAAGACTTATGTATTTGTAGCCAACTATAAACTGCTAGGGAGCAGCGAGTGTGGTTTGCTTGAGCACAGAATTTACCGACTAAAGTGTCAGACATGAATAGATCTGCAAACTCAAGGATGGAGAGAAGAGATATTGTTGATGTATCACATGATTAATAGACCAGGAAGTCTGGGCTGCCTCACTTTTGAATTTTATGCTGGCGAGACACTGATCAAATTTCCTGATGAAATTCCACCTTGTGGGTGGCCCCACCAGCACCCTTCTACCCAACATCCCTCGTTTTAGAAATCAAAAAAGTCGGGTGGTATATGGCGGCCAAACAGCGGCTGTATCCAAATAAAGGCGTGGTTCATGTATTTCGACAGCAACCAGTGTGTCTAAAAACAAAATATAAAATGTCTAATCTTATTTTCTAAAAAAAACAACATTACAGAATGTTATTCCATTGAGTGTCTAATTGCCTGCAAGATTCAGGAAGGATTTTCCCCCCTTTTGCCAGAGCAAATGAGACCTAGCTTTAGAATGTTTTTGCATTCCTTGAATGTGTACATATGTCTATGCAACATATGGAATTTTTCGTTTCCGGCACAAGACAAGTTACGACTGGTGCTGTGAAGGTCATAAGAATACAAGGCAAGAAATACTCACAGGCGACATGTAGTAAGGAGTACCAACAAAAGTTTTAGCAAAACTGGTATCATGGTGCAATATTCGAGCTAACCCAAAGTCTCCAAGTTTAACATTCCTCTTGGCATCTAGAAATATGTTGGCTGGTTTCAGGTCTCTATGTAGAACAGTGTGACCCCCGTCACTCCTTTTATGGCAGTCTTTTAAGGCCAAGGCAAGTTGAACAAAAACACATAATATAAATTCTTCTTCTAGGTACTGCCTGGAATATAAAAAAAACACAGCATAAAATTAGAGCAGTTAACACAAGTGTGAATTCATAGAATAGAATTTAGGATTGTAAAACCATACAATTTAAAAAGAGAAGTATGAACTTAAAATTGGGGACCCAAAAAAAAAAAACAAAAAAAAAAAAACACCACACTGAATTTAGATGTTATGGGTCTTCTTATTGCCCAGATTAAAGCCCAACTCTAGCTTTGCCATCAGATCAGTTTGTTGTGGCCATGCTGGCCCAAATAAATCATTTCCACTTCTAAGAAACACAGCTGCTCTCAGCACTACATAAACTGGATGTAGCAGCAGTTATATATTGTATAAAGCCCGGCAGCAGTATGGGGGCTTCCCATGCCCTGAACAAAATCGAGTCAGGTCAAGTGCTGCTCAGCCATTCACAAAAAGCTTTCCTTTGACTAAGGTGGACAGATGTCACGATCTCCACCTCAGCCAATAGAAGCCTTGTATTCAAACTTAAAAATTCAAGGCTTCCTAGGAATGGCTGAGCAACGCTCGCCCTAACTTGATTTCTTTCTGGGGAAAGAAACAGGAGCTCCCCGTGACTCTGCGCTATATGTAGCTGACGTTACATACAGTTTATGCAGTGCTGACAAAGGGCGCATTTCTTAGTGATTGAAATTGTTTGTTTGGGCCAGCTTGTCCACAAAAGTATTTAAAGTAGGTAGCAAAGCTGGAGTTAGGCTTTGAAGACCAACTTTGGACTCAGTGCCCACTCCTCGCTAACCCCTTCCTAGAGGAGTCCCACACATTCTATTTTAGTTACAGTAGCTCTTTTTCAGATGCCTTTAAAATCGGATTTTTTTTTTTTTTTTAACTGGCTGAAGCTTGATGGTTTTATCCTACCACTTCTATAGTCTGATAAATTGCATACAGTTAATACATGCAAGGATACTAGTCAGTATATGACAGCTATAGGGGTGGGGACAAAGTATATAGCAGAACTAATAGCACTCCTGTGCTACAAGCCAAACGAGCTTTGGCTGTACGTCTCCTTTAAGCTCTGTACTCAAAACAGTCAATGTCATAGATGAAGTTAAACATACCTCTCCTTCGTGCATTTTGCAATAAGGCTGGCTAGGTCTCCTCCTTCACAATACTCCATCACAATGTAAAGAGTTGTATTAGTCCGATCAATTATACGGTCGTAGTAGCGAACAATATTTGGATGTTTTAATTCCCGTAACAAGTTGACTTCCGAGACCAGCATCTGCTTCTCGGTCTCACTCATTGTGCCATAGTCAAGCTCTTTCCATACCAATACCTGCAGAGGGGAAAAAAAAAAGAAAAAAAGAATACAAACTGGGCCTATTAATAAAGCAGTGTTGACTTGTTAGTTTGGCTTCTGTTGAATAGACAGGAGTAGACATGGACCAAAATTTGCCCAGTCCCCCCTGAACCAGACGAATTTCGGTATAAGTGTACCGGACTTAAAGGAGCTAGGACAAGTCATATATCATTGCTGGGAGTACAACGGTCAACTTTTATTAAAGCAGTTCAACCCCCCCCCTCCCAAAAAAAACACATAATCACACGCACAGAAAATTCAGCATTGTCCTACTGCAATCTACTGCTTGGGTGCCCAATTAAAACATTTCCAGTAACCCCACTTGGGGAGGGAGTGTTAAAACAAAACAAACTGCCTTTTGAAAGTTAAATCCAACTTTCATCCTAAAGTAGAAGTCATGTTGCCCTGCCTCCAGCTGGGCCAGGAAACTGCTTATGCAGGTAAGGGGCGCTTGTAGATAAACTGCCAAGATTCAATTCATGTATTGGCAGGCTGATCGGATCTACTTGGGTAGAAACAGCATGTCAAACTTCTAGCATGTGATTGTCAGCAGCTATAGCCGCTAGCAATAATCACTGTGCTCTCCCAGAAGGGACAGCTCCCCGCTCCCCCTTGCTGTGAGAACACAATAGCTCTGCAGGAGGGATGCCCCTATCAACACTTACTGTGTTGATGGGGAAATCAAGCAATTTTTTTCCTGCAATTCCTGGTTGCGGTTAAGAAAACTACATCTATGGCCTGCCTAACCCTTTCCACAATTGTGTGCATTATGTAATGTGGTATTTGGGCACTAGGGGTCTCCATAGGACATCTGATGTTGTACCATACATGAGCCAACTTGTTCATTCAAGGCTAGAAGACTTGGTGCGGTCCTTACAAATCATGGAGGTCATACAAAAAACTAGATGGAGTAGTTGTTTTTGTTGTGAGCTATATTTGAATGAAACTGAAGATTTTGTAATCCAAGTTATATTATTAACCTTACTTTCATGTAATAAGCTAAACAAATCTTCTATAAAACTCAGTTTGGTAAAAATTTTGGAAATTGTTCTGGTGTTCATTGAGATATTGATTAATAAAATCTTACTTTTCAAAAGGGGTGTACTCATTTATGCTGAGCACCGTACAATGTTTCCTCTCCCCACCCTCCCTGTGACAGTGGGCGAGGAATCCTCTTCCTTCGTCCACTATCATAATTAAAAACAAAAAACAAACAAAAAAAAAAAAAAACAGTGCAGACGTGCAGGGCTCAACCCACACAGACACATCACTCTTTCAGGGTTCTGCGAATGAACAAAGTCTACCATCAGCCTCCACAGCTGACACTTTTAGTTCTCAACGATGCACTGGTGAGCAGAAGCCTGACATTACACCCGCGATCTGCTGATCCCAAGTGCAATGTCGTACAGGCTGCAGTGTAAAAAAAATTAAAAACGCAGTTATTTTAGCTGCAAAAAGATGTGCATTTATTATTTTTGTAAATAAGGTGAACGTCGCCTTTAAGGGCCCAACCTAAAAAAAGCCCTCCCTTACAGTGGGGCTGTGCCCATATTTGCAAGGGTTAACTGCTTGTTTATGTCTAGGGGGCAGAAAAGCAGTTTTACTTACCCAATCCTCCAGTCTGCAAATGGCGCTACCCCATGATCCAGTGGTGGGCCATTTCTTGAAGGGATCTGGTCCCTTCATCGGTCTTGATGTAAGGAGGGCAGTAAACTGCCAGAGCATGCAGGAGAAGAGGCTGCAGGGACCACTCTAGAAGTGCAGAGGAGCCTGCAGGAGTGGAGGACTGGGTAAGTAAAACTGCTGTACCAAGTACACTAGACAGCAACTAAGTCCACTCTCTGCTGATGTCACAGAAGTCAGTCCAGGCACCGCGTCATCACGACACTGGAAGTCGGGATCCGCCAGGTGCCTGGACTGACACCCCTCTCAGCGAGCCGCTCAGAGTCTGAGCCTGCCACTCCCCGCCCCCTCCACAGCTCAGCGCTCCAGTGAGCGAGGAGGAAGCAGAGTGGAGAGCTGCTAATTGACAGTCAGCAGCTCTCTGCTCGGGGACCCGTCAGAACCGAGCGATCAGCGATGTTCGATTGCTCGGGTTCTCAGTGCAGAGGCGTAAGGGGACCGATCCTGCATCCACATAGGCAAGCATAAATCAGGAAAAAAAAAAAAACCCCAAACCCATACTTCTCTTTTAAGTCCAATTCACAAACGGACCAGAGAGTAAAACATGCGATATTACCACCAGGGTTTCACTCTATTTTTTGACAAATAGCTGGTTGCCAAGGAGCGGGCCGGGAAGCCGGCTGCAGTGTCCTTAACGGATGAATTATCAGCTGTCAGCAGGTTTCTCCCTGACAGCTGAATAAAGTGTACCACACAAAACACACAGCGTGGGGTATGGATGGGATGGTTGGGTCGGGTTTTGCTGAGGCTGGGTATGGCTGAGTGTGGATGGGATGGATGAGTATTGCTGAGTATGGATGGCTGAACATGGATGGATGGAGGAGCATTGCTGAGTATGGATGGCTGAGGATGGCTGAGCATGGATGGCTGAGCATGCATGGATGGCTGAGCATGGATGGCTGAGCATGCATGGATGGCTGAGCATGGATGGCTGAGCATGCATGGATGGCTGAGCATGGATGGCTGAGCATGGATGGCTGAGCATGCATGGATGGCTGAGCATGCATGGATGGCTGAGCATGCATGGATGGCTGAGCATGGATGGCTGAGCATGGATGGCTGAGCATGGATGAGTATTGCTGGGATGGGCACTACACATCCAGCCCACAGTGCTGCAGCACTTAATCTCTCCCCTCTCTGTACCGATCTGTACAGAGAGGGGAGAGAGGAACCAGACGTGACGCTGGTTTGTTTACAAGTGATCACTCTGTCTTTTGACGGCGCGATCACGTGGTAAACGGCCGCTATCAGCGGCCATTTACTGTGATGCCCCGGCGGCATGTGGTTAAATACCACAAAAAAAAAAAAAGTGAATTTTTTTTTTTTGCAAAGACAGAAAAGATAAAAATTTAATTTGGGTACAGTGTTGCATGACCGCGCAATTGTCATTCAAAAGTGTGACAGCTCCGAAAGCTAAAAATTGGCCTGGGCAGGAAGAAGGTAAAAGTGCCCGGTATGCAAGTGGTTAAAATATATATTTTACTCAAATGGTTAAGACATTAACCACTTGCCTTTCACCCCCTCCCTGCCCAGGCCAATTTTCAGCGCCGTCACACTTTAAGCCCAGGTTCACATGGACTGCGAGAATGAAATCATGTGAGTTCAGCTGAACATGCACGCTTTCATTGCCGCGTGTCATGCCCCGACTTCGGGGGCAATTTCAGAGACATCTGTGCGGGTTTCTGCACAGATGTCAATGGAAATTGCACCCTGAAAATCGCCACAAGTAGTACAGAAACTACTTTTGGGAATCTGTGTGGCGCCGCAAATGCCATTGCCACTGATTTGGCATGCAATTTGACATGTCAAATCGCATCAATGTGAAACAGGGCTGAATGACAATTGCGCTGTCATGCAACAATGTACCCCAATAAAAAATTTTTTTTCTTTTTACACACAGCTAGAGCTTTCATTTAGTGGTATTTAATTAAACCTGTTTTTTTTTTTTTTTGCTAAACAAAATGACAAAAGACAAATATTTTGAAAAAAAAATAAAAATAATAATGTTTTAGTTTCTGTTATGTTGTAAATAAGTAATTTTTCTCCTTCACCGATAATGAGGACACTGGATGATCAGTGCTCAGATTATCAGTTTAGATGTCCCCTGTGTGGATTGTCGCTTATCAGCCCTCCTTGTGAGCTGTCAGTGTGAAGGAGAGGAATGCTGATAACCGGCAAATCCTGTTTACACTGTGATTAGACACAGCTGATCATGCGGTAAAGAGCTGCTGTGATTGGCTCTTTACCCCATTCTGTGATCGGGCCGTGGTGGGAAGATGACTGCCGATGCGTGCCGCAGGGGGCGCGCAGGAAGTGCAATCACAGGAGGACATCATATGACACCCTCCTGGCAATGTGCCACCGCGCTGTAGCCCAACCCAAAACATAATAATATCTGGTAATACTTTTGGTACACCTCAAAATTTGTTGTGTTCCTCAAATTATTCTGAAATTTGTCAGACCAGACCACCTTCTTCTATTGCTCTGTGGTCCAGTTCTGAGTCTCACCTGCCCATTGTAGGCACTTTTTGCTGAGGACACGGGTCAGCATGGACACCCTGACCGATCTGCGGCTGCACAGCCCCATACACAACAAACTCCAATGCTCTGTGTGTTCTGACACCTTTCTATCAGAACCGGCATTGACCTATTCAGCAATTGGAGCTCCAGTATCTCTTCTATTGGATCAGACTACACAGGGAAGCCTCTCCATCACTGACCCTTGCCCACCCATGACCCCGTCCCTGGTTTTTCTTCCTTGGACCACTTTTGGTGGCTCCTGACCACTGCAGACCGAGAACATCCCACAAGAGGTGCAGTTTTGGAGGTGCTCTGACCCAGACATCTAATCATTACAATCGGCTCCTTGTCAAAGTCACTCAAATCCTTACACTTGCCTGTTTTTTTCTGCTTTTAACACATCAGCTTCAGGGACAACATGTTCACTTCCAGGCCCAATATATCCCACCCACTTTTAGATGGCATTGTAAGGAGCCAATCAATGTTATCTCCACCTGTCAGTGGTCGTAATGTTCTGTCTGGTAGATGAACAGCCAGCCTCACCCAATCCATAACATTGTCTCCCCCTGATAGACAGCAGTCACAGCGCCCCCTAGTGTCCACCTCAGCTCAGCACCAATACACGTATTGGGAACCCAGACGGACACTCCGGTCTATTCCCACACGGACAGCCCTCCCCGCTACCCCCTCTCACCTTCCCGTCCGCTTTCCTGCGGATTTTCTGGCACTTTCCATACGACCCGGAGCCTATTGTGTACAGCAAGTCATAGTCCTCCACCCGAGACGGCATCTTTCCGCCCGCCGCGTTAACTCTTCACACAGCCGGCCTCCGCTCCCCCCCGGTTCTATACAGCCCGCCGGTAATCCTTCCACCGCCGCGGAACCTCTCTCTCGCCACAACACACCGTTTGAACGGCGTGCTCTCTGCGTCCTGACCGCTGATTGGCTACAGGCCTCACGCTGCTCGTCACCTTATTGGTTAAGGTTCCTATTCCTGCCGCTCGCTGATTGGCCGCTGGGAAAAAGGCACGACGCGACGACGCAGCAGTTGTTGTTAACGTGAACTGGTGGAAGAGGGCGTGGCTGAGCACTGGTATCCTGGGTAACCGACGCGGCGGGAAGGGGGAGCGCGAGCCTTCAAACGGATTCTTCGCGACAGCGGGTCACATGACGCCGCCTGCTCGTCGCTTGGCAACAGCGGTTTCCGGAAGTGATGTACTACTTACTGGACGTGTGAGGGAGGATTCGCCTCGGTGTGGGTGTCATGGGCGGAGAAATCCTTATTACCTCTGATATGTAAACCTGTGTGAGAGTCTGAGGGGCGAGTGCTGGGAGTATTACTGAGTCTCATTCTCCTGCCTTAGTTCCAGTCTAAAGTATAGAATATTGTATAAGTGTGAGCAGTTCTCCTGGGTGGAGGTTCCCTGGAGCTGTGTGAGGGACAACAGGCAAGAATTGAAGCACTTGTAGACCAGACCAGCCTTCTTCTGACATTTGTTTACAAATAAAAATCCATATTTTTTACTAGAAAATTACTTAAAACCCCCAAACATTTTTTTAAATTTATATATATAAATATTTCAGTTGTCATATTTTGACTAACAATTGCGCGGTCATACAACACTGTACACAAACTATATTTTTATCATTTTCTTCCCACAAATAGAGCTTTATTTTGGTGGTATTTGATCACCTCTGCGGTCTTTAGCAAGAAATAAACTAAAAAAAGACCAACATTTTTGAAAAAAAAAAAAAAGTTTTTCTTCATTTCTGTTATAAAATCAAATTTTCTCCTTCACTGACGGGCACTGATATATAGAATTGATGGGCACTGGATAGGCAGTGCTGATGAGGAGCTACTGATTGGCATCTGAGGGGCACAGCAGAAAGGCATTACTGATTGGCACATTTATGGGCACTGACAGGCGTTACTGATGGGGTACCTCTCATGGGGGCTGCGCTGATAATCAATGTGCTGATTATCAGCGCAGACCCCCCCCCCCCCCCCCCCCTCTCTTTTTGACAGGGAGAGACACCAATTGTCTCTCCTTGTCAGCATGAACCGAGAAAAGCCGTTTACCGGCACTTCCTCGTTCACGCTGTGATTGGTCACAGCTGATCACGTGGTGAGGAGCCTCCGTCAGAGGCTCCTTACCACAATCGGAGATGCGGTGCAGAGTGACACGCAGCACCAACGATCGCCCCGCCGGCATGTTATCCTACTGGACGTCATATGACGCCCAGTCAGGATAACAGAACCCCTGCCTGGCCATCATTCTTCTCTAGGCTTGGCGGGAAGTGCCAAAAAATCTCCATAGGCAGTTTTAAAAATGTTTTCAGGTTACCTATTTAGAGTTATATATACACAATAATTCCGCGCTACCACAAAGGGGAATGGACACAGCAGCTAACACAACCAGCAAGTGTAAACAATGTCAAAAAACAAGATAAGTGTAGCGCTAGGAAGAGATCACAAAATGGAGTCTATGGATTAACAGTTCGAAGTTCATAAGTTTAAAAGAACATCCCTGGAGGGAATTAGAAAAGTCCTCTGGAACAAATCTCCACAGGAGTATAAATCATCTGTGAAAGGAGCCCACACACCACCAATAGAAGTGCGAAAGGCTTACCGGACTTGGTGGACCCAACAAGGCATACGCCAGGTAGAGTCAATCAGGCTTGGGTGGTGCTGGGTTGAAGTTGGCCCGGACGGGCAAAGTTGGTGGAGTGGCTACCACATGGCTGTGTTCTTCAAGTGTAATCGGGCCAAAAGATATGAAGTACGGCACCCATAAATCGTATCCGTCAGATCAGCGTTGGAACCAGCAGTATCTCCTCTGCTGCCACTTCCAACAATGTCTCCTCTACTTCCTCCCAACTCACCTTTCACCTATTTAGAGTTAGAGGAGGTCTGATGCTAGAATTATTACTCTCACTCTAACGATCATGGTGCTATCTCACATGTGTGGTTTGAACACTGTTTACATATGTGGGCGCGACTTACGTATGCGTTTGCTTCTGCACATGAGCACAGAGGGATGAGGCGCTTTAAAATTTAATTTTTTACATTTTATTTTTACACTGTTCCTTTTTTTTTTAATCACTTTTAGGCCCCTTTCACACAGGTGCCTCCGTTTGGCAGACTTCGCTTGCTTAGCGGAAGATTGCTCCGCTGATCCCCACTGAGCAGGCAGACAACAAGTCCATCTCCGCTCACTGGGCAGAGCAGAGATGGACACAGTCCCCGCTCTCCTCTATGGGGAAATTGGGTGAAAACAGACCACCTGTGAGTTTTCATCCAATCTGCTAGAAAATAGATGGATGGAAAATAAGACCACCATCCATATGGATTTTGCAGATCAGATAGTGGCAGATTTCAGCAGACATGTCACCACTGACATTCGCCGCTCCATATGGGAGACTGGAGGGTCTGATCAGGTCCGCCTGAAAAACTGACAGGCGGACCTGATCAGACAGCCCGTGTAAAAGGGCCCTTATTCCTATTACAAGGAATTTACACATCCCTTGTAAAAGAAATAAGCACGACAGGTCCTTTTTATTGAGAGATCTGGGGTCAAAAAGAACTCGTATCTCTCATTTACACTTAAAAGAAAGTGTTTTTTTTTACACTGACCAAAAAAAAAAAAAAAAAAATTGTCATCTCTAAGCCTGAGATTCGGAAGTGACATCGGAGGTCACTTCGGTCCTCCAAAGGCGTAGAGCCGAGTGGGGGCTATCTTGCCCTCACTCGACTTCATGCTTAGCCATCGGCTTGACCAGATTGGTTCTGGGCTTATCAATGGCCCCGGTAAGCTCAGAAATGACCAGGAAGCAGCGGGAGGGGGCAGGGAACACCTCTCCCTCCGCCTCTAAAGTGATCCCGCAGTGAACTGTATGGCTGAATTCACATCGCATTCAGACCAAACTCGTGCAGGACCTTTTTTTTTGGTCTACACCAGAATCAGATTGCATGGTTGTTCACACCCATGCAATCCGATTCCTGTATGAATTGACAGTTGAATTGACAGTTCACACTGCGATATGCGAACTGATCTTGGGGTGTCATTAACTTTGTATTGACACGCCCAGTGGTTCGCATATGGCAGTGTCATACGTTTACAGTTAACTGCAGTCCTAGATTGCAGACTGCAGTTAATCCATGGACCTAGAATTATTGCTCTCACCCGACGTTCTCAACGTGTGGCACAATGAAAGTGGAACTATACCCAGCTTGGATGTGATGTCCAGGCTCTCCCTGGTGGCATCTTCGATCATCCGCTTTCAGTGGTTGGACAGGAATGGCATCACTCTCTTAAATGCATGCAGATACCCCTTGATGAAGTCAGAACAGACGAAACATGTAGGGGCGGGGCCTGACACTGGGATTGAGTAGGTGGCATTAAAACACACAGTCCCACTGCAATGAAAGAACTTGCATTGAGATAATGCAAAGATGGTTCACAACACTCCAACAGCGTTTAGAGAGCAGGATTCAGCCAAACTGAGAGCGCCTGTTAAGAGGGGCAGAATGGAGCCTGACCTTCTTGTACCCAATCAGGAAAATGTCCAGGGAAATTGCGAGCCCTATGCCTTACCGTCTCATCAGGAACATTTCCCTGCTGCTAGTTCTGTCTTTACTCTACCCACTTGCAAAACGCGTGCCAAACCTGGCAGCCAGGGCTTTTAAAAAAAAAAAAAAAAAAAAGGCTCTGCCTGACCCAAGATGGCTGCTAGAGCCACATGGGGTGGCAGCATCCAATGGGATCATTTTCCCAGTGACCCAGCAAACCATAAGGAACCATGTTCCTCTCGTCTTCCTCTCCAACTGCAGTGCCGCTACGGAAGGGCAGCATCTGCACTGTAGACAGTAGACACCTGACTACATATAGGATTGCAATTTAGCTGTTATTACCTGAATTAGGCAGACAAGCTTCTTCTTTGTGAAAGTGTCTGGTTTAGTTTCACATCATTAGCAGGGCCTGACTTCATAACCAAGCTTCACCAAGTGCCATTACCCAATTCATTGACAGTCTCATGTGCACAAGTCTCATGCACCCTGCAGCTAACTGAGAAAATCAATATATTGTTCCTATAGTTCTATAAGAACTGCCAGTGTTACCTACCCATCTCCACTGACTAAATGCTAATGGTTGGTCAAGAAGAACATTGGGAATGCATGATCCACTGTTGGTGTCTGGATGCTAGTCTGCCATTGAGGCTTACAGCACCAGTCAACATACTGAATACCTAAATGGAAAGTGCCAAGATGGGTGCTCCAAATGAAAGAAACCCTGGAGCCCACCCCAAAGGATTATGTGTTACAATGCGTAGTATACAATGATAGACCAATAAAGTGACAATATGAAATCCGGTGGTCGAGCAATAACAAAATAAATATTCTTCAAAAATCACACGGTATTTGCCTCTAACACATTTAAAAACAATATAAAGTGCTGTGCATATATATCCAAAAAAAAAAATTCACTGTGTGAGTACCCTGTATGACGTTGTAATACTAAATAAAGTCTAACTTTTACTACTAAATACTACACTATATGGGATTTTATCTCTTCATTCCAACATGATGCTCCCTATGGGCTTGAGGTCTGACTAATTGACAGCACAGCACCTAGGACCCCCCTGCATAGGAGACACCAATAGCGACTGCTGTTCTATGCTGTAACCTCAGTATAGTGAGGTAAGAGGCCACTACCCACTGTTTGAGGATTCCTGCATAATTACAATCTTCCTTTAATACTGCACAGTCACCATTCCTCTGAAGTTATGTCAATTTATCTCATCTGCATGCCATGTTAATGTGATACCACCAAGGAAACATTGAAGCTGGTTTTTGCTGCACTGAGGCACTTTCATTTGAACTGTACTACCTGAATTTTGAGCACCCCCTGCTGGTTGCCGGACACTTTACTGCATGATGCACTTTTGCTTAGATCACTATGGCTATTCATTATAACACTGTATGAGAAAAAATGCTTTATTATCCTGTTTGTTTTGGCATTGATGTTCCCAGTCACATATTTTAGTTACTAATCACGGTTTAATATACTGCATCAATTTTTTGGATATATATGCACAGCACTTTATATTGTTTTTAAATGTGTTAGAGGCAAATACCGTGTGATTTTTGAAGAATATTTATTTTGTTATTGCTCGACCACCGGATTTCATATTGTCACTTTATTGGTCTATCATTGTATACTACGCATTGTAACACATAATCCTTTGGGGTGGGCTCCAGGGTTTTATATATTTTTACTATATAGTCTTCTTTCATTTGGAGCACCCATCTTGGCACTTTCCATTTGCTTATTTACTTAGCACTACACTTATTGTTTAGGATTGCATCAACACCCCGTACTGCAGTACAGGCTGGAACACATATCCAGCATACTCAGCGACTGGATTTGACCTCAGGACTAGCGCGGCACCAACCCCCATTTTTTGTTATTGCCACTTATCAGGGTTTAAGGCTGAACCCCATTCGGTGCAAGCTGCTTCTCCCTATTTTAAACCATACTAGTAGCACTGATTGGTAGCGCAGGAATAACACTCCCCATACTGAATACTTAGTTCAGTTGTCTAAGAACTACGACAATTTGCATGAGAATGATTTCATTAGCATAAAAAAGATCATTGTCTGCTAATGTAATTCCCCCAACAGGATGAAAGTTGCAAGTTGTTTACAATAGTGACAGAGCTTTGTGTGTGTGTGTGTGTGTGTGTGTTTGAGCAGATAGCTCTCTGATAATATTGGTAGGGCGCTATCTGCCCATCCTTCATTTGTTAAAGCATCAGGATCCGTTGAGATACTCAGCCAACGTTAACAATGCCGCACACTGTTATGGCAGGAATACACAATAAGAAAATCGGGCGCAAATTTCCATTCTGCGAACAATCGGCTGAGTTTCTACTCGTTGATGCCCAGCAAGTAATACCCGATATCGATATCGTGAATGAAAAAGACTGATTGAAAAAAATGGAAAAATTGTGTTGTATCGTTTGCAAATGAACGATAGTCTATTTTTTGGTATGACGGTCGTTCGTAAAACATCTCTTGAACATTATCACGCATGAGCGGAACTAGTAGATGAACCCACTTGTACATGAGACGTCAACACTACGTATGAAATCGATTGCTCTTTTAAAGTTTTAATTTGATTGGTTAATGTTGGCAACGATTTCGACCAATAAACGCTGTTTCGTTGGTCGGCAGTCGAGCAATCGGTCGATTTTCTAACTGTGTACTCCTACTACTAAAGCAGGACTTCAGCATTTGCAGGGTGTCTGGGCTTTTGTCCTATGGTGCAGGTATGCCCAACCTACTTACACATCAAGACCCAATTACCCTCTAGTGTGAGCGCCTTCAACAATGAAGTGTCCATGCCCCCGCCGTCGCTCCCAGTCTGTTGACATCCTGTGCTAGAGTGTACGCTGTACTGCAAACACAGCACAGGCAGTGCACACAACATTAAAAAAATGCTAGGAACAAGAGGAAGACATTTTTTTGGCAGAAGAAACTTTGCATGCCATTGGACCGGTGTTATGTCAATCATAAGAGCCGGGCCAAGAGCCAAGACTGCGAGCCAAGCTGAGTACACAGGAGATCCGGCTCTGTTTATTTTGGCAATAACAAGGCTGCAGATGGGCACTGATCATGCTGCAAAGAGGGACAAGACTGCAAATGGGTACTGATCAGGCTGCAATGATGGGAACTGACCCTTATTTTGCTTCAAAATTCTTTATTTAAAATGTACGTTTTTTTCCTGAAACTTCCCTCTTAAAATTAAGGTGTGTGTTATACGCCAATAAATACGGTAATTATGATGATTGATCCGTTTATGACCATAGACACACACTGTCCTGCTGCCTTCTAGCTCTTTAGAATTCCCTCATGTGGGGGCAACAGTGTAATGTTTCCAATAAGTTGGGGTGCAGAATTGTGCTGGTCATTGTGTTTTGAATTCTATGGAAGTGAAAAGCACACCAAGCTAAAGTGAAGTCAGAAATTCTGACTTTGATTTAGCATGGCCCAAACTTGTAATCTCAGAATTTTGACTTTGAAACTCACAATTCTGTAAAAAAAACCCCACATAAATAAAACACCTTATACTTACCTGCTCTGTGTATTGATTTTGCACAGAGCGGTCCCAAACCTCTTCTCAGGTCCCCACTGGTGCTTCCTGGCTCCTGCCCCCATAGCAAGACGCCTGCTATGGGGGAACTTATGCGTGCCCACTCCTGAACTCTGCTCTTTGTGTCCATAAGACCCAGAGAGTGTGGTTTAGCCCCACCCACTCCTCCTTGGCTGCGATTGACAGTAGCGGGAGCCAATTGTGCGTTCATAGATGGCTCTGCTCCCTCCTCCCAGGTTTTGGCCCCTGTGAGGGGAGAGAAAGAGAAAAAACTGCTGCAGACAGGCACAGCATTGGATCAAGATTGGGCTCAGGTAAGTGATTAAAGTGGGCTGGGGGGAGCAGCTTTTGAAAGGTTTATGCAGAAGACGCATTAGGGTTAAAAAACCCTTTTTCACTTAGAAGCACTTTAAATCAAATATGTTGCTGCATATGTACCTGTAAATGCCAAAAATGTGTATTCGGTTTAATAATTATTTGCTGTGTTTAGAGGGCAAGTTTACCTTTGGGGGCATGTTACATGTTCCACAACATGTAACATCATGTTCCCAACTCCTGCAGCCTCTTGCTGATCTAGCCCCCATCCCTATGATAGCAGGCCTGGGATCTTCTCCTAGTACCCGCTGTCACATTTTGAAAAGCACGCAGCTGTGAAGAGCTCCACCCACATGACCGCATCATTCATTCACATTTCCCTGTGAATGAATGAACTACAAATACCGACAGCCTTTCCTGATGAGCGCTCTAGGTAGTTCATTGACTCTTTCTGTCATTGTGTAACTGCCTGCCCCTACGAGGTACAAGCAGACAGATACACTGACAGTCTGCAATAGCCTCAGATGGCACCCGTGATCTGCCCATCGCCTGTGCAATGCTTCACAGGCGCCTAAAAAAAATAAATAAATGCACAATTTTTACCTGCAAAAAAACCATGCATAATGTATTTTTTTTAGAAAGGTGAACTTATCCTTTAAAGTGGAAATACAGGCAAAATAAAGTAAAGTACTGTCTGGCACTAGCAGCTTGCAGTGGTCATCTTCTATTCACAAGGTTTAAAACTTTTTTTTTTGGAAAAAAGAAATGTTGCTGTAACTGCTTTTGAAGTGTTAGCTGGAGTTGTTCTTTAATTAGTTTTGTTTCTTACGTAAAGTCTGTTTAAAACTACATGGCCAACTAAGATTATTACCCTGTCAACAGGTTAACAATTTTTACTGCCAAACACACAGCATTGTCACCTGGGTAGTGGAAGTGAGAAAATAATGGATCTAATGGCAGGATCAACAGGAAATAAAAACAACATATGTATATGAATGTCTGTCACTGTATTATAATTTTATTTTGCCCATATTTTTAATTTGAATAACATCCGCCACTTTCTATTTCAGGTTGACATCGATAAATCAATTAATCTACGGTGTTGTCACCCTTTCCTGAAAACGATGGCACTTTCTGCCATAGTCAGTAGTTATATTGTGATGTTACATTGCTGTTGCTGGAGCGAGCAGTGCAAGTAGAGCAAACATGAGCAATATAGAAAAGGAAAAACTAGTTTTTTTTTAGCAAAAAAAAAAAAAAATTGTCAGCATTCTTGTACCTACAACGCTCTACAAAACAAAGTATTTCTTGGTGAGGGTTTACTTCTTTAATACACAGTTCTGAAAAGCAAGGACGGCAGCTGCTGTAGTTCAGAGTTCTTAAAATGTCCTGTAGATGGCAGCATTGACTATTGTTCATTTTGTGAAACTCATTTATGATCATTTGAGCTCATGAGCTTTGACCATGTCTGACAGTAATATTGTCATGTGTGTTTTTTTCAAACTATTTATTTTTTTAATGTAACAATTTTAAAACAGTTTTGGAATGACTAGCTTTACAGGTCTAGACGTATCCAGAGTGCCTAGTGAAAATTACAGATGGCGCCTAAGGCCCCATTCACACTTGCAATTAGGGCTACAGTGTAAATTCCGTCCACAAGAATCAGAGAATTCCTGCTGTCAGAATGATAGGTGCAGCCACAGCTGTCCGTGGCTGTTCAGATGTAATCAGACATCCACTGATTCCCTTTGGTTAGGGATAGATGGTCATGTCTGGATGCAGACAGAATGGCATCCATGAATGAACATTTTTCCCCAACCACAGCTAAGCGCTGGATGTGCCAACAGCCACAGACAGCTGCATCTGCCATTAGCCTGTCATTGCTTTGTACAGGCCGAGCGGCTGTTGGCAAACACCCGGCTTTCTGGTCACAGGACGCCTGTGATTCTAGCAGCCAGGATTCACACTATAGCCCTAATCACAAATGTGAATGGAGCCTAAAGTGGGGTATACACACTATAAGAAAATCTGGCAAACGTTTGTCCGATTATTCACAGCAAATCGGAACCGATGAAAGAAAATTTGTATGAAAATTCTTATGGATATTCTTGTACGACAAAGGCTTTTTTGTTGTCTATTGTTTCTGATCATGCGCAGTCTTTCTTTTCTGATTTTTCTTGTACGAAAATTGGACGAATACAGTACACATTAAAAACGAAAATCGTTCGTTCTGTTCCCATATGAGAAAAATTTAGAAATTTGTCCCCTCGGGAATTTTCATACAAAAATTGTGTATCGGCTGTCGAACGTTGTGTACACACTAGGGCTGTTACTGATTAAAATTTTTGTGTTCGATTAATCGATTTTTTTTAAATCGGTTAATCTACTAATTTCGATTAATTATAACGCACATACAGATCCAACTACTTTTAGCTGATTTAGCCCCGTTGTTATGGCAACGGCCGAAGCCGGACATAGCAGGGCTTGGCTAGGACGTCACACATCATAAACTCAGCCTCACCGTGCCCATAATCGCAGCCTCACCGTTCCCATAATGCAGTCTCACCATGCCCATAATTGCAGCCTCACTGTAGTCAGTGCCTGTGCCTGGATTACACAGTCTGCGGGCATCTCCCACTGTGTGTCTCAGAGCTGAGTGTAATAACATTGGCCGCGCTGTGAGAAAAGTCCCGCCCTCTTCCTAGATCAGCTCGTGTGATAGACAGAACACTGCGTCTATCACACGAGCTGATCTAGGAGGGCGGGACTGTTCTCACAGCGCAGCCAAAGTTTTCACACTCAGCTCCGAGACACACAGTGGGAGATGCCTGCATACTGTGTAAGACATATAGTGGAGGAGGAGGGAGCGGAGCGCTGCAGCCACAGCTTGGCCCAAAGCGGCCCCAGGGCAGGCAGCCTACCAATCAAAAAAATTAACTAATTAATCGAGGAATTAATCTTTCATTTCCACAGGCCTAGTACACCCTATACGAAAATTCTTGGGACGAAAATATTTGCCAGATTTTCTTATAGTGTGTACGAGCCTTGCCCCATACACATTATTAGATTTTCTGCAGATTTTTGTCTTCAGATTTACCAAAACCATGTAGTGCAAGGGCCTGCCTAATTGCATACAAACTGAAACTCTTAAAGTGGATGTTAACCCACTCTCATCCTTTCTAAACTACTGCCATAGTGGTCATCTATAATGGATATACATGCCTCCTGCATGTATTCTTACCTGTCAAATGTCTTCCCTCTGTCTGTTATGAGACCCAAAAAACTGCTGATTCTGTGGGTGGGCCTGGTGTCTGGAGCTCGGTGGGTGGAGTCGTGATGTCAGTAGATTCCCCGCCCACCTCTATACTCCCCTTGTCAACATGCATTTTCTCCTGTGTGTGTATTTCTTACAGTGAACTTCTGCTGTGATCACAAACATCCAGTCAAAACCTAGAAAAGGTCACCACATGACTTCACCATGCCCAATCATGCTGAGGTGTGGAGCAGCCAATCCTGGGAGAGCTGGAGAAGAAAGGAGAAGGGGATCTGACGTACACAGAATGCCTGGTGCATGAGATATGTATGTAGCACTAACTCTTGGTGGAGCTGCTGGTTTAAAGCGGGCTGTTACCTTCACTCTCGATACCTCTGTTTCACCGGCACCGGGTCTAGGGTCCCGTTGAGTTTACCTCTGGACAATATAAGCACCAAACACTTGAGTATATTTTCCAATGCTTTAATGAACAAGTAATAAAGGAAGTAGCAGGAAAGATGCAGAAGGAAAGTTGCAGGGAAGCTCAAATACCTTTCCTTAGTATCCTTTAGAACATTCTTTGGAATTGAACACTTGTAGTTGAATGCACTCCCCTTGTAGGATTCAATCTTTGCCCGTCTGGATAGGCCTCTCTCACTTGCCTAGCAGCCAGTACGTAGCATAAACAAAAGTCTCTGCCACAGACTTGTTTGGAATAAAACTCCTACAATGCTCTGCCACAGGATGTATTGGTTTGCGATGAATGTCAGACACAGTACTTGAACCTTTAAGCCAACCCGGCAGTACTATGCAGTAAGATTACTTCAGGATACGTCCTCCAACCGAGTCACCAGGCCCCTCTCCAGACCAGCACTACGCATGATCCTTCCACGACGGGTCCTCCCCGGGATCTCCTCGGTTGTCCAGCTTCTTCACTCAGGATAGACAGCTCAGGACCATTCCTCTGCTGCTGTGGTAGGCCCCAGACAGGCTTCTGGGCCCACCCACACGCCGCAGCGACGTGGGCCTCCGGAACGGAGGACCACGAGGTGGTACTCTTAACGCATACCTGTCGGCCAGGAGGGCCAGCAGGTGGCTGAAAACGAACCCCTAAACATGGCGTCTGTCCCATAAATACCCTCTCCCAGAATGCAACTCTGAGGACCACCTCCACCGAGTTGTCTCCGGGACAGAGGAGCACCCATACACTTCAACACGTTGCCTTTCCAACACCGACCCATGGTGACAACGACACCCAGAGAAACCTAGGAAAGCTGGAAGCCGCACACCGGTCTGATAAGTGCTTTTATTGATGAAAAGCTGGATCATAAAAGAACACAAAACACTACAGCAGAAGTGTACAGGGAACAGCTAACGACAACCACCGGCACAGTGTGGAACAACACGCAACTCAGCCAAGTTGAAACAGAGGCAAATCTAACTTCCTCTAACAAGTAACCCACAAGATTTAGCTATCAGCGGTAGATTAAAAAATCTACCAGCGCTACATGTAAATCACCTGTCACTCACAGGAAGGGGGAAGAACTGACTCCTATTTCTCTGTGTGTTTTTATCTCACTGAAAAAAGATAATACGAATGCTCAGAGCTGGATTAACTCTTCGTGGCAAGACTGGGCACAGATGAAATTAAATCCTATACTGTACAAGGTGCAAGCCTTATGCCCCGTACAGACGATCCGATTATCGTACGATCGCATCGAAAGCGGTATTTTTCATCCGATTTTCGGATCGTGTGTACGGGCCATTGATTAAAACATTTTTTTCGGGTTTACATCCACTTACATCCAACAAGAAGCTTTTGAAACTCCATCTGCAGCCACGAGGAATGGTTTTGAAGGTATGTTATCTGGCACATTCAACAGACATTCTGTAAACTGATTACATGTTTGAACGTGCATTCGCCTTAAAGTGAATCTTGTATCAAAGTTCATGAGATTGGAACGCAAACCGGCATTTTTAGATACAATTCTATGCTTGATTATTCTTTGAACAATATACAGTAAGTGTAATTTTAATTGCTTTTTAATAAAAAAACAACAACTATACTACACTCTAGAGAGTGCAAAATTTTGTACAGCTGTGCATGGTATCCAATCAGCTTCTAACTTCAGCTTGTTCAATTAACCACTTGTCGACCAGCCACCGCAGTTATGCTGCGGCAACGTGGCTTGGCTGCGTGAATCTCCTTTCTGGTACGCCAGTTCGTGCACTAGCTTCTGTGGGCAAGCGCACGCCAATTGGCCAGCGGGGGGGGAGCCAAACAGCTAGTCTGATGAGCTCAATGTCCAGCGGCCAGCCGTGATCATTCTCCGCAGAGACAGAAAGGGGATCTGCCTTAGTAAACAAGGCAGATCTCCGTTCTGACGGGATTACACTGAGATCCTGTCTTTCTGCTATGCAGGAACATGGATCTCTGTTATCCCAGGCAGCCCATCCCCCATACAGTTAGTAAACACACCCAGGGAACAGTTAACCCCTTGATTGCCCCCGTTAACCCCTTCCCTGCCAGTGTCATTAGTACAACGTCAGTGCATGTTTTTAGCACTGATCACTGTTATAAATGTCACTGGCAAAAATGTCAGCTGCAATGTTGCAGTCCTGCTAAAAATCACTAATCGCCGCCATTACTAGTAAATAAAAAAATTAATAAAAAATGCCATAAATCTATCCAATATTTTGTAGATGCTATAACTTTTGCACAAAATCAATCAATACACAAATATTTTTATTTTTTAATTTTTTTTTAACCAAAAACGTAGCAGATCACATATTGCCCTAAATTGATGAAGAAATTAAATTTATTTTTATTTTTTTATTGGGTATGTTTTATAGCAGAAAATGAATAGTTCTTTTTCCAAAATTGTCGCTGTTTTTTTGTTTATAGCGCAAATAATAAAAACTGCAGAGGTGATCAAATACAACCAAAAGAAAGCTCTATTTGTGGGAAAAAAAGGACAGCAATTTGATTTGGGTACAGCGTCGCACGACTGCGCAATTGTCAGCTAAAATAACGCAGTGCTGTATCGCAAAAAAATGGCCTGGTCATTAAGAGGGCAAAACTTTCCAGGGCTGAAGTGGTTAAGCTTTGACAAAAAAATTATTTCTATGCAGAGCTGCACTTGATTTCGCACTCTGCAGTTTTAGTAAAAAAAGAAAAACCTCTGACAAATTATTTTATATCTTTCCCTTGTGAAATAAAGTTATATACAGGATCTCTTAAAGGCACAGGAGCACTTTACAGACTATAATCAACTGTCCAAATGCTTAGGATATCTGTGACAGATAGAGGACCGAATCCTATTTGCACCCGGGCTGTGAAGGCTGCACTGTCAAAGGTGTGTCAGCAGGCGAGCAGAGAGATAACATCATCTCTCACAGCCGGCCCCGTATCTCCTCTGTTCCACCTCACAGCCGGGCTGCGAACGCTACACTGTCGGAGCTGCGGCGGGTGAGCAGAGAGATGACATCTCTCACCGCCCACCCTGCATCACCACTGTTCCGGAACCCACCACGGCACCAAGGCCTGCCTCTCTGCTCAATGGACCAGTGCGCACGTCTGTGCTGCCACCAATGCAGTGACAATCAGCATCTGGTGGCAAGTGACAATCCGTGTCTGGTGGCAGGCGATAGTGGCAAGTGACAAGCTGCATCTGGTGGCAGGCGACGTGGCATTTGACAATCCGAATCTGGTGGCAAGCGATACAGCAAGTGACACACACAAGTGACATGCCTCCCACAGATTCTGCATTATAGTGAGTTGAACTATTTAATTTTATATTACAATATAATACTCTTCAATCATCCCGACACCATATCAACCATGGTGTCGTGATGATTAAAGCACTAACACCAGCTATTGCCCTGACAAAACACCCATCCCCCGGTCCTTGGCACAATTTTCTTCCAGGAAGCCGCCCCCCCCCCCGGTGCAAAAAAGGTTGGGGACCACTGGAGTACATGATACTCATTTTGAGGATACACTAAGGGTCGGTTCACACTGGGACGACTTGGGATCCGACTTGTATGCCCTCAAGTCGCCCCAGAAAGAGATTCACATTAAAGTGAATGGGAGCGTCTTAATAGACACTACTGAAGTCGCTCCGACTTCAGAGCGTACTCCCTGTACTACTTGGATCCGACTTCGTAGGCGACCTGTACCATAGAAATCAATGGAAGTCGCCTCCAAGTCGGATCTCTCTCTCAAAGTCAAGCGACTTTGCAGGGAAAACCCCTCCCTCCCAGAGAGCTGATTGTCCTGTGATTGGCCACAGCCGAAGTCGCCTGTCCTGGAGGCGACTTGAAGTGGCGTTGTAATTTGCTAAAGTCGTGCTGAAGTCGCGTTGAAGTCGCCGTGCAAAGTCGCATTGAAGTCGTGTTGCCCCTGTGTGAATCGAGCCTTACCAAGAGCGTTTTTGACATTCTTTGAGAAAAGAGGTCATGTATTTCTGGTGAGTGCGGAGTGTTTCTATCTGGGAGAAGAGGAAGAGGACTGTTTTTTAGTTGGATGTCACTTCTTTTCCAACACTTAATCACTTTTTGGCCTTTCGATTTTACAGCAAGCGCTTTACTGGGATTTCTTGATGAACTTTGATACACATATGAATTTGTGAATTATTTGATTTGCAGAATGCACTTTGATTGGGGCTTTCATGGACTTTAAAAGCACGTGTTCATTTGTGATTTAGGTGTTTTGTATGAGACCAGCTTCTCTTATATACAGTGCCTTGAAAAAGTATTCACACCCCTTGAAATCTTCCAAATTTTGGCATGTTACAACCAAAAACGTAAAAGTATTTTATGTGATTTTTTTGTGATCGACCAACACAAATCCAGCAGGTATATCACTACCTACACCCCACCCTGCACTTTTTGTCACCCTATTTTCACCTTTTTTCCTCCATGTATCCCTATTTTCTCTGTATTTGACAGTGCTGCCGGGTGTATCATATACAATACTTTTAATTATCTTACAGATTTACTGGCCACTATTGGCACAATACCCAATATACTACATTTGTTCCCTGGTTGGGGACGTTTTCGGTGTGGGCCTGTTACTTATGGGCGGACTTCTATACCTCAGCTCCCGGGGAGGCTTGATATGGTGACCCCTGCACACCGGGATTATTCGGAGTTCAGTGTTCCAATGGGATGTAAGTCTGCGGATTTGACCATCTCTATGCTCTATATATATCTTTTTACATATAATACTTTCCATATCATGGGCCCCATTTTTTGATTTAGAACATCTCCATTATTTACAGATATTCAATATCCGCTCCTGATGAGTCGGCTTACCGACGAAACGCGTCGAGCTTTTGAGGATGTAACCCCTCACATTTCCACCAAGATTTTTATGAATTTTACTGTATATTACAAGTTATACTCATGAAATATGTATTATTTCCCCTTGTTATGGCAATTATGTTCTACACTCTGTTTATATGTATGTAATTTACTTCCCAAGATGTCTGCATATGCACTGAGCAATTTTTTGTTATATATAACGTTACGCAACTTGATACTCATGTACATTAAAAATATTTATCTTTACTCTCAAATTTGTGTTTGAACCTGCCTCATTTAAAGTCCCATACTCTTTTATTATTTTTTGAATTTATAATTAGGGATGGAGGCGCACTACCCCCCTTACCTTGTGCGCTTCATTTAAAGTCCCAGTATATGGAGATATACATTCCCCCCTCTGTTGTATGTTGAAACCGGGATGGAGGCAGAGTTCCTACACAATGGGTAGTATGTAGCTACCCCTTTTATACTCGTATATCTACCCGAGGGTTTGATGGGACCTTATAATCCCCAACCTCTGGATGTTATGTACTATTTTTTATGCACTTGCGATACGTGGGGTTTTAGATATTCCCCCCCCCCCCCCCTTCTTTGTACCAACTTATGCTCCACAGTCTTTTCATCCCTAGTGGATATTGTTCATCGTGCCTGCTTTGCTTTGGTTGCCTTTGTCTTCCATTTCCCGGGAGCTGCGATTCGCATCAGGCGCCGCCCCTTGCCGCCCTTGCTATTCACGGGTGTCATGGGGACGGCTAGCCTCGTGCGTATCGACGCCACGCATTCCGCACCAGTGACGTCCTTAGTTGGCGCCGTCTGGTTTCGCGGTTTCTCCATCTGGCTGATACATTGGCGGGATTAGGTCTGGCGTCATTGGCGGGCAGACGCTTCCCGCCCGTCATCACGCTTGCGTGACGTTGGTATTGTCTGCCCTATTTGACCGGCCCACCTGGGAGTCCCCATTTACAACTGACCAGATGACCGGCTTGCACTGCTTGATTTACTGCACATGGTACAACCTATACCTGGTACTACAGGGTAATTCTATATGTTACGGCTTGTCTATATTCTACTTTTTCACCTTTTTTTTCACTCTACACTTGTATCGTTGTCTCATGAACATCACCTACTAGGTTTCTTCTCTGTAAGCACGCTTCCAGTGTTTGCTTACTTACTATTTCAGAATTCTCACTGGTCCCTTTTACATCCCACCTTTATCTCTGCTTTGCACACTATCCAGCAGGTATATCACTACCTACACCCCACCCTGCACTTTTTGTCACCCTATTTTCACCTTTTTTCCTCCATGTATCCCTATTTTCTCTGTATTTGACAGTGCTGCCGGGTGTATCATATACAATACTTTTAATTATCTTACAGATTTACTGGCCACTATTGGCACAATACCCAATATACTACATTTGTTCCCTGGTTGGGGACGTTTTCGGTGTGGGCCTGTTACTTATGGGCGGACTTCTATACCTCAGCTCCCGGGGAGGCTTGATATGGTGACCCCTGCACACCGGGATTATTCGGAGTTCAGTGTTCCAATGGGATGTAAGTCTGCGGATTTGACCATCTCTATGCTCTATATATATCTTTTTACATATAATACTTTCCATATCATGGGCCCCATTTTTTGATTTAGAACATCTCCATTATTTACAGATATTCAATATCCGCTCCTGATGAGTCGGCTTACCGACGAAACGCGTCGAGCTTTTGAGGATGTAACCCCTCACATTTCCACCAAGATTTTTATGAATTTTACTGTATATTACAAGTTATACTCATGAAATATGTATTATTTCCCCTTGTTATGGCAATTATGTTCTACACTCTGTTTATATGTATGTAATTTACTTCCCAAGATGTCTGCATATGCACTGAGCAATTTTTTGTTATATATAACGTTACGCAACTTGATACTCATGTACATTAAAAATATTTATCTTTACTCTCAAATTTGTGTTTGAACCTGCCTCATTTAAAGTCCCATACTCTATTATTTTTTGAATTTATAATTAGGGATGGAGGCGCACTACCCCCCTTACCTTGTGCGCTTCATTTAAAGTCCCAGTATATGGAGATATACATTCCCCCCTCTGTTGTATGTTGAAACCGGGATGGAGGCAGAGTTCCTACACAATGGGTAGTATGTAGCTACCCCTTTTATACTCGTATATCTACCCGAGGGTTTGATGGGACCTTATAATCCCCAACCTCTGGATGTTATGTACTATTTTTTATGCACTTGCGATACGTGGGGTTTTAGATATTTCCCCCCCCCCCCCCTTCTTTGTACCAACTTATGCTCCACAGTCTTTTCATCCCTAGTGGATATTGTTCATCGTGCCTGCTTTGCTTTGGTTGCCTTTGTCTTCCATTTCCCGGGAGCTGCGATTCGCATCAGGCGCCGCCCCCTGCCGCCCTTGCTATTCACGGGTGTCATGGGGACGGCTAGCCTCGTGCGTATCGACGCCACGCATTCCGCACCAGTGACGTCCTTAGTTGGCGCCGTCTGGTTTCGCGGTTTCTCCATCTGGCTGATACATTGGCGGGATTAGGTCTGGCGTCATTGGCGGGCAGACGCTTCCCGCCCGTCATCACGCTTGCGTGACGTTGGTATTGTCTGCCCTATTTGACCGGCCCACCTGGGAGTCCCCATTTACAACTGACCAGATGACCGGCTTGCACTGCTTGATTTACTGCACATGGTACAACCTATACCTGGTACTACAGGGTAATTCTATATGTTACGGCTTGTCTATATTCTACTTTTTCACCTTTTTTTTCACTCTACACTTGTATCGTTGTCTCATGAACATCACCTACTAGGTTTCTTCTCTGTAAGCACGCTTCCAGTGTTTGCTTACTTACTATTTCAGAATTCTCACTGGTCCCTTTTACATCCCACCTTTATCTCTGCTTTGCACACTATCCAGCAGGTATATCACTACCTACACCCCACCCTGCACTTTTTGTCACCCTATTTTCACCTTTTTTCCTCCATGTATCCCTATTTTCTCTGTATTTGACAGTGCTGCCGGGTGTATCATATACAATACTTTTAATTATCTTACAGATTTACTGGCCACTATTGGCACAATACCCAATATACTACATTTGTTCCCTGGTTGGGGACGTTTTCGGTGTGGGCCTGTTACTTATGGGCGGACTTCTATACCTCAGCTCCCGGGGAGGCTTGATATGGTGACCCCTGCACACCGGGATTATTCGGAGTTCAGTGTTCCAATGGGATGTAAGTCTGCGGATTTGACCATCTCTATGCTCTATATATATCTTTTTACATATAATACTTTCCATATCATGGGCCCCATTTTTTGATTTAGAACATCTCCATTATTTACAGATATTCAATATCCGCTCCTGATGAGTCGGCTTACCGACGAAACGTGTCGAGCTTTTGAGGATGTAACCCCTCACATTTCCACCAAGATTTTTATGAATTTTACTGTATATTACAAGTTATACTCATGAAATATGTATTATTTCCCCTTGTTATGGCAATTATGTTCTACACTCTGTTTATATGTATGTAATTTACTTCCCAAGATGTCTGCATATGCACTGAGCAATTTTTTGTTATATATAACGTTACGCAACTTGATACTCATGTACATTAAAAATATTTATCTTTACTCTCAAATTTGTGTTTGAACCTGCCTCATTTAAAGTCCCATACTCTTTTATTATTTTTTGAATTTATAATTAGGGATGGAGGCGCACTACCCCCCTTACCTTGTGCGCTTCATTTAAAGTCCCAGTATATGGAGATATACATTCCCCCCTCTGTTGTATGTTGAAACCGGGATGGAGGCAGAGTTCCTACACAATGGGTAGTATGTAGCTACCCCTTTTATACTCGTATATCTACCCGAGGGTTTGATGGGACCTTATAATCCCCAACCTCTGGATGTTATGTACTATTTTTTATGCACTTGCGATACGTGGGGTTTTAGATATTTCCCCCCCCCCCTTCTTTGTACCAACTTATGCTCCACAGTCTTTTCATCCCTAGTGGATATTGTTCATCGTGCCTGCTTTGCTTTGGTTGCCTTTGTCTTCCATTTCCCGGGAGCTGCGATTCGCATCAGGCGCCGCCCCTTGCCGCCCTTGCTATTCACGGGTGTCATGGGGACGGCTAGCCTCGTGCGTATCGACGCCACGCATTCCGCACCAGTGACGTCCTTAGTTGGCGCCGTCTGGTTTCGCGGTTTCTCCATCTGGCTGATACATTGGCGGGATTAGGTCTGGCGTCATTGGCGGGCAGACGCTTCCCGCCCGTCATCACGCTTGCGTGATGTTGGTATTGTCTGCCCTATTTGACCGGCCCACCTGGGAGTCCCCATTTACAACTGACCAGATGACCGGCTTGCACTGCTTGATTTACTGCACATGGTACAACCTATACCTGGTACTACAGGGTAATTCTATATGTTACGGCTTGTCTATATTCTACTTTTTCACCTTTTTTTTCACTCTACACTTGTATCGTTGTCTCATGAACATCACCTACTAGGTTTCTTCTCTGTAAGCACGCTTCCAGTGTTTGCTTACTTACTATTTCAGAATTCTCACTGGTCCCTTTTACATCCCACCTTTATCTCTGCTTTGCACACTATCCAGCAGGTATATCACTACCTACACCCCACCCTGCACTTTTTGTCACCCTATTTTCACCTTTTTTCCTCCATGTATCCCTATTTTCTCTGTATTTGACAGTGCTGCCGGGTGTATCATATACAATACTTTTAATTATCTTACAGATTTACTGGCCACTATTGGCACAATACCCAATATACTACATTTGTTCCCTGGTTGGGGATGTTTTCGGTGTGGGCCTGTTACTTATGGGCGGACTTCTATACCTCAGCTCCCGGGGAGGCTTGATATGTGACCCCTGCACACCGGGATTATTCGGAGTTCAGTGTTCCAATGGGATGTAAGTCTGCGGATTTGACCATCTCTATGCTCTATATATATCTTTTTACATATAATACTTTCCATATCATGGGCCCCATTTTTTGATTTAGAACATCTCCATTATTTACAGATATTCAATATCCGCTCCTGATGAGTCGGCTTACCGACGAAACGCGTCGAGCTTTTGAGGATGTAACCCCTCACATTTCCACCAAGATTTTTATGAATTTTACTGTATATTACAAGTTATACTCATGAAATATGTATTATTTCCCTTTGTTATGGCAATTATGTTCTACACTCTGTTTATATGTATGTAATTTACTTCCCAAGATGTCTGCATATGCACTGAGCAATTTTTTGTTATATATAACGTTACGCAACTTGATACTCATGTACATTAAAAATATTTATCTTTACTCTCAAATTTGTGTTTGAACCTGCCTCATTTAAAGTCCCATACTCTTTTATTATTTTTTGGACCAACACAAAGTGGCACATAATTGTGAAGTTGAAGGAAAATGATAAACGGTTTCCCAAATATTTTAGAAATAAATATCTGAAAAGTGTGGCGTGTATTTGTAATCAGCCTGATACCCCCAACTAAAATCTAGTGTAAACCAATTGCCTGCAGACGTCACCTAATTAGTAAACAGAGTCCACCTGTGTGTAATTTAATCTCAGTATAAATACAGCTATTCTGTGAAGCTCTCCAAGGTTTGTTACAGAACCTTCCTGAACAAACAGCATCATGAAGGTCAAGGAACACACCAGACAGGTCAGGGATAAAGTTGTGGAGAAGTTTAAAGCAGGGTAAGATTATAAAAAAATATCCCAAGCTTTGAACATCTCACAGAGCACTGTTCAATCCATCATCCGAAAATGGAAAGAGTATGGCACAGCTGCAAACCTACCAAGACAAGGCCAGCCATCTAAACTGACAGGCTGGGCAAGGAGAGCATTAATCAGAGAAGCAGCCAAGAGGCCCATGGTAACTCTTGAGGAGCAGCAGAGATCCACAGCTCAGGTGGGAGAATCTGTCCACAGGACAACTATTAGTCGTTCGCTCCACAAATCTCGCCTTAATGGAGGAGTGGCAAGAAGAAAGCCATTGTTGAAAGAAAGCCATAAGAAGTACCGTTTGCAAGAAGTCATGTGGGGGACACCGCAAACATGTGGAAGAAGTTGCTCTGGTCAGATGAGACCAAAATTTAACTTTTTGGCCCAAAAGCAAAACCCAATGTGTGGCAGAAAACTAACACTGCACATCACCCTGAACACACCATCCCCACCATGAAACATTGTGGTGGCAGCATCATTTTGTAGGAATGCTTTTCTTCAGCATGGACAGGGAAGCTGGTCAGAGATGATGGAAAGATGGATGGAGCTAAATACAGGGAAATCTTAGAAAAAAACCTGTTGGAGTCTGCAAAAGACTTGAGACTGGGGCGGAAGTTCACCTTCCAGCGGGACAACGTCCCTAAACATACAGCCAGAGCTACAATGGAATGGTTTATATCAAAGCATATTCATGTGTTAGAATGGCTCAGTCAAAGTCCAGACCTAAATCCCACTCAGAATCTGTGGCAAGACTTGAAAATTGCTGTTCACAGACGTTCTCCATCCAATCTGACAGAGCTTGAGCTATTTTGCAAAGAAGAATGGACACAAATGCAACTCTCTAGATGTGCAAAGCTGGTAGAGACATCCCCAAAAAGACATATATAAATTGCAGCAAACGGTGGTTCTACAAAAGTATTGAGGGGGCTGAATACAAATGCACGCCACACTTTTCAAATATTTATTTGTAAAAAAAATTGAGAAACCATTTTTTGTTTTCCTTCCACTTCAGAATTATGTGCCTCTTTGTGTTGGTGTATCACATAAAATCCAATAAAATAAATTGACGTTTTTGGTTGTAACATGACAAAATGTGGAAAATATCAAGGCACTGTAATGTCTGAAACAATTTAGCTTTTTAAGCTTGAAGACGCGCAGCTCTTTTTATGGTTTTGTGCTATTAGTATTGCAAAATTACAAAATTTATTTTGTGCAGGTTTATTATTGTTTTTAAGCTGAAGTTAGAAGCCGATTGGCTACTATGCACAGCTGCAGCAGATTCTATGTGACCCCAGTTTTATTAAAACTCCCCCTTTATGTCTTAGGATGACAACGTCACTCACAGTACTGTATCTCTGTAGGTGAAGTGTGGTCACCCTATGACAGGAAGTGTGCTGGAGCTACACACCTCCTCCCGCCTTTTAGCTCCCTAAAATTGGGAGGGGGAAGGGGGGGGGGTGTTCATAGAGAGAACAATGCTAAATATTCTAAATATTCAATATATGGAGGATAAAAAGAGAGAAAAAAACCTCAATTGATTAGGAACCACAACATGCATATAAAAGCCACAAGGTGGCAGTAAATTCTCATCATCAGGAACATAGTGACATTTCCTAATCTAAGCCATTAAGTTGGCCCGTGTCCAAGGCTAAAGATAAGGAAGTCATATACACACTATAAAATGGGTCTGTCAATATGGTTATTGTCATCTAAAAGTTAACATTTACAATACAGACGGAAGCTCCTCGCACTTTGCCCAGTAACGTGGAAAGATTTGTCATCATCTGAAATGATGGTGGGGCAACTCTAATTGTTAGCTGGAAGTGTGGTGAAAATGTATTAGTAATATGCCGCTTGTTTGCTGTATGAAGAAGAGCTGAACATAATAAAAATATTGATTGTATAAGATCCTAACACCTGTAAGTTTTCATTGCTGCATCCCCCACAGAGGAAATTCACCCTTCCCATTGTTCCTGGTGACCATTGTTGTTGGTCCAGAAAGTGAGGAGAAATGCAACATTTTTGAGTTGCCACAGAAAAAAATAATAGAGAGGACATCTTTCAAAAGTAGAAAAAAACATTCCAAGAGGTAATATCTCAATTTGGAGAGAATCAGAAGAGAGGTCACTCCAAGGGCAGGATCCAAATCAGGTGCCAACATCCCAGTATATACTCTATTATAGAGTACAAATGGGTAAATTAGACGTTAAGGGCACCAACAGAAAAATACACCAATGTAACTCTTCTTCAAAGGACAGAGATGGAACAGCTCAATGAATGAAAGATTAATGATCAAATGGAAGATTAATATATTGATACACAATAAGATCATAAATGCCCTGCACATAGATAAAGGGTAACTCCACTTTCGTTGGCAAAAGCAAATAAAAAAAAAAATATAGCATATACAATTGCGACTCAAGTCATAATATTGAATGTTACTAAAAATGACCTTTCCTTTTCAATCTGCAGTGCTGTCATTTTCTGTAAAATGTAATGCAATATGGCTACCTTGAGGCGTTCTGTACACAGATGGCGTACAGAACTCCACCCAGAAAGGAAATTTCCTGCTTGTGTGATTGGCTTACGGATTTTCCCAGAGGTCTGCACTAAGATACAAGTCAGATTTTGAGCATCCTCTGCAACAAAAATGTCATTTTTGGTGAGATAGTCCCAAAGTGAAATCACATCTAAAAAGGGATGAGATCCTGCCACTTTCCCCATTAGATCCCTGCAAGTGCAGCAGCTGATTGGTACTTATAAAAACACTCCTATACAAATTCACTTTGCACATGGACACAGGCAAACCGCTATTTCTTCAGAATAACAAAAAGTAGGAATTCTGCAACACAGTTTGTTAAAATCCCTGCAATGTACATAGATCACGGAATGTTTTTTTCTCAACAAAGGTGGACAAAAACAAAACAAACTCTAAATGTAATCATCCAGTGCCCTGGTGGACAAGTTTCCATTAGGACTCTGTCATGGCTGAGATACATCAAAATATTATATTTTTCATATAGCCTGCAGTTGAAGAGTCATCACTTCAGGAGAGCGTCCCCACAACAGAACAGGCTGATTAAATCATCACTCCAGGAGAGCTAGAAAATGAGTGGCCTCACAAAGCAATATAAGGTATATACACATTCTTTGGAGAATGTACCATCATGTACCCCCCCTTCCCCCCTCCCCCCCTTCCTTCTTCCTTCCCCCGTTCTTATCACCTTCACTTCTTCCAACCACTCCCCATACTCTTTCCTTTTTGGTTCCCCTTTTTTATGGTTCACCCCACTTAATTATCCTCTCACTGTGGCGTGTGTCCATCACCCCCTCACACTCGTATTCTTTTATGACTTTGGGCATTTGCCTGACATTATCCATCCTCCACACTGTTTTTACCCAGATGCTAATTAGCTGGATAATGCTTACACCTCCTTCCCAATCACCGTGGGAAACCTCTCCGGGTCGCTTTACGCTGTGCACCAACCAAGACATGGGTAAGATGTTCCACATAATTATTACTTGCTTATTCTTTCCCCATTTTTTTGATTGTGTAAACATTGTCCAATTTGTTATTTCTATATTATTGTATTTCTATTTTCATTTTCACAGATGTATTTCCTGATGAAGCGGTAATACCACGAAACTAGTAGAAATACTGAAACACCATGTCATCTGCGTTTCTTTTAGTGGAAATTGTTGTTTTTGTCATTTTGTACTAATAAATTTTGGATATTTTTATCAATGTTCTGTAGTACCTATGTGCACTTTCTTTATATGTACCGCGATAGTCCACTTGCCCTTTTTCTATGGTGAGTTTGGGGTGGGACCCATACTCCAGGAGAGCTGTAGTCATAGGCATGCGCACAGGGTGTGCCAGGTGTGCCTAGGCACACCCTAATCACCCTGTGTGGTGCAGATTCTCTCTGTTTAGACCCCTAAACACCAAATTTAACGGAGCTCCTAAGCAAATTGTAATAAAAAAAAATTAAACAGTAAAAAATAATACAAATAAAAACTACTGACACTGTCCACTGCCTTACTGACACCAGTCTCTGCCCTTGTGACACTGTCCATTGCTCTACTGACACTGCCAATATGTATACACATGCACACACACACACAGGCATGTGTGTTTGAGCTTTGGGGTGCACACCCTAATGCAATAGGCTGGGCACACCTATGGCTGTAGTCAAGAGACAAAACTTATGTTGAAACAGAGTAAACTTGAATAATAATGCTACCTTACACGAAACCAGCTGACAATGGTCACATTTGTGTTTTCAGATCCAAGTAACAAAGCCTTTAATTAAAGGAAAAGCTTGAGTAAATAACCCCATTGTTTCAAAGGGTGAGATTGCCTTCCCCAATAAGAACCCAATGTTGACTCAGTTTTCCCTCAGACAATGACTGAGATACAAGGTTAATGATACATCAGAATGACAACAGGCACAAATATCTGAACAGTCGATAATGAATATGTGTCTAATGTGCCTGAAAGGAGGAATTGTTTGGACAGCCAAACTCAATCCTCATTGAGCCTGTCCATGGTTCATCTCAAATGCTTTAGGACAGGGATATGCAATTAGTGGACCTCCAGCTGTTGAAAAACTACAAGTCCCATCATGCCTCTGCCTCTGAGTGTCATGCTTGTGGCTGTCAGAGTCTTGCTATGCCTCATGGGACTTGTAGTTCTGCAACAGCTGGAGGTCCGCTAATTGCATATCCCTGCTTTAGGAAAACACTTAAAACCTGTATACATGTGGTATTGTATATATATGTGATTATAAGAAATTCAAAATTCTATATTAGATTCCATGTCACAGGTACAACCATGATTTTAGTATCCACTGGCCCAATGAGTAATCTATCATAGAAAGTAGAAATATAATATTTTAATACAGAACAAATTAAGAATTGTGTAAAGATACCCATCATTGTTAAAAAGACATATAAATCATGACCACATCTACATAAAAATACCCATATAGCATGTGTTGTCCCAAAATAAATAGGTCTTCACAGAATATGCAGGAGTCATACATTTACCCATATTGACAATCATTTTGTGTCATAGATTTATTGGAATTATACTGAGTGTATTGTATATTGTATCAGTTGCCAGAGTCCCTGAATAATATAGATATATATTCATCAGCCCCAATATATGTGTAGATGCCCATCATGAAAGAGAACATATTTTCTTTTAACAAATAGTTTAGAATACATTCTCTGTCCTCAGACACACCTAGTGGCTGAAGATGATATTACCTGAGCTTGCCAGGTAAATCAGAGTTCTCCAACCAATGGAGAATAAGCCAAACCTTCTGGACTCAGCTTATAATTTTATGGGCTTATTGTCCCAGATGGTATAAAGGATGTGAGGGCCATAGAGAGGGATCACAGACCCACACGCCGGATACACCCCCTAGACGATCAAGAGGCCTGCTGATAATTGACCACTCCCCATCTTGCTGGAAATTGTTACTGGAGCCACTCAAAGTACTTATAATTTGTCGGATATCTTCCCCTTTTAAACTATTGGTAAGATAAAGACCATACAAATATTAATCAATTTTTTTCTCTCAAAGTTGAAGGGATTGTATTTTGCCGTTTAAGTGGTAACCTTATGTACAGTGTGTAGGGTAGTCTTATAAGTAAGCATTTGCCCATATTGATTGTCTAGGCTGTGTGTATTGAAGCCATGTTTGGGGGAATTCAGATATAAACCCGTATTTACAACAATTTAAATTACTGTGGTCCCAGGGAAAATATTCATCGCCCCATTCAATTTAGTAGCTCTGTTAGATTTTGTCAATTTGAAAGAAATATTAATCCATCTGTTGACTCTGCGAGACATACTTTGGATTCCTTCCGTCCGGAGAAATTCAGAGGATTGTTTCCCCGAGCGACAAGGGGATATTGTGTTCTTGAACGTAAGGCGTGATTACCGCAAATATTTTTTTTTTAACACAACCATTTGGGCTCTCTGAGTTATTTGTATATATTAAGAAAAATAGTTTTATTGCCGTGTTGATGTTTTTGATAATGTGTGTGTAAAATATTGATCACCAGAAATCCCGGTTCTGTATGAAATTATTAATTAACAAGTATAGTTACACAAAGTCAAATTATTTACTTATTCATTTTACTGGGAGATATTTATGCATTGGTAAGAATTCCCCAAAGATTCATGAACTCAGGAATTTATTGTGGTATGTACTGATTACCTGAACAAAGTTCACAATTTTACCGTAAGGTTGGAGGCACTGAAAAAAACACACACTGAGATTTTAATTCAAATTCCCCATATATATTATTAAGATTCCATACCACACTCACAACAACTTGGACTTGCCCCTGGCTCTCTGCTGGTTACCATGGCTATCTGAAGAGCAAACAGTCACTCCGAGATGGCCACTATCCGCTGATATCATATGGAGCAGGATGACGTCACTGTCATCTTCCTAAAAGGGATCTGTGATTTAGAACTACAGTGGAAACAATTCATTTAAGGCCAAGGGGGAAATCTTCAATTTCATATATTTCGGAATTTTGCATTTGATTTGCTTCCATGTCATTCTATGTATATTTTCATTATCCTGTATATTATCCAAAGCCAGAGGAGAATTGCACCACATATTGCAAGTGTTCAAGGACATTTACAATTTTTACAAACATTAAACCCATCTAAAACCCTCAAAAAAGTTTTATATATTGCAGCTTACCTGTGCTTAGATGTGGTGGCTGCATTAGTATTTTTTCTACGCTTCTTTCCTTTTTTTTACCTGGTGATCCTGCCAGTAACACCCTTCCTGACCTAGGGAGACAACTCTCACTGTACTACATCTGTTCATGAATTTTGGTAGAGTTTCATTAATTATCTAGAAAAACTAAGAGAATAAAGTTCTCTTAAGAGGGCAAAAAACCGAACACTATAGGGAGTACAAAAAACGTGCTTTATTAGTACAAAAATATACACCACATCAATTGACCTAAATAAAGGAAAAAGGAGGGCACAGATACATGGCTAACACAAACCAATTAAAATAAACACAACTTTGTTGATAATTAAAAACATGAGGAGCCGCGGCTGCACATCACACATACCGCAGTCACCACATACAGACTCTAATAATTGAATAATATGATGGATTTAGGAATGGAGGCTGAACTTAAGTGATAGATCAAAACTAAGTGATTTTGATAAAACAGGCTTCTAATAATTAAATTCCTTCAATCGTCGGCCATAAGCGTGGTATACTGAGTAAGTGGATGGATGATTAGAGTGTGCTGAAGAAGATTAAACAGAGTGTAGCAGTTCATCAGGGTCTGTCAGGTGTAGAAACACAGACCATCATTATTAGTAGGCAGGATTGCAGCAAATGTAACAAACAGCTGGACTTGAATGTTCAAAGGTTTGTGAGGTACAGCGGGGCTATGGCATTTAGATGAATTAATATGCAAGTATCAGCAGGGGGAGTGCTATGGGCTGAAAGAGCGCCTCCATATACATATATACACACTTATTGAATGGATCATTGCTTCTCTCACCAGCTAGGCGATAACCGTCGTCCTCCTGTAGCGTTACTCTATCCCTGAAGAGTTGTGGCTAAGAGTGCCAGTCCATATTTAGCCAGTAGTTGTGTTGCTGCCAGGTAAAAGGATCCCTAGCTGTATATTCATTACCTCACATATGGTCCCGCGACCATCTGGAGAAAAAAGCCGGCCGTCAGCTGGTTATTCCTTGCTGACACTCAATTTGAGAAGCGCGCGGCTCCTGAGTGACGTGCTGCCGTCACGCTGTTGACGCGTTTCACCAGTCAATAGACGCTGGTTTCTTCAGAGCAAGGAGGAGTCCGTGGAATAGATTTAAATAGGCAAAAATTAATGATGTAGTTACTATTTCATACCGCTAGATGTCACCCAGGTAACCTCTCGTTAGGAACATTCAGCAAAGAAACTTAGAGTGCAATGGCATTATATAGTCATAGAAAAATATTTTAAAAATATTTTAACACGGCAGAAGGTGGAGAAAAATGGAACCTCATCATTAGGGATGGCGGTATCTTAGCAAAAGGAAAAAAGAAGAAAGAAAAAGGAACAAAGAAGGGGCAAATCCGATCCTCATAAGATAGGAGACACAAGCATCTATTATAGATTAATTAAGAGGCATAGGTTAAGTAAAGACAGAGGATTCAAATAGCAGAAGAACAATGTTTTATAAAAAGTTACAAAAATAATTACTTTTCTAGGAAAGGCTGTAAGCTACATTCAGTATTTAACCCTTTAGGAACCATGGAGTCCAGGTAGTATGTCCACATTTTTTCTTTTTGGAGAATTGTATCAAAATCTCCACGTCTAGGGGGCAGATTTAGCACATAAATTCCCTTAACGGTCAGGCCTTTGGGATCACCATTGTGAAACATAGCAAAGTGCAAGGGGATTGGACGATCATCATCTTTTATCTTAACACCACCGATGTGCTCACCAATCCTAATGCGGAGTGATCGTTTAGTCTTGCCTATATAGATTTTATTGCACAGGCAAATGAGCATATAAATAACTTGTGTAGTTGGACAGTTAATAAACTGTTTAATTTTATAGTTTTTTCCTGCACATGGATTGGCGAACACATCGGTCTGGTGTATATACTTGCAGATGTTGCAGTGTCCACAAGCATGCATACCTGGGGGAGGTTTAGACCTAGTGAGCCAATTCTCATTAATTGTCTGCATATACTCAGAGTGGACCAAAAAGTCACCCAGTTTGCTTGCTCTTCTGGCCGTTAGTAGGGGTCTTGGGCTCACCAGATTAGTGATTAATGGGGCTGACTTTAAGATGTGCCAATGCCTCTCGAGAATCTCCTGGACCATAGTCCACTGGGAACCAAATCTAGTAATGATCTTAGGGAAGTTCTGCTCAGTGTTCTTCAACTGCTGAGTTTTAGATGTAGTAAGCAGATCTTCATGTTTTCTCATCATTGCCTTCTTTTTGGCTTTTTTAAGGGAATGATGAGAATATCCTCTTTGTCTGAACCGATGATACATATCTCGTGCCTCTTTCTGGAATTGTTCATTCTCAGAGCAGTTCCGCCCTATTCGCAGAAACTGTCCCGTGGGTATCCCATTAATGAGTGGCTTAGGGTGATGGCTCTATGCCAGGAGAAGGGTATTGGCGGCTGTCTCTTTGCGAAAAGTACTAGTGGTAATTCTGCATCCAGATTTGCTGATTTGCAGGCCGAGAAAAGGAAGTGTCTCGGTATGGTAGGAGTAGGGCAGCCGTATGTTCCTTTTATTAATATTCAATTGAGACAAAGTCCATAAGTTGTTCTGCTGAACCCACCCATACCAGGAGAACGTCATCGATGTACCTCAGCCACAGCAGACAGTGGCCGAGGTACATCAGGGATTTGTAGACAACTTCCTCCTCCCAGAGGCCCAGGTGGAGGGACGCGTAAGATGGAGCCCAAGGTGCCCCCATACTGGTGCCTCTCACCTGTTGGTAATATTTGCCCAAAAATTTAAAAAAGTTATTATTCAGCATGAATTCAGTTAACTCTACAATAAATTCATTTTGGGCACCAAGCAGGGGATAATGGTGGTCCAAAAAATACATAGTGGCCACGATCCCCCACTGGTGGCATTGGCACATCTTAAAGTCAGCCCCGTTAATCACTAATCTGGTGAGCCCAAGACCCCTGCTAACGGCCAGAAGAGTACGCAACCTGGGTGACTCTTTGGTCCACTCTGAGTATACGCGGATGATTAATGAGAATTGGCTCACTAGGACTAAACCTCCCCCTGGTATGCATGCTTGTGGACACTGCAACATCTGCAAGTATATACACCAGACCGATGTGTTCGCCAATCCATGCGGAGGAAAAAACTATAAAATTAAACAGTTTATTAACTGTTCAACTACACAAGTTATTTATATGCTCACTTGCCTGTGCAATAAAATCTATATAGGCAAGACTAAACGATCACTCCGCAATGGGATTGGTGAGCACATCGGTGGTATTAAGAAGAAAGATGATGATCGTCCGATCCCCTTGCACTTTGTTATCTTTCACAATGGTGATCCCAAAGGCCTGACCGTTAAGGGAATTTATGTGCTAAATTTGCCACCTATACGTGGAGATTTTGATACAATTCTCCTCCAAAAAGAAAAAATGTGGACATACTACCTGGACTCTATGGTTCCTAAAGGGTTAAATACCGAATGTAGCTTACAGCCTTTCCTAGAAAAGTAATTATTTTTGTAACTTACTTTTTATAAAATATTGTTCTTCTGCTATTTGAATCCTCTGTCTTTACTTAACCTATGCCTCTTAATCTATAATTGATGCTTGCGTCTCCTATCTTATGAGGATCAGATTTGCCCCTTCTTTGTTCCCTTTTCTTTTTTTTCCTTTTGCTAAGATACCGCCATCCCCAAGGATGAGGTTCCATTTTTCTCCACCTTCTGCCGTGTTAAAATATTTTTAAAATATTTTTCTATGACTATATAATGCCATTGCACTCTAAGTTTCTTTGCTGAATGTTCGTAACAAGAGGTGATCCGGGTGACATCTAGCGGTATGAAATAGTAACTACATCATTAATTTTTGCCTATTTAAATCTATTCCACGGACTCCTCCTTGCTCTGAAGAAACCAGCGTCTATTGGCTAGTGAAACGCGTCAGCAGCGTGACGTCAGCACGTCACTCAGGAGCCGCGCTTCTCAAATTGAGTGTCAGCAAGGAATGAACAGCTGATGAACAGCTGATGGCCAGCTTTTTTTCTCCGGATGGTCGCGGGACCATATGTGAGGTAATGAATATACAGCTAGGGATCCTTTTACCTGGCAACAACACAGCTACTGGCTAAATATGGACTGGCGCTCTTAGCCACAACTCTTCAGGGATAGAGTAACGCTACAGGAGGATGACGGTTACCGCCTAGCTGGTGAGAGAAGCATTGATCCATTCAATAAGTGTGTGGAGGCGCTCTTTCAGCCCATAGCACTCCCCCTGCTGATACTTGCATATTAATTCATCTAAATGCCATAGCCCCGCTGTACCTTTGAACATTCAAGTCCAGCTGTTTGTTACATTTGCTGCAATCCTGCCTACTAACAATGATGGTCTGTGTTTCTACACCTGACAGACCCTGAGGAACTGCTACACTCTATTAATCTTCTTCAGCACACTCTCATCATCCATCCACTTACTCAGCGTACCAAGCTTATGGCCGTCGATTGAAGGAATTTAATTAGGAGCCTGTATTATTAGGAGCCTGTTTTATCAAAATCTCTTATTTTTAATCTATCACTTAAGTTCAGCCTCCATTCCTAAATCCATCATATTCTTCAATTATTAGAGTCTGTATGTGGTGACTGCGGTATGTGTGATGTGCAGCCGCGGCTCCTCATGTTTTTAATTATCGCCAGCGTTGTGTTTATTTTAATTGGTTTGTGTTAGCCACATATCTGTGCCCTCCTTTTTCCTTTATTTAGGTCAATTGATGTGGTGTATATTTTTGTACTAATAAAGCAGGTTTTTTTGTACTCCCTATAGTGTTAGTTTTTTTGCCCTCTTAAGAGAACTTTATTCTTAGTTTTTCTTGTATGCCTATAGGGCGACCAGAACTGCATCCTACGTGGTTCGTTTGGATGAATGGTTACATACACTTGCTAATATTTTCTATAACTCTATTTAACTACGGAGGTTGATCCAGGCAACTATTATATTCATTAATTATCTAATTCATGAAGGATGTCCAAAATGAAATGGGATGGAACCCATTGAGGGTTCAGTGGAAACATTTCTGTTATAATGTAACAGCATTTCCTCAAAAGGGCAGACTTCTAAGGACAGAATGAAATGAAGGTTAGACATTTATTACAGGTACTTATAAGGCGCCGACAATTTATGCAGTGCTTTACATATACATGTGTAAGAATATTAAAGCACTGCTATGTGTGCAAAGACTAATGAAGTGAACACAGAGCAGCTGCACCATTCAAAATGATCTCAAGCATGAAGGTAATAAATTCTTAAACAATGGAGCGTTTGCTCTGTGTATAGTGTGCATAAAGTGACATGTGCATAAATCAATCAATCAAAAATAAATCAATGGATAGTGATAATTTTCAAACATAAATTAAGAAGAAATATAAAATATAAAAAGTCCAAAAAATACAGTCAATATATTAATAAAGTGCTCCTCCAACGTGTAATAGTCGGTTATTATATCAGTGTCACCACTTCCACCAACAGGTGCAATGCCTGCTCACCTTCGGAGGTGACTCCCTTGGGACATACAAAACTTTTAATAACAAATTTTAAGATGGTCCAGCCGTTTCTTTAGGAGATAAAACAAAATAAGTGCAGCGCAATGATAATTAAAACAATAAATGAAGAAAAAGTCCCCAAGGTAACAATTCAAGCAGGTGAAATCTGTCAGATCAGATCTGTATATCAATGGTCAGAGGAGATACGATCCCAGTGCAATATATGCGCTTACCAGATGCTGTGGACCCCTGCACAGCAGAGGTCAAACTCACGTGTATCCCCTCAGGGATGTTGGTGTCCTGGAAGCTGTCACTGGAGCCAAATCCCGGATCCTGATGTCCACATACAGGCACGAGTCTCCAAAGGAAAAAACCCCCAAGCACTATAGGAATCTGGAACAGGATATCCTCACAAGTATCTCCCCGGTGTCAGCCAATGAAAAAAAGAGAGAAAAGCTTCTCTAAGAGTAGTCCGTTTATTCAGTCTAAAAAATGTGGTAGCAACCACTAATGAGAAGGCGCTCACAGGCGCTAAAACATAAAGTTTCCAAAGTGTACAGTCGGGCTGCGGTGCACGAGCAGACCCGACATACAGGCGGAGGCAGCGGGTGACGTCCGAAGTTAAGCTCCTCCCCCCGTACGCGGCGTTACGTCCTATTGGACTTCGTCAGCGAGGGGTGGAGCCTGACGTACACCCCTTTGCATTTAAATAGTAAGTCTACGGTGTCCTCAAAGGGTCACAGGTACCAGGAAGCAGAAAAGCTTCCTTAGCAACTGTGCCCTAGATACAGCGCATCTATTGGAGGGCAGCAGCGTTACATAGATAGATCTATGCTATAAAGCAAAATTAAAATAGATCGATGTCTGGGGATACCCGACTGCTCATTTATTCTAAACTTAGCAAGCGGCCCTTAAAAGTAATATATGGTATAATGACATAATTAAGCGTCTTATATATCCTCATACTAAAAACAGGGCGGACATCATCCAATACTGAAATACTATACAGAGGTCTCCCACTGCCTCCTCTGTTTACATAAATCTTCCATAATAAAAGAGACAACGTGTTGGGTCCAGTACTGCCTCCCCGTCCAAAATTTGTATATCGGAAACCCACTACATTAAGAAACATTTTGGCACCCAGTGTTGTGGACCCCCCTACATTCAAGGAAGAAAATAGGATCTGCCATTTTCTTACAGGTTTTTACGCATGTGGCAGGTGTCCGGCCTGTAAACAATGCAAGGGGAATAAGAAAAGAAAGAAAGAGTTTATAGTGTCTACCACCAATAAGCAATACAATATCAAACAATTCATCACATGCAACACGGTGGGGGTTGTTTACATGTTGGAATGTGAGTGCGGGCTCCAATACGTAGGGAGGACCTCCAGACCTATGGGAGTCCGCATCGCGGAGCATGTGAACAACATTAAAAAAGGACTTATTACCCATAGTGTCTCCAAACATTTTAGAAGATGTCATGACCGCAATCCCAGACACTTAAAATTTTGGGGCATTGAAAGAGTCAATCCACACTGGCGGGGGGGGGGTAACTATATTAGACAGCTAAGCCAGCGGGAATCCATGTGGATTCATGAGACCCAGGTACTATTCCCTAACGGGTTAAATGTGGAATTTGATCTTAATTGCTTTATTTCCAACAAATAGTCGTATTATATTTTTTACAATATAGTGATTTAGTTTTGTCATTTTTATATATAGTGTGATATTTTACCGCATCATTATCTTATATGCTGTAATTTTAAGTGTCATTTGCCCCTTTTTTCACTGGTTTTAGAATAATGTTTTATTATGGAAGATTTATGTAAACAGAGGAGGCAGTGGGAGACCTCTGTATAGTATTTCAGTATTGGATGATGTCCGCCCTGTTTTTAGTATGAGGATATATAAGACGCTTAATTATGTCATTATACCATATATTACTTTTAAGGGCCGCTTGCTAAGTTTAGAATAAATGAGCAGTCGGGTATCCCCAGACATCAATCTATTTTAATTTTGCTTTATAGCATAGATCTATCTATGTAACGCTGCTGCCCTCCAATGGATGCGCTGTATCTAGGGCACAGTTGCTAAGGAAGCTTTTCTGCTTCCTGGTACCTGTGACCCTTTGAGGACACTGTAGACTTACTATTTAAATGCAAAGGGTGTACGTCAGGCTCCACCCCTCGCTGACGAAGTCCAATAGGACGTAACGCCGCGTACGGGGGGAGGAGCTTAACTTCGGACGTCACCCGCTGCCTCCGCCTGTATGTTGGGTCTGCTCGTGCACCGCAGCCCGACTGTACACTTTGGAAACTTTATGTTTTAGCGCCTGTGAGCGCCTTCTCATTAGTGGTTGCTACCACATTTTTTAGACTGAATAAACGGACTACTCTTAGAGAAGCTTTTCTCTCTTTTTTTCATTGGCTGACACCGGGGAGATACTTGTGAGGATATCCTGTTCCAGATTCCTATAGTGCTTGGGGGTTTTTTCCTTTGGAGACTCGTGCCTGTATGTGGACATCAGGATCCGGGATTCGGCTCCAGTGACAGCTTCCAGGACACCAACATCCCTGAGGGGATACACGTGAGTTTGACCTCTGCTGTGCAGGGGTCCACAGCATCTGGTAAGCGCATATATTGCACTGGGATCGTATCTCCTCTGACCATTGATATACAGATCTGATCTGACAGATTTCACCTGCTTGAATTGTTACCTTGGGGACTTTTTCTTCATTTATTGTTTTAATTATCATTGCGCTGCACTTATTTTGTTTTATGTCATTATTCAGGCTTTATTGTGATTACCTGTAGTGTTCAGCTTGCAATTGGGTGAGGGTTCAGTTGGTTGCGCTGATTGTCATTCTATATATCGTTTCTTTAGGAGACCCCCTTGGGTCATGCAAAGCTCTAAATAATATATGTTTTAAAGATGGTCCAGCCGTTTTCTAAAATGACTCGGAGAAAGAAAAACAGCCTTTCATCGCACAACAATGTAATAACATCAGGGCCATAGATGAAAACATATAGCAATATCCCACTCACGTTACATCATCTTGTATACAGCTTGTATTATGTAAGGCTAATCAGGGAGACACTGCTCTCCTCCTCACCGTTACAACCATGTAACAGACTCTGGATGGACATGTCACCAATACCTTTTGACGCGTTGAGTCACCGATCACATGACTTTTTCAAGGGATAAGCATATCCTTTGAAAAAAATCATGTGATCGGTGACGCAACGGTGGTGGAAGTGGTGACACAGATATAATAACAGACTATTACACTTTGTATATTTATAAACTTTATATATTTATATATTTTGACTGTATTTTTTGGACTTTTTATATATTTTTGTTCTTATTTTAGGTTTGAAATTTATCACTATCCATTGATTTATTTTTGATTGATTTATGCACACTATACACAGAGCAAGCGCTCCATTGTTTAAGAATTTTATACCTTCATGCTTTACATATACAGCATCTCACAAAAGGGAGTACACCAATCACATTTTTGTAAATATATTATATCTTTTCATGTGAAAACACTGAAGAAATTACACTTTGCTACAATGTAAAGTAGTGAGTCTACAGCTTGTATAACAGTGGAAATATGCTGTCCCATCAAAATAACAACACACAGCTACAGTGGCTTGCGAAAGTATTCGGCCCCCTTGAACTTTTCAACCTTTTGCCACATTTCAGGCTTCAAACATAAAGATATAAAATTAAAATTTTTTGTGAAGAATCACCAACAAGTGGGACACAATTGTGAAGTGGAACGAAATCTATTGGATATTTTAAACTTTTTTAGCAATTAAAAAACTGAAAAGTGGTGCGTGCAAAATTATTCGGCCCCTTTACTTTTAGTGCAGAAAACTCACTCCAGAAGTTCAGCGAGGATCTCTGAATGATCCAATGTTGTCCTAAATGACTGATGGTGATAAATAGAATCCACCTGTGTGTAATCAAGTCTCTGTATAAATGCACCTGCTCTGTGATAGTCTCAGGGTTCTGTTGAAAGCGCAGAGAGCATCATGAAGACCAAGGAACACACCAGGCAGGTCCGTAATACTGTTGTGGAGAAGTTTAAAGCCGGATTTGGATACAAAAAGATTTCCCAAGCTCTAAACATCCCAAGGAGCACTGCGCAAGCGATCATTTTGAAATGGAAGGAGTATCAGACCACTGCAAATCTACCAAGACCTGGCTGTCCCTCTAAACTTTCAGCTCAGACAAGGAGAAGACTGATCAGAGATGCAGCCAAGAGGCCCATGATCACTCTGGATGAACTGCAGAGAACTACAGCTGAGGTGGGAGAGTCTGTCCATAGGACAACAATCAGTCGTACACTGCACAAATCTGGCCTTTATGGAAGAGTGGCAAGAAGAAAGCCATTTCTCAAAGATATCCATAAAAAGTCTCGTCTAAAGTTTGCCACAAGCCACCTGGGAGACACACCAAACATGTGGAAGAAGGTGCTCTGGTCCGATGAAACCAAAATCGAACTTTTTGCCCACAATGCAAAACGATATGTTTGGCGTAAAAGCAACACAGCTCATCACACTCAACACACCATCCCCACTGTCAAACATGGTGGTGGCAGCATCATGGTTTGGGCCTGCTTTTCTTCAGCAGGGACAGGGAAGATGGTTAAAATTGAGGGGAAGATGGATGCAGCCAAATACAGGACCATTCTGGATGAAAACCTGTTGGAGTCTGCAAAAGACCTGAAACTGGGACGGAGATTTATCTTCCAACAAGACAATGATCCCAAACATACAGCAAAATCTACAAAGGAATGGTTCACAAATAAACGTATCCAGGTGTTAGAATGGCCAAGTCAAAGTCCAGACCTGGATCCAATCGAGAATCTGTGGAAAGAGCTGAAAACTGCTGTTCACAGACGCTCTCCATCCAACCTCACTGAGCTCGAGCTGTTTTGCAAGGAAGAATGGGCAAGAATTTCAGTCTCTCGATGTGCAAAACTGATAGAGACATACCCCAAGCGACTTGCAGCTGTAATCGCAGCAAAAGGTGGCTCTACAAAGTATTAACGCAAGGGGGCCGAATAATTTTGCACGCCCCACTTTTCATTTTTTTATTTAGTTAAAAAAGTTTCAAAAATCCAAAAGATTTCGTTCCACTTCACAATTGTGTCCCACTTGTTGGTGATTCTTTACAAAAAATAAAAATTTTATATCTTTAGGTTTGAAGCCTGAAATGTGGCAAAAGGTTGAAAAGTTCAAGGGGGCCGAAAACTTTCGCAAGCCACTGTATTAATGTCTAAACCGCTGGCAACAAAAGCGAGTGCACCCCTATGTGAAAATGTCCAAATTGGGCCCAAAGTGTCAATATTTTGTGTGGCCACCATTTTTTTCCAGCACTGCCTTAACCCTCTTGGGCATGGAGTTCCCCAGAACTTCACAGGTTGCCACTGGAGTCCTCTTCCACTCCTCCATGGCGACATCACAGAGTTGGTCGATGTTAAAGACCTTGTGCTCCTGCACCTTCTGTTTGAGGATGCCCCACAGATGCTCAATATGGTTTAGGCCTGGAGTCATGCTTGGCCAGTCCATCATTTTTACCCTCAGCTTCTTTAGCAAGGCAGTGGTCTTCTTGGAGGTGTGTTTGGGGTCGTTATTTTGGAATACTGCCCTGCGGCCCAGTCTCCGAAGGTAGGGAATCATGCTCTGGTTCAGTATGTCACAGTACATGTTGCCATTCATGGTTCCCTCAATGAACTGTAGCTCCCCAGTGCCGGCAGCACTCATGCAGCCCCAGACCATGACAATCCCACCACCATGCTTGACTGTAGGCAAGACACACTTGTCTTTGTACTGCTCACCTGGTTGCCGCCACACACACTTGACACCATCTGAACCAAATAAGTTTATCTTGGTCTCATCAGACCACAGGACATGGTTCCAGTAATCCATGTCCTTAGTCTGCTTGTCTTCAGCAAACTGCAGGCTTTCTTGTGCATCATCTTTAGAAGAGGCTTTGTTCTAGGACGACAGCCATGCAGAGTGCGGCGTATGGTCTGAGCACTGACAGGCTGACCCCCCACCCCTTCAACCTCCGCAGCAATGCTGGCAGCACTCATACATCTATTTCCCAAAGACAACCTCTGGATATGACGCTGAGCATGTGCAATCAACTTCTTTGGTTGACCATGGCAAGGCCGGTTCTGAGTGGAACCTGTGCTGTTAAACTGCTGTATGGTCTTGGCCACCGTGCTGCAGCTCAGTTTCAGGATCTTGGCAATCTTCTTATAGCCTAGGGGCCATCTTTATGTAGAGCAACAATTCATTTTTTCAGATCCTCAGAGAGTTCTTTGCCATGAGGTGCTGAACTTCCAGTGACCAGTATAATACCAAATTTACCACACCTGCTGCTCCCCATTCACACCTGAGACCTTGTAACACTAACGAGCCACTTGACAGTGAGGAGGAAAAATGGCTTATTGGACCCAATTTAGACATTTTCACTTAGGGGTGTACTCAATTTTGTTGCCAGTGGTTTAGACAATGGCTTTGTGTTGAGTTATTTTGAGGGGACAGCAAATTTACACTGTTATACAAGCTGTACACTCACTACTTTACATTGTAGCAAGGTGTTATTTCTTCAGTGTTGTCACATGAAAAGATATAGTAAAATACAAAAATGTGAGTGGTGTATTCACTTTTGAGAGATACTGTATAATGTACATTCCCATCAGTCCCTGCCCTCACAAGGAGCTTACAATCTGAGGTCCCCAACTCACATTCATACACATACTAGGGCAAATGTAGACAGGAGCCAATTTACCTACCAGCATGTCTTTGGCATGTGGGAGGAAAGCGGAGTTCCCTTTAGTAGTTGCAATGTCAATTAGCAGACTTCAAGATTATTTGAATTCCTTACCCCAATCTGTCAGTCTCTCTCCTGCTCTATTAGCTTTTAGACGATCCCTGAAAACCCTCCTCTTCAGAGAAGCCTATCCTACCCACACCTAACAACTGTATTTTCATTTTGTCCATCTGATCATCCCCCACAGCTACTACCCTTTGTTCGACTTGACCCTCCCTTATAGATTGTAAGCTCTAACGAGCAGGGCCCTCTGATCCCTCCTGTATTGAATTGTATTGTAATTGTACTGTCTTCCCCCATGTTGTAAAGCACTGCGCAAACTGTTGGTGCTTTATAAATCCTGAATAATAATAATAATAATAATATTATAGGTAGACAGCCATGCAGGGAAAGGCACCCAGCCAGACACCACATCTGCATGTGTAGACATGCTGTCTCCTATGGTAACAATCTTGAACAGTTCCCAACAAAAGGTTACAATGAACTATTTCACGTCCTTTACAATCTCCTCTTGTAGATCTTCACTCAACTGAGCTCCCAGTCTCTCTCACTAGACTTGCTGATCCAGTGCCACTGGATCTCCTGAGCTCTTCCAAACTTCTCACTTAGTATCTTCCCTCAAGCGTCACCCCCACGTCCTTGCTGGGTCCCTAGCTTGGCATTCAGGACACTCCTCAAGCGTCACCCCACTGGCCTGCTCGGTCCCTGGTTCGACACACAAGGCTGCTCTGCAAGCATCACCTCATCTGGCTGGGTCCCTGGCTTGACACCTGCTGAAGTTTCCCAATTCTTCACCATCCCCGGTTGGTGAGAATACTGCTCTGGTACTTTCTTCAGCTACTCCCTGTGGTCCCTGGTAATAAGGTGGATGGTCCCTTAGTGGCGACAGCTTCGCTTCTACCTCCGACCACAGCAGGTTCTCCGGCCGGCAGAACAGTCACTGCTGGTTGCACTGAAAGCCGCAGTCCCAATCCTACGCTGTTCTCTTGCTTCTGGATAGGTCCTCAGACAGCCTAGCAGCCAGATGGCACCGGGATAGGCCTCAAGCTTCGGCCTAGCAGCCTGGGGCAGCACAACACACGTCCACCCAGACAGCTGTCCAGGTGGCACAGAACCCCAATCACTTGACCTCACCCAAATAAATAGGCTCTCCCAGCAGGCCAAGGGACCCAAGAAGATCCCTGCCCATTGGCTGAGATACCCCATCTATTCTTAATCTGTCCTTGCAATGCCCTTGTCTTACCTAATGCCACCGGATACCCGGCCACCTAGTGATAGAAGAGAGAAGTGCAGCAATTCCACAATTAGGGTGGAATCGATTGATCTATCAATTGGCCAAGGCAACTATACCTGGCAGGTAAGTTTACTAACAACCCTGCCTAAACATCAGGGTGCTACACAGGGCAGACCGACAAGTGAGAAGATAAAATGTCTCACCAATCCCACCCAGATAATAAAAGGTAATGAACCCCTCCATTTGTCTTTTACAATGAGTGATATTCAGCTAAGAATAGGCAAGTATATAAAATGAAAATCATACTAGATTTGGGCGATGTCAGTTTTTAAACCAGAATTCAGTAATAAATGGTTCCATAAAGATGTTAGCCTGGAGCAAGAAATGAAGCCAGTCTCAAATGATGTCCTGCCTCAGTTCTGCACAACATTATAGCCATTAGTCACAATGCACCTTGATTCATAATTCAATCCACCCCATTTCACTTGGCTAGTTAGCTCACAACAGAAGTATATTGATGACTCTTTCTTCCTGCTACACAGGCAAATGTAACTTTCTTAAAGCTTAACTCCGGGCACAAAAAATGTGTTCAAATGTATTCTAGTCAAAAAGACTATAAATCCACCTAATGCCTTTGCACACCCAGATAGTACTTGGTAAACAGTGATTACATCATCACTGTGCAAAAAGCAGAGCAGTTGGAGGGACCCAACATGCCCACCCACTACAGGCTGTCTGCAGAAAACTACAGGAGGGGCGGAGACAAGACCAGTGACTCTCCACAAGGAGAGAGCACAGCAGTGACTGGTCTTTATTACAGGAAGCTCCTACACAGTGGGAAAGTTTCACATTGGATTACTGCACAGATCGAAAGGAATACACAAGAATATTTAGACAATGTTAGCTTAATTTTGGAGTCCAGCTTTAACAACTTCAGCCCTGGACCACTTGGCTGGCCAAAGACCAGAGCATTTTTTGCGATTCGCGCACTGCTTTGCTTTAACTGACAATTGCGCGGTTGTGCGCTATTTTGGGACCATTCACAATTATACAGCGATCAGTGCAATTAAAAATGCACTGATTACTGTGTAAATGTGACTGGCAGTGAAGGGGTTAACCACTAGGGGGCGCTGCAGGGGTTAAGTGTGTCCTAGGGAGTGATTCTAACTGTGGGGGGGGGGGACTACGTGTGACACGACACTGATTACCGCTCCCGATCACAGGGAGCTGTGATCAGTGTCCTGTCACTAGGAAGAATGGGGAAATGCTTGTTGACATCAGCATTTCCCAAGCAGTGGGGTGGACGGTGACAGAGAGATTAACACACGACTGGATCCTGCTGGTGTCGGCTTCAAACAAACGTGTGTGTGAACATCTATACGTTTTTTTTGTGGATATACAGTATCTCACAAAAGTGAGTACACCCCTCACATTTTTGTACATATTTTATTACATCTTTTCATGTGACAACACTGAAGAAATTACACTTTGCTACAATATAAAGTAGTGAGTGTACAGCTTGTATAACAGTGTAAAATTTGCTGTCCCCTCAAAATAACTCAACACACAGCCATTAATGTCTAAACTGTTGGAAACAAAAGTGAGTACACCCCTAAGTGAAAATGTCCAAATTGGGCTCAAATGTCAATATTTTGTGTGACCACCATTATTTTCCAGCACTGCCTTAACCCTCTTGGGCATGGAGTTCACCAGAGATTCACAGGTTGCAACTTCCTCTTATTATAGTAAATGGCATAAAGATTCAGTCACATATTACTAGCTACTGCATTGTCCATATTTCACAGATCAGACAAAAAAGCAAAAAAAAAAAAAAAAAAAAAAAACAGACGCAAGCAAATGTCGGTTAAAAGGTAAATATAAAATTAAATTTTGTGTTTTGATTGCATTTTGCTTTTTTGTAATAACAGACTATGGACAACCCGAATTCCAAAAAAAGCCGGGATGCTGTGTAAAATCTACATAAAAACAGAATGCAAGCAAACAGATTTGCAAATCTCATAAACCCACATTTTGTTTACAACAGAATATGTATCAAATGTTTAACCACTTCAGCCCCAGGAGGTTTTACCCCCTTCATGACCAGGTCATTTTATGCGATACGGCACTGAGTTGCTTTAACTGACAATTACGCAGTCGTGCGACACTGTACCCAAGCAAAAATTATGTCCTTTTTTTCCCACAAATAGAGCTTTCTTTTGGTGGTATTTGATCACCTCTGCGGTTTTTATTTTTTATGCTATAAACAAAAAAAGCCCATCCCCCTACAGTTAGAACACGCTGAGGGAACACACTTAACCCCTTGATCGCCCCCTAGTGTTAACCCCTTCCGTGCCAGTGTTATTTTTACAAGCGTCATCTGGGGTCAGATTTGTCCATCGCAATCCTGCTAAAAATCACAGATGGCCTCCATTACCAGTAAAAACAATAAAAAAATTAACTTTTGCGCAAACCAATCAATATGCGCCATTTGCTATTTCTTTTACCAAAAATATGTAGAAGAATATATATCGGCCTAAACTGATGAATACATTTGTTTTTTTATATTTTTTTGTATATGTATGTACCGTATATACTCGAGTATAAGTCAAAATTTTCAGCCCCTTTTTTGGGGCTGAAAGTGCCCCCCTAGACTTATACTCGAGTCACCGCCGTCTGCCTACATGATCAGCGTGTCATGCAGTCAGACGGCGGCCAGCGTGTGCTACGTAGCACTCGGCAACCTCTCACTGTTCAAAAGCCGCGCCTCCTCGTCTGTGATAGGCAGTCAGTGTACAGCCTATCACGGACATTCTCTCATCCTCGTCCGTGGTATGAGGATGAGAGAATGTCCGTGATAGGCTGACCGCTGACTGCTGGGAAATGGAGTTTTCTGCCTATCATGGACGAGGAGGCGGCGCGGCTTTTGAACAGTGAATGGCCGCCGCACACGCTGATCGGTGCAGAGCGGCACACGGAGGATGCACAGGACACAGGTAGGATGCACACAGACACATGCACACAGGTACATATACACATGACACAGGTACGTATACACATATACACAGGTACAGGACACATGCACATATACACATGACACATGCACATATACACATGACACATGCACATATACACAGGACACAGGTACATGACACATGCACATATACACAGGACACAGGTTCATGCACATATACACAGGACACAGGTACATGACACATGCACATATACACAGGACACATGCACATATGCACAGGACACAGGGAGGTATACAGCTGCAGAAGGGCATTGTTGACCCTCTTTTTCCACTTACAGTAGCTGCTGCATTTCTCACCCTCGTCTTATACTCGGGTCAATATGTTTTTCCCATTTTTTTGTGGTAAATTAGGGCCTCGACTTATACTCGGATCGACTTATACTCGAGTACATACGGCATGTACTTTCTTCTAACCCTGCTTTAAACTTCTCCAACTTTATCCCTGACCTGTTTGGTGTGTTCCTTGGCCTTCATGATGCTGTTTGTTCACAAAGATTCTCTAACAAACCTCTGAGGGCCTCACAGAACAGCTGTATTTATACTGAGGTTAACCATTTCAGCCCCAGAAGGATTTGCCCCCTTAATCACAAGGCCATTTTTGCGATATGGCACTGCGTCGCTTTAACTGACAATTGCATGGACGGGTGACACTGTACCCAAACAAAATTGACGTCCTTTTTTACTGACTTTTTTGATCAACTCTGCAGTTTTTATTTTTTGCGCTATATACAAAACAAAGCGACAATTTAAAAAAAAAAAAAAAAAAGTTTTACTCCTGCGTAGGGTAAGCAGAAAGTAAAACTTTTTTTTTTTTTTTTAAAGTGTCGCTTTGTTTTGTATACAACGCAAAAAATAAAAACCGCAGAGGTGATCAAATACCACCAAAAGAAAGCTTTATTTGTGAGTAAAAAAGGACGTCAATTTTGTTTGGATACAACGTCACTCATCCACGCAATTGTCAGTTAAAGCGAAGCAGTGCCGTATCGCAAAAATGGCCTGGTCAATAAGAAGGCAAATCCTTCTGGGGCTGAAGTGGTTAACCTCAGTATAAATACAGCTGTTTTGTGAGGTCCTTAGAGGCTTGTTAGAGAATCTTCGTGAACAAAAAGCATCATGAAGGTCAAGGAACACACCAGACAGGTCAGGGATAAAGTTGGAGAAGTCTAAAGCAGGGTTAGATTATAAAAAAATATCCCAAGCTTTGAACATCTCACGGAGCACTGTTCAATCCATCATTCGAAAATGGAAAGAATATGGCACAACTGCAAACCTACCAAGACAAGGCCAGCCATCTAAACTGACAGGCTGGGCAAGGAGAGCATTAATCAGAGAAGCAGCCAAGAGGCCCATGGTAACTCTGGAGGAGCAGCAGAGATCCACAGCTCAGGTAGGAGAATCTGTCCACAGGACAACTATTAGTTGTGATCTCCACAAATCTGGTCTTTATGGAAGAGTGGCAAGAAGAAAGACATTGTTGAAAGAAAGCCGTAAGAAGTCTTGCTTGTGAGAAGCCATGTGGGGGGACACTGCAAATATGTGGAAGAAGGTGCTTTGCTCAGATGAGATCAAAATTGAACTCTTTAGCCCAAAAGCAAAACACTGTGTGTCTGAAAACGAAGACTGCATATCACCCTGAACACAGCATCCCCAATGTGAAGGCTGGTCAGAGTTAATGGGAAGATGGATGGACCCAAATACAGGGCAATCTTAACCACTTCAATACAGGGCACTTATACACCTTCCTGCCCAGACCAATTTTCAGCTTTCAGTGCTGTCGCAGTTTGAATGACAATTGCGCGGTCATACAACACTGTACACAAACTAAATTTTTATCATTTTGTTCTCAAAAAAAGGGGTTTCTTTTGGTGGTATTTGAACACCTCTGCGGTTTTTTAATTTTTCCTAAACAAATAAAAAAAGACCGAAAATTTTGAAAAAAAATAAAACTTTTGCTCTTGTTTCTGTTAAAAAATTTGGAAATAAGAAACTTTGCTCTTTCACTGGTGGGCACTGATAAGGCGGCACCGATGAGGTGGCACCAATGAACGGGCACTGACGATGGGCACTGGTAGGCGGCACTGATATGCAGTACTGATGGGCATTGATGGGTGGCACTGGTGGGCACTGAAAGGCTGCAAAGATGGGTTCTTATGGGTGGCACTGATAGGCGGCACTGCTGGGCACTGATAGGCATCACTGGTGGCACTGGCAGTGGTAGGCATTGTGGGTGGGCACTGATTGGCAGCTGCCTGGGCACAGATTAGTATTTCCATGGGGGTCTAGGGGGCATACCTGGTGGTCCAGTGTGGATGGCCATCCTGGTGATCCTGGGCGGCTTCCCTGGTGGTCCTGGGTGGGATCCGAGGGGGGGCTGTGCTGATAAACAATCAACACAGACCCCCTGTCAGGAGAGCAGCCGATCGTCTCTCCTCTACTCGGTTCTGTCAGACGCGAGTGAGGAAAAGCCGATCACCGGCTCTTCCTATTTACATCGTGATCAGCCGTGATTGGACACGGCTGATTACGTGGTAAAGAGTCTCCGTCAGAGACTCTTTACCTAGATCGGAGTTGCGGTGTGTCAAAATGACACACCGCAACAACAATCGCCGCGATGCGCGGGGGCGCGCAGCAGCTTAATATCCTGAGGACGTCATATGACGCCCAGTCAGGATATTGAAACCACTTTGCAGCCGTCATTTTGCTATATGGTGGGCGGCAAGTGGTTAAAAGAAGACCTGCAGGACAGCGACCCTAAAGATACAGCCAGAGCTACAATAGAATGGTTTAGATTAAAGCATATTCATGTGTTAGAATGGCCCAAAGTCCAGACCTAAATCCAATTGAGAATCTGTGTCAAGACTTGAAAATTGCTAGTCACAGACACTCTCCATCCAATCTGACAGAGCTTGAGCTATTTTGCAAAGAAGAATGGGCAAAAATGTCACTCTCTAGATGTGCAAAGCTGGTAGAGACATCCCCAAAAAGACTTGCAGCTGTAATTGCACAGAAAGGTGTATTGTAATACTTCTACAAAGTATTGACTCCGGGGGGCTGAATACAAATGCACCCCACACTTTTCACATATTTGTAAAAAAAATTAAAAACCATTTATCATTTTTCTTCCACTTTATAATTATGTGTTGGTCTATCACATAAAATCCCAATAAAATATATTTACGTTTTTGGTTGTAACATGACAAAATGTGGAAAATTTCAAAGGGTATGAATACTTTTTTTCAAGGCACTGTACCTGCAAATGGAACCCTCCAGCACAGCGCTGTCACAGGTCTCCCAGCACTTCCATCTTCATCCGATGTTCCTTCTGGGTTGGTGTCTTTGGTTGCACACTGGAGTCACATTGCTGCAGCACCAGTCACATTACCCACTGACAGGCAGGGGGGACATTTATGAGAGAATAGACCACTAGGGACTCTTCTGTTATAAAAACCCTGCCTGTCAGTGGATACTGCTTTAATACATATCAGATATACAGTATATGTCCAAAAGTGTATGGACCCCCAATAACCAAACCTACACTATATGGTCAAAGTGTGAAGACAATCTTTTCTATTATTGACTTCATGCGTTTCATAGTGAAGGGTATATGGATAGTGCTCATTCATACCAGCCTTGTCCACTGTGTTGTGTTACCTGCATTTTGTTAGGGCAGCCCAATGGATGGACTGCCCAATGCACCACAACGGTCCAACAATCATATATGGAGCATTTTTGGCAGTGCACCACCCATTGATTTGTTAGTGTGCCATTCAGAACAAAAGGCACCACACTGCATCAACACATGTAACATACATTGCCTTAATGGGCGCTTTACTGCAGCACGATAATGTGAATGGACACCTAAATGCTACAGCATACAAAGACATTTTAGACAATTGTGCAACCTTGTGATGACAGATTGGAGAAGGTCCTTTTCTGTTCCAGCATGTCTGTGCCCCTGTGCACAAAGCCAGCTCCATGACGTGTTGGTGTGGAACTTTAGAGTTCTGCACAGGAACCCTGACCTCAACCCTACGAAATACCTTTAGGATGAATTAGAACCCTGATTGCTAGCCAGTTCTTCTCATCCAACATCAGTATCTAACCTTGTTTGCCTGAATGGGTACAAATCTTAAAGTATAGCTAAAAGCAAAACTTTTTTTCTTTAGTTTTGGATAGAGTGGAGATGAATTAGAACACCCGTCAGGTTTTTATTGCCATCTGTGCCCCCATTAGGGAGATTCTCCTTCTCTATTTGTACTGTTTACCATTATCATTGAAAGTGAAAGTAAAAGAAAATCACAAATTTTGGGTTGTGCCCAGAACAGTAGAGAAGAAATCTTCCAATAGTGACACTAGTCCTGGTGACCTGGGAGTCCCCAAGAAATCCCCTTAATTTGCAGCAATTTCCTCTCACTTCCTGTTTGGCCATGGGACAGGAAGTAAAGAGAAATCTCTGCAAATATTGTGAAAAGCCTTCCCAGAGAAGCAGGGGCGGTTATATGTGACCCCAACTACATATTAACCCCTTGCTGCTGGAAGAAAATAGGATTTTTAAAACAGCTTACCTGTAAAATTCTTTTCTTTAAAGTACATCACGGGACAGAGCCATAGTTAGTTACTACGTGGTTATAGGCCATCTTCAGGTGATGGACACTGGCACGCCCTAAGACAAAAAGTGCCCTCCCTATATAACCCCTCCCACTATTGGGAGTACCTCAGTTTTGTAGCAAAGCAATACACGTGTATACCAAGAAGGGAGGGACCTCTGTGTCCCCTGTTGTACTTCAAAGAAAAGTATTTTACAAGTAAGCCGTTTTAAAAATCCTATTTTCTTTTCATACATCAGGGGACACAGAGCCATAGTAGTTATACTATGTGGGATGTCCCATAGCAATGCCAACTGAAGGGAGGGCTTCTGCCCAAGAAGCACTAACAGCCCTGGTGGAATGCGCTTTAATATGAAAAGGAGGAATTTTCCTCTTTAAACCATAAGCTTGAACAATCACTTGACGAATCCATTTAGGAATGGTAGATTTTAACGCCGCATGTCCTCTTTTAGGACCGTCTGGCAACATAAAGCATCTGTTTTACGAATCTGAGCAGTCGCTTTTAAATAGACCTTGACCGCTCTCACCACATCAAGAGAATGTAGTGACTTTTCTTCCACAGATCGAGGTTCTGAAAAAAATGAAGGCAGAACAATATCCTGGTTTAAATCAAAACCTGATACTACCTTCAGTAGAAAATTAGGAGGCGGCCGCAATACAACCTTATCCTTATGAATAATCAAATATGGCTCTTTACAGGAAAGAGCAGCCAACTCTGATACTCTCCTTGCAGAGGATATGGCAACCAAGAAAACTATTTCCCTCGTCAAGAGGATCAAGGGAATGTCTTGAATCGGTTCTCTTTTTGTAGAGCCGACAGAACTAAATTTAAGTCCCAAGGGTTCAGGGGTGACAACTGGGGGATTAATCCGCGTTACCCCCTGAATAAGGTTACGAACCAGAGAGTGTGAAGCAAGTGGTCATTGGAAAAACAGATAAGGCCGACACCTGGCCCTTGATAGTGCTCAAGGCGAGCTTCATTACTGATCCCATCTGTAGGAACTCAAGGATCCTACCTATGATATATTTCCTGGGGTGCCAACCCCTGGATTCACACCAGGAGACACATGCCTTCCAGACTCTAAAATATGATTCTGGAGGCCAGCTTCCTAGCATTAACCAAGGTAGAACTACTGACGCTGACAGCCCACGGTCCTTTAGAATGTGGGTCTCAATAGCCAAACCGTTAAATTTAGCATTTGTAAGGTAGGATGGAACACCGGACCTTGCGAGAGAAGTTCTGGCCACAGGGGCAGGGTCCCCTACTGCCATCCTTATGATCTCGGCAAACCAAGATCTCCTGGGCCACCAGAATTAGCTCCTGTCCCTCTTGCTTGATCCTGCGTAGGAGACGCGGAAGCAGCAGAGCAGGAGGGAACGCATAGATCAGTGAAAACTGATCCCATGGAAAGACCAAGGCATCTGTTCCATATGCCATCGAATCCCTTGTTCTTGACACAAAGTTGTCGATCTTGTTGTTGAATCTGGACGCAAACAGATCCACGTCCGGAACTCCCCATTTTTGGCATATTGACAGAAATATGTCGGGGTGAAGGGACCATTCTCCCAGGAACAATTGTTGGCGACTCAAGTAGTCCGCCTGCCAATTCCCCATCCCTGGAATGAAAACTGCTGATAGGCAAGGGATGTTGTTTTCTGCCCAAGACAGAATATAATTCACCTCTCTCTGGGCCGCACGACTTCTCGTGCCCCTATGATGATGGATATAAGCCACAGCTGTGGCATTGCCAGATTGGATCCTGACAGGATAATTCCGTAGTCTCAGCGTCCAGGCCTTTAGGGCCAGGCGTACTGCCCGAATCTCTAGAATATTGATGGGCAAGGTCAACTCTGATTTGGACCACTTCCCTTGGACAGACGCTTCTTCCAGGACTGCTCCCCAGCCCAAAAGGCTGGCATCTGTTACTACTTTCCAGGTAACCGGTAGAAAGGATTTTTCTTTGAAGATTTCCCCCCCCCCCTCAAGACCTCTTTTGTCCCTGGGGTTAATTCTGAGGATTACCTTTTGAACCGGACAGTGGAAGCCATCGTGACTGCCTGGAGGCTGATGCCCCTGGCACAAAAGGAGCTTTAAAAATGAAAATATATTTATTCCTTTACCTAAATGGCAAAAGGGGGTACTTTTCCCACTAGAATTTCTTTGGATGAATTATCCAAACATTCTCAAATAGCGGTTTCACCGCAAAAGGAAGACTAGCCAGGAGCTTTTGCATGGTGAAAGGAAGTTTATCCTCCGCTGACGTGCGTTCCTGCACTCATGCGTTTGGCTGTTTGTGTTAGCAACAATGTGCACAGAACAGTATATAGCACCTGGTATTCCCAGGCGGTCTCCCATACAGGTTCTAACCAGGCCTGACCCCGCTTATGGCCCGTACACACGATCCGAATATCGTACGAAAACGGTCGTCCGAGGAAGGATCGTACGATATCCGGATCGTGTGTACACTACTTTCGACAGCCGATCATCCGATATTATTCGATCGGACGTACCCGTAAATTTTCCTCATACGATTTTCGTTTAGTCAGTATAGTTGTCGTCCGAAAATACAATACAAATACATTACAACACATGACATCACTTCCGATTTTTTTTGTCTGTCGTACGAGAATTTGTGACTTTAGCTATTCAATTTCTACTTGCGACTATTAAGGGAGAACGGTCGTACGATATTCGGATCGTGTGTACGGGGCATAAGCCTCTGAGATCAGACAAGATCGGGCACTTTCAGGGTGAGGTGGCCGTAGGCATCTCAGCAGTTGTGCGTTTGGCTAGTTTATAAGCAAACACCTGCATGAGGACCTTGTGGAGGTTTTACCATAGAAACTCACAAAGCAATTATTACAAACAAAGCTGCCAGATCCTGGGCCTGCTGAGCAGGATACCTGAACACCTGTTAAACTGGCCTCACAATGATTAAGCAATTACTGTCAGCGCAGGCTGCTCAATCTGCCAGAGAAAAAAGTGTTTTTTTTTGTTTTTTTTAACAGGAATTCCAACATTTTATTCGTTGGCTGCCTAAGCATTTGAGCATTGTCTGCCTAACAAAAGCTCTTATTCACAGAGGATATAGCAGCGTTAATTGCTGGTATACTCTACTTGGTGAATTTCCTCCACCATAGTATAAAGTGTAAAAAACTTTTTTAGAAGGAAAAGTAATGTTTATCTGGTAGATCAAAGCTTTTCCAACAACAAAAAGGACAGGAAAAAAGCATGCACAGTTTGAGGAGGCTTTAGCGAACCCAAACACTCAGTTAAGGGAGCATAAATGTGGAGCGGACCATACAGCAAGAAATTGCACCATCAATCTTAAGATTGAAATCAGCTGATTCTCCCACATTTGACACCTCAGAAGAGGAGTCATCAGCCTCACCACGGTCCCCTGAGGGGATTCATCTTCTCCCGTCCCTAGTTCCTCAGTTTGAGGGTCCTGGGCAATGGAAGAGAACCTGTGAGATTAAAGTCGCAAAACTTTTTTTTTTTTTTTTTAAAAACCCATCATGGCTGAGGGAAAAAAGATCTTTTCGTAAAAAACACAGGGGCTGCAGTGTTGAAAACAGTTGCAAACATTTCTTGGCCCCGACCAGCCATTCTGACCAGCCACTCCCTCTCAGGGGAGGAGGACATTTGTAGAAATGAGTAGGCTTTCCAGAGCTTGAGGGGGACCCCTTTAGGTCTATTTTGGGGGTGTTTTAACCCCCCTTCTGACCATAGCCCGATGCACAAAGCAGTATCAGAATAAATTGCATCTACTGCTTGAGCAATAGTCCAGCCACTGCCGCTGCTATTAATGCTCAGCCTCATGCAAATAGTAAATGTGTTAAGCAGAAAATGCCTGTGTCACCAACCTTTTTCATGCTCCCTTTGCTCTCATGTCTCTGCGACAATTTTGCAGCCAGCACAAATTGAGTTTTTTTCTTCTTTTTTTTAAAAAACACTCCCGCGTTGGAGGACGCCAACGCCGCGTTAAGCCTCGCCCCACCTCGCATCTTGCCCCCCCCCTCCTTTCTCTTTCAAAAAGAGTTTTCCTGCGCAAGCACGGGCCTCTGATCCGACGGGATCGGCTTGTGAGTGAGGGAGGGATGGCATGGAGAAGACCTGGAAGCCGCCCCGTGCAGGGGCAGTGAAAGAAAACGGCATTGCCAATTGTTTTCAGTTCTCCGTTATACTCAACCTCATGAAGAGGGGAAGAGTTCAGCCCAGGTGGGGGTGTCTGGAGGAAGCAAAAACCCCCCAAACTTATCGGAGGTCTGCCTGCTGGCTGGAGAAAATGAGTCTGCTGCTTCTGTGACACAGCGTGATCTCTGAGCAAACCATGAGATGGTACGTGCTCCATACAGCCCCCAGTGGTGACACTTAGGCATAGCAACATTTACTTTAACCACTTGCCTACCAGGCACTAACACTCCCCTTCTTGCCCAAGCCATTTTTCAGCTTTCAGCGCTGTCGCTGTCATGCTACACTGCACCCAAACAAATTTTTTATCATTTTCTTCACACAAATAGAGCTTTCTTTTGGTGGTATTTAATCACTGCTGGGTTATTTTTTACAAAAAAAACTCCAAAAATTTTGAAAAAAAATTTTCACTTTTTTTCTGTCAGTAAATTCTGTAACCAAGTAATTTTTCACCTTCACTGATGTGCGCTGATGAGGTGGCACTAATGAGGAGGCACTTATGGGCACTGATTAGGTGGCACTGATGAGGCACTAACATGCCGCACTTATGGGCACTGATAGGGTGAACTGGTGGGTATTGATGAGGTGGCACTTATGGGCACCGATTAGGTGGCACTGATGAGGAGGCACTAACATGCTGCACTTATGGGTACTGATAGGCGGTACTGATGGACATCACTGATAGGTGGCACTGATTGCCAGCGGTGACTGGCATCGCTAATGGGCACTGATTGGTGGCACTTGTGGGCAGTGATTGCTGCCACTGGCGGGCACTGATTGGTGACACTTTATTGTAATCAGGGCACTGATGATCAGTGCCCCGATTACATTTCTACATATCCCAATGTGAGGAGATGCTGCTGATCAGCTCTTCTCTCCTCACACTCTGTGAGGCGAGGAGAGACGATTACCAGCACTTCCTTGTTTACATGTGACCGGCTGTGATTGGACACAGCCGATCACATGGTTAGAGCCGCAGACGGGAGCCGTTCTGGAATGCTGTCATATGACGTCGCCCCGGAATGAGCGCTGCACCGCTCTGCCGTCATTTGACGGTGGATAGGCAGCAAGCAGTTAAAGGAGACAATTCATAAGAAAATTTTAAAAATTTCTTAGAAAAACTCCACTTACCTTTCCCGCCACAGGGTTTTCTGTGGTAAACCAACAGACCCAATCTTCACCCTTCACGGTGGGTTAGGTTAAACCTTCAGGAGCTGGGGATCCTCGAAGAAACCCACAATCCTGGACCTGCAATAGCACCACCGGCAGTAAACTTTATGGCCTTAATACCAATAAGTACTGGATTCCGGGGTCCCGCTCTCCAAATAGAAGCATTCACAGGCAAAAACCTTGTTTTTTCGGACACAAGGCCAGGGTACCATTCAATTCGGCCAGACCTTGAATGGATCCGTCTGCATAGCTAGCCCCAGCAAGGATTGCTCCAGAGGAGCTCAGCTCAGCACATCTTTACTCCGTGACCAACACCTAGACACTGGCGAAAAAACTGAGGTACTCCCAGTAGTGGGAGGGGTTATATAGGGAGTGCACTTTTTTGTCTTGGGGCGTGCCAGCGTCCATCACCTCAAGGTGGCCTATAACCCACTATGGCTCTGTGTCCCCTGATGTATGAAAAGAAAGAGGCTAAGTTCCTGGTCATGCAACACTGATCGGCTGTCACAGTGGTAAAATGATTGGTGACAGCTTGGTCAGTGTGCTGGGAGCACGCTCTTCGCACAGAACAGCGAAGCCCAAGACACAGATGTGGGGCATGCGAGGGGGTAAGTGGTCAAGAGCATCTCAGATGTCCACAAACATTAGGTCATATGGTGTACTACAGAATCATTCACATCAATACCTGCTCCTGCCCTCAGGAGCTGACCACCTACAGCTATATACACACACAAGGCAGTAGCTTGTGTCAGATAACATTTCTGGGTTGTGGGTAGAAATGTACAATGATAGAAGGAGAACATACAACTCCATGATGAGAGTGTCCCTAATGGGATTCAAGGACAAAGCTGCATATCAAGGGCATCACCAGCTTAGTCAGTATGCCTGGCGAGACATTTTTTTTTTTTTAACACTACAGAAAGAACACACAAAAAAAAGGTAATTATGAGTCCTGAGAGGTAAGAATTTATTGAATTCTATCAGATCAGAATGAAGATATGGTCATACTTGCTCACACAAGAGATATTTCCCAAAGCCAGAAAGGTCAACTATTTAAAAAAAAAAAAAAATGAAAAAAAAAAACAAACCTTTTTTATACCAGGGAGGTGAAAAAAAAAAAAAAAAAGTACAGAATAAGTGTTTTCAAGCGGGATTAAACAATGGCTTATTTTATACAGGTCTTTACAGGGCTGGTCAACACTGGAACACTACTAAAACAGGGTGAAACCAAAAACAAGTTCATGATGTAAAAAAATAAAAAATTTAAAAAGGATGTTCATCTATGATGATTCACAGCAGAATATTTTTAGCTGATTCTTTTGTGCTTTAGGCCAGTGTTCTCACTGATGACTTGTGATTGGATAGACTGATTTTTATTTAAATACTGATACAGATTTAAATAATTGACACATTTTACAAGGAAAATGAAGCTTATGCTCAGGAAGTATGAAGGATACCAACAATGATTTCCTGCTGAAAATACTAGTTTCCTGGCTGTCATGTAGACTCAGACTCTCCCATACTTGAGTTACTAACCTGGAACAAAGTATGCAGATTAGAACGCAGCTTCCAGGGCTTTCTTAGATGGTACTGAAGCCACAGAAAGCCAGGGAACTGAAATTTTTATTGGGCTCATTTGCTAAGGGGACTTCTGTCAGAACCTCCCAAGATTCTCCTATACCAACAGCCTCTTTGGCACTCTCAAATGGCTGGTGACTATTTGATGATATATATGAAAGTAATAAATGTATTTCCAGAAAAATGTAACAAGAGGGCAATTTATGCGTTTAACTAAAGGCCACTTTCAAATGTGATTTTTTTTTCCAGTTTTACAAATTTTAGGATTCTGGCAGACAAAGAAATGGTGCCTCAGGAAAGGTGAAATTCTGTAGAATATAGTATTTTCAATGAGGTGCGGCTATGACACAATGGTTTCTAGTTCAGAAAAAAAACTAGGCAAGATATAAAGCTGAACCTCTAGGCAGATATAAAGGGCAAGCATTATTGTAGCTCTGAAATTTTTAATGCAGCCCTTTAATTAATAATGCGCTATTTCATTTTTTTAATAGAAGCCGTGTAACTCCCTGAATTTGACCTGGTATCAGCCTATTACAGTCCCTGAACAGCAGAGCTGGAGTATGAGAGGGGGACGCAGCACAAGCAACCAAAGAGATCACACGCTGATAAGAGGTGAAAGCAGAGTGCCAGAGAGATGAGCTCATACTGGTGCTGCTTCTCCTTTCACGGTCCAGTCACAGGCTTCGGATGGGTCCATGGCAGACTGGGCTAGGAGGAAGTGGGTTGAATGATGGCAGAAGAGATGTACCATGGGGGTCAGCTCTGAAATGGAGGATTATTGCAGCAAAGCTACATTTTCACTTTTTTTATTATTGTTTATTATTCTATATTATACTATTATTATTTATAATTTTTTACATTATGTTTAGCTAGAGTTCTGCTTTATAACTGCAGTGTGATGCAGCCATAAAATGAGTTGTGTTATGTGCTAGAGCCTTGACTAATAAACCACATTTTCCTCTTTTGTGTACAATACATTTATACCTACAGATATGCAGGAGAATCCAGCTGACCAGTAACTAAAGCTAAAACTGGGCTTTCATATCCTCCCCTATTTAGTACAAAAAGTAGCTTAACAGTTTTTAGAACACACCACATTTTGGTACATAGACAACTCCAACCAAACTTTACTTAGTTTTTTTTCAATCCTAACAGGGAAATCCCAAATCTTTATTTCTCTGCTGGCAGAGAAAGAAAATGCATCTTAGATTTTACTCCTTGGTACCAGCATCTTGCTTTGTGTCACATTTTAAAACCCTCACCTATACTTCCTTCCAATCCTCAGGACTTTAATGATACTATTTACATGTACAGGTATCACAAAGGTAACATGGAATTAAACAAAAACTTTATTCTCTTTAAAAACAGCATGATTACAGTTTACAACAGAGCACATAATATAACATTTTGTTAATACATCATTAAATAGGGTATGTGTGCTGTTGTACATTGCAGTTCTGCAGCTTTTAAAATTGTATAATTTTTTGGGAAGTTTGTTTTGATTTTTTGTAACCTTTGTAATAGATGGAGATGGTACCATTAAGGCATAACTAAAAAGTTTTGTATTTAATGCAAACACTCTGAAATTGCATGGTAAAAACAGTACATACATGCGCACAAAAGTATTGGTTAAATTTATTAAAACTGGAGCCACTGTGCATGGCCTCTCTTCAGCTTGTTCAGTTAAAGTCTAAGTAAACCCCCCTATCGTTTTCAGCCAAGGAAGCTGCAATCTTTGCCTCTGTTTAATCTACAACTGCCATGATGCTGCACATGTGATCAGTTTAGACACCAGCCATTGGATGGTTTGACAGTTAGGTTGAGAGCACAACCGATGGGAGTGTTACATTTCCGCCACGAGCCGGAAATGAAACGGTTTTATGGATGGGTTTGCTTCCGCTTTAAGCTTTGAGAATGACAAATAGAAGTTGTCCAGGTCACCCAGCCCCTATGCAGGAACAGTGCAGGACCCAAGATTCTCTGTGATCTCTTGGCTTCAGCTGTGCAAGCTTCACAGTCCAGACATCATACGCTTCCAATGCCTGCCTCTTGGTGTGTCATTCTTCTATATTCGCAACTCGGTTCACACAAGAACAAACCGCACAGCACATGCCAATGCATATGCACTGATGCGTGTTCTGTGGTGTGAACCTACCCTAAGGGTGTTTGCATTAACAAAAAAAAAAAAAAAAAAAAGATGGTACTGTAGCTTTGCATTCAACTTGCAGGTAATGGGAAGTAAAAGGGGAGTGTATCAAAAAGTGAAAAAAGGAAATATCATAAAATCAACATTTTTTTCTAATTTCACTCTACATTAGGAAAGATATTTTCTATATTACAATCTGTACAAACTATTGATCATTTTTTTTTAATCCGTTAAAAGTCATATGCTTATAAACATTTACCACTTACAATTAGCGGCTGGAGCTAAGATGCATGCAAGTCACTTCCTCGTATCTATTGTGCTCTAAACAAACCTGAAGGAGTTAGAGGAGGGCCAGCCACCTCTTAAAAGAAACACCTTAACTGGTCTATTAAAGCGGAAATAAACCCTCCTATCCTTTAAGCCATCTTAGCCTTTATTTAGATCATGTGACCATCTATGACACCAGCCATTTGAGGCCTTAAAAGTTGATTGGTTGGTTGAGAGCTCACATAAAGCACACTGGTGACTGACATTTATCTCCGGAGGCATGCCTTAAATTTATCAGTTTTGGGACAAAACAGCATGAAGGTGTCTATGGGTTTCCATCAGAAAGCCCAGCATGCTCATTAAAGAGCATGTCAAGGATGCATTATACGTGTACTTTTACATTAAAAGAATGTTAAACCATACAAATGTTATACAAGTACAAAATTATATAATACCATCATAGTTGCCATTTGAGAACATTCAACTCTGAAGCAGGAACACAGATAGCTCATGTATGGGATATTCAGTGGTGAAATAGTTCCGTTATGACCCCCTCACCTGAAATGCCCATATACTGGGCCTCCAGCAATCCAATAGTGTGTAAACGCTGAAGACATTAACTTAGCCCCTCTTTGCTAGCAGATGTGGCCTAAAAATCCTGTTATCCCTCCATGTATGAGTTTAAACTGTCAAGTGCACTCAGTACATTAATGATAATCCCCAACCACTGCAACAGTTTGACCCTTAGGGTGGGTCAAATACTTGCTGCCCCGTTGCATGCTGCAGGAGAGCTGAATTGTCGATTTCCTGCAGTGGCCATGAAGCAGAAGCAACAGCAGCATCTCAACTCAAAGACCGATGGAAAGGCAAGTTTAGGTATCTTCTTTTTTTCCCATGTCCTCCTCCAGTTTTGACCCTATAGTGACAGGGCCACTTTAACCCCTTCCTGCTGCCACCTCCCGGCCCTTTAAGAGCTTCTAGATGCCGGGAGACAGAGGCAGGCATTTGGGGCATGTGACCACTGCGATTGGCTGTCACACGATCGGAAAGCTCCTGATCGCAAATATGCATTGGGAGCTTTCCGATCCTTGTCCAGCAAGTGTGCTTGGTGTGTGTGTGCGCTTTCAGCATAGAAATGTTTACATTTAGGCCACTTATATGCGGCCTCTTGACGTTAAAGCCCATCCGACCAAGAGGCCACATATATGCGTACAGCTGGCGGAAAGAGGTTAAGACTTCATGCACATGGTTGGTTTGGCTGCCAGCATCAAATCCTGGCATTTTACGGCACCTGGGAGACAGGTACACGGTCCAGCCCTGCTACCAGCAGCCAGTCAAAATCTGTTTGCGCACAGATATCGGGTCCAACCGGGTTGAGCACTGAGTTCTTTCTATAGGGACAGTTAAAATCTGACAGGCTGAAATACGCAGCAGCTAGACACTGTACCAACAGTACTCACGTTTAGGGACATATGCCCCAGACACAGGAATTCTGCAGTGGATATATTATAGTGTTCGTGTGTATAGGGTGCATATAAATTAATGTAAGGTTATTGCTAACAATAATATGATATTTTATATACGCACGCTGTGTATATATATATATATATATATATATATATATATATATATATATATATGCCCTTTATACACTATTACACAAAAAAATGATAATCACCAATAGGCGCGTTTATCATTTTAGTTTTATATAAAAACAGCAAATTTTCTCAAAAGGGAAAAAAAAAAAAAGGCAAAACATAAAATGAATCCAATTGTGACCAGCCCTTTACAAAATGAATACAGTCACGAAGTTTACATTCAGTCATTCATCACACATGACATGCAAGAACAGAAACAAAATCATCCATTTTTGTTCATTAAAAAAAAAAGTGGCAGTGACATCACATCGATGTACAAAATAAACAATTGAAATTGTAAAATTATTTTTTATAACATACTCTGTATCATAGCTGCTCTATTTAGAATTTGTCAAGGAAATCAGAAAATCAGAAACGGATAGCGTAAGAGACTGCACTCCCCAGTAGGAAAATGTGTGTGAGCCACAGTAATGTCACATAATGAGCATTGTACTATAAACTCTAAATAAACAACACCATTGATACTTTGTTTATAGGCTTTTAATATATGTTAGAAATGAGGGTGAAAGATTTTTTTTTTGTGGCTTCATTCAAACAGTGTTTTCATTTGGCAGATTGCAACGTAAAGTGTACTTGTTTACGGTATGGACAGTTTTGGTAGCCATGTTTATGGGTCCATTTACATCTATATGATCAGTTTCAGTGGCCCAACATGCATTGCATTCGTTATCAATGCAAACAACTTTGTTGCACCTTAGTAGACATGTTCATATTTTCCCCTAACATAGCACACCAAAAACACACAATATGTGCATTGTGGTGTACTGCTGAGCATTGGCCTCTACTGTGTGGCACACCGAGGTGACATTCACAATGAATAGCACCACACTGCAGTAGGATAGGCTGACACAAATTGCGCTAATGTATAGGTGTTTAATGTTTTCTGGCTAAGTTAAAGTTCCAATTTAAAGTTACTTAGGAGTTAATGAAGGAATGAAAGGAAGGAAGGGGATGAATTAAAACCTGTCAGGTTTTTAATATTTTCGGTGTTTTACCTATTCATTTCTGTCCACGTGATAGGTGTCAGACAGAATAGGAAGCAAGGACAAATCTTCAAAAGAAGGTACAGACAGCAATACCTCATTGGATTTCTAACCTTTCCCCCTCTGCTCATGCCCTTCCATTTTAATAAAATAAGAGCTTAATGCTTTACGTCCCTTTTACATGAAGGGTGCGATGAGGTCCACCTGTCAGTTTTTCAGACGGGCCTGATTGGACCTTCCATTCAGCCTTACAGACCGACAGGTGTAAACATACTTGAGTGTTTACAAACACCTACCTTCAATACGATCTGTAAAAAGAAAAAAAAAAAACAACAGAAGGGGGCCCATCCCGAAGGATCTAACGGACAGCGGAATGCGTTTACACCCAAGCGCCCATAGAGCAGAGCAAGCTTGGTCCGTGTCCACTCTGCATAAACTGAGCAGGCACAGACCCATTATCCGCCCGCACTGCTCTGAGCCACATGGAGCCCACCCCGTGGCCTTATACTCATGTTAACAATCCACACCCATGGGAAGCCACAACAGCAATCACTCAGACCTCTCCTCTGCTTCTCCCACATGTGTGGAAAATTTCTACGAAGAGGCCATTTATCATTGGGACACCTAATAGGCTGCCTCTTCAGTAGAACGAATAGGATTTTTTTTCACTGCGTATACATAAATGCAACAAGAGATTGGCCAGAGGTTTCAAAAGCTGTTGTGGGCTTCCCATGGATCACACAATGTGAATCTCAAATATAAAACTTTTTGAAAGGTGCAAAACAATTATAGAAAATAACAGGATAACCATACAAAATGTTATTCCATAATGTAAACCTGTGCCTTGTCCAAAAGTATGTTTGCTTTAGTTACTACCCTCCCCAGCAGAACATACTCCTCTTTCCTTTACGCAAAACAATGTGCTTAGCAGCCAGAAGCAAAGACCTGTTCTTCTGAGGTATGGAGGAGCATGTCACTCCATTCTCTACCTCTCATGTGACCGTGCTAATGCCCTGTGATTGGACAGTGCTTTCACTCCGGGGAGGTCCTTAGTCCCGTGGAAGCTCTGACTACAGTGATTTGGAGCACAGGGATCCCTTTCTTAACTAGCAGTGCTTGAACGACAGAGGAGCAAGGGAAAGTTAAGCGGTGCTGAAAGAATAGGCATTATAGTGAAATCGGTTTTAGGTGACCCATTTGTTTTAACCAGCTTGAATTGTGAAATAGAAAACTGATCTGGGAGATAAAATAAATAAATAGGACTCTTAATGCAGTATGGGGAAAATAAAAAGACAATTGAAGTAAAAACAAGAATCGCTTTTCCTTCAGATGTCATAATTCCAATATGGATATGGACCACAAGATGGCTGCCAACACTGTAGATCGTTATAAAGGTACACTATATAGGATGCCACTAGATGGCGGTTTAATCTGGCACATTACACATCTCTGGCTGTAGAAAGTTATATTTTTTTAAAATTTAGACGTAGATTGATGCAGCTTTGGTCCCAAGTGTTTCGATGCTGTACACCAATGCTTTATTCAGAAGCAAAATCTCAAAACAAATATTTAAAAAATGGCAATACCTCACTTTTGAAATCTGGAAGAAATTAGATATCCTATATTATTCCTAATCAGTGCAAACATCAGCATGGCTAAAATAAAAAATACATTTTTTTTGTGCAACGCTTATAAGAACCATAAAATGAAAAAAGAAAATTAGATTTCATTATGACCAGGGACACAAACACTCTTCTAGTGTACAAATCCAAAGAACACCGTACAGTATAAAATTTTAGGTTTCAGGAACTGCCTTTCGTGGTTTAAATAAAATATTTGATAATTCATGTTTCCATCTTATTTTCCGATACAGGCAACTTTATTTTGGCATAGTCTTTGTTATATTAATTAATTTACGGAACTGTAAGCTGGACCACTTGGAAAACAGAAATGTAAACTCCTAACCTTTATACTGAATAGTGGCATTTCTTGCAGAGCTACCTGTTATACCAGATGGCTTGACTCTCCTGAAAGTCTGGCCTACGGTGTGCACATACCTCTTACATAGCCATGTCCAACATCAGCCTTTCTTGCAGACTTTTATGTTAGCAAAGCCTTCTCCGTCAATCTCTCATCCAATATCACTGAAATTACAAGGACTGGAGAGCCCATATTTATATAATGACCCGCTAATCATGCAGCATTTTTTATATCAATGTTGCCATGACAAAAAACAAAACAAAAACTTTGCACTGCAAGAGGGCAATTCATTAAAACTAGAAAAAAGTTGCCATACATTGCAGCTTAAAAGAATATTTGGCTATAAAAATGAAACCAATTTTGTTTTTTACTTGTAACATTTCCATTTTTTAAGGTCTCCATTTTTATTTCCTTAAATTTTATTGAATGGTGTCTTCTCCCCCCTTTTAATGTCCCAATTCCATCTGGCTCCTGAAATTTTCATTCATAGCCACTCCTAATGTAGTGTAGCTTGGAGAAAGGGATGGCGAGTCAGACAAAACAATGTTTGCCTCCGCAGGCAATAAAATTGTACATTCTGCAAATTTAATTGAAGACGACTGATGGAGAATGAAGGCTAGTTCGGAGGAATGTTCCAAAAATAGATTTTAAGGTGTCCATTTATAAAATGTTTTTATTACACAAGATTAACTTTCAGACAGGATTCGCACATTTTGAACCCAATTAGAATGTGTCAATCTTGGTAGAAAGTTGTATTAATCTTGTGTGACAATATTAATATATAGACCTCTCCGCCAAGGGTCAGGGTAATGTATTCTATTGAAAAAGAGATGGCTCTAAAAATAGCTTTTTTGGCAAATTAAAGAACATTTAAAAATAAACTTGGAATAAACTGCATGAGGAATGAGATTTCAAAATTCATAACATCAAATATTCTAAAAGACTGTAATAATTAAAATCAGTGATTGGATATACTTAAACATAACGATGTGAAATCACTATAAGGGATTCTGTAAATGGGCAAATATGCAGCAGGATTTCAGATGCATTCAGGTTGTTTTTGACAAGAGTTTGAGGACCCATTCACATTATTGGGGTTCCTTACTATTAACTTTAATTATACTAATTATTGATTCATATATAATACTTATTGTGGTTCAATACTATTCACATGCCGTGTTTTAAAAATAGAACTGTAAACAAATCTTTTTTTTTTTTTAATATTGGATAGAGCAAGGGAGGGGTATATACCCTGTCAGATTTTTTTTTTCTTCTGCCTTCTGTTTCCCATTGTGGAGATTTCCCTTTACTTCCTGTCTCGAAGATGAAGTGAGGGGAAATCCCTTCAAATTAAGGAAATCTCTCGAGGACCCCCAGGCCACTAGAACTCATGTCCCCACTGAAAGATTTTCCACCTATTACTTTTCTGGGGACAACTCAAAATAAGGGTTTTCTTTTACTTTCAATGATGATGGTAAACAGGACAAATGGAGAGGGGGGAATCTCTTTAATGGGGGCACAGACAGCAATAAAAACTGACAACTTCTTAGAACTGAAAACTTCTAATCCCTCTCTACAACAAAAAAAAAAAAAGTTTTGCCTTTAGTTACACTTTAAAGCAGACCATTCCTTAGTATTGTATGCCTAACAAACCAAAAAGGTGCATGTAGCATTTCTGACAGCACACTGCACCATATATTACTGCAATGCAAGTCCATTGGCAAAGTGCACTGGAATCCCATTCAGAATGATTGGCACAGCATTAACGCCCGTCACTGCAACACGTTAGTATGAATGTGCACAGGGATTCTTCTTAGATCATTCAAGTACTACCCCAAAGCTTCTGACCTCCTTTGGATCTACTAATGACCACCTTCTAAACTGCAATTAGCAGGACTTGCATTCCCATTAGCTTGAATAGATATAAAAACAGTTCTGATTCAAAATGCCAATGCAAATATGCTCCAACACAGATGTAAGGAGTTATTGTAAAGTAAACCGGTCACTAGTTTAAAGCTGTGTTTCTGCTCTGATGAATAAAGTGCAGGTACCTCTCATTAGAAGTTACACTACAGAACACCCTTGGGAGCCCAGAAATTCAGAGCTCTCAATTATGAAAAGACAAACTTCACTCAGGCCAACCTTTATACTGTAATTATGATAGGTGGCCTTCTTGACCAAAAGTGACTCAAAGGGGTAAGAACAAGCTCCAAAAACAATTATGCAAAAAAAAAAAAAATTCCCCAGATTTCCTGAACTAGTTCTAGTTTAAACCAACTCAGTACAGTAAGTCCTCTACATACGAACTTCCAAAATTTCAAAGATGGGAACGTTTGCACAGTTTTTTGTTCCCGAATGAAAAAAAAACAAAAAAAAAAAAAAACGGCAGATTGCCATACCAACACATACAATGTAGGTGCAGCGATCTCCCCTGCTGTGCCATTGTGTTCTGACAGGGAGTCCTCCCCTCCCCCAGAACACATTGATCAGCACTCGTAGCCTTTGCCTGCAAGCGCTGATCTTTGTTGGACTTGTGAACAAACTCTCGGAACGGGACTTACTGTACTTGCTTTCTAGTTATTCATGCAGTGATTTTAAGTATATCCACTGATTTTTTTTTTATTACATTAGGCTCAATTCACCAAACTTTAATGATATATCACATACAGATTTGTTTCAGGCCATGTGACCTATTAAACAGAATGCAAATGTTGCAACAAAACTGAATCTGGACATGAACGAATTGCTAAGTGGCTCTTACTTTTTATAACCTTTGGCTTTCAACGTCTTTACTTGTGCTGCAAGATAATTTCACATAATTTCACAAAATTCCAGGTAATTTTCTCTACACTAGACCTCCAATAGTTTGTGGACACCTGATCATCACACCTATATGGTCAGAAGTATGGTGGACATCTTTCCAATATATTGTCATGTCCCATGCAGACATGGCTTGAGGATTCTGGTGTGGAGGAACTTGCAGAGCCCTGACCTCAACCCTACTGAACACCTTTGAGAATAATACAGCCAATTGTGAGCCAGGTCTTTTATCTGACCTCACGACACAAATTCCCTAGTATACTCCAAAATTTGTGAAAAACAAAGCAGAAGAGCGGAGATGGTTATAGCTGCAAAGCAGGAATGTCCAGCAAGCTCATATAGGTGTTTGGGTCAGGAGGGCATAAATTCTTGTCAATATAGCAAGTGAATAACCCTGAATCTAAGCCTTAAATGCTAGCAAACAGGTCTGTGGCTGCAGCCCCATCCCTTCTCTACAAACCACTTGCAGCCTCACCCACATACAGCAAAAGTCAAGAATACAATTGCACAACTCAGAACAAATCAACGCTGCATTACCACACAGAAGCACTAGGATTCTGGCTGCATTAGATTATACAGAACTCAGATTAAAGGCTCATTTTACGCATCTGGGGTTGCCTTTTTTTACTTTTAGCCAACAATTATAGTTAAGAGATCCTCTACAGCACAGGTGTCAAACACAAGGCCCGCGGGCTGAATCCGACCCTCCAGGCTTTTTTATGTGGCCCTCGCACCTCTCCTGCAGCTGCAGAACTCCAGCCCCTCCTCTGGTTCTCCTCCAGCACCTTACTTTCTGCTTTCAAGCAATGCATACAGCTTCCTGCCAGCAGCAGCATAAGGAAAGGGGGGGTACACTGTGATTGGGATGTAAGGGAGAGTGGGGGACTCAACTTTTGATGGTGGGGTGGCTCTTGACATCTAATGTAAGGGGAGGGGATGTCCTGGACATCTAATCTTACAGATACAACGGCCCTTTTGAGGGCAATCATAATGCTGATGCGGCCCACGATGAAATTGAGTTTGACACCCCTGCTCTACAGATACAACATGGAGAGGTCACCTATACATACGTATACAAGATTGCTCAGATGCATTAGGTCTGCTGCCCCGAGATACAGCCCTACTTGACCTCTTCATAGTAATCTACTGCATGGGAGAGCAGCTTTGTGCCAAGCAACAAGAGGAACCAGTATAACAATATATGGCCAACGAACAACTTCTTTTATGAAATACATTATAAACATTGTGTTTACAGTATTAAAAAGGAACCCCACTAAAATGATCCAAAATTAGTTCATACAGGGCCCAGTCATCATATAGGAAAGAGTTTTCCTCTAAAGGTAGAAAAAAAAAAAGTGTGTGTGTGGGTTTCCATGTGTGACACGAATTAGCCCAAATATTTCATCTCCTCTAGTCAGCATATCATTACAGAGTTACTGGCTCTCAGCATTCCAGCAGACAGTCTTGGTTCTTCTTCATAGGAACGTGATATGCCCATAACATAGATGTGCCTACTTTTATGGCAACATGAATCAGAGTGAGCCTCTAACGTGTACATTATCTGCTATCCCACTGGTAGTAAGACAAATTAGTATGATTAGTATTCTATATCCTTAGGCCTCGTACACACAATGAGATTATCGGACAAATGGCTGTCCATTTTTTTTTTATTTTTTTTTTGCATGCTAGTCTCCATATCGAAAATTAAAAGGTTACTAGAGTTACGAAAATTCTCGTATCACAAAATTCAGAAGGGAGGTCATGTATTGTATTTTCGGATGAAGATTGTACTGATTAAACGAAAATCGCACAAGAAAATTTGTCGTGTTTGTCCCTTCGAATATCAGACGAACTGTCGCTTTCGAAAGCGGTATTTTTTTGTCCGATTTTCTGATCAAGTGTACGAGCCTTTACTTTCTATTGATCAGGTTTCTCAGTCTGGAATTAATTAGTAATTTTTGAGCTGAATAGTACTTCAGAAAATCTCATTCTAACAGTACCAAAAATACTTCAAGCAGTCAAGCAGACTTGAAGCAGGTAGAATGAAGTTCACTATATCAAATTTTACTTAGGATGTTTTACTACTAGCCTGTAATCTGCAGTGAAAACAAATCAATGTTCTTATCTGTTGGTTAAATGACACCCACTACTCTGCAGTAGACTCAGCACTGTATGCAGTATCCATAGAGCAGTGCTTAGAGATTTGCCATGCTGAACTGCGAAGGCTACAGTATAAAGGGACCCCTATGCAGAAAGCTAAAGGAAGCCATCATGCAATGACCAGATATCTAGGTTACCCCATAGACAAACCTTTTTGCCATGAAGCCGTGATGATCTGGTTTCATATGTGGAAATTTAAACATTCTCAGACCAAATCCAGCACCTCATAGCCTGTTTATAGGCAGTTATTGAAAGAGCAGACTTTATAGCAAATTAGTAGAAACCACAATAATGCCAGCGATGAATTAAAGCCCAATTAAAACCTCCCATTTAAATTAAATACGCTCTATCAAAACAAAAAGGTTTCCAATGTCACAGGCTGGGTTTACCACTTGCATCAGATGCGGCTCAAAGCAGGGGTCCGGTGCGTCCTTGTTCTCTATTTCAGGGAAGAATCGGGGGCCCAAAGTTTTGCCTGAATTCAGACCTGAAATGGAGCCAAAGTCACACAGGACCCCTTAGCCATCTGCACCACAGATGTGTGAACCGGCTCCATTGAGAGCTGGGCACACTCTCCTGTAATGCGAATTGGATGCGGGGAAACCCACATCCAATTTGCACAAATGTGAACCCAGCCTTCGTTATTTTTTCCCTAAAGCAGCCAAAGCTGAAGTAGGAAACCCTGCCCCCTGCCAGCAGCTGCAGAGAAGGACCTTTGCCCTCTGTGTAGAAGCAGTGATCCCATTGCAGAGGTCCGACACACCCCATGCCGAGTCAGAGCCTGAACACTTCAATCAGCGGGGAGCACAAGCTATGCTGACCGGAGAGCTATAGGTCAGACTTGGCACTAGAGATGGGCTTGGGCGTTTTCGGGATCCCAGTCCCAACCCCCCTGCCCAATCCCGCCAGAAAGCCGACACATTGCTAATCAGGCAGCGAGACATTTCCGGGTCCGCAGCTGCACAGATCAGGAAATGTCTCACTGCCCGTGATTAGCGGTGTGCAGTGTCGGCTTCCTGGCGGGATCGGGCACGTGGGTTGGGACTGGGATCGGAGAACAGGCCTGAGACCATCTCAGCAGGAGGCATGCTCGTCAGACCTCTGCAATGAGACCACTGCTTTTCCACAGAGGCCAAGGGTCCTTCTCTGCAGTTTCACTGCAAAAATGTGGTTGTTTTATATCCTAGCTATGCAAGTGTGCTCTGTTACTGCATTATGGCAAATTGAAAAGGGTGCTTCTGGAGCTGTGCATGTAAAAGGCATCACTTTTGCTTAAACGAGTAGTAATACACGGGATTCACCAAACATGCTGTCACACCCGCATTCCTGGAGCTTTTCTATACAAGATGCAGCAAACTGAGTTGAAGCTCTGTACAATATTTCTATACAGAAATGCCCCTGGTCCTGTCACGTGGAGCATTTAATATGCCATACTACTACTTCCAGGGAATCTTACATTGTTGGGCAAGGTGCTAAAAGCACCCATGGGACATTACACCCAGAGTACGTTTTTTTTTCATATTTGCTACCGTTTAGTTTTTTCCGCATGGACATCTCTATTAAAAGGAATGCCATCAAAACTGAAAGATAACAAAAATGTCACCACAAAGGAGAACAGAAACCAAAGCAGTAATAGAATATTCCCTTCAGTCATTAATATGTCTGTCAGCGGAGCCTTGCGCATGCGCAGTAGGGTTCCCGGCGTGAAGCCGTAAGGCTACATTGCTGGATTCCCTTACTCGCAATGGAGGCGCCAGCACCCGACAGCTGATGGGAACATCAGCTGCGGTGTCGACATCGCTGGACTCCAGGACAGGTAAGTGTCCTATTATTAAAAGTCAGCAGCTGCAGTATGTGCAGCTGCTAGCTTTTAATTTTGGCAGCGGTGGGCGGACCTCCGCTTTAAAATACATGTATGTAAACCGTTTTACCTATTATACAATCTGATATTTTGTCCAACCTCTTTTGAAATGGATAACCGCCTGGGACACTACATAGCCAGGACAGAGACATCAATAGTCATAATTATAGCCCAATATAAACTTTCCTCTTCATTGAACATGATCACATTGATAAGATCTCCCCTAGGAGTCCTCTCTTCTGACCTAAACACATCCCCCTATAGTGCTTAAAATATGCAGGCCATACAATGCAATGGAACCCGATTGGTTCAATACTGAACCACCCACTTACAGTTTGATTTCTCTCGTTCCGGAGGTTATAAAATTATAAGATAAAAGACAGATTTCAGACAGGTATGCTATCAATATTTTAAAAAAATATTTTTTATTGATTTTTTTTTTTTTTTTAGTTGTATAACGGGACTAATTTTTTTGCCACTTTAAAAAAACAAAAAACAAATGCCACTTTTTTTGTTCTTCCATATCTTAACATCTTAATAGTTGAACTTTATTATCTCTGCCAGTAATGTGGAATAGATCGGGATGGTGTAACTAGTGATGACCCCAGGTTACAGATAACACACGAGGGTCACTTGTGTGAAATTAAAGTGGTTGTAAACCTCAGACAAGAAATATTAGCAAAGAATATCCCTCTATAGTGTGTACTTGTTTCCATCCAGAGAACTAAATGCCAATTCTGTCTGCTGCCTAGTTCCCCTGCTATCAGCAGGAGTCACTTTTGACAAGTTTTCCTGACACCAAGAGAAAAAAGGTGACAGGGGAGGGAGCTCCAGCTGATTGACAGCCTCAGCTCTGTTCCTGTGTGCTGTGTAAAGGGGGCAGGTGTCCCTTTCCTCCAATCAGCTCTTAGAGCTCTCCTCACTGAGCTCTGCAGAATGCAATTTCAGCTCCCCGCTTGCTTTTTTCTGACAGCTCAGAAAACCTTCATAAATTCTGGACTTTGAACGGCTGTAGAGGAGAGAGGGCTACAGATAAACAGATACAGCTTATGTAGGATGATTTTTTTAATCTCTGTGTATCAACTGGGGCCAGTTCAATGGGTATATAAGGGTTTACAACCACTTTAATATATTACCTTATTATTAGAACTTGGCCCAAATATATTACAAATCTGGTAGCTCTGGAATTTTGTATTGACTTAAAAACATGGAATAAAACTCAGTTTTATTGGTCTGGCAGTGCTACTCACAATTACCATATGAGAAACGCTATTTTTTAAATTCCAGTAAACGCTCTTTAACAGAGTGAGAGTTCAAACTTCTGTCAAACTTTTATTGACATCCGTTTGCCCATTGAGGAGTTTCACTTACGCCACTAAAGGTGTTCTTATTGCTCTCTGTGTGTCCTCACTGGACAGATTCCCCTCACTTCCTGCCCTAGTGACTGAAAAGACAGCTATAAAAGACCTGGCAGAGGTTCTAACCCTTCCCCAGTACATACAAAAACCACAAATCAACATTTTATGTATTGGTTTTACACAAGTTTTTCAATAACTGGACACTCCAACAATCTCTGGAGAAGCACTGCATCTCAATGCCTAGCAGACTCAAAATCCATTATATGGCCAAAATGTATGTAAACACCACTGTAAATTATGGAGTTCAAGTGCTTCCAGTAGAAGGCACCATCCACACTACATCATTCCATGAAATTTTAGACAATTGCGTGCTTTGTGGCAACAGCTTAGTCAGTTTAGAAAAGTCCCTTTTCTCTTTCAGCATGACTGCACCCTAGCGCAAAAAGCCAGATCCATAAGGACATGGTTTGAGAAGTTTGGTGTGGAGAACACAAGTGGCTCGAACAGAGTCCCGACCTCTACCCTAATGAACATCTTTAGGAGGAAATGGAATGCTAACTGCAGGTTCTTATCCAACATGAAAGGTCAGATCCTGACCTTCCACGTGATCTTTTGGCTGGATGGGCACAAAATCTTGTGGAAATCCCTCTTAGAAAAGTAGAGGATGTTCTAGCCGCAGAGATGTGCCCAGCTTTATATGAATGCCCATAGTTGTGAAATGGGATGTCCAACAAACGCATATAGGCGTGACAAATGGGGTATCCACAAATGTTTGGCCATATAATGTATTTTACCAAATGAAAAAGGTGCAGAGACTGCATCAACAAAATTATATTTTTTCAGGTCAGAAAAATGTTACAGTGGTGAACCAATCTTAACAAAAACATGTTAACAGATTACAGTTTTTCCCTTAATAACTGCCCAAGTAGGACGCCTACTTACAGCCTCCCAGGCAAGTAGGTAATAAAATTTGGCAGCCATTTTGTATGTTCCGAATGGAAAAGGAATTGGACTTTGTAGGCACAGGTACACACGGTTTCATAAAAGCTTTTATTAAAAAAAAACAAAAAAAACACAACACATCGACAATTATTATTTTATAAAGCACATATTGCCTAAGAGGAGTTGAATCATAACCAAAACCACCATAACCTAGTAATGGTTGTAGACATGTGTCAATTGAAAAACGATAACTTGTGTCTATATAGGCTCGGTGAAAGTGGCTATGGTGTGGATATTGCTCGCTTCAGCGTTTCCTCAGGAGCTTTAGGCAAGTGTTAAAAAACATAATACATACAGAAGTCATCTTCAAAGTATCTGTGGAGAGAGTTGATCACGGGGAACAAGGGGCAACCAGCAGAAGGTAAAACGGACATGTGGTATAGTGAGGAATAGTCCACTCATAAGGTTATCCAGAGGTGTAACTAAACACCAGAAATTGCTTCATCAGGACTGAAAGCCAGCCAAATTAGGAATCCATGCTTTATTAGTACCACTTGCTTAATATAAAGGTAAGTGACCCCGCTTGTCCTGCTGTAAACAGCAACGGTAGCTAGAGCAGCCTTTGCCGTTTACAGCAGGAGTCACAGTGGAGTTTCCCAGGGAAGCTTTCCATTAGGTACTGCTACAGCAGGACAAGCGGGGTCACTTACTTATAGTAAGCAATTGGTACTAATACAGGATGGATTCCTGAGGAAGCGCTGAAGCGCGCAACATGTAGAGCAACTTTACACCATATCCACTTCCACCAAGCCTATATGCACAAGTTATCGTCTTTCAATAGACGCATGTCTACTACCAATACTACTAGGTTATGGTGGTTTTGGTTACAATTCAAGTCCTCTTAGGCAATATGTGCTTTATGTAATAACTCTTGTCAATGTTTTTTAAAACCTCTGTAACAAAATAATACGTTTTTATGAAAACGTGTGTACCTGTGCCTAGATAGCCAATTCCTTTTCCATTCCAATATATCCCTCAGCTAGGACGTGGCACCTTCCACTATGGACATATCCACAGTTCCACCATGTTGTAATACGATTTTGTTAATTTAGCACATAAATGTGGAATACATATCAGAGCAACTTTTAGTGGTATTCCTTCAGCTGTTCTTCTGAAGACAAAAGAACATCAGGCGATTTTTGCTAAGAATTTGGACTTTGCAATGCCCTAAATAAGAAGCGCTCAACAGAGCTAAAAATCAAGCTGACACATAGGCCAAGGGCCCTGCAACCGATTTGAAAAGATCGAGAGAAACAATAAAGGACGCATATGGTGCGAGTCAAGCCCTGAATTAGGAAAACAATGACTTCCCAACATCGTCCCCTGCTTGTCACATGTACGCAGCCAAACAGAATGACACTAACGCAATGAGACAGGGCAGTTAAGGGACATCATCGGATGTGGGTTCTAGCAGTATTAGCACTTAACAGTCCACAGAAATTTTACTACATTGGAAAAAAGTGCAATTAAAAAGGAAAAAAAAACAAAAAAAAAAACACTATATTGATATAAAATTCACATATGAAATGGTGCATTTTAACACAGAAAAAAATTAAATCGAACAGATAGACACTGCTCCTCAACAGGGATAAGACAAGTAAACCAGGTGCATTGTGGTAAACATAAAACGACCGTTTTAATCTTCGCCAAGTTGGGCACGATTCTGTGATGCCAAGATGGACAGAGAGAGAACAGGACAGGAGCACGGACACCTATTCTATGTAATCTCACCAGATTTTTTTATCCCAACGCCTACCTTAGGCGTTTTAGCCAATGCACAATGCATTTCAGAGTCTTGTATTGTTGGGCGGTGCCTTGGGTCTGCACCCAAATTAGGGATCGGCAACTTGGCGCTCGTTGCTACGACTTAAGGAAGCCAACCCGCTGAACTTTCTTCTTTCTGTAGGTTTTCACTGCTTGTTAAATGAGTCAACAGTTTCAGGCCTCACCTTCATTAGTTAAACAGATTCAGAAAGACTTCTGCCCACTTGCTAAAGACATGTTAGCAGGTCATCCACATTGAGCCGCACGATCACGCCAGTTTAAAACTGCCCCAGTCCGGGCTTAAAATGCAAACAAAAAAAAAGTAATATAAAAAAAAATATATATATAAGTCAGCGATTTTGTTGACTGTGGTGTTTTCACATTCACACAGATAACATGGTGCTCTTTTGTTAGAGCTTGCAATTTCCTACGTCTGAGTCCTCAGGTCCCACTGAGCTTTTTAAAATAGGCAATGATAAAAATAGCGAAGAATGCAGTACCACATGTACCCTGACAAAAAGGCGAACGACTGTACAAGGAAGAGCCAGACATTGCTTAGGGTCATTTCCCTTGACACGGCTTTCTTCTGTCCCTCCGGGGGAGGAAAAGCACCTGGAAGAAAGGAGAAACAAAACTGAAGGACAAATGTAGCTAGAATCTGGTAAACCACCTTTAGCCTAAAATGGTTGACAAACAGGAAAGTATATCATATCAATGAGCACAAAGTTTGAGTTATTACTGAAGGTTTTGAATTAAAATACAGTGGGGGAATTATTCGATCCCCTGCATATTTTCTAAGTTTGCCCACTTACAAATAAATTAAGAGAGTCTATAATTGTTATCATAGGTATATTTTAAATGATAGAGACAGAATATCAACCAAAAATCCAGAAATAAAAAACACGACACAAATGTTATAAATTAAGTTGCAGTAAATTAAGTATTTGATTCCCTACAAACCAACAATAATTCTGGCTCCCACAGACTGGCTACAGTATGTGCTCATGTGGTACACAGATTAGTCCCATCAATTTAAGAAGGTGCTCCTAACGACAACTCGTTATGTGTATAAAAGACACCAATCCACAGAATCTTTCATCCATTCAATCTTTACCATCATGGGCAAGACCAAAGAGCTGTCAAAGGATGTGCGGGACAAGACTGTAGACGTGCGCAAGGCTGAAATTGGCTACAAGACCATCAGTAAGAAGCTTGGTGAGAAGGAGACAATTGTTGGAGCGATTATTCGCAAATGGAAGAAATACAAAATAAACATCAATTGCCCTCAGTCTGGAGCTTCATAGGGTAAGGATGATCATGAGAAAAGTGAGGGATCAGCCCAGAACTACACGGAAGGAACTTGTGAATGATCTCAAGGCAGTTGGGACCACAGTCACCAAACAAACCATTGGTAACAATACGCTGCCATGGATTGAAATCCTGCAGCGCCCGCAAGGTCCCCCTCAAGAAGACACATGTACAGCCTGTCGGAAGCTTGCCAATGAACATCTAAAAGATTCAGAGAAGGATTGGGAGAAAGTGCCGAGACCAAAATATAGCTCTTTGGCATTAACTCGACTCGCCATGTTCGGAGGAAGAAAAATGCTGACTATGACTCTAACAACACCATCCCTACAGTTAAGCACGGAGGTGGAAACATTATGTTTTGGGGCAGTTTCTCTGCTAAAGCTACAGGCTGACTTTGCCACATTGAGGGGCCAATGGACGGGGCCAATGGACGGGGCCATGTATTGTACAATCTTGGATGAGAACCTTCTTCCCTCAGCCAGAATACTAAAGATGGGTCCTCCAGCATGACAATGACCCATAACATTCCACCAAGGCAATAAAGGAGTGACTCAAGAAGCACATTAGGGTCATGGACCCAGCCAGTCTCCAGACCCTAATCCTATAGAAAATTTATGGAGGGAGCTGAAACTTCAAGTTGCCAAGTGACAGTCAAGAAACCTTAAGAGCCCTTGCACACTGGGGCGGTTTGCAGGCGCTATTGCGCTAATAATAGCGCCTGCAAACCGCCCCGAAAGTGACGCTCCTTGCATTCCAGTGTGAAAGCCCCGAGGGCTTGCACACTGGAGCGATGCACTGGCAGGACGGTAAAAAAAGTCCTGCCAGCAGCATCTTCGGAGCGGTGAAGGAGCGGTGTGTATACCGCTCCTGCCCATTGAAATCAATGGGACGGCGCGGCTATACCGCCGGCAATGCGCCTCTGCAGAGGCGCTTTGCGGTGGTATTTAACCCCTTTTCGGCCGCTAGCGGGGGGTAAAACCGCCCCGCTAGCGGCCGCATACCGGCGGTAAAACGCCGCTAATAATAGCGGCGTTTTACCGCCGACGCCGCCCCTCGCCCCAGTGTGCAAGGGCTCTAAGCCAACAAGCGCTTCTCCACCAAGTACTAAGTCATGTTTTGCTGGGGGATGAAATACTTATTTTTACTTACTGAACTGCAACTGAATTTATAACATTTGTATCGTTTTTTTTTTCTGGATTTTTGGTTGAGATTGTGTCTCTACATTTAAAATACACCTTTGATAAAATATGATAGACCCTTAATTACTTTGTAAGTGGGAAAACTTACAAAATCTGCAGGGAATCAAATGGTTATTTTCCCCACTGTACATTTATTTCGGACCCTTCCCATCCCAAGGGTTTGTGTCTCTGTTTATCCAGTCCTGCCAAAAATAATAGCCAGCTTAGCGACCCATCATTTCTCTATTGCAATTAAAGAGGTTGTAACCTTAAAAAAAATCCTGTTCCTTTAAAGCCGGTTAAACTGCACAGTTCTTGTGCTGTCTAATCTGTCTTTTTCTATGCTGTAAAAACCTGGTTGATCCTGCCTGTTCCTGTATCCCCCTATGTGAACTGACCATAATAATCATGGCTGCTGATCAATGATACTGTGGTCAGTTTATGTGCCTCCGTCATCCTGCTGTGGTAGAGTCTCTCCTCTATCCCCCTCCCTGCCTGGCAGCTCCTAGTGTGTGAGCGATTTCCTCCCCGCCCCTCCCCTTCTGCCGCTATTAGCAACTGGCTGTAAAGTCAGAGTAGGATTACTGCCAGCCCCTCTGTTCTAATAAGGTATACTACTACAAAGTGTAAATGTTCTTCTAAAATGATGCCACTAAATACTTTATTTCAGATTGCGTCTGTGCAGTCTTGTGACCGCCTGCCGCTCTCCTCCCCGATCTAAGGACTACAGCGGGAGGAACTGAGCAGACAGCACAGCAGTCACGTGACCTCCCAGGTGACGTCAAAAGGGAGTCTCAGCCCCTCCCCCCCTCCACTGTGGCCATTAGATCGGGAGAGGAGAGAGGCAGGAGGTCACGTGACTGCACAGAGGTGATCTGAAATAAGATATTTAGTAGGATCATTTTAGCAGAGAAAAAAAATTTATAAAATAAATTTACACTGTGTATTCCTTTTTGGAACAGAGGGGCTGACAATAATCCTACTCTGACTTCACAAAACTTTAAGCAACACAACTAGCGCATCTCTCTGCTTTCTCCTCCTGTCGGAATGTTCCTAGACATTATACGTACATAAAGAACTCATGATTTTGCCCCCTCTGCTGCCTTGTCCTCTCCTAATCTTCGTGCTGCTCTACAGGGTATTACAAGAGGCTAATATCAGGACAAATTTAGCACATTATACAAGTTGCACTTAAAGCAGAATTAAAGTGGTTGTAAAGGCTGAAGGTTTTTTACCGTAATGCATTGTAGGCTCCCCCAGCCTATTTCTTTCTTTAATTTTTTTTTTATTAGAAAATGAAGTTTTACAAAAAAAAATGTAAGCCATACAGCAGAACTCTAATGTCAAAGTATCTGAAAGTGGTATTAAACCCAAAACAAACAAAAGAATATATTGCAGTTTACCAATCATTAGAAGTGTGGCTGCATTCGTTCTCTTTTTTTTTTTTAAGGCTTTTTTGCCCTCTGTTTTTACCTGGTGTAGCTGTATTATACAAACACCACTCTGGCTGAATGAGCAAGGGAGTGTTAGATGTACAAGCAGATTTAAATACAGTAACAAATTGAAGCTGAACTTCAACTAATACTTTTTAATTCGTTACAGCCATTTTTTTTTCCTTCCCATTTTGGGATAAAGGTTTTATATAAATAAAAGCTGATAATTTTCAGCACCCCTGCCAGTGTTAAATGGTTTATCTCAATACTACAACTGCAAGAGAGCTTTTCTGTTGAAAAAAAACCAGACTTACTGGCTGAAAATAGAAAGAAAAAAGCCTAAAAAAGGAAAACAAATGCAGCCATCACATCTAAGAATTGATAAGCTGCACTTTGAGTTTCATACCTCTTTAAAGTGGTTGTAAAGTCACAAGGTTTTTTCACCCTAATGCATTCTTTGCAATATGTGAAAAACCTTCTGTGCAGCAGCTTTCCCCCAGAGCCCCTCCCTTTTTCTTACCTGAGCCCGATCCAATCCAGCGATGAGCACGAGCCCAGCGACTCCAGCCGCTCTTTCTCCAGGAGCCATTGGCTCCTGCTGCTGTCAATCAAATCCAGTGCCATGGGAGTGGGGGGCAGGACCGAGTCCCGCTATCTGTTTTAATGGATGCAGTAGCAGGACTCAGGAGCGCACCTGATAAAAGAGGAGGAGCCAGGATTGCCGGCGGGGCACCCCAGAAGAGGAGGAACGGGGCTGCTCTGTGGAAAACCATTGCACAGAGCAGGCAAATAAAGGCATGTTTGTTATTTTTATTTAAAAAAAAACAACAAAAAAAAAAAAAACAACAAACCTTTACAACCCCTTTTAAGCTTTTTAAAGATATGAAAGCTTATACAAGACATTTGCATATGACATAACAGACCTAATATTTGGTTGATCAATCCTTTAATTAAAAATAAATAACCCAAACATATCTATACCTGTTTCATAAAAGTGTGACAATAGATCTTCTTTTTCAACAAAACGCTGATATAACCAATCTGTTAATTCTTCTGTTTCCATGGGAACCTCTTTGATGGGATAGATTCTGTTTGAAGGTAAAATGACAGATCAGGGAAAATGAGCTGTACATTTACTTTTTCAAATCAACAATTTAGTAAAAAAGTCAAACACAAGACTACTTAGTCTCTTGTATATCTCCAACAGTCTTCTAATCATCATCACAGTTCTATAAAAAGGGGAAAACTAAAAAGCAAAGTTGCACTGAAATAAATATGTCAGTTGCCACTGCTGATTTTATAAAATGCTTGCTGCCTGGCTGTCTCAGGTTTCACACACCTTATGGGCCACCAATCTACAACAAATATACAACAAATCCATGCAGAACTGCTATTCAGCTTACTGGTGCTGAGTCAGGGACTCAGTGAATTGATGTTCTAGAATTAGCATGGAAGCCAGACAGCTAGTATTTCTGGGGGGGGATCAGTAAAATAAGCTCACATAAATTTTAGCATGGATTATTATTTTTTTTATTGTGGTCATTTAGGACACTCCCATAAACTGGCCGGCATCTTTCTGTGTTTCTCAAAAATACATCCACCTGTTATCTGTAGCACTGGGAGGCACCAATGCTTCCAATGTGAGTGGTAAGTAGCATTTTCAGAAGAAGAGATCATTAGCAGCCTCCATATATCTTTGTGCAGGATTCCTGTACCACGGAAATACTGGGCACTTCTACCCCCCTCCAGCCCAGGCCAATTTTCAGCTTTCAGCGCTGTCGCATTTTGAATGACAATTGCGCGGTCAATGCAACACTGTACCCATATAACCGTTTTATCTTTTTTTTTTTTCCACACAAATAATTTTCTTTTGGTGGTAGGCCAAAATGTATTCTGCTACATTTCTTTGGTGAAAATAACCCAAATCATACACACACACACACACATTATAATATATATATATATACACATACATATATATATATATATATATATATATATATATATATATATATATATATATATATATATATATATATATATATATATATATATATATATATATATATATCGATCAATCCTGATGTACTGATCCCATTTCTTGAGGCCCAAAAACGCCAGTTGAATACAAATATCCCCCACATGAACCCCTTTTGAAAAGTAGACAGTCCAAGATATTAAGTAAGCTGCACGATTCGTTTTTGAAGATGACATTTTTGTGTCACAATTTCGAAACAATTTGTAAAAAAAAAAATAAAAAAAAAAATATTGCAAGCATTTTTTCTTTTTAATTTCCTTGCGGTCACCAGTGCAGTATGGTATCATCATATAACTGGTGTGGCTGTAATCAGGGACACTGACTAGTGACAATATAAAAAAAAAAAAAAAAATGTTTACATTTCATTATTACATTATTTTCCCGATTTTTTTTAACACACTGACCAGTGTTTTACACACATTACCAGTGAATTTGGTGAATGCAACTATTTTTACTGAATAAAAAGGATTCAGTGTTTACTATTGTGGTTAGCTGTGATTGTTCACAGCTAATCACATGGTACAGATGGGCTGTGGTTAGCTCTGTCTGTACCATGTGATCACAGCGACCAATCACATAGATCAACCCAATAGTAAACAATGGATGGCATGAAAGAAAGCCATATATTGTGTACAAGTGTCATGTGATCTAATGTGATTGGTCACAGCGATCACATAATACCAGCAGCGACCAGTACACTGATCAGTAATTGACAGATCGCACCACAGTGTGGCCCATGGGGCGCAGGCGAGGCGTGCTCCGGGAGGACGTCATTACATCTGCCCAGAGCACTGAATGTCCTGCCCGGCTATTATTTGACTTAAGGCTGGGTGGGAACAGGTTAAATCAGGAGTGTCCAACCTGCGGCTCAAGATGTCTATAAATGCAGCCCAACACAAAATTGTAAACTTATTCAAAAATTATTATTTTTTTTTTTTAATTTTCTGTAAAAACGCGTTTACACTTAGCGAAGAAAAATGTGACAGTGCCTCTTTACTGGACTTTTAGAAGTTTTATCTTCCCAAAGTAAATTATCCCACTTCACAATTACTCCTTATTCAGGTCATCAATAGGCAGCACCTATATTTGGGAGCAACTATTTTCAGGGATGAATCACAGGAAGGGCAAAATTAACCACTTGCCGACCGTCCACAGTAAATATAAGTCATTACTTTGACGTTAAATACTGGTGTCATCGCTGCAGCTAGCTGTCATAACCCCAGGATCTATTTTTACTGTTGGCGATACAGCATCGGACACAAGTGGTCCCACGGGCGGATTCCAATGTGGCCCAGGAAGGTCAAAAGGTTGGATTTAGGATTTGTATCACTTTGTTCACACAAATAGAACTGTCTTTTGGTGGTATTTGATCACTGGGGTTTTTTATTTTTTGTTATATAAAACAAAAAAAGCCCGAAAATTTAGAAAAATAAACCCACAATATTTTTAACTTTGAGATAAAACATGTCCAATAAAATTTTAAAAATGTAATTTCTCCATACACTTAGGCTAAAATGTATTCTGCTGTCTTTGGTAAACAAAATGTCAATAAATGTATATCGATTGGTTTGTGTGAAGGTTATAGCATCTACACACTATGGCAGTGATGGCGAACCTTGGCACCCCAGATGTTTTGGAACTACATTTCCTGTGATGCTCAAGCACTCTGCAGTGTAGTTGAGCATCATGGGAAATGTAGTTCCAAAACATCTGGGGTGCCAAGGTTCGCCATCACTGCACTATGGTATATATAGTAAAAATTTTTTTGGTTCTTTTATACTAATAGTGGTGGTGATCAGCGACTTATAGAGGGACTGATTAGTGTGGTGGGCAATCTAACATGAACTGTCACTTTGTAGGAACCGACTGACATGGACATCACCAGTGGCTCTAATCCAGTGATATTATACACGGTCACTGTACTAATGACACTGGCTGGGAAGGGGTTAACATCTCAGGATAATCAAGGGGTTAAGTGTGTGCCTAACAAGTGTATGTGTGCAATCTGTGCTTTTTTTTTTACTAAAAATCTATTTGGTTCTTCGCCCCGTTTGCAGGGAGAAGAAACAAAGATTGCTCCCTCTGTACAGAGCCCTGGGCTGTGATTGGACACAAGTCTCAGTCATGAATCATTGGCGGGGACCTGCTGACAAAATCCCACAGTATCCAATCACAGTGGAGGACGTTGGAAGCAAGGGGCGACCTACAGATAGGTCACTGTTTCTGTAGGAGCTACCAGTTTGCAGTACAACGCAGGCAAGCGGTCCTGAGGTGGTTAAATTGTATTTATACTTTTGCAACCAAATTAGGATAACACCAACTATATATTTATTACATGTTCAACTTCACATAGCATAAAAATAAAAAAATGCTTAGATTTTATCTGGTTACATCTGTTACTATATTATTATTATACAAGATTTCTATAGCACCAACAGTTTATGCAACGCTTTACAATATAAAAGGGAGACAACACAGTTATAATACAATAAAATACAGCAGGATTAAGAGGGCCCTGCTCAGAAGAGCTTACAATCCAATAGGGTGGGGCAGGTGGTACAAAAGGTTGTAACTGTGTGGAATGAGCTGATGGAAGTGGTAAAAGATTAGAGATGTGATAGGCTTAGGCCCATTGCGTGCTTGGGCATTCATTTCAATGGCCAGAATAAATTAATATTCTAGCAAATTAAATTAACAAACAGCCAAGTGCTTGACACGCTTAAATGCATTTGAAAAAAAAAGGTGGCTTTAGATGCGTTTTTTGACGCTGCTTTTAGAAGAGCTGGGCAAACGCCAAACACCCAAGTGTGCATGAGGCCTAATTGTTAAGCGGTTATCGCATACAATAATTTGCCCTATCCCGAGGCCAGAAGATAGCAGTTAAAGCGGAAGAAAACCCATCCATAAAACAAGTTTTATTTATGGCACGTGCCGGAAATGTAATACTCCCATTGGTTGTGCTCTCAACCAAACTGTCAAACCAGCCAGTGTCATAACTGATCACATGTGCAGCATCATGGCAGTTGTAGATTAAACAGCTTCCTTGGCTGAAACCGATAGGGGGGGTTTACTTAAATTTTAGTAGCTATATTTTCCAAAAATACACTTTCAAATGAGCAACATTAGGCCACATGCACACTGGATGTGCTCCCAGCTCTCCTGAACGCCTAGTCACTGGCTGGGGAAAAGCAGCACCTAAAATGTGCTGTGTTTTTGTAAAAGCATTTATTTTATTTTTTAAACAACTACTTATTTTATTTATTTTTTTACATACACACATTATATATATATATATATATATATATATATATATATATATATATATATATATACACACATACACATACATATATATATATATATACACATACACATACATATATACACATACACACACACACACACACACACACACACAGAACATAGAGCAAATATCTACAAAAAAAAAAAAGAAAAGAAAATTTTGCGTTTATTCATTTACTTACCCAGTATAATAGTTTTTTTCTGGCTATTAAAATGAAACGCTCAAGCACTAAACGCGCCTAGGGTTAAGACACATATACACACGTTTAGGCACTGAAAATCATTTATTTCTGCCAAAATGTTGCTGTTCCTGAACGTGCTGACAGTGTGTTTTTTTTCTGGCTCTAAATGCATGGACACATGCATGGGGGGGGGTTTACTAAAACTGGATCACTCAATCTGGTGTAGCTGTGAATGGTAGCCAATCAGCTTCTAGCTTCAGCTTGTTCAATTAAGCTTTGACAAAACCTGGTAGTCAATTGGTTTCTGTGCAGATCTGCACCAGATTTTACACTCTCCAGCTTTAGTAAATCAACCCCATAGGGTAACATTAAAGTGGAGTTTCACCCAAAAGGGGAACTTCCGCTCATCTGATCCCCTTCCCCTCCAGTGCCACAAGGGGGGGGGGGTGGGGGGGGGGGGTGTGGACAGGATACCTGTCTTTGACAGGTATCCTTTCCCACTTCTGGGAGCCTCAGCCGCGGCTATTGACATCATGTCTGGGGCTCCCTCCTCCTCCCCCTTCCCCTTCCCGTCGCCGGGCCAGTAGGAGAGAGGAGCGGGGCCTCGCTCATGAGTAGTATTCCCGGCATGAAGCCAAAAGGCACTGCCAGGTACTCTTACCCGCAATAGCACCCGACAGCTGATGGGAACATCAGATGCAGTGCTAACATCGTTGGACTCCAGGACAGGTAAGTGTCCTATTATTAAAAGCCAGCAGCTGCAGTATGTGTAGCTGCTGGTTTTTAATATTTTTTTTTTTGGGCGTACTTCTGCTTAAAAAGGAGTTCTGCCCCGTAGCTGCTGACTTTTAATAATAGGACACTTACCCGTCCTGGAATCCAGTGATGTCGGCAGCACAGCCGATGGCTCTCGGGTGCTGCCGCCGCCATTTGTACTAAGGGAACCTGGCAGTGAAGCCTTTCGGCTCCAGACGGTTTCCTACTGTGTATGCGTGGAGAGCGCTGTGCTTTATGAAAGGCCTGGCAGCAATGAAAGGAGGAGGAGTGAGGGCGAACTTCCAAGTGATCCCTCTGCGATCAAAAACCGGTATCTGTCCCCCCTCAAAAGGTGCCAAATGTGACACCGGAGGGGGGAGGAAGCTGATAAGCGGAGGTTCCACTTTTGGGTGGAAGTCCGCTTTTAAGGGGTGTTTAGAGGCAGAAAAAATTAAAAAATGGCAAATGCTCATAAAAGTGGAGTTTTTAATGCCCAATGTGCATGAGGCCTTAATCGAGGGGAACCATTTGGGGACCCATTAAACAGTTCAGCCCAAAAACAAGATAAATTTTTCTTCTCTCACTGGGATAGGTGTAGAACTCAGGTGGCAACAATGAAAGCTTCACTGAAAAGCCAAGCTTGGAACAACCTTCTGAATGCAGAGGGAAGTCATCTTGAGGGTCCCAGAAAGAAGACAAAGAGGAAGAGATAAAAAAAAAAAAAAAAGACAAGCCGACAGAAAGAAAGAACTGAATGACAAAAGTTTGCGTTCCACACTAGAACTCCTGATCCGTTGCGGTTTTGCAAATGTAGACATGGATGGGAAACGCTGTATTTTTTGGTTAGTCAGTACTTGCAAGCTTTGGTGTTCCCAAATAGTATAATGCATAGCATAATAAATTCACTGCACTGCACATGCTTTACTAGCATTAGCTTACAGCTGAAGTTTAGCCATGTATCAGCTTGGACCAATACAAATATGTATGTGCTCTACAAAAAAAAAAAAAGTATGGATGTGCCACACCTTCCTGATCCCCTTAGAAACTGAAAATCGCTGTAGCTCTCACAGTGATTGCCCGTAGCTTCTGCGTTCTGTGCCCAGAGCTGCCCTGCTGCTTACTGAACACAGGAGGTTGCTTGCTCAGAGCAGGCTGAACGCAAAGTATTCTATGCCTGGACATGGTGGAAAGGCAGGGGGGTGTAACACCACAATCTCATCCAATCAGTGAATGCTTTGCATTCATTGAAAAACATAAAAAGTGTTCCCTAAGAGTTCAGCTGTGAAATGATGTAAGAGGTGTAGCCTTCATCAACCTGAGAAAGAAGTTTACCATAGAGAACACCGTGGACCAGATGGTCCCCAGCAGTCTATGACCTTCGGAAGCCGGGTGCGTAAACACTGCCATGTATTTGGCTGGAAAGCCTGAGATCGCTTTTTTTTCTTTTTTTTTTTTAGTTATTTTTAATATTATATTTAATATAATTATTATTTTTTATCTCAGTCTTTGCAGGCTAGAGGAGAGATGTGGGGGTCTTATAAGCCCCTGATATCTCTGTAAAGAGGACCTGTCATGCCTTACTCATTACAAGGGATATTTACATTCCTTGTAATAGTAATAAAAGTGATAAAAAAAATTTAAAAATGTAAAAGTGCCCAAGTCCCCACATACGTACGTGTCGCCCACATATGTAAACGGCCTTCAAACCACACATGTGCGGTATCATCGTGATTATTAGAGCGAGAGCAACAATTCTAACCCAATACCTCCTCCAACTCTAAACAGGTAACCTGTAAACAAATTTAAAGCGTCGCCTATGGTGATCTTTTAAGTACCGAAGTTTGCCACCATTCCACGAGTGTGCGGAATTTTAAGGTGTGACATGTAAGGTATCTATTTACTCAGCATAACATCTTTTACGTTATTTAAAAAAAAAAAAAAAAAAAAAAAAAAAAAAAATTGTGCTAACTTTAGTGTTTTGTTTATTTAATTCACAAAACCGCCCCCCCCCCCCAAAAAAAAACCGTGTTTGGAAAATTGCTGCGCAAATACCGTGTGACATAAAAAGTTGCAACAACTGCCATTTTATTCGCTAGGGTCTCTGCTAAAAAAAAAACATATACAATGTTTGGGGGTTCTGAGTACATTTCTAGCAAAAAAAAACCTATGATTTTTACATGTAGACGAGAAGTGCCAGAATTGGGCCGGTATGGAAGTGGGTAAATCTTTAAACCAACGGGCTGCAAAGGAGTGAGAGGACCGTATGTGGCCCAAAATACACCCATTTGACTTGCTTAATCCAAATAACCCAACTCATTCTCCCAACAATAATAAAATACTAATACCTGTAGTACACATGAGTGACAGTAGGGGGCCGGTAACCCAGAATCCAAGTCTGAATGTCCATTGGATGTGCATTAGGGTATCCAATTGTAACGTCAATCACCCACTGTAAACCTTTTGGCTTTCGATCTATAAACAGAAAACAATGGAGGAAAAATTAACTGAAAGAAATATTATTGTTTATAGTATATATGTGTGCTTACCTGTCCTAGCAATTCTTAAAGCGGAGTTCCACACAAAAATGGAACTTCCGCTTTTCGGAACCCTCCCCCCTCCGGTGTCACATTTGGCACCTTTCAGGGGGGAGGGGGGTGCAGATACCTGTCAAAGACAGGTATTTGCACCCACTTCCGGCATAGACTCCCATGGGAGTCTATGCCTCTTCCCGTCCCGACCGTGCTGTCTGCTGGGAACACACAGCTCCCAGCAGAGAGCGGGGACCACTAGGGACGCGCAGCGCGACTCGCACATGCGCAGTAGGGAACCGGGAAGTGAAGCCGCAACGCTTCACTTCCTGATTCCCTTACCTAGGATGGCGGCGGCAGCTGCCGAGAACCGAGCGGGTTCTCGGCGTCGCCTGCCGACATCGCTGGACCCCGGGACAGGTAAGTGGCAATGTATTAAAAGTCAGCAGCTGCAGTATTTGTAGCTGCTGGCTTTTAGTATTTTTTTTTTTTTTTTGCGGTGTGGGTGAACCCCCGCTTTATGTATAGAACAAATGCTTGATTATATGGAGATCACTCATTATCAGCCTTAAAAAGGCAAGTTCACCTTTGTACACCACTTTTTTTTCTAAATTCCAGCTCCCCTATGCACCAATATAGCATTCATGTATTTTTTTTTGCAAAAATATCAAAGCTTTCCATTAAAATTTACAGTCACCTTTCTTGTCCTAAATCCCTGTTTCCATTAGTAATGTCTTTCTTCCTGATCAGACTTTAGGTCATGACACAGGAAGGAGTTTACCAGCTGACCTCATTAGCACACACCCTGCATCATCTACCCTTCCATTCCCAGGTGCACGTTTTTAAAATGAAATGCAATCAGTGATCACCCTTCTCACTAAATACACAAAATACAATCAGTGTATAGTGTATGGCCACCTTTATACACTTAAAAAAACTAAAACTATAGATTTTCAGCCAGCTCTACCTAAAAATGTATACCATCATACAGTATGTATGCCATGGGTGCAAACTTTGAAAGAGACCTTTCCAAAGAAAAAGAAGGAAGCCATTCCATTGCTAATGCTAGTTCATTGGCTGTCATACCAATCCTCGTAATTCCTCGTAATTCAGTACTTTAAATCCTTGACCCAGACCAAGCATGCAAATTAGGACTTCTGACATGGCTGAGTTTTTCCTATTGTAGGCAGTTAGTCAACAAATAGCCCAGCAACTGCAATTTACAGAAGTGGTTTTAGAAAGTATTTTTAGGTGTGCAGTGAGCAGCACGTCTCCACCCCATTTCTACCCGTCTCTAGGCCAGTTCCCCAAACTATGCCCACCTGAGTGCCACCTTTACAAGCTGTGCAGTGTCGGAATGCCATATGTACTAATAAAACCTAGCAAGTGTTCAGTCCACTACACTGTCAGCATCCAGTTAGTATATCGTTTTCTTCAGGATGTACATGAACACATACTGATCCATAGAGTGCCACCATTATAGCGGTGTCATCAGCCACTTGTGGCAAACCTCAGAGTAACTACTAAAACGTTATCAAAGAGTTAATAAAGAGATGATTGTAGTAAACCGCAGTCCACTAAAAGCAGGTAAGTAATCACATTCCTTTAGAAGTTCCCACTATCCAAATGTGAGTCCACCATCCAGAGAGAAGAAATCACCACCACTTGTGATTGAAGACAATAACCGCACTTACTTTACCAGCTCCCTAAGCCGACAAACCAGCTAACCGCTTATGTTAAACAACACAGCATCCCTCTTTGGATATGACAGCTCCATCCATCCATGGTCTTCTCATCACAGATTCCACTCATCACTGGAGCTACAAGCTGACGTCACGCCGCAGTCTCCGAGTTGGCGGCCTTTGGAGTAAGAGCACTACTGTTTTTGATATGTACTGAGCTTTTGGATGCTTTTATAAATCTTATCTGCTTGTGAAGTTAGTTTAATTAAATACTACACTATATCTGGCCTCTCCTGGTATTTCTAGCTTGAGTGATCTCCTTCCCATACAGTGCTGTGATTCAGACTCCCCCTAGTGGTACAGAGTGGAAACTATGATGAGATGACCATAGACGAACAGATCTGTGATAGCCATAGAGGGATGCTGTGCTTAACATGAGCTGTAAGCTGCTCTGTCAGTTTAGTGAGCTGGTAAGTGCGATTCTTGTCTTCAATCACAAGTGGTGGTGATTTCTTCTCTCTCTGGATGGTGGACGCACATTTGGATAGTGAAAACTCCTAAAGGACTGATTACTTGCCTGCTTTTAGTGGACTGCTGTTTATTATCACCTCATTAATAACTCTGATAACTTTTTAGTAATTATATAGTATAGTAATTTATACATACACTTAGGGGCTGCAATTTCGATTTTCACTGTGTTTGAGGTTTGTAGATTTACCTATTGCCAGCTGCCTTATATTATCATTCCTAGTGCTGACGATTCCACATACAGAAACCTTAGAGTAACCACTTAAAGCGAAGTTCCGAGATCTATACCATCTAATTTGTGGCTGCAATGAAAAATGCTCATGCTTGATTGGCTCCCCGTCAATCTTCCCTAGACGAGCGCTGGGTATTCTCCAAGCTGGGACATCGCATGGGCACAGGAGGGGGGGGGGGGGGTGACGTTTTCTCGAGAAACTCCTCACGGCTCTTATTCGGCTATTTAACTATCGAATACGTAACCTAAATCTAAAGCATTTCTCCCAGATCATTAATATTTAATAGACAGGGACAGCTGGATGCACTTTTCGCTCTTGCTCTGCATTCCTCAGTAAATGAACAAACAACAGAAACCCAAACATTTATATTGAAGCCGCATCTAATCCTTTGCAGAGCAGGCCAGCATTGGCACATCTGAGCTCCGGCGCTATTCCTGCTCGCTGTGCGTACGCGGCCTAAATGGCTCCTTTTGGTAGATTCAACAAAAATACTGCCAGCTGCAGCCAAGTTGTGCTTTTCTGCTCAATGCCAGTTTGGCCCCCATAAAGACAGATTGAGATGGAATTAATCTATGTAGGATTATTAGATGTAATGATCAATTTTACTTAATCAGATTATATTGTGTGCTTTGTGTAACGTGAGGACAGATTTTTCCATACAATGTTAGCAGATGACAACCCTGAACATTTTTTAGTAAATTGCACAGATCAATACCAATTTAGTCACATGGATTAAAGTGTTACTAAAGCCTCTTTTTTAAAATTAAAACAAACATGCCTATACTTGCCTGCTCTGTGCAATTGTTTTGCACAGAGCAGCCCCAATCCTCCTCTTCTGGGGCTCCAGGCCCCCTTCTCTTAAGTGGGTGCCCACAAGGAAAGCCGATTTCCATGGGGGCACCTGTGTGTGCTCGTTCCCGAGTGCCGCTGTTGCGTCTATTGACACAGAGGGACTTAGCCCCATCCCCTCGCTCCTGTGTCATAGCTTTCGACTGAAAGCAATCAATCTGTCCAATGAGGAGAGACAGTGGCAGGATCCGCAGCGCTTGTGCACATGGCTGGATCGGGCTCAGGTAAGTAGAGACGGGGAGCTGCAGCACAAAAGGTTTTGTGCAAAACGTGTGTGCGCGCATTTTCTATCTATCTAGATAGATATAGATAGATATAGATAGATAGATATAGATCTATATCTAAGCAACACAAAGAAAAGGATACTTTCTCAAATACATGGTATATATCAGGAATATGAAATGTTGGGGTAACACTTTCAGGCTTTAGAACCACTTTAACCACACCTCGCTCAGCCTATAGCAAAATGATGGCTGGGCAGTGGTTTCATTATCCTGCCGTATGACGTCCAGCAGGATAAGACGGGCGCACAGTGCGGTGACATAGGCGGTGACATAGGCTCTTTACCACGTGATCAGCTGTGTCCAATAACAGCTGATCACATCGTTACCAGGAAGTGCCGGTTATCAGCCTTTTCTCGATTTGCGCTGACAAGGCGCAAGTAGAGGGAGAGCCGATAAACAGCTCTCCTGACAGGGGGGGGGGGGGGTCCTGTGCTGATAATCAGCACATTGATTATCAGTGCAGACCCATCAAGGATGCCCACAAGTGCCCACCTAAAGTGCCAACCTGTGCAGGAGAAAACATACTTATTAACAAAATTTTATAATAAAAACAACGAAAAACTTTTTTTCCCCCCCAAAATTTTCTGTCTTTTTTTATTTGTTTAGCAAAAAAGAAAAAACAGCGGTGATTAAAAACCACCAAAAGAAAGCTCTATTAGTGGGGAAAAATACGTTTTGTTTGGGTACAGTGTTGCATGACCGCGCAATTGTCATTCAAAGTGTGAGAGCGCTGAAAGCTGAAAAATGGCCTGGGCAGGAAGGGGGTGAAAGTGCCTGGTATTGAAGTGGTTAAATGATAAAACTTAAAAATTAGTTAAAAAAAAAAAAAAACTTGTGTCCCTATCTTCATTATTCCATTTACTTTGTGACATGGTTCTTTATAAAAAAAAAAATCCAGTTATTTAACTTCAACAAGTGTGACCATGCTGTGTGTGTGCGTGTGCGTGTGTGTGTGTGTGTGTATTTAGTATATATATTTGATTCTATTACATGTGCGCCCCCCCCCCGCATTCATCAGAAGTAAAAGCAAATTCATATAAAGGGAACCAAATAAACTCATGCGATCAGAAATCTCAATGCAAATTGTTTACCTATACTTTGAGGATGGGTTCACACTATGTGCAGCCACGGGGCACAGCAGGGGGTCCAGTGTGTCCCCGTTCGCTGTTTCAGGGCTAATTTTTGGACCTAAACAGAGCCAAAGACGCGCAGGACTTATCTGCTGTGCCCCCCCCTGGAGATGTGTGAACCAGCTCCATTGAGAGCCGGTCACAATCTCCTGTCATGCGAATTGGATGTGGGGAAACCCCCATCCAATTTGCAATAGTGTGAACCCAGCCTTATTGTGAGTGTATTTATTTTCTTTACTATTGGGGCATGGAAGCTTTTGGAAGAATAAACCTGATCCTGGTCTTATTAAAGTGATTGCAGTTGGTTTAGCACAGAATAGCCTGGATCCTCCTCTTCTCGGGTCCCTCTTTGCTGCTTCTGGCCCCTCCCTCCTTTGAGTGCCCCCTCAGCCAGCAGCTTCCTATGGGGGCACCCGAGCCGAGTCAGAGCTCCGTGTATCCATTCAGACACGGAGCCCAGACCTGGCCCCGCCCCTTCTCTCCCCTGATTGACAGCCTCCGGAGCCAAGGGCGCCGCTGCTCTGTCTCAGCCAATCAGGATATTGGATGGCTGAGGGGGATTGTAGACATCGCTGGAGAGAGAAGGGGCTAAGGTAATTGGGGGGTGCTGGGAGGGCTGCTACACACAGAGGTTTTTTTATCTTAATGCATAGAATGCATTAAGATAAAAAACCTTCTGCCTTTACAACTCCTTTAAAAGGTTGAGATAAAAAAAAAAAAAAAAAAAATACTTTTTTGCCATTTTCTTCAACATGCAACAAAATCTAAGTAGGGTGTATGAAGTTATTATATAGTGAGAAGTGTAAAGTCACTCGATCTTAACACGTGAAGCCATATAGGTTGGCTGGAATGAACAATCCCGAGTCCCTTCTCACGGTGGCTTTCCGCTACAGGTGATCCAAAAAAGTATTATCATTCCATTGCTGCAGCACAACCCTTGTCAAAAATGGAACATCTGGAATCAAAAGGGGAATTATAGGGAGTGACAGGTCCAAAATGGCTTGCCTACACAAGCACAACACAATTACCATCTAATTTGGGAATTTACAACCACAAACTCTTAATTGCTAGTCTGTTTAACGTTATTGAATATGTCGGGCTGAAAAACCCCCCCAGAGGCAGGCAATCCCTCGTTCATAAATAATTGACACTGGTGCCTAATTTCGTCTTGTTCCCAAAACAGATGTGCTGACTTCTAAAAATCTCTGTACAGATATCAGCGTTCCTTGTTGGTCTGTTGGCCCCTGCGCTACACAACATACCAAAAGGAAAATATTAATTGCCATAGATATGCAATCCCCTATCTGGGTTTACTGTTACAGACAACTGTCCTTTCCCTGCAGCAGGAATATGTAGAATACAATGGAAGGGTCACACACCAGATGTAACCTGTGCTACAGAAAGGTCTACAGCTGCATCCACACTTGTCTGTTTTAACGCACATGAAAAAGTGTGTAAATGCACATTGTAGCCGGTTGTGTTTCAAATGGTAGTCACTCAATTTTTTTAGTATTTTATTATACAGGATTTATATAGCGCAAAAAGTTTGCACAGCGCTTTACAACATGAGGGCAGACAGTACAGTTAGGCTGGCCATACAGGGTATGAATGCTGAACCGGGCAAAATGTGAACCGTTAATGGGCAGGCTGAATGTACCAAGTTGAGCGATCAACTCAGGGACAACCAGCCTGCTGGATTCTCTTGCGATTATGGCTAGTGGCTGCTATAGCCGCTAGCGATAATCGCTGTCTTCTCCCGGCAGGGGTGACTTCCCCCACATGCCAGGAGCAGACTATTAGTCGGCAGAAGGGTTTCCCTTGTCAGCATGGTCTGTGCTGATGGGGGAATCGTGTGAATTTCATTCCTGCAACCCCTGGCTGCAGGAAAGAAATTTGCACGGTGTATGGCCTGCCTTACAATACAGGAGGAATCAGAGGGCCCTTCTCATTAGGCCCCTTTCACACCGGGGTGGTTTGCAGGCGCTATTGCGCTAATAATAGCGCCTGCAAACCGACCCAAAAAAGCCGCTGCTGTCTCTCCAGTGTGAAAGCTCCGAGGGCTTTCACACTGGAGCGGTGCGCTAGCAGGATGGGAAAAAAAGTCCTGCTAGCAGCATCTTCGGAGCGGCGTATACACCGCTCCTTCCCATTAAAATCAATGGGACTGCGCGGCTATACCGCTGGCAAAGCGCCTCTGCAGAAGTGCTTTGCGGTGGTTTTTAACCCTTTCTCGGCCGCTAGCGGGGGTAAAACCGAACCGGCTAGCGGCCGAATACCAATGGTAAAGCGCCGCTTACAATAGCGGCGCTTTACCGCCAACACCGCTCCCGTGTGAAAGGGGCCTTAGAGTTTACAATCTAGGAGGGAGGGTCAAGTGGTACAAAAATGTAATAACTGTGGGGGATGAGCTGATGGAGAAAATAAAAGTACAGTTGTTAGGTGGAAGAGATTTCTTTTCTCTTCTGAAAGAAATAATTGATCTATAGTGGACAGCTCATTTGATTGGTATGCCACACAGAGAAGAGTGGATTTTGATGGATAGCTAAGACAAGATCATCACTTACAAATCGTAAATTATTGATTACATCTGTTTCCACCATGCAATCTCAATCTGAAGAAATTTGATTGAAAAATTTTGAAAAATACAATTGTATTTAAGAACAAAGCATCACAGTGCTGCTGATCGCACGTGCAATGCTCTGCAAACTCCTTAAAAAAAAAATAAAAAAATAAAAAACAAATGCACATGCAATTCTATTTATTTCTTTTTTAAAAGGTTAACTTATCCTTTAACCACTTGCGGACCGTCCATCGTACATATACTGCGGCAGCTCTGTGCCAGATCACGTGCTTAGTACATGATCTGACACTTCTGGGTCTGGGGCACGGGGGTACTGCAGACTCAACACCTGCCAATTATTCGGTACACACTATGTAAACAGGGCAGATTGCCGTTCTGCAAAGACGGAAGCCATTAAATCCTGCAAAGCAGGGACAGATCTTTGCCTTCCCTTAGTAAAAACACCTCCCCCACAGTACACATTTAACCCTTTGATTGCCCCTGATGTTAACCCCTTCCCTGCCAGTGTCATTAGTACAGTGAAAGTACTTTTTTTTTCAGCACTGATCACTGTATTAGTGTCGCAGGTCCCCAAAAAGTGTCAGTGTTCGATTTTCCCACCGCAATATCGCAGTCCCGCTATAAGTCGCTGATCGACGCCATTGCTAGTAAATAAATAAAAAATATCCCAAAGTTTGTGGATGCTATAACTTTTGCGCAAACCAATATACGCTTATTGGGATCTTGGTTTTTACCAAAAATATGTAGCAGAATACATATTGGCCTAAAATGATGAAGAAATTCGATTTAAATTTTTTTCATTGGATGCGTTTTAATAGTAGAAAATAAAAAAATAGTGGTTTTCAAAATTGTCAATTGTTTTTTTTTTGTTTACAGCACAAAAAATTAAAACCCCAGAGGTGATCAAATACCACCAACAGAAAGCTCTATTTGTGGGGGGGGGGGGGGGGAACATGAATTGTATTTGGATACAACGTCACAAGACCATGCGATTGTCCGATAGTTGAAGTCCGATAATTCGGGGTACTTTGTCGCAGTAAGTGGGCTTAGCACTATATGACCATATAGTGTGACCAAACCCCCGTATTTTTTAAATATGTTCAGGTGTTTTTAACTAGCTTTGCAGGAAATGTCATTCTTGAATGTGTGCGCTGTAATAGGTTTTGTACTGTCTGATGAAGTGACGCTAAAAATGGCCTGGTCATGAAGGGGGGTAAATCTTATGGAGGGCAAGTGGTTAAAAAAAAAAAAAAAAAAAAAAAAAGATGTTGTGATCAGCTCTCCCCTAGCAAATCATCACACACAGCAGGTAAGTATAGCATGTTATTTTAACATGCAAAAATAAAAACCTTTACAATCACTTAAATCATACTGTCATCATTCCTGGCCTATCCGGCAGGGCCTACTTGCAGTACTAACCTGTTTATCAATGTTAATCTATATCAGTAAATTTGCTTCATCAGATTCTACTGTGACATAAGAGATGCTCATATATTTATGACACAGCAAAGCAGAATGACCGAGGAGCACAAATCTATATAATAGACTGTCTGGATACAGCTGAGAAAATCTCAGCACTCTTTAATGTAATGTATTGATTTCCTCTCAGCTGGACACAAACATGCTCTTGTTTATGATCAGGAAGGTCTTTAGTCCTGACATTATAATGCTGCCACAGCGCTGTCTGCGCTCTCTGAAGCTTACTAGGCCCTTTTCACATGCGTTCTGTAGGATCACTCCTCTGATCATCGCTGAGCAGGCAGATGACCGGACCGTCTCCGCTTACTGAGCAGAGCAGAGATGGACAGTGTCCGGCTCTCCTCTATAGGGAGATCGGATGAAAACAGACTTATTGTCCGTTTTTATCCGACCCACCAGATGGATGAAAAAAATGGGACCTCCAACCATCTGGTTTCAGCGGCAGGATCGGATTGGATAGCCGCCACTCAATAGAGGTGAATGGAACGTCTGATCAGGTGAACAACCTGACAGGTTGTCAAAGGATTCAAATGGCTTTAATGGACCCGATTGGACAGCCGGTGTCAAAGGGGCCTTAAGATACAATATTCATTTCCCCCCCCCCCCATATTCCCATCTATCATCTTCCATCTCAGTGCTACTGATCTCTCCCAGCCACTTTCAAGCAATTCCCATCTACATGCACATCACTGCTCTGGACTGGCTTCCTAATGGCAGACTACGGCAGACCAGTGTTAATTTTGACGTCAAATTTCGATTCAGTTTTAGTCATAGTATTTACAAAAACGCCATTTTAGTTTTAGGCCCGGTTCACACTGATGCGCGTTCATAACGAATGTGATGCATCAAAAACACTTTAAATTCGCATGTCATCCCTAAATTCATTGTTTTCAATGACGGTCGTTCACATACATGCATTGCGATTCCTCTACGAATGCGATGGGTCTTGAGTTTACTGCGTTGCGAATTTAGTCTCCATAGACATCAATGTAAATAGTTCTTGAATCACATTGATGGTTCACATATGTGCGAATTCCACCACACTACTCTCCGCAAAAACCAGGAAGTACACAGAAAGTCAACACCTTTTTTTTTTTACATTATGATTCCATTGGCTAGAATATCAATCGCAGCTATGTCCAACTCCTGAAATTCGCAGTAAAATCGCACCTCACACAGGACAAAAAAAGGGAACAAATTCACAGCGCATCAGTGTGAACCGGGCCTTAGTCGTATTTCAGTCATCTGTATAAGGTTGCCCAAGCTGGAGGAGAAGTCTCAGAATCCAGGTAGAAGGCAACCAAAAAAATTAAAAAATAAGTCAAAAGTACCGGTTCCAAGACCAATCAATGCAAAAATGGAATTCCAACTGTAGACAGACAGCTAAGCTTAGTGCAAGTTGTAAACATTTCATGGTTCTGGAGTAGAAATCCCACTCAGTGCTCACTTTAGCTCAGTACTGTAGATGCTAAACTGATAAAACGGCCAACTCTTCCTATGAAGGATGCCAAGTGATGGCAGAAATCGACTTCCTCTCCAGCCCAGGGCACCATACAAGCCATGCAAATCAGGACTTCAGAGACATGAAGACATTAATGGAACCAGCAACTGGCACGTTATTTTACATTGAACTGGAATATTGTTACTGATAAGTATGGGTGGTTGTTTACAAGGCCATCAGAAGACTACTGGTGCAGCCCTTCCCATCTGCTGCCCATTTGGTTAAATGAATACCACAAGCAGCAGTCTCAGTGAGCACAAGCTTTTCAGCTGAACACAACGCGATCCGAACGTTCAAACATTATTATAGTTAACACACTTTGATAAATGATGGATTTATTTTCCAATAGAAATCATAATTGATCTATAGTTGACAATCCATTTGAATAAAGTGCCACACACAGGGGAAGTGAATTTTTTTTTTTTTTAGCAATGTCAGAGGAAAAGATCCAAAAGCCATACATCATGAAGTGAGATGAATAGCAGCCTCAGCTCCAACCAAGCCACGCCCACAACACAGTTCGCTCCACCCCATGTATAGATGGAGAGAAATGCGTCGGTATGTGGCCTGAATGGAGACCGGGCTGAGGCTGCTCTTAATCTTACTTCATGCACATTGGTCTGCTTCATGATGTGCAGCTTGTGGATCTTTTCCTTCAACGTGGCTGTAGCTTGGAGCTAGGATGAGCTCCCTGTCCCTGCCTGCACTCACAGCAATCTAGTTAGGCTTTACCTCTCTGCCTGAGCGGCACCTACATTTTATCAGTTTTTTTTTTTACCTTAATGCATTCCTGAGCCGTGTGTCTATGCAAAAATTTACACTGTTATACAAGCTGTACACTCACTACTTTACATTGTAGCAAAGTGTAATTTCTTCAGTGTTGTCACATGAAAAGATATAATAAAATATTTACAAAAATGTGAGGGGTGTACTCACTTTTGTGAGATACTGTATGTGTATACACATACAGCGGGTAAAATAAGTATTGAACACATCACCATTCTTTTAGGTAAATATATTTCTAAAGGTGCTATTGACATGAAATTGTCACCACATTTCCGTAGCAACCCATGCACCCCATATCATAGAAACCAAACCAAAAAAGTTCACCAAGACACCAGCTGAAATCTATCAGTAATTAGAAAGAAATTCTACCTAGCCAGTGAAAATGAATAGCAGCTGGTTCAGTCTCAACTGATGGCCTAAAAAAGGTGTCCCATTACCAAGGTATCACACAAGAAACATCTCATGATGGTTACAGAAGGATTTCTGAACTTCTGAATGTTCCAGTGAGCACTGTTGAGGCCATAATCCGGAAGTAAAAAGAACGTAATTTTACAATAAACCATGTGCTCCAGGTGCTTCTTGCAAGATTTCTGACAGAGGAGTGAAAAGAATGATCAGAAGAGTTGTCCAAGAAGAAGAGTTGTGTAGAACTTCAGAAAGACCTGGAATTAGCAGGTACAATTGTTTCAAAGAAAAAAAATAAGTAATGCACTCAACCTTCATGAACATGCAAGACTCCATTGTTGAAGAAAAAGCACGGTGAAGCTCGGTTAAAGTTTACTGCACAACATTTAGACAAGCCTGTAAAAAAAACTGGTAGACCAAAATTGAACTCTTTAGATGCCATAATACACACAATGTTTGGAGGTCAAATGGTGCACATCACCCCAAAATGACCATACCAACCAGGGTGGATATAAAATCAATGATTAAAAAATAAATAAAAAAAAAAGTCTGATTTTGTTCATTTAAATCAGATTTTTTTTTCATAATTTAAAATAGATTTGTTTTTATTTTTATCAAATTTATTTTCATAAAATGCTTTTGAGTAAAATACATTAGTTTATTCAGCATGAAATGGAGCTTAGTTATGTAGCATGAGGCTGTATATTCTGCATTTTTGGTAAATTATGGTAAAGAAAAACCCATTCACAACAAGTGATGGACACTCTCCAGGAGGTGGGCGTATCATTGTCAAAGTATACAATCAAGAGAACACTTCACGAGAGCAAATACAGAGGGTTCACCACAAAGTGCAAACCATTCATAAGCCTGAAGAATATAAAAGCCAGATTAGACTTTGCCAAAAAAACATCTAAAAAAGTCAGACCAGTTATGGAAAAGCATTCTTTGGATGGATGAAACTAAGATTAATCTGTACCAGAATGACGGGAAGAAAAAAAAAGTGTGGAGAAGGCTTGAAGCAGCTCATGATCCAAAGCACACGTCATCTGTAAAACATGGTGGAGGCAGTGTGATGGCATGGACATGCATGGCTTCCAGTGGCACTGGGTGATTGGTGTTTATTGATGATGTGACAAAAGACAGAAGCAGCCGGATGAATTTTGCTATGTTTAGAGATTTACTGTCAGTCCAGATTCAGCCAAATGCAGCAAAGTTGATTGGACGGTGCTTCACAGTACAGATGGACAATGATCCAAAACATACTGCAAAAGCAACCCAGGAGCTTTTGAAGGAAAATGATTGATTCTGCAATGGCCGAGTCAATCACCTGATATCAACCCAATTGAGCATGCATTTCACTTGCTGAAGGAAAAACTAAAGGCAGAAAGACCCACAAAGAACAACTGAAGACAGCTGCAGTTAGAGCCTGGCAAAACATCAGAAAGGAGGAAACCCAGTCTTTGGTAATGATCCATGGGTTCCAGACTTCAGACAGTCATTGCCAGTAAAGGATTCTCAACAAAATATATAAAAAAAAAAAAAATTCAACATTTTATTTATGATCATATTTATTTGTCCAATTATATTCGGCTATCCCCCCTTCAGTCCATAATGAATGCCGCTGCAAGACTCATCCACCTTACCAACCATTCAATGTCCTCCACCCCTCTCTGCCAATCCCTCCACTGGCTTCCACTGACCCAACGAATAAAATTCAAAGTACTAACAATAATTTACAAAGCCATCCATAACTCTGCCCCCAGCTACATCACTAACCTAGTCCCAAAATATCATCCAAGCCGCTCTCTTCGATCACCCCAAGACCTGCTCTCTAGCTCCCTTGTCACCTCCTCCCATGCTCGCCTCCAGGATTTCTCCAGCGCTTCTCCCATCCTTTGTAACTCCCTACCCCAATCTGTCCGACTGTCCCCTAATCTATCCATCTTTAGGCGATCCCTGAAAACCCTTCTCTTTAAAGAAGCCTATCCCGCTTCTAACAAACACGGTTTTACTTCCTCCATCAGCTCATTCCCCACAGCTATTACCTTTTGTATCAATTGACCCTTCCTTTTTAGATTGTAAGCTGTAATGAGCAGGGCCCTCTGATTCCTCCTGTACCAAACTATAATGTAACTAATGTCTGCCCTCATGTTGTAAAGTGCTGCGCAAACTGTTGGCGCTATATAAAACTTGTATTATAATAATAATAATAATAATATCTGAACCCCGAAAATGGGGGGACTGTGTCTAAAAATGGTTGCAGTTCCTAAAATATGTACTTGATATTTATGTTCAACCCCTTGAATTAAAGCTGAAAGTCTGCACTTCAAATTCATTTTGATGGTTTCATTTTAATTTTATTCTGGTGGCATACAGAGCCAAGAGTATGAAAATTGTGCCGGTGTCTAAATGATAGAGATAGAGATTATATATATATATATATATATATATATATATATATATATGTATATATGTATATATATATATATAGAGATAGAGATATATATATATATAGAGATAGAGAGATAGAGAGAGATAGATAGAGAGAGAGAGAGAGATAGAGATATATATATATATAGAGATAGAGATAGAGATATATATATATATATATAGAGAGAGAGATAGAGATATATATATATATATAGAGAGAGAGAGAGATAGAGATATATATATATATATATATAGAGATAGAGATAGAGATATATATATATATATATATATATATATATAGAGAGAGAGAGAGAGAGATAGAGATATATATATATATATATAGAGAGAGAGAGAGAGAGATAGAGATATATATATATATATAGAGATAGAGATAGAGATATATATATATATATATATATAGAGAGAGAGAGAGAGAGATAGATATATATATATATATATATATATATATATATATATATATATATATATATATATATATATATATATATATAGAGAGAGAGAGAGAGAGATAGAGATATATATATAGAGAGATAGAGATATATATATATATAGAGAGAGATATATATATATATATATATATATATATATATAGATAGAGATATATATATATATATATATAGATAGAGAGATAGAGAGATATATATATAGAGATATATATAGAGAGAGAGAGAGAGAGAGAGAGAGAGAGAGAGAGAGAGAGAGAGAGAGAGATAGAATATTATATATATATATACACATATATACATACACACACACACACACACACACACACACATATATATACACACACTATTTTTTTTTTCTTTAATCGTTGTATAATGTTCACTTTAACCACTTAAAGACTGCCCACTGCATATATGCTGCGGCTGGGCGACTATTGCACAAAACAACGTACCTGTACGTCATTTCATGCAATATACACTGTTGGTGCGAGCATGCGCCCGCTGCACGTAGTGGGAGCCTATCAGCGGGTCTGGTGGACCCGATGTCCGCCGGCCACCAGCGATCGCTCCACAGAGAGGCAGGACAGGTATCTGCTTATGTAAACAGCAGATACCCGTTCTGAAAGGGAAGTACATAGAGATCTTGTGTTCCTTGTAAGCAGGAACATGGGTCTCTGTTCTTCCTATCAGTCTATCCTCCACAGTTAGAAAGCACTCCCAGGGAACACACTTAACCCTTTGATCACTCCTGATGTTAACCCCTTCCCTGTCAGTAACATTGCTTTTATTTTATTTTTTTTTAGCACTGATCACTGTATTGGTCACTGGTCCCCAAAAAAAATGGTCAGATTTGTCTGCCGCAATGTTGCAGTCCCACAAAAAAAAATGGCGCTGATCGCCGCCATTACCAGTAAAAAAAAAGAAAAGAAAAAAGTCCATAAATCTATCCCATAGTTTGTACAAGCTATAACTTTTGAGCAAACCAATCAATATATGCTTTTTGCGATTTTTTTTTTTTTTTTTTACCAAAAATATGTAGAATACATATTGGCCTAAATTGATGAAGAAATTTGATTTTGTTACATTTTTTTTTTTGGATATGTATTATAGCAAAAAGTAAAAAATATTATTTTTTTTCAAAATTGACGGTCTTTTTGGTTTATAGCGCAAAACATAAAAACCGCAGAGGTGATCAAATACCACCAAAAGAAAGCTCTATTTGGGGGGGGGGAGACAGTTTTATTTGGGTACATTGTAGCACACCTGCGCAATTGTCAGTTAAAGTAACGAAGTGCCGAATCACAAAAAAATGGCATGGTCATAAAGGGAGGTAAAACCTTCCGGGGCTGAAGTGGTTAAAGATAGCTCCTATTAAAAGAGGAGAACATTTTTGGAATCTCAAGCCACATACCGGGGCAGAAGCATCATTTGCAGTGAATACAAACAAGGTCAGTACCCAAGACTGGAAGTTTCGGCTCATAGAGGTATCGGTCACTAGGACTGCTGGCTTCTAATCAAAGATTGGCTGGCTGAAGGAACTACCCCCCCTGGGTTTTTCAGCTTGTAAAGCGAAGAAAAATACTTATATAAATATATCCACAGAGATTACCTGCACAATAGAAACGTGATCATAGAAATGTGCTAATATCTAGGTAGAGGTGTCAGTTCTACAGCGATTTCCCTCAGGATGGTAATAAAGGAATCCATTTCCCAGATAAAGTGCACGCTGTGTACATTTATACTCCTACAATTATAGGTCATTTACAGCAGCAACCAGCAATTTACCCGATATATATATATATACATCTGAAGTTGCTGGACTAATCTTTAATAGGAGCAAATAATTATGCTTGCTCTGCTGTAACCCCCTTGTAGGTTTATTTTGTGGTTTTCAGGGATACACACACATCGCTATTGCCTTCTATGTGTTTAGAGGCGGCTCAAGATCACAAATGATTCTTAAAGTTTGGAGCACTGCTTATAATTAGTCTGACAACCATATACATGCCATGATTTTCAATGAAAAAAAAAAAAAAAAAATCTTCCAAACCAATATAAATGGCTGCTCTCTGCGGTTCTCAGGTAATCATGATTAAGCTTAGCTGCCCAGGACTACAGCTATAGTACGTGAGGGTAACAGACTGTATACCTATCCAAATGGGTTCTGGTTGGACCTAGCAGTGTACTTGTTTGCACCTGCCTAGAAAGACAAATACCAGCAAGCAGTGCCGGGACAAGGTCATCCAGCGCCCACGGCAAGGATGCCAAACTGCGCCCCCCCCCCCCTCTTCCCTTAGGGTTAGGGTCAGGGTGCCCCATCCCTGCAATAAACCACTGCGCACAGGGTAGCCGCACCTTCTGCCCACCCCTTGTCTTGGCTCTGTCAGCAGGTATCCAATATTACCTCTAATCCTGTCATCAGATTATTAAATTATTTATATTCAACTCCAGCAATGTGTGTGTATATACAGTATGTGTGTCCAGTACAAGAAATGGAGACGTGGTTGTTGCTGAGGGGAAGGAAGGCACAATTCATTGTCAAACTTACTAACCCTTAGACCCCTTTCACACTGGGGTGGTTTGCAGGCGCTAGTGCGCTAAAAATAGCGCCTGCAAACCGATCTGAAAGTGCCGCTGCTTTGTCTCCAATGTGAAAGCCCCGGGGGGTTTCACACTGGAGCGGTGCGCTGGCAGGACAGGAAAAGCGGTGAAGGAGCGGTGTGTATACCGCTCCTGCCCATTGAAATCAATGGGGCACCGCGGCTATACCGCCAGGGGTTTTTAACCCTTTCTCGGTTGCTAGTGGGGGGGGGGTAAAACTGCCTCGCTAGCGGCCGAATACTGGCGGTAAAGCTTTACCGCTGACGCCGCCCCCGCCTCAGTGTGAAAGGGGCTTTACTCTACAACGTGGGGAAGTTGTTAAGAGTGTCCAACACACCCACACATGACATATATACATATAGACACACGCCACTTTATTAGATACACCTGTTCAATTGTTTGGTAACACAAATTGCTAATCAGCCAATCACATGGCAGCAACTCAATCTATTTAAGCATCTAAACGTGGTGAAGATGACTTGCTGAAGTTCAAACCGAGCATCAGAATAGGGATGAAAGGGAATTTAATTGACTTTGAATGTGGCATGGTTGTTGGTGCCAGACAGGCTGGTCTGAGTATTTCAAAAACTGCTGATCTACTGGGATTTTCACATACAACAATCTCTCGGGTTTACAGATAATGGTCCGAAAAAGAGAAAATATCCAGTGAGCGGCAGTTGTGTGGACGAAAATGCCTTGTTGAGGTCAGAGGAGAATGGGCAGACTGGTTTGCGATGATAGCAACAGTAACTTGAATAACCACTTGTTACAACCAAGGCATCTAGAACACCATATGAACGCACAACACATTGAAACCGAAACAAACAGATGAGCAACAGTAGCAGAAGACCACACCGGGTGCCACTCCTGTCAGCTAAAAACAGGAAACTGAGGCTACAAGTTGCACATATCACCAAAATTGGACAATAGAATATAGGAAAAACATTGCCTGGTCTGACGAGTCTGGATTTCAGCTGCGACATTCAGATGGTGGGGTCAGAATTTGACGTAAAAACATGAAAGCATGGATCCATCCTGCCTTGTATCACCGGTTCAGGCTGGTGGTGTAATAGTGTGGGGGATATTTTCTTGGCACACTTTGGGCCTCTTAGTACCAATTGAACATCGTTTAAACACCACAGGCTACCTGAGTATTGTTGGTGACCATGTCCATCGCTTTATGCCTCCAGTGTCCCCATCTTCTGATGGCTCCTTCCAGCAGGATAATGCACCATGTTCACAACCATCTCAAACTGGTTTCTCAAACATGACAATGCACTCCAATGGCCTCCACAGTCATCAGATCTCAATCCAATAGAGCACCTTTGGGATGTGGTGGAAGGGAAGATTTGCATCATGGAGGTGCAGCCGACAAATCTGTAGCAACTGCGTGATGCTATCATCTCAATATGGACCAACATTTCTGAGGAATGTTTCCAACACTTTGTTGAATCTATTCCACGAAGAATTACGGCAGTTCTGAAGGCAAAAGGGGGTCCAACGAGTGTAATTATATATACACATATACATATTATATATATACACATATACATACACACACAGATATATATAGATATATATATATATATATAGATATATATATATATATATAGATATATATATAGATAGATAGATAGATAGATAGATAGATAGATAGATAGATAGATAGATATATCAATATATAAGTAAGCGGGAGAGCTAAAGAGAACGCGAGTGAGTGACATTGTAAGGCCCTGCCACTTTGCAAATGTAGGAGAAAATGACACAGGATTTGCAAGTCTTAGTGCGAGGTTCCAGACTATCGCTTCTCACGTCTGAGCTGTGTTTTTGGCTCTCTGGATTCTGTAAACCTGGACTGTGGCCTGCAGGCTTGAAGGTTCCAAAGTGTCTTTGGTGGGACGGAACCTTCAATCCTGTGTCCAGATTTTACTGGGTGCCTGCATCCTGTGTGACTACACAGGTGTGCAGGTCATTACATATGCCTGAGGATAGCTCAGGGCTCCCAGTTTGGAGACAGGAGGTCTCACCCGGGGATGAGAGGTGCCCCAGCAAGGAGTTGGGGTTGCAGCAGGGTGCTGTGACTAAAGGTTAAGTGAGCCAAGTCACATCACGGATCTTGTGGACAGATTACTGGGAGGGGCTGGGGAAGACCCGGCTGTCATGGTGCACGTTGGCACCAATGACAAAGTCACAGGCAGATGGAGTGTCCTAAAGAACGATTTTAGGGATTTAGGAGCCAAATTGAGGAAAAGGACCTCCAAGGTAGTGTTCTCAGGAATACTACCGGTACATCGAGCCACACCAGAAAAGCAGAGGGAGATTAGGGAAGTAAACAAGTGGCTGAAGAGCTGGTGTAGTAAGGAGGGGTTTGGGTTCCTGGAGGACTGGGCCGACTTCTCAGTCGGTAACCGGTACTATAGAAGGGACGGACTGCACCTAAATGAGGAGGGTGCAGATCTGCTGGGAATGAAGATGGCCAAAAAGTTAGAGGGGTTTTTAAACTAGGCGATGGGGGGGAGGGTCCAGAGACAGTGATAGCCAGCGCGGAAGATATTCCAGAGGGTAGTATTGGGGGCATTAGTGGTAGGTTAACCAAAGCACAAAAACACAAGGTGAGTATAGTAGCAAGTCCTAGTTGCAATCTTGAAACACCCAATACGAGGACAATATGCGACCAGTCTAAACTATGTGGCATGTTCACCAATGCCAGGAGCATGGCGGACAAGATGGGTGAACTAGAGATACGGTTGTACAAGGAGGATTTGGATTTTGTGGGAATTTCAGAGACCTGGTTCAACAGCTCTCATGATTGGCTGGCAAACATTCAAGGGTATACCCTATACCGCAAGGATAGAGAAGGTAAAAAAGGGGGAGGGGTATGCCTATATATCAAGAATAACGTACAAGTGAGTGTGAGAGATGACATCACTGAGGGGGCTAGGGAGGAGGTGGAATCTTTATGGGTAGAGCTCCAAAGGGATGAAGCTAAGGGGAAAATAATACTGGGAGTATGCTATAGGCCCCCAAACCTGAGGGAGGAAGTGGAGACGGATCTCCTATCACAAATTGGATTAGCAGCAAGGATGGGAAGTGTTATCATAATGGGGGATTTTAATTACCCAGACATAGACTGGGCGGAGGGAACCGCGCATTCATTTAAGGCTCGCCGGTTCCTTAGTGTTTTGCAGGACAATTTTATGGGTCAGATGGTAGACGCACCAACTAGAAATAAAACATTACTAGATCTACTGATTACCAATAATACAGACCTGATAACAGATGTGGTAATACGGGGCAGTTTAGGTAACAGCGATCACAGGTCAATTAGTTTCAGTATAAATCACACAAATAGGAAACATGAAGGGAACACAAAGACACTGAATTTCAAAAGAGCCAACTTCCCTAAACTACGAACCTTGCTAAAAGGCATAAATTGGGATAAAATATTAGGAACAAAGAATACGGAGGAGAGATGGGTTTGCTTTAAGAGCATATTAAATAAGGGCATTAGCCAATGTATCCCACTGGGTAATAAATTTAAAAGAGCGAACAAACATCCTGGATGGCTTAACTCCGATGTAAAAATGCATATAAAAGCAAAGGAGAAGGCCTTCAAAAAATACAAGGTTGAGGGATCATCCTCAGCATTCAGAATTTATAAAGAATGCAATAAGAAATGTAAGGGTGCAATTAGGATGGCTAAGATACAGGGCCGGTACAAGGGGGGGGCGGAAGGGGCGGATGCCCTGGGCGGAACTATTTACTGGAGGAAAGGGGGCGCATGTGAAGTGATGGCTGTGTGCTTCTAAAATTGTCTGGATGCACCAGCCGCTAATACCTACACCTGTAAATATGTGCCGAGTGCGCTCCTGCACCCGGCACAAGCCTAGAACAGATCAGCGCTTCACTTATTTACTCACCTGTCAGGGGAGATACTCCCCCTGACAGGCACTTGGTATTCCCTGCCCAGCGTCACACACTGAGAGGCTGGCCGGAGGCGGGATGGGAGCAGTGGCGTGGCGTTGCTATGGGGATGGGGATGGGGGTGACCGCACCTGGGTAACGCCATAAAGAAAGCTGGCAGTTTTAGTGGGTTCTGTCAAGCCCCCCTCCCTCCACCCCCCATCAGTGAAGCTCTGATTGTGGCGGCGTGACAGGGGAGAGGCGAGCTGCGGGATGTCAGAATGTTTCCCCCACTCGCCCCCCCCCCTTTCTCCTGTCAGCAGTGCGGGAGGAGAGATAGCAGCTCTCTCATTAGGTTCGCCGCCCAGCTTCCTGCCGCTCTTTTCCCCATCCCATTGGCCACAACACAGGGCCAATCACAGCGACCCATTGCTCTCCACAGGGAAGAGACTACAGCTCCCAGCATGCACTCTGCTGGGGGAAAAAAAGAGAGAGAGCCCGGAACTCAGAAACAAGCTGGGGGAATGAGTGCTATACTGCTCCAAAAGACAGAAACAGAGAGAAAGGAGTGTACCTGGGGAAGCCAAACAGAGAGCCATGCTGCTAACCAGAGTGAGCCACACTGCCAGCCAGCGCCACCAGAGAGAGCCACGCTGCCAACCAGCGCCACCAGAGAGAGCCACGCTGCCAACCAGCGCCACCAGAGAGAGCCACGCTGCTAACCAGTGCCACCAGAGAGAGCCACGCTGCTAACCAGCGCCACCAGAGAGAGCCACGCTGCTAACCAGCGCCACCAGAGAGAGCCACGCTGCTAACCAGCGCCACCAGAGAGGGCCACGCTACCAACCAGCACCACAAGAGAGAGCCACGCTGCCAACCAGCGCCACCAGAGAGAGCCATGCTGCCAACCAGCGCCACCAGAGAGAGCCACACTGCTAACCAGCGCCATCAGAGAGAGCCACGCTGCTAACCAGCGCCACCAGAGAGAGCCACGCTGCTAACCAGCGCCACCAGAGAGAGCCACGCTGCTAACCAGCGCCACCAGAGAGAGCCACGCTACCAACCAGCACAAGAGAGAGCCACGCTGCCAACCAGCGCCACCAGAGAGAGCCACGCTGCCAACCAGCGCCACCAGAGAGGGCCACGCTACCAACCAGCACCACCCGAGAGAGCCACGCTGCTAACCAGCACCACCCGAGAGAGCCACGCTGCTAACCAGCGCCACCCGAGAGAGCCACACTGCTAACCAGCGCCACTAGAGAGCCACGCTGCCAACCAGCGCCACCAGAGAGAGCCACGCTGCCAACCAGCGCCACCAGAGAGAGCCACGCTGCCAACCAGCGCCACCAGAGAGAGCCACGCTGCCAACCAGCACCACCAGAGAGAGCCACGCTGCCAACCAGCACCACCAGAGAGAGGCACGCTGCCAACCAGAATCACCAGAGAGAGCCACGCTGCTAACCAGTGCCACCAGAGAGAGTCACGCTGCCAACCAGCGCCACCAGAGAGCCACACTGCTAACCAGAACCACCAGAGAGAGTCATGCTGCTAACCAGAACCACCAGAGAGAGCCACACTGAGCCACTACCAGGGCACAGACATGCTACACTACTGACCAGAGTCGCCCCTGGGCAACACAGAGTGAGCAAACATCTATCTGGAAGGATCACTGCGGCAGTTTCCCTGGGTCTGGTAAGAGGGCCTGTCGGCCATTATCCTTTACTGATCCTAGGGACTGAGCCATTAGGAACTGCCTAACCTGCTATCCTCTACCCCTAATACTGCTAGAGGACAGCAGGTTAAGCAATTACTGACTGCCACAATGAGCTCCAATGCTGTGCTGCGGGCTCGAAAATATTGTGTGTGTGTGTGTTTGGGGGGGGGGGGGGGGGGGGCGGCGCAGTTTGCCATCTTCGCCCTGGGCACCAAATGACCTTGTCCCGGCACTGCTAAGATAGAACATGAAAGACACATAGCGGAGGAGAGCAAAAGAAATCCCAAGAAATTCTTTAAGTATGTAAACAGTAAAAAAGGGAGGACAGACCATATTGGCCCCATAAAGAATGAGGAAGGACATCTGGTTACAAAGGATGGGGAGATGGCAAAGGTATTGAATTTATTCTTCTCCTCAGTCTTCACAAGTGAATCGGGGGGCTTCAGTAACCAGAACTGCAGTGTTTATCCTCATGACACATCACAGGAAGCACCTCCATGGTTAACAGAGGACGGAATTAAAATTAGACTTGAGAAACTTAACATTAATAAATCACCGGGACCAGATGGCTTGCATCCGAGGGTACTTAGGAAACTCAGTCAGGTGATTGCCAGACCGTTGTTCCTAATATTTACAGACAGTCTTTTGACTGGAATGGTACCAGCTGATTGGAGAAAAGCCAATGTAGCACCAATATTTAAAAAGGGTCCAAAAAACATCCCTGGGAATTACAGACCAGTTAGCCTAACATCAATAGTATGTAAACTCTTGGAGGGGATGATAAGGGACTATATACAAGATTTTAGTAATAAGAATGATTTCATTAGCAGTAATCAGCATGGATTCATGAAGAATCGTTCTTGCCAAACCAATCTATTAACCTTCTATGAGGAGGTGAGTTGCCATCTAGATAAAGGAAGGCCCGTAGACGTGGTGTATCTGGATTTTGCAAAAGCATTTGACACAGTTCCCCATAAACGTTTACTATACAAAATAAGGTGCGTTGGCATGGACCATAGGGTGAGTACATGGATTGAAAACTGGCTACAAGGGCGTGTTCAGAGGGTGGTGATAAATGGGGAGTACTCAGAATGGTCAGGGGTGGGTAGTGGGGTTCCCCAGGGTTCTGTGCTGGGAACAATCCTATTTAATTTGTTCATAAACGACCTGGAGGATGGGATAAAGAGTTCAATCTCTGTATTTGCAGACGATACTAAGCTAAGCAGGGCAATAACTTCTCTGCAGGATGTGGAAATCTTGCAAAAAGACCTGAACAAATTAATGGGGTGGGCGACTACATGGCAAATGAGGTTCAATGTAGAAAAATGTAAAATAATGCATTTGGGTGGCAAAAATATGAATGCAATCTATACACTGGGGGGAGAACCTCTGGGGGAATCTAGGATGGAAAAGGACCTGGGGGTCCTAGTGGATGATAGGCTCAGCAATGGCATGCAATGCCAAGCTGCTGCTAATAAAGCAAACAGAATATTGGCATGCATTAAAAGGGGGATCAACTGCAGAGATAAAACGATAATTCTCCCGCTCTACAAGACTCTGGTCCGGCCGCACCTGGAGTATGCTGTCCAGTTCTGGGCACCAGTCCTCAGGAGGGACGTACTGGAAATGGAGCGAGTACAAAGAAGGGCAACAAAGCTAATAAAGGGTCTGGAGGATCTTAGTTATGAGGAAAGGTTGCAAGCACTGAACTTATTCTCTCTGGAGAAGAGACGCTTGAGAGGGGATATGATTTCAATTTACAAATACTGTACTGGTGACCCCACAATAGGGATAAAACTTTTTCGCAGAAGAGAGTTTAATAAGACTCGTGGCCACTCATTACAATTAGAAGAAAAGAGGTTTAACCTTAAACTACGTAGAGGGTTCTTTACTGTAAGAACGGTAAGGATGTGGAATTCCCTTCCACAGGCGGTGGTCTCAGCGGGGAGCATTGATAGCTTCAAGAAACTATTAGATAATCTCCTGAATGACCGCAACATACAGGGATATGTAATGTAATACTGACACATTATCACACACATAGGTTGGACTTGATGGACTTGTGTCTTTTTTCAACCTCACCTACTATGTAACCAGGAGAACTGGGCAGTCAGAGGGACTGGTAAGAAGAGCAGTGGGTACTGCTGACAAGGGAACCAGGTGGCTTGGTATTTTCCAGTAACTGTTGATGTAGAGGAACCCCTCCGTGGGTTCCTCTACATCAACAGTTAGCGTTCCCTTTTTTCTTTCCAATAAAAGGGGACTGCCATGCCCTAAAATAGATCTTGGACTGGCACAACTCAATAAAAAAAAAAAAAAAAAAAAACATCTACCACATTAGTATAATCATCCCAATAACACAATCTATATATATTACACACATGTATACAGCCATGCCAAAAGCAACAAATCCATCCCCCAACATTGCTCTGCAGCCCAAGCTATTGATAATGCATTTGGTTACAATATGGCTGTAGACTCACTTGAAACATCCACTGTGCTCCTAGGGAAATGCTTGTTTGCTTATGGCCACAGGTGCCATACACCTGAAACTGCAATATGTTCAAAGATACATTATTATGCCTAATAAAGACCTTTGAGCACACTGGTCTTCTCTGAAGCACAAAGGATAAAGCTCTGCTTATCGGCATCCTGGCAATGATGGTCCGTGGCTGGTAGCAGAAGGTATATGGGAGACGTCAGCAGTCCAGTCCTAGGTGCTCTGCAGTCAGTACGACCCCAGAACAGATCAATAAAAGCTCTAATGAGTCCAATAAAGAGTACTTTCTGCACTAAATTAGTTTGGGATATGGACAGACACTTTTTACGTGAAGAGATTACGGAAAAATTGTGTTAACCCAACAGGCTATTACTGGCAGGCAATAGCATTAGGATATAAATTCCAGGCCAAGCTGGAGCAGCTGTGTGTGATCATGTGGTAATCTTATAAAGGCTTTGCTGTGTGTTCTCAGCTCAGGTATTTCAGACACAATACTGCAAGTGACCTCAGCGTCCTTCAGTTGGCGGTGAAGAAAGACTCAGACACAGAATCACGTTAGCACTCTAGGGTGACAAAAGCCAGGACATAAAGGAAAAGTATGTGAGAAAATAAAATGTACGTGTAAATCGGAATGTGCTGCCTAAGGGAAATTACCTCAAAGTGATAAGTAACCCTCTCCTTGGTGTCTATGGAGTCCTTAGATGAACCCTGATTCTAGGGGCTTGTCTTCTTCTGACTGCGAGGATAAAGCCCACCCATTATATCCCTATCCTCAGTGGTCAATACACTGTCTAGGGAGAATGCCATTAAGGACAGGCGTACAGGGTCCAAGCCAGCAAGTAGAAGTTTTATGATATGATGGGTCCATGAGCAAGGCTTTTAGTTATAAACCTTTCAAAAGTTAAAAGGTTTGCATGAAGCATTATATAGTTGCTAGTGAATGCTTCAGTAAAGCATCACCAAGCATAGGTACAAAAAACAAAAAAAAAAAAAAACTGCAAAGAAACTGCAGGAAAAACAAAAAAAACAAACATTCTTCAGAATATCCCCAAGTCTCCTTTCACACTGAGGCAGTTTTCAGGCGTTTTAGCGCTAGAAATAGCGCCTGAAAACAGCCCCCCATGCCACCCGAATGTGAAAGCCCGAGTGCTTTCACACTGGAGCGGTACGCTTGCGGGACGTTAGAAAAAGTCCTGCAAGCAGCATCTTTGGGGCAGTTTAGGAGTGCTGTATACAGCGCTCCCAAAACACCCTGCCCATTGAAATGAATGCATCGCTTTAACTGACAATTGCGCGGTCGTGCGGCATTGTACACAAACAAAATTGATGTCCTTTTTTTCCCACAAATAGAAAATAGAGCTTTCTTTTGGTAGTATTTGATCACTTCTGCGGGTTTTATTTTTTTTTTATAGCGCAAAAAATAAGATATTTTGAATAAAAAAACAAAAAATTTTTTACTTTCTGCTACAATACATATCCAAAAAACTAACAAACAAAATGTATTCATCAGTTTAGGCCAATATGTATTCTTCTACATAGTTTTGGTAAAAAAAACCAAACCAATAAGCGTATATTGATTGGTTTGCCCAAAAGTTAAGTCTACAAAATAGGGGATAGATTTAGGGACTTCATTTTTCTTATTGTTTTTACTGGTAATGGCGGCGATCTGCGATTTTTAGCAGGATTGCGGCAGACAAATCTGACCCCAAGTGACACTTTTTCCGGACCAGTGACACCAATACAGTGATCAGTGCTACAAAAATGCACCGATCAATGTATAAATTACACGGGCATAAAAAGGGGTTAACACTAGGGGGCGATCAAAGGGTTAACTGTGTTCCCTCAGTGTGTGTTCTAACTGTGTGGGGGGATGGGCTCACTGGGACAACACAGAGATCGCTGTTCTGATTACTAGGAACAGCTGATCTCAAACGGGGAACCGCCTTGTTTACATAGGCAGAGCCCCGTTCTGTCTCTGTGGACCGATCGCGGGTGGCCGGCAGAGTCCACCTGCCCATGTACTCCCCCGGCGTGCAGCGGGCGCACGCTCACAGTATCTCATACACAAAACTAAGTGCAGGTACATAGTTTTGTGCAGCTGGGCCGCCCTGCCACAATATATGTGCGGTTCAGAAGTGGTTAAAGAATGAATAACACCACAGTGCTTGTGCTGTGTAATTTGGCCCCCTGTATCATAAAATACCTGGCTGATCCTGCCATTCCCCCTGTAAACTGACCAAGATTTATCATGGCTGCTGAGCCCTGACACCTTGGTCATGTTTCGTCATCCGCGGCCCTGCTCTGTCCTCCTCCCGTCTGCTCGTGATAGTGCCCATCCCCTCCCCTCCTGCTGCTATCATAGTTATATGTTTATACAATCCCCTCTGTTTAATAACAATATGTACCCCACAGTGTCTGTGCTATATGAAAAAAATTCATATTTCTACCTAATTTTACAGCGCCTCCCGACGCTCACGTGAATACTCGGTTATCTCCTCCTCTACTCCCCAGCTTAAGTCTTGGCTCTCTCCTCTCCGACTGACGTCAGCGGGAGTTCTCAGCCCCTCCTGCTGTAGATGTCAGCCCGGTAGAGGAGGGAGCCGAGCAGTCACGTGAGCGCTGGGAGGGGCTGTAAAATAAGGTAGAACTCTGAATTCTTTTCATATAGGCAAGACACGGTGGTACATATTGTTATTAAAGAGAGGGGATTGTATAAACATAAACAAGTGGCTTGACAACCACTTTGAATCTCCCTGTTCCTTCCATAGTTGAAAAATCTATTTTGGGCGGAGAACAGTGGAGCTTGAAGAATTCTAGACATTTCATTTTGTACACTTCAGCTGGTATGAGAGCGGTGTGAACGGCAAAGTTTGACAAAGCATTTGCAGAGCTTTCAGCTTTGTTGAAGCTTTGAGGATCCTTTCACATGAGCGCTCCATTTGTTTCATCATTTCAGTCACATTTTACATTTTTATTTATTTATTTATTTTTTTTTACATCAGCTACCAATGCAAAACGGACCATTTATCCTTTTACGTCCATTCCATTTTTTTAACGTCAGAAAAACAGGGCTTTGATCCATTCCAAAAAACAGATGTTGACGGAAGCAGATGTAAAGGGATGATCATCTGTTTTTTTCCATAGAGATGCATTGATGTCGGTTTTACATCCGTCAACGGAAGGATAGAAGACGGAGAAATGGGATGCCCATGTGAAAGGGGCTTTAAAGTACCATTTAGCTCCAGTTTGTAAATGTTGAACAGGTCCTAATGGGAGTGCTAATTGCTACTTTAAACAAGCTGCAAGTAGGCTTCAGCATTTCTTGAAGCTCGCTGAAAGCCTACTGAAGCCTGCTAGCAGCTTGCTTAAAGTGGCAATCAGCACTCCCATTAGGATCATTTACAAACTGGAGCTAAATATTACTTTAAACGCTTCAATAAAGCTTGCTGAAAGCTCTGAAATGTTTTGTAAAAGTTGCTGTTCACACTGCTCTTATACAAGACAATGCCCGTGTGAAACAGGTTTTAGGGGGTTCCTTAACTTCTGCTAGAAACCAGCAATGTTTGTAAAAGTGGCAAGGACATGGTAACAATAGGATTGACAGACAATTTTCCTGGAGAACATGAACACAGTGTATAGACTATGTATTGCTGGCCACATACTCAGTAACTACAGTCACATTCAACAAACTTTCCATTGTATAAGTATCAAGATACCACTGACCGTTTATTTTTTTGTAAACCAGGAATGGCAGTAGGAAGTCTTGATTTATTCAATCATTTTTGCGATAAAAGGTGGCTGAAAGGTACTGGGATTGCTAACATACTGTGTATTTATGATCAGAATTACAGCTGGAGATAAGTAAACTGTTAAAGTGATTGTAAACCTCAGGACATGAACAAAGCATATCCTTCTATAGTGTGTACTTGTCTCAATTAAGAACACTAAGCGCCATTTCTGTCTGCTGCTTTGTTCCTCTGCTATCAGCATGAATCACTTCTGACAAGTTTTCCTGACACAAAAAGGAAAAATTGTGACATGGAGGCACCTCCAACTGATTGTCAGTCTCAGCTCTGTTCCTGTGTGAAGGGAGGGGGTGTCCATTCCCTCCAATCAGCTCTCAGAGCTCTCCTCACTGAACTCTGCAGTGCGTAACTTCAGCTCTCCGCCCCCTTTTTTCTGACAACTAAGACGAGCTTTATGATTCAGCACTTTGAACAGATGTAGAGAAGAGAAGACCTCAAACAGGTACAACTTATGAAGGAGGATTTGTTCCATCTGTGTATCACCTGAGGCCAGCCACTTCACTGGGTATATAGAAGGGATTACAACCACTTTATGTTGGCTTTAAGTCTTACCAACTACTGGAGAATGCCCTCCCTTCAACGTCCCGTTCTCTTGCTGCGCAAGCAACGTCTTCAGAATAACATGCGTAGCTCCCAATCTTGGCAGGGTGACATGCTTAAGAAATGGCAGGTTGTTCTTCTTGGCGTACAGCTGGCTTGTTTCCCTTCTTTTCCTGAGAAATCCTCCTTCTGGGAATAAAATTATCCACTTTCTATCTCGACTCCTGTAGTACTTCTCAAGGTGGTCCTTGAGGAAGATCAGCTGTTGGTCCCGGTAAGCTTTACCCTAGAAGGACGACACAGATGGGACAGATTAGATGGCTGAACTCCAATAGTGTGTACATTTCTCTACTGATAGAAGCCAGTAGGGGTGCAACGGATCAAAAATCTCACGGATCGGATCGATCCTCGGATCAGAGTCACGGATCGGATCATTTTCGGATTAGCAAAAAAAAAAAAAAAAAACACACACAAATCTTGTTACACCCACCGGAGTTTTAGATTTAAAAGCTATTTTCAACACAAAACCGAGCTTATATATGCATAAATACAGTATTTGTGCATATAAGCTCTGTTTTGTGTTGAAAATGGCTTTTAAATCTAAAACTCCGGTGGGTGTAACAAGATGTCCGCTTGCCCCCTTCTCACTCTATCATTATTGTACTGTGCAGGAGTGTGGGGTGTAGCAAGATGGCGGCGACGAAACGTCACTTCCTGTCGAGACAGCGGCCGCTTCCGGGTGTACTAAGATGGCCGCCGGCTCCGGAGCTAGGCCGAAGCCGAGGGCCTTTCCCATGGCTGAGGCCGAAAAGTGCTCCGCGGATCGCGGGTGTGCCGATCCGCGGAGGGTGATCCGTACGGATCACGGATCGGCAGCGATTCGTTGCACCCCTAGAAGCCAGTACAATGTAAGAAACCAATTTAGGTTTCCATTACGTCATTCAGAATCTGCTGCTCCACTGCTTTAGAGAGCAGATAAAGCACTTGTATGTCCTCTACCCTCTAGTAAAATAATAGCCAGACGGATGTGGACCTCAAGGTCAGGTGTTTTCAGTGAAGGCTTCCGTTAATACTACAGTATATAAAGACACAACAATGAACTTTCAACCTTGTTGGAGAGAAGGTTATTTTCTGTTGCAGCATGACTGTGCCCCTTTGCTCAATAAAGACCTGGTTTGAGGCGATTGGTATGGAGGAACTCAAGTGTCCTACCAGGGACCTAACCCACCTGAACATCTTTGGAATGAATGCAAGCCAGGTCTAATTGTCCAAAATGAATACCTCACCTATGCCAACTTGGTTGAATGGGCATAGATTCCCACAGACACTCCAAAATCTTATGGAAAGCCATAGGATTGGAGAGTAGTAGAGGCTGTTCTATCCCCAAAGTCGAGGGAGGGAGCTTAAAATGGCAATAGGAATACAGGCATGGAAATCCGCACAGAAATCTCACAAATAAAATTCCCCAAGTGATAGAATAAACAGTCAGGTGCCTTAAAGTGTATTTCCACTTTTGAAGTCAAATTTGGGAAAACCCCACATTATTGGAAAAAAAAAACAAAAAAAAAAAAAAAAAAAACTTACCTTTGTTTGGAACAGGCCTTGGCTGACTGCAAACTACTCTGTCCACACAGACTGGAGACATACCGACGTAACATACAGCACAAGAAACCCTTTAGTTAGGACAGGCAGGGATCAAATCTAGTTTACAACTGATAAGATGTGTCAGCATAATACAGTGTTAAAGCGGAGTTCCACCCAAAAATAGAACTTCCGCTTTTCGGACCCCCCCCCTGCGCCCCCCCCCCCCGGTGTCACATTTGGCACATTTCAGGGGGGAGCAGTGCCTGTATAATCCAGTTATTTGCTCCCACTTCTGAGCATAGATCGCTGCAGTATCCGCAGCTATCTACGCATGTCCAGCTCCTCCTCCATCCCCCCCGCTGTCTTCTGGGAGACACACAGGTCCAAGAAGACAGCAAGGACCAGTAAGAACGCGCAGCGCGACTCGCACATGCGCAGTAGGGAACCAGGCTGTGAAGCTGCAAGGCTTAACTTCCTGATTCCCCTACCAAAGATGCAGGCGCCTCCACCTGGGAGCCGAGGGACAGATCGGCTTCGGGTGAGGACATCGCAAGCACCCTGGTCAGGTAAGTGTCCTTATATTAAAAGTCAGCAGCTGCAGTATTTGTAGCCGCTGACTTAATTTTTCTTTTTTTCGGCGGAACACAGCATTAAAGACAAAGGAAAGACTCTTCTAAGACAGGCTATACATGACTTGAATGGTGTATGGGCAGGTTGAATGTACCAAGTTGATTAATCAACTTGAGTACCACCAGCCTGTTGGCTTTTACCTGCGATTATCCCTAGCGGCTGCTACCAATAATCACTGTATTTTTCGGATGGGGCCCTCTTCCCCCACTGAGGGAAGACAATGGCTCGGTCAGGAGGGATGCCCCTGTCGCTGTGTCATCCTGGTTGCAGGAAAAACATTTGCTCCGTGTATGGTCGGCCTAAATAAGCTTTAAAGTAGATCTAAAAAGGCAGAAGGTTTTTACCTTAATGCATAAAGGTAAAAAACCTTCTGGGTGCAGCTGCTAATCTCATGTGCATTAGAGCAGCGACTCTCCTGGATCTCTCTCTCCTCATTGGCTCACACAGCAGCAGGAACAATTGGCTCCTGCTGCTGTCAGAGAGAGAGCAGGGGTCAGAGGCAGGGCCGAGCAACGCTCAGTGTGTGAATGGACAATGTTTATTTACAGGCGTGCAGCTCGGGAGCAAGTCTGCTTGAGTGCTCCATAGCAAAAAGCTTGCTATTGGGGGCACTCGTGGGGGGGCACCAGGACCAACAGCGGGGGGACCCAAAAATAATTGATAGGGGCAGCTCTATGCAAAACCAATGCACAGAGCAGGTAAGTATAACGTTTGCTTTTTTTTTTTTTTTTTAACTTTACGGTACTTTAACTCATATGGACCTTTCATTTCATCAGTTTTTTTTTTTTTAATCAGGTCAGTTCATCTTTTTTTTTTACATCCACTACCAATGCAGTAGTGGATGTAAAAAAAAAACGGATGAAAAACTGACCATTCATCAGTTTACATCAGTTTTTGACAGATGAAAAATAGGGCTTTCATTTGTTCAAAAAAAAAAAAAAAAACGGATGTTGACGGAGACAGATAAAAACGGATGAAAATAGATGATCATCCGTTGTCGTCCATTTTTCTATAGGCAAACAAGATATTTGGGGGGCACACCCTTAAAGATGCATTAAAGATGGTGCAGCCATAAGACCATACAGTAGAAGAAAATATTACAGCGCACACATGCATCTCTGAACCATGAGAGCAATACACTCTTCTAAATGGGAGAATCTTGAGGTCTCCACCCATGACACAAGTGGACACTAATGAGAGGCACTTAATGAGGGAGTGGGGTGCTCCTCATCAAAAAGGATTTGGTCAGAATCCATACAATAGACAAATAAGATATTTGGGGGGCACACCCTAAAAGATGCATTAAAGATGGTGCAGCCATAAGACCGTACAGTAGAAGAAAATATTACAGCGCACACATGCAAAAAAGACATTTACCTCCAACAAGGCTAGTTTAAAACACCTGAACATTTTCAAAAAAACATTATCAAAAAATATGGGGATTTGGTCACACCATATTGCTATATGGTGCTAAGCCCACTTACTGCGACAAAGTACCCCTCGCAGTAAGTGGGCTTAGCACCATAAAGCAATATGGTGTGACCAAATCCCCATATTTTTTGATAATGTTTTTTTGAAAATGTTCAGGTGTTTTAAACTAGCCTTGTTGGAGGTAAATGTCTTCTTTGCACGTGTGCGCTGTAATATTTTCTTTCATTTTTCTATAGGGACGCATTGATGTTTTTCATCCGTCAACGGATGGATGAAAAACAAAAAACAAAAAAAACAATGGTCCGTAATTATGTGTGAAGGGGGCCTTAGAATCACTTTAAAATGTTGCTTTCCCTTTGGCTTTACCAATGTTACACATTGTTTTTTCCCCAACAAGCAGTGTGGGCACCTTTTCTTTTATCCGTTTCCTAGTGGTCATATGACTGAGCAGCTGTGTGTTCCGATGCTGCAGCTGGTGGGGAAAAAACAGACATCGGCCAGAGAACTTGCACCAATGGAGTGACATCCCTGCTCTGGGAATTTCTCAATGTTGCTGGTGTCACGTCACATTCGGCTACCCATCACATTTTGCTACCTGCTGGAGTGCGCATGCGTGACAGCGCCATATGCGTTCCAACACTATTGTAAGACCACTTTGCCACAGGGCCCCTTGCTCGCCACGCTTCGGGCATGGCCTCGCTTCGCTCGCCACGCTTCGGGCATGGCCTCGCTCGCCACGCTTCGGGCATGGCCTCGCTCGCCACGCTTCGGGCATGGCCTCGCTCGCCACGCTTCGGGCATGGCCTCGCTCGCCACGCTTCGGGCATGGCCTCGCTCGCCACGCTTCGGGCATGGCCTCGCTCGCCACGCTTCGGGCATGGCCTCGCTCGCCACGCTTCGGGCATGGCCTCGCTCGCCACGCTTCGGGCATGGCCTCGCTTCGCTCGCCACGCTTCGGGCATGGCCTCGCTTCGCTCGCCACGCTCCGGGCATGCCCTCGCTTCGCTCGCCACGCTTCGGGCATGGCCTCGCTCGCTTCGCTCGGCATAATTATAGTCTAACTCTGTGTCCACTTGGATGGTGGGGCTTGAACCTGGACTCAGGGGTGTGGCCTCAAAATTCTGCTCAAGCGCAGATCGCCACAGTGTTGGAACGCATGTGGCGGCGTCGCGCATGCGCAGTCCAGCGGGTAGCCAAATGTGATGGGTTGCCATATGCGAAGCTACACTGGCTCTTGCAGCAACTGCCCAAGACTTGTAAACTGTGCGGTCATGTGACCTCCAGGGCCTCCCCAGCACTGCATGGATAAAATGTTTGTTCAGTCTAGGGGTGCAGGGATGAGGTGTATTACTTATACTATCCATTGGTCCAGCACTAATCTCAATGCATCATCATGCACAGTGCAGGGCAATTAGTGTGCAGGGGCCGATCATGTGATTGCAGCCCGAAGTATTTTAGAGAAAAATGACATCGCTGGACCAGTCGTGTGGAAAGAGTGACCCTGAAATAAGATCTGTGTCGCACCTTATTCCTGCATTCCTAGTCTAAATGAGTATTTAACTCTTGCAGTGTGGGGAGGCCCCAATGCAAGGTTAGATTGCCTAATACCCAGGGTGCAACTTTAAAGTTATGCTGTGATTAGGAGACAGCAAATATAAAAGTACTTATTTCAGGTATTTCCTGCCCTCAAGCTGCTTGCAATACAAGATCCTTATCTCACATGCATACATACACATTCTAGGGCCAATTTAGATAAGAGACAATTGACCTACCAGCATGTCTTTGGAGTGTGGTGGAAAACCAGAATACCTGGAGTAAGTAGCAGTTATCAAAAATTTGGCAGCAAAAGTGGAAATACACCAACATTTACCAAAAACTGAAATATACTTTTTTGGAGGACTGGCCTTTTAACAATTGTGTAGGAAGATTTTTTTATTCTGTTGGAAAATCCGTTCGCTTTTATACCTGCAGAAATTAAGTGGTATTTTGCCGTTTTCACGCAATTTAAAGCGGAGTTCCACCCAAAAGAGAAACTTCTGCTCCCCCCCCCCCTCTGGTGCCACATTTGGCACCTTTCAGGGGGGTGGGGGGAGAGGGGACGTGGTTTTGACAGGCACCCTTCTCCATTTCCGGGAGACTGCACCGTGGCGCCGTCCCTCAGAAGTTCGGCCCCCTCCTCCTTCCTCCGTTGCCACCGTGGCGCCGTCCCTCAGAAGTTCGGCCCCCTCCTCCTTCCTCCGTTGCGCCAGTTAGAAAACTGGCTGTGAAGCCAAAGAATGTTGGCGGCAGCAGCACCCGACAGCCATTGGGAAATCTACTGGGGTGCTGACACCGCAGGCTCCCTGGACAGGTAAGTGTCCATATATTTAAATTCAGCAGCTACAGTATTTGTAGCTGCTGACTTATATTTTTTGCCCCAGGTGCAACTCTTCTTTAAATACCTTTGTGGAACTTGAAAGAATCTCAATTGGATCAGACAAAAAAATTGCTTCATCTATGACCAACCTCAGAGCCATCTTAACCATATCCCTTTCTTTTCCCTTTTGAAGAGAACACCTCCCCCCTCCAAGAAAGCCGCCGTGCAGATTAATATATAAATATAGAAATAAATAAATATATACACACACACTATATATATATATATATATATATATATATATATATATATATATATATATATATATATATATATATATATATATATATATATATATATATATATATATACACACACACACACACACACACACACACACACACATATATATATACACACACACACACACACACACACACACACACACACACACACACACACATACACACACAAACTACTCCCGCATCCCAGCACGAGGCTTGTGGGATTTTTGCATAATTAATACATTTACTTCTTCAAGCGTAAAATGCATAGGGAATATTAGCAACGCTACACTAATTACTGACCTTAAAGCTAGCAACAACCTTGAAAATAGCCATGTTTGCAAACCACTTCTGGGTGGACAGAGATAAACAATATTCTGTTATTTATTTTTTAAGGATAAGCTGACTCTTTACTAAAATGGGTCAATTTAAAAAAGGGTTTTCTGCTTTGAAGTTTTTTTCCTCTTTGTCAGACACTTTCCAGATCTCTGTTCTTGGCGGAGGATGTAAGACAAGAAAGTGTCCCGTTCGATGGATTACACGAGACAACTTTATGCGAGAAGTTTAGATAAAGCAAAAACATTTCCAAAAGAGGAAAACATGGACTGTGGTTTTATACAGCAGCTCCAAATCACAAAAAGAAAAAACTGCCTAGATGAAGAAAGAACCAATCCTGAATACCTGCAAAATCCCTACTACTTCCCCATGATACTCATTGGGTCCATCAGTGTGCGCCAGCTTTTTAAAGGTGAACCCCAGACAAACCACTGAATAATAAGTCTGCTACCGCTTAAATGGCAGGGCAGAAACCCCGATGTTTCCTCGTGGCTCGCTGAGAGGTCAAGCCAACTGCCAATCCAGGCATCTGGGTGGATCCCGACAGTAAAGTTGGGATCTATCCAGGGCCTGGACTGGTTGAAAATGGGTCACAGGAGTGCAGAACGATCTGCACTCTAGTAATCCCCAGGAGAGGTACAGCCAAAATAGGTTTGGCTAGACTTCTTTATTCACTAAATGATGCAAGTTCATTAAAGTCCTGAAAGTCTCCAAAGTTCCCTATAAAAAATAAATAAATAAAAAAACACCAGTCTTTGGCTTTCGAGCATACAGAAGGAAACTTGAGGTATCCTTGCCATCCTTCAGTCTTTGATAATTGGTTACTTTAGGAAGGCCTTGGGCTGGGAACATCTAACCATTTTTTAGTCTTGCTTCTTTTAGTAGTTAAAAATAGGATTCTTGACTAAAGCCAGCTATACATGGATCGAAATTCGGAATCTCATGAGCTTACTATCCTATGTTTTTCGCATGGAATGGGTGGAGGCCTCCTTGTATTTCTTCAACATTTGGGAATCTTTCATTCAAACCTTGCCCGCAGAAACTCAACCATCCTTTTAACATATGCAATGGTATCTTCTCAGACACTTAGCCAATGATGCTCCAATTAACATCTCACGCCTCTCTTAAATTGAACAACATGTTAATCCAAAAATTCAGGCCTCCACCTCTTCCCTTTGCTTGCTACTTACTAGTCCGACCGCCATCCTTCAATTATTTCTTAACCACCACTAGACCCAGCACTGCTAGATCACGCTCAACTTATACCAACATACAGCATATTGTATTACGTGATTCAACTTGTCGGCCAAATGTTGCGGCCATTATTCTTAGTAATGGAATTCTCACAATAAAATAGAATTAAAAAAACATGAGCTTACCTGTCGGATAAAAAAGTCTCCATGTACAAGGGACACGATACCAAAATTGGTATATTTAAATATATGGTCCATAAGCCACATCATCTGCCGAACCACCTGCAATGGTAAAATGTACATTATACCAATGTTCTACTCCTGGAAACAACTAAAGAAACAAGCATATATGGATGTTCTGTAAAGAGAGAATCCGAGCACATAAAACTACATTCCTTCCAGCCTTTATTATGTCTGTCTGGAGGGGAATAATGACAATTTCTAGCACTGACACTTGGATACATGAGGCACACTGCCATGCTTTGATAAATCCTAAAGCCAGATCTCCCCATTGCCCCAATTGCATTGTGACATATTTGTTTTCATTTCGTCTTGTTACATCCTTTGCTGCAGGGCAATGAGCACCAACCATGGATCTAATGGAAGGGCTTCCATATACAAGTGGCGCTTGCTGTCCGACCATGCCGTGACTGTAAAGTGAATACATCATTTGGTGAGCTCTATGCACGCTGTCTGGATCAGCACTGAAATCCCATCTATTTCACCACCAGCTAAGACTGTGGAGAGTCTGGTTTCCAAATGATGCAAAATTATAATTATTAAGTATTTGCATTTTAGAGCTTTTGGGAAGGGATAGCTATGTGGCGACTAAATATATATTGTGCTTACCACTTGACCACTGGGCACACAAACCCCCTTCTTAACCAGACCAATTTTCAGCTTTTGGTGCTCTCACATTTTGAATGACAATTACTCAGTCATGCAACACTGTATCCATATATAATGTTTGTCCTTTATTTCACACAAATAGAGCTTTCTTTTGGTGGTATTTAATCACCGCTGGGTTTTTTATTTTTTGCGCTATAAATCAAAAGAAGACTGAAAATTTGTTTAAAAAAAAATATTTGTTTCTGTAAAAATTTAGGGCAGAGTACGGGCAGAGTACGGGCAGAGTACGGGCAGAGTACGGGCAGAGTACGGGCAGAGTACGGGCAGAGTACGGGCAGAGTACGGGCAGAGTACGGGCAGAGTACGGGCAGAGTACGGGCAGAGTACGGGCAGAGTACGGGCACTGAGCAGCGCTGTGGGCACTACAGATCCAGCCCGCAGCGCTGCTGCAAATGATCTCTTCCCTCTCCCTGTACAGATCGGTACAGAGAGGGGAGGGAGGAACCGGCGTCAGGACATCATTTGACGGAGTGATCATGTGGTAAACAGCAGCTATCAGCGGCTTTTTACCGCGATCCACCGGGTCTTCCGGACCCGGCGGTCATGGATGTTCTTGGGTGCACGCAGGAGCAAGATTCTGGGAGGACGTCCATGGATGTCCACCCGGAATAAGCCGACCGCGCTGTAGCAGTCTTTTAGCTATGGCCTGGTTGGCAAGTGGTTAAAGGGTAACTCCACTTTCATGGGGGGGGGTTAGCAAATAAAAAACTATAGCGTATACAATTACAACACAAGTCATATTGTAATCGAATGTTCTTAAAAATTACCTTTCCTTTTCAAATCTGCAGCTCTGTAATTTTCTTTAAAATGCAATATGGCTACCTGGAGGTATTCTGTACACAGAATGTATATGGAACGCCCCCTCAGAAACACAATATTCTGCTTGTGCGATTGTTTTACGGATTTTCCCACAAGTCTACACTAAGATACAAGTCAGATTTTTGGCATCCCCTGCAACAAAAATTACATTTTTGGTAAGATATCCCCAATAGGCAATCAAGTACAAAGGGATGCAGACGCTGCAATTTTCCTCAGAGCCCTGCAGGTGCAGCAACTGGTTGATCATTATGAAACTACTCCCATTAGGACTCACTTTGCACAAGGGCACAGAGGAACAAACTGATTTCTTCAGAATAGGTAGGAATCTGCAACAAAGTTTGTTAAAATCCTTGCAATGTACATAGATCACCCAGGGGGGGATGTTTTTTTCTCAACAAAAGTGGAGTTACTATTTAAGTTTACTCTTATGATTACACATGCTGGTTAAAATATTCAGGTGCTTTCCATCCTGTTTTGCCTTCATCCCCCTGTGGTGACAGAGATGCATGGGCTGCCATTGCTGGACCTCTAGGGAATAAATTCTAGATGCTCAGGTGTCATGCTGATTCCTTTGCTCTCAGTAACTGACCAAAAACAAGTAAGCTGCAAGCCTGAAACTCCAGATATGCCCATTTGTTCCTGACCAGTGACTTAAAGAGAAACCAATCAAAATGACAACCAGAGTCTTCAAGGGAAAGACCTTAATAGCAGTCGGGATTTCCCAGAACAGGCTTCTTTTAGTGCCCATTCTGTGTGTTTCAGTAATGCAGAATGACAGCAAAACATGGAAATGCACATTTTATTTTTTTAATGGCATTTCACTTGCATAGCAGTGTGCCATAACCCACTACTGTGCATTGTGGTGTATGGAGCTACCGATAATGGGGCAAGTCCACTTTTCGGTCCATTGTGGTGCAATGGCAGCTCTTTCAAATGAAAGGGCTGCCTTAACACAACATGCATTATCACATGGGTGTTAAATATACTCCAAAGGACCAGCTTGGCAAGAATGGGCCCTAAAAGGTGAATTTTGGTATTCTGCCAACACTTTCCAAATAGAAGAGGCGTGTGTTACTTGAATCTAGGTGCGCTTTGTGCATTTCCTCCGGACCTGTGCAGAATTCCATCATCTTTTGAGCACAAGCTTCCTGTAATAAAGACCGGTCACTGCTGCTTTCCTGCCTTGTGCAAGGTGACTGGTCTTGTCTCCGCCCCCTCCTGTTTTCTACAGGCAGCCTGAAGTGAGTGGTGCCTGCTGGGTCCCTCCCACACCTCTGCCTTGTACACAGGCAGCACAGTGATGATTCAAGGACACTTCTACAAGGCAGTATCTGAGTATGCGAAGGCATTTGGTGCACATATAGTAGTATTTGAAGGCCAGAGAGTATAAATCAGGGATATGTAATTAGCGGACCTCCAGCTGTTGCAGAACTACAAGTCCCATGAGGCATAGCAAGACTGACAGCCACAAGCATGACACCCAGAGGCAGAGGCATGATGGGACTTGTAGTTTTGCAACAGCTGGAGGTCCGCTAATTGCATATCCCTGGTATAAATCATGGAACCCCAAGGAAAACATTTTAGACGTTAGATTGAGTGAGCTTGGTTAACTCTAATGAATGGTACAGTATATAACAGGGGCAGGCAACCTGGGGCCCTCCAGCTGTTGTTGAACTACATTTCCCATGAGGCATTGCAAGGCTGGCAGTTACAATTACTCCCAGAGGCATGATGGCACTTGTAGTTCTGCAACAGCTGGAGGGCCCCAGTTTGCCTACCCCTGGTATATAACCATCTGGAGATGCTAAAATTCTCAGTTGTAATCATTTCCAGATAAAGAGCGTTGATCTTCCGGTCACCTCTTCTGTGGCTTTCCATCTCCTACAGCGATGACAGGAGAATGGCTCTCTCTGAGAACGCTTTGTATTCCTTGAAAAGAACACAAGACATTTTCTAAATGAACAAGGTGCAGAGCGAGCAACTCTTTATCATCATCGTAGAAGACAGGAAATCACAAGAGTGGCGTCTAGAAGATCAAAGTTCACACTGTATGTAGCACATAATAAAACTGGGAATTTTACCATCCCCACCACCCCTCCAGACATTAGATACCAATCATTGGGAGGCAACTAAGCTGGCCAATTCTAGCTTTCACGCATCTTTTTTTTACTGGGGTTCCACTTGCAACAAAAGCTTGTGTGTCCATTTAATGATATGTGGAGGAGGATTAATTGTGCAGCAGGGAGATGAAGAATATTTGACAGCCAAGCCAGGCCGTAATAAAGCAATAGATCTCTACAGTAGCAACATGCATGGATTTTCCTCCAGCTACCTGATTTCAACTCCACCTAAAATGAGAAAATAAAAAAGCATCGTCCTTTATGTATGAAATGCATTACCAACCAGCTTCTTCTTCTGTTTCTGTACATTGTCCCCAGTCAGGCACATCATACAGAACAAGGACAGCAATGGCCTCCATATTCTGCAGAGGAACACTGGCAAGGCAAGAAGCAAAAAAATAAAAATAAAATAAAAACAAAAAAAAAAAACCTAGGAGGTGCACCCCAAATGAAAATTCTGCCAAAACCGAAAATTCAGGATGCCCTTGGCTAAAAACCGAAATAGACAGTTTTGAAAATGATACATTTTTTTACAAATGACTACTATATTCGACTTTCGAATATTAATTTATTGTTGGCCATTATCAACACCCTTTGGAAGCGGCATTACAAATCTTGCTTGTTGTATTTTTGGTGCATATTTTGTCATTCTAAAAAAAAATGCACCTCCCCATTAAAATGCATTGAAAACATGGCAAGAACGCATCGAAAATGTACCTGTGTTGCGTTTTTGATGCATTTTTTGAGCCACGTGACCTATGAAAAACCCTATAAGCACATCAAAATTGCAGTTAAATTACGGCAAAATTGCGAGCGTTTTCGGCAACACTGAAAAACCCCATTTTCAGCTGAAAATTTTCTGCGGACGAAATCTCGGTGCATCACTACAAAAAACACTTTAAAGGGCCAGTTCACACCACATGCAGTCCAGTGCGTTTTTTTCTGCATCAAAAACGCATAGAAAGTAGGTTATATGGTTTTCAATGGCATAGTTCACACCAGTGCTTGTAGTTCCAGTGCGTTCCAGTAAAAAAAAAAAAAAAAAAGTAGAACATGCTGCATTTTTCCTGCACTGGACTGTACTGGAATGCTGTAAAAAGAATCAAAAACTCACGGGAACGCATTGGAACGACCCTGTTCTTATTTAAGGTTAAGGGAAAAAAAAGGGGGGGGATGCACTGGACTGCATCAAAAATGCACCAAAAACGCATCAAAAATGTGCATGCAAAAAAGCATCTGGAGCGCATCCGGAATGCGTTTCTTTGGTGTGAACTGGCCCTAAAAATCCCCATATTCTCCTAATATGATCTAATAAATTTGGTCCTTGATGTACAGTTTGTTTCTTATTTAAAGGAACTATTGGTGACTAAACAGGCTGGACTCCGGTGTACATGACTCAGCCTTGCTGGTTGGAGGTCACCAGTTCTGGAGCCATTTAGTGTTGCTCAATACTTTCTAGTAGCCGCTGAGTGACAGAGGGACGTAGGGTCACGCTCTAATGCAATTATGTACATTTGAGGGAGAGCTAAAAATAGATGCAAGGACAAATCGCTTACAAGGACGAGGGTCCTGCTGATTCTTTAGGAATGACATACAGAAATAGGAAAATCCCTTTAAGGGTCATTCATATTTTAGGAGAAACAGCGCTCATTGCTTTATTATATCCATCAAGGAAATAGGTCATGAGTTCTACAACTTCGTTCTCAGGTGCCCCTTATTGTTAAAAAAAAAAAAAAAAAGTTAAAAAAATTTGGTCGGAGCTTTACCATAACCACTTTACCTCCAGAAGATTTACCCCCCTTCATGACCAGGCAATTTTTGGCCAGCACTGGGTTACTTTTACTGACAATTGCACGCTCATGCAATGCTGTACACACAAAGTTTATTTCCTTTTTTACCCATAGAGCTTTCTTTTGATGGTTTTTGATCACCACTGGGGTTTTTTTTAATGCGCTATAAAAGCAAAAAAAAAAAAACAAAACAAACACATTTTACCAAATAACTTTGTAATAAAACACATTCAATAATTTATTTTATTTTTTTTAAATATATCCAATTTCTTCACAAATTTAGGCCAATATGTATTCAGCTACATATTTTTGTAAAAATATATATACCGTATATACTCGAGTATAAGTCGAATTTTTCAGCCCTTTTTTTTGGGCTGAAAGTTTCCCTTCGACTTATACTCGAGTCCGCGCCGTCTGTCTGCATGATCAGCGTGTCATGCAGGCAGACGGCGGCCGGCGTGTGCTGATAATGCACGGAGGCTATTCCAGCTTTCAAAAGCCGCGCCTCCTGCTCTTCTGTGATAGGCTGAACAGCTGTCAGTGTACAGCCTATCACGGACATTCTCTCATCCTCGTCCGTGGTATGAGAATGAGAGAATGTCCGTGATAGGCAGTCAGCGGTCAGCCTATCACAGACGAGAAGGAGGCGCGGCTTTTGAACTGTGGAATGGCCGCCGAACAGTATCATCACACGCCCGCTGTCTGAGGATGGAGATCGCCACAGGAAGGCTACACAGGACACAGGTAGGCTGCACATGCACACAGGACACACATGCACCCATGCACACAGGACACACATGACACACATGACACACATGACACACATGACACACATGACACACATGACACACATGACACACATGACACACATGACACACAGGACACACAGGACACACAGGACACACAGGACACACATGACACACAGGACACACATGACACACAGGACACACATGACACACAGGACACACATGACACACAGGACACACATGCACACAGGACACACATGCACACAGGACACACATGCACACAGGACACACATGCACACAGGACACACATGCACACAGGACACACATGCACACAGGACACACATGCACACAGGACACACATGCACACAGGACATACATGTACAGGACACACATACATGTACAGGACACACATACATGTACAGGACACACATACATGTACAGGACACACATACATGTACAGGACACACATACATGTACAGGACACACATACATGTACAGGACACACATGTACAGGGTACAGGTAGGCTGCACAGGACACAGGGAGGCAGGCAGCTGCAGATGGACATTATTGACCCTCTGCATTTCTCACCCTCGACTTATACTCGGGTCAATAAGTTTTTCCCAGTTTTTTGTGGTAAATTGGGGGTCTCGACTTATACTCGAGTATATACGGTATATATATATATATAAATTTTTTTTATAGATTTAATTTTTTTCTTTTATACTCTCAATGAAAGTGATCAGTGACTTCTAGCGCGACTGATATTGCAGCAGACAATCTGAAACGGACATTTTGTGGGAACCAGTGACACTAATACAGTGATCAGTGCTGAAAATATGCGCTGTCACTGTACTAGTGACACTGGCTAGGAGGGGGTTAAACATCCAGGTCGATCAAAGGGGTAAATGTGTGTCTAAGCAGTGTTTTTGGGTTTACCATGTGGTGCTTTTGCTAATCCCAGGGAAAACACAATCAGATTATCAAACGAATGATTCTTTGTTTTTTTTTTTTGCATGCTAGACTGATATAGAAAATTAAGAGGTTACTAAACTTTCATAAATTTTTGTATTAACTAATAAAAAATTCGGAAGGATTTGTATTTTATTTTCGGACGACAACTGTACTGACTGAACGAAAAAAAAAAAAAAAAAAAATCGCACAATCTGGTATCGTACGAGAAAAACATTCGTGCGTGTCCCATCAGATAATTTTGCAAGAAATGTTGTGATCGGCACTCAAAAGCTGTGTACCAACGATCGGATTATCATATGATCGCTGTAAGCGGATTTTTAATATGATTTTCTGATTGCGTGTACAGGCCTTAAAGCTGGCCATACATAGACAGAACATCGTTTGAAAAAACTTTTGTTTATGATAAAGATCTGTCGAACGACTGTGTTAACGCCATCATTGTATTCTTCAATTGTTTTCCTCACTTGTTGACATATCGATCATTGACATAAATGGCAAACTTTTTGTTGATCAATACAAATGCGCTGTAGGGTTTTTTTTCTTCTACTGATGTTTACAAAATGGTTCAATTACGCAACAAAAATTCCGACATGACGGATCTTTCTCTCGAGAATCGAAATGCGCCCACAAACCATTCTAAGGTCAAATGATTGGGTTTATGGAAATGCTTTTTCGAGCGATTGTCTATCGTATGGCCAGCTTAAGGGACGTGCTGGATTTAATTTCCTGCTTTGCAAGGAAACAAAATCCATCACATCCTCCGCTGACAGGACGGAGCTCTGCCTTGTTTACATAGGCAGAGCTCTGTTCGGTCGTTCTCGTCGATCAGTGGGTCCCAGCAGATATCCATTGGCCGGCACCCGCTGATCAGTTTGTGTTGCATCTAATCACAGCACAAGCTGCGTGCGCCACCCCTACCCAGAAGTGCCGGATCACTTACTAGGTATGTGATGCGGCACAGGAGAGCCACTTTGCCGAAGTAGAATGGCGTTATGTGGTCGGCAAGTGGATAAAATATCCACCAAATGACCCCCCCCCCCTTTTTTTTAAAAAAATTAACCCCCCCTTTTTTTAATTATTTATTTTTCTCATTTATATAGCAAAAAAATAAAAATAAACAAACACAGTGGTGATCAAATACCACCAAAATAAAGCTCTATTTGTGTGAAAAAAAAAATATAAATTTAATTACAACTCAATAGCCAGTTAAAAGCGTGCAGTGCTGAAGAGCAAAAAAACGGCCTCGTCATAAAGGGGGTAAAACCTTTCAGAGCGGAGTTGGTTAAAGATTAATTCTGGGAAAAACAAATATTGTCCAAACATTCATGTGTATTCTTACTTGAATCTTGATGTGCTTTGTGTATTTATTGCAGATCTGTGCAGTAATCGAATGTGAGACTTTCCCTCTGTGCAGAAGCTTCCCATATTAAAGAATGATTACTACTACTCTCTTGCCTTGTGTAGGGTCCCCCCCAAAGCTCTGCTACAGACTATTGGGCAGCTCAGTGGTGTCATCACTACTACTTTTACAAGGCAATAATAGAAATTGTGACTTACCTGTAAATAACTAACCTTTACGTTCAGTACAGGGTTGGTATTCATAGACCATAGGTCATCGGTCACCTTCAGGTGGTTGCACAATGGCAAAAACTTTTTCTAGGGCCACCCCTGGAATGTACTCATATAAATTCCACCAATTTCCTCAGGGTGCGTTTTTTTCCCCAGCATGCAGAAATGAGAGCGATTCTTGAGACTTGTTGAATGACATTCTCAAGAGATCCAACACAAAATAGGGCTGAAGGCTTCAGATGTTCTGAGAAAGCATGGTCTTCCAAGACCAGTTTCTGGTCCCTCTTCAGGTGTGTGGACCAATTGGTATTATTCTGGCAAACACACATGGCAGCAATTGCCAGATGCAGGGCTGGACCTGCAAGAGCAAATTGAGGTCTTTGGAGGTCTTGAGAATACCCATCAACAAAATCCTTAAAGAAAGGAACCCCCTCAATAGGAACGGTAAGGTTTTTATTAGGAGAACTGAAATCTCAGGGTCCACTACAGGATTAGATTTTCTTTTTCAAATCCTTTTCCTTAGGAGAAATATCAGCAAAAAGCCAAGGAGGAGTATAAACGGTTTCAGGTCAGAACCAGTCCTCAAAGCACACAATCTGTCTTTCCAGACAGCCAAACCACAAGGGTCTGTTTTTGTTGTGGAGCATTAGGTGCCATTTGGCAAAAACTAGAGTGCATTGCATCAATTATTGCGCATCTGGTGTGAAGCCATAGCTTGTACCTCGTAATTTCAGGAGGGAAAATCCTCTGCTGCCTCTGATAAAAAAATCAATGTCCTCAATACTTTATTCCAGAACATCTTTAAGAAAAGAAGATTTCTTATGATTCCAGAACAGGGTCAGGAGGAAAGAAACACCCTCTGTTTTTAAAGTAAACTGTTAGACATGGTCAATTCAGTTGTTTTGCAGGGTGGCAAGTGTTCTGGGAAATCCTGTGTTTGCGATGTGCATTGCCCTTCCATGTGCACCTTGCTGCAAAGGCCGGTTATAGATTGGGGCGGTTGCCACTTTTTTTGTACAGTTGGATGAATTGGGTGTAGGGATGCACTGGACACCTTTGCGCTATTGCTGGACGTCATGTGCGTCCCTGTGCCTAGAAGGAACGGTGGGCTTCCTTCAGGCATACCTGCCTTTAATCTATCCATTCTTATATGTGCTCTTACTATGGAGGCTCTGGAAATTTAGCGTTATGACCGCAGTATATACAGAGGTCCTTCTGCGTGGGCACTGCGGCTTACACATTCTGTATATTTGAAAATGTGTACAAACAAAGCCTTCTGTTTGAAAAGTGTAAACTGTTAGGGCCAATTCAGTTGGTTTGCAATTGTGCTGGGAAATCCTTCGTTTTTTTTGCAAAGCCAGTGGAGTGCAAAACACACCCAAAAACTTCCACCCGGTGCCAAAAAAAAATGCACACACATAAAGAGTGACACACACAAACGTGCAACGGGTGTTACACTGATCCTCCACTAGGGAAGGACCTTACCCTGATCCCCGGGGTGTTGGGCTCCAGACGGGGACTGAGGTACATCACATGGGACCATCCGGCCGAAACCAGACGGACCCCCCTTCTCTGGAAGGTCTGCCGAAACAGACCCACCTAAGTATTAGGTGGGTGTCCCCCGAAGGGAGACCCCATGAGAGAGGGCGAATCAAGCCAGAAGGCCTATGTCCACCCCCTCCCAAGACTTTCAGAGTAGGCCCGAGGACCCACACCCTATTCATCACACTGTGACAACGTGCAACATCAACCAAAAAAGACAAAAATAGTGACAAACACGGGGATAAATAAAAAGAAAGTGGGGGAGAAGGAAGTGGGAGAGAGTGAAGAGTGACCATTGTGTAATACAATGGCCGGCCCTCCGGCCAGGAATAAAATTTTCCCCTGGTCCTAGCCAAAAGGCTCGGCCCTAGAGGCAGGTGCGAAAAACGTGTGTTGTGGTGAAGTGACCATGGTGCCATAAATCAAGTGCCACTTCAGGGGCACATTCACCACTGGCTTTTCGTGCAACCCTGACCCCCAACCCAGACCACAGTAGCCCCCACCCCAGCCAGGAAGGCCTGAAGTTCTGGAAGCTTGGTGAGAGCCCTTAACCATCAGGCCTCACCGTCGCTCCCATCCCTCCTACCTAAATACATTCGGGAAATACTAACCACTCCCCCCCCCCCGAAGGAGGAGCCAGTGTTCACTCCAGAAAAACTGACCGGAGCTAGAGCTACCCCAATCTAGGCCAGAAGGCCATGGACCCTACCCTCTGGCCAGACCCAACGGTTCTCCATCAGAAGGCTTTCCTTTTGGCTACGAACCACTCCAGGTTACCTTTACACCAGCAGGTTTTGCATAGCCTCCGCCATCCCTGATACCACCTCGCCGTAGATCAGGGACAGAAGCAAGCGCCACCTCCTGACAACTGTTAAGAACAGATACTACACTTGATCTTAGCCAAAAGGCTGGGAAATGCTTAGTTTGCCATGGAAAAAGAGGACATGCAGCATTTCTGGCCTGTTGAAACCGATGGTTCTAGAAGTGCTAAAACATTTTCTGAAGCATTCATGCAGAGGGAGAGAAATCTGATTTAGTCAGATGGGCCATTCCTGAATGGGAGCCAGAGTCAGATGAGAGAAACGGTGTCAATACAGGACAAAGAAACAACCCTCACCCTGAGCGGTATTCTGCGTTTCCTGTATGCCATCTGCAGTACGCATCCTATTAGAATTTCTTGTCCAACCAACCTTGTGCCTGTGATCCACCATTGCTAGTGAGGGAAACCCCAGTGGGGTTTTCATGGTTCAGGAGGGCAGAATACATTTGCATGTCCGGAGAAGGAGCTGCTAGAACCCAGGTGCTAAGTTTCTGTGGCTGTGAGAATGCAACAACGTAACGGGCGAGTTCTTCACTGAAGAAGAGCGATCAATTTGTCATCTGGGAGGCATGACACAGTTACCTCATCCTTCTGAAACAAAGTCCAGATAGGAAGGAAAAATACCAATTTTAAAAGTGCTTCCTGAAAAATGTTACACAAAATGGCAGGGGCTGCCCTCAAACAAAAACGTGAACATCCAAAATCTTCTGCCCACTAAATGCCATGCGCCCTTCAGATAGTGTTGTTTAAAGCAAGAACCCAATTCCATATACAAGAAAACCTTGTATTATCTCATCTACGACACTGGGCCTATAAAAGGTCCAGGCTTTGTCCATCATAGTGGGCATACCCCATAAAGGGTCTTCAGGGTCTAGGAAAGATAGAAATGGACATTTCTGGAACCTGTATAGTACCCTTCAGCCAACATCACACACTGAACTTTGATGAGTGATGAGATGAGTACTTAATGCACGATCCAGTGCTCAAGGTAGCCATTGCAGGCCAGCCCCATACAGTGGTGTCCAGGTACTCTCTCCAAGGTACGCACTGAGGGTAACAGATCTGGGAACAATTAAGTAGTGCAAGACAATAAGCAGTTGGATGTTGCTCAAAGATTCAGATGAAAAAAAAAAGAAGAAGGAAACTTTACATTACCTAAACCATTAGCAAAATAACTGGAGCCTTGAGAAGAGGGCAGGGGTATATGCAAATGCTCTAGGGGTGGCCCTAGCAAAAGTTCTGCCAGTGCCCAACCACTTGAAGGCAGCAGTATAGAAGCCATGGTCTTTGAATACCAGTCCTGTGACCTGTACTGTACAATTGAGATAACTAGGTTTTTAAAGGTTATTCGGTGCACACTAGGTGTATTCATATCTTTTGTGGCCATTGAGGAATATGTTGAACTTTTTTGTTCCCGAAGCTTTAAATCTCCACAAGCAATCTTTCCCAGTACCATCCAATATACACTATATTACCAAAAATATTAGGACACTTGCCTTTACATGAATTGCATCCCAGTCTTAGTCCATAGGGTTCAATATTGAGTTTGCCCACACTTGGCAGCTATAACAGCTTCAACTCTTCTGGGAAGGCTGTCTACAAGGTTTAGGAGTGTGTCTATGGGAGTGTTTGACCATTCTTCCAGAAGCGCATTTGAGGTCAGGCACTAATGTGGACGAGAAGGCCTGGCTCGCAGTCTGCGCTCCAATTCATCCCAAAGGTGTTCCATCAGGTTGAGGTCAGGACTCTGTGCAGGCCAGTCAAGTTCCTCCACCTCAAACTCACTTATCCATGTCTTTATGGACCTTGCTTTGTGCACTGGTCCAAACCATTTGGTGAAGGGGTGATTATGGTGTGGGGTTGTTTTTCAGGGGTTGGGCTTGGCCCCTTAGTACCAGTGAAAGGAACTCTTCAGGTGTCAGCATAATGAGACAATTTCATGATCACAACTTTGTGGGAAGAGTTTGGGGATGGCACCTTCCTGTTCTAACATGACCGTGCACCAGTGCACAAAGCAAGGTCCATAAAGACATGGATGACCGAGTTTGGGGTGGAGGAGGTTGACTGGCCTGCACAGAGTTTTGACCTCAACCTGATAGAACAGCTTTGGGATGAATTAGAGTGGAGACTGTGAGCCAAGCTCTCTATTTCAACATCAGTGCCTGACCTCACAAATGCGCTTATGGAAGAATAGTCAAACATTCCTGTAGACGCACTCCTAAACCTTGTGGACAACTTTCCCAGAAGAGTTGAAGCTGTTATAGCTGCAAAGGGTGGGCCAACTCAATATTGAACCCTATGGACTAAGACACCATTAAAGTTTATGTGCATGTAAAGGCATATAGTGTACATTTAAAAAAAAATTGCAGATCCAAATGCAATTTATTTCTCAGACAGGTCTATGAAGAATGTTGGATCTTCATTAATAACTCTTTATTTAAGCACAAAGAACTTCACACTGATCATCACTGATTAGAAAGGAACTTCTCCCCACCACACAATCACTTTCCATAAAGAGACATCATACCAGGCTTTTGTCCTGTAAGCACATCATTAACGTGCAGACGTCTCCTGTCGCTTGATGGTTCACCAGCATGACGGCTTCATCTTCTGTGATCGTGTGGACATCGTCGCCCCATTCAACAACTGCAATCACAAGAAAATCCCGCCATTAGCTCGGTACTGCTAAGAAAAATGCTTGAAATAAAGACTTTGAAAAGGACGCCTCCTATAAGTGACATAATTAGGGTTGAAAGAATAGAACAGGTGAGTGCACTTTCCTCCCCGTTCAACACTTAGCAGCCTGTATTCTGAATTACCATAGAGCATTAGCTAAGCAGGGAACCAACATTCAGAGAAAGATTGTAGAAAGGTAATAAAATGTCGGAATACTTATCAAATGATCCACTCTCCACTAATTCACAGTTCAAAGTACTATGACAAAAATGAAAGGAAAATACAAAGCAATTTCTTTTCTACACACGCAAATCGATCTTTATATTAGACATGCCAATAAATTACTTTTAGGGTCATGTCACTCTATCAGCCAAGTAGCAGAGATTTATAGCAACAAGACATTTCTCTATTACTGAAGCTGGCAATTCTGTAGCACACCCAACAACGGAGCTACAACTTGCTTGGAGTTTGAGTTCAAACACCACAGGGCTCTCACTTCAAATCATTCTTTGCTACTAGAGCTGCACAATTCAGGCCAAAATGAGAATAACTTTACCGGGTAGTTTTTTTTTTTTTAATTCAAGTGTAATTTTTTCCCAAAAAATTGCATTTGAAGGACCGCTGCGCAAATACAGTGTGACAAAAAATATTGAAACAACCACCATTTTATTCTCTAGGGTCTCTACTAAAAAAAATATATATATAATTTTGGGGGTTCTAAGTAATTTTCTAGCAAAAAATAATGATGATTTTAACTTCAAACCAACAAATGTCGGAAAAGGGTTTAGGCCTCATGCACACGAGACGCTGGTGCAAACTCTGCTGAACACAGGTTTTTAAAAGATGAAACCGGCATTTAGAAACGCCCGTTTTGTCGCGTTTGCATGCCGCGTTTAGCCGCGTTTGCGTCTAGAAGCGTCTGCAGAGAATGACATTTTGCGACCCGACTTTGGGGCCCCATATCTCAGGGCCACTTGGTGCTAGGAACCCCAAATTTGGATATGTTGTAGTGCTAGTTCCACTGTGTTTGCATACCAAATTGGGGTTCCTAGCACCAAGTGGTCCCGAGATATGGGGCCCCAAAGACGGGTTGTAAAAAAACACTTATAAACGCAAAACACGGCTAAACGCGGTACCGGCGTTTGGCGTCTGAACTCATTTTTTTGCTTCTGGAAAAACAAGGTTAAACGCAACTGCCTAAAAACACCAAAAAACGAGACTGTGTACATGGGCACACAAGATAACATTAAATGGGTTCAGGGGCAGTTGAAAAAAGTGTCCAACTGCCTCTGAACATGAGTTTAACAGCGTCTCGTGTACATGAGGCCTTAGTGTTTAAGTGGTTAAACTTCCCTCATTTACACACCAAGAGTATTCCTTTGATGTAAAGGACAAATCTTTACAATGATTTTATTTAAGTTCCACTGTTAAAGAATGTTGTGATTCTTGGCAAACTGCCCGTTTTTTTTTTTTTTTTCCCTTTTTGACAACTGTCAGCTTTAGCAGAGCAGAGAAAATTCTCTGCATAGAAAAAAAAAAAAAAAAAAAAAAAAAAAAAAAAAAAAAAAAAAAATCGGGAAATACTTTAAGATCTAGAAATGTGTAAAGTAAAAAATAGATGCGCAACAAAAAAAGGGGTTAATGTGTACAACATAAATGTGCAATATGTGCACCTTAAAAACCCAACTTAATGAGAGCAAGAAACAAACAAAATAAAATAAATGTCAAAAATAAATTCCATCAGCATACATTAATTAGCATAAATAAAACCTGAGGAAGGAAAACTATGCTAACAAAGACACAGGAAAAAGCCCATAGAGCATTCCATACAGTCCATTAGAAGTGGATTTTTCAAGTGGAAAGCCCCAATATATCCTTTTTTTTAAAATAGTCCCACACGATAGTCAATGAGTAGCCAAGCTTTGGCTTCTGTAGCCAAGGCAGCGATATGTTACTCCTATCTCTAAAGATCGAGATGCAGCAGCATTCAGGTCAGAGGCAGAGCAACATCTTGCTGCATCTGGCTACAGAGGGAGCAAATCCTTAACCATTCGCCGACCAGGATTTTTTGGACACTTTTTGTTTACAAGTTTAAACCAGTATTTTTTGCTAGAAAATTACTTATAACCCCCAAACATACATTTTTTTATTTATTTTTTTTAAGCAGAAAACCCTAGGGAATAAAATGGCGATCATCGCAATATTTTATGTCACATGATTCTTGCGTAGCAGTTTTGCAAACACAATTTTTTGGGGAAAAATACACTTTAATGAAATAAAAACAAAACACTGTTTGAGGCTTGTAAATTGCAAATTTTCAATAAAAATATTTGGGGGAATAAAAAAAACAAAAAAAACAAACAATAATTTACCCCAATTTTTTTTTGTAGAATGTGAAAGACGATGCTGTTACGCAGAGTAAATAGGATACCCAACATGTCACAATTTAAAATTGCACATGCTCATGGAATGGCGACAAAATTTGGTACTTAAAAATCTCCATAGACGACGCTTTAAAAGCCTTTACAGGTTACCCATTTAGAGTTACAGTTACAGAGCAGATTTAGCACTAGAATTATTGCTCTTGCACTAAGAGCCCTTTCACACTGGGGCGGGGTCGGCGATAAAACGCCGTTATTATTAGCGGTGTTTTACCGTCGGTATTCGGCCGCTAGCGAGTGGTTTTACCCCCCGCTAGCGGCCGAGAAAGGGTTAAATACCACCGCAAAGTGCCTCTGCAGAGGCGCTTTGCCGGCGGTATAGCCGCGCCGTCCCATTGATTTCAATGGGCAGGAGCAGTAAAGGAGCGGTATACACTCCGCTCCTTCACCGCTCCGAAGATGCTGCTGGCAGGACTTTTTTTACCGCCCTGCCAGCGCATCGCTCCAGTGTGAAAGCCCTCGGGGCTTTCACACTGGAATGAAAGCAGCGGCACTTTCGGGTCGGTTTGCAGGCGCTATTATTAGAGCAATAGCGCCTGCAAACCGCCCCAGTGTGAAAGGGCTCTAACACTCACAGAGATAGATACCCCGCATGTGTGTTGTGAATACCGTTTATATATGCATGCACAACTTACAATTCTACCTGCGAGCTCCGAGGGATGGGGGCGTTTAAAAAAAATAAAGGGTCAATGCAAAAATAAAAAAGTAAAAGAAAAACTTTTTTTAATCACTTTTATTCTCATTACAAGGAATGTAAACACCCCTTGTGATAGAAATAAGCATGACAGGTCCTCTATATGGAGAGATGCTGCTGGCGATTTGTTGCTAGCAGCAGAATGGCCTGTTTGACCAGTCTACTGGTGCCCACGGACTAGAGGAAAATTGTTCGAAAATCTGTAATTTGGACAGTTAGTTTGTTTTTCTTCCAGTTAATGAGCAAAAATAAAAATCAAAAATTGGTTGTCTAAAAAAAAAAAAAAAAAAAAAAAAAAAAAAGTAAATACAAAAAAAAAAAAAATCGAAGGACAGGTTTGGAAAACGTTTGCCGAACGAATGATGGATTGAAAGGTCAATGTGTTTCTTGTCCGTTAAAAAGCACACTGTTACTACACGTGTGAAAAGAATTTTAATCCAAAAAATAAGTTTGTGTCAATAAATGGGCATGTCGAAAATAAAGGAGCATAGCAAGAGTACATACAAGAAACATACAGCCATTGAGAAGTATATATAATCTGTCTACCTTTTTGTTTCTTTAAATGTTCCCTAAAAAAAAAAAAAAAATGAAAGAAAGAAAAATAGAGACCAAAATAATGCAATAACTTTATTGCAATTTTTTTTTCTTTGCAAAATATAGAGACTATATAAAAATCTTTGCATAATTTGCACATTTTTTTTTTTTTTTTTTTAAACTGAAAAAATGCAAACCGTTATTGTTACACGTTTAAAAACCGCATTTATATCCATCCAAGACTGATTTTTTATTAACTACCATGGTTTTACAAACTGAGTTTATTTTTAAAAAACATTAGTAGTCTCAAGATCTTGACATGCAGAATAAACTTGGTTTGGGAACAGAAGTTTGTGAAGAAAGTCACCCCTGCTATCGTACAAGGAGTTCATGTACACATATGGCATTTTAAATTTGGGGTGCAGCAAAAACTATCACTAAATTTATGGTTTTAGCGTTTGAAAATCGGTCATTACACGATGGCAATATAGTTTGCTCTCACGACTGTGTTCCTTTTTCGAAAATGCGTTTGGACGATTTTTCGACTGGTGTATGGCCAGCATAAAAAGAGTGATTATGTAGTGGCTACATATTTACTAGTGTGACATGACCCTTATCGTAATAATAAAAAAAAACCCAAAATAAAAACAAAACAAAAACGTAAAATTTGTTGATTACACACAGAGATTCCTAAAAACTGTTGCACAGTGTTTGCATGTCCTGTTGCTCTCTCACACAATTGGTCTACTCAGGTTGAAGACATCAATCACTGCTACCTTGTAGCTCCAGCAGGTGTTCTGCAGTGTTATATACACTCACCGGCCACTTTTATCATATTCCATTGCTTGGTAACACAAATTGCTAAACAGCCAAAAACATCTCTACGATTTACAGAGAATAGACCAAAAAAGAGAAAATATCCAGTGAGCGGAAGTTGGTCAAGGTCTGAATGATGGTATGTGCCTAGGAGAAAGCTTCTGGCTAGCACAGAAATACAAACTTCTGTTTATTGGCCTTTGGAGGATCCATTTGTGGCAAATAAAGCACCTGGCAGCACTGGCAAAATTCCCCAGAACATCATGAAAACATACAAACTGCATAGAGATAGGGCCCTAGTGCTGTAAAGCAAGCTTGCTTAGCAACTAGCCACAATGCCCACATTCCTAAGCCTACGGCAAGCATTCCATAAGCTCCCCATGTCAAGTATGTGGCCACCATACAGGTGGATACACACACACTTTTTTGTTAAAGCGGAGTTCCACCCAAAATTGGAACTTCCGCTTTAAGGGAAGGTGACCCCCTGACATGCCACATTTGGCATGTCATTTTTTGGGAGGGGAGCAGATATCCTCTTTTTAGAGGGTCCCAGCTCCCACATCCTCCCAGGGCACCTCGGCACCGGAAGGAAGATCACCTCTCCCCCCCCTCCCTCTCGGCAATCATCTGGACACATCACAGGTCCCAGATGATTGCCCAGCCAGTCACTGCTCATGCATGCCCAGCTGTGAAGCCACGGCCGGGTGCCCACAGTGACAATGCGGGCGCTGCAGTGAGGAGGGGGAGACAAGTGCGGCTTCGTTCCCCCACATCACTGGACCCTGGGACAGGCAAGTGTCTGATTATTAAAAGTCAGCAGCTACAGAATTTGTAGTTGCTGACTTATAATTTTATTTTATTTTTTAGCGGAACTCCGCTTTAATATGTGTGTCCATCATGTGTCCATCACTATGGCGTTTCCAGCAAACAACTTACTCTTGTGTTGCATTAAGAGTAAGGATTGTCTCCAGAGTATTAGTGAAATGTGGGGAATCAAACTGATGCACAATGGTAAATGCAGCGACACACGTGATCAGACAGAACAATGTACAGAGATGCACTTAGTGTTTTGACCAGGAAATGGTCCGTCATTAGCAGAAATTTGACGAATGTACTTCAACAGTAATCTCATCAGCATCACTTTACACAGATTTCACATTTACTAATGGACGTATGTCCTTGGCTGAAGAACCTTTCCTGCCAGGGAGAAGAGGCCAAAAGGTGTGGGGGCCACAGACCCCAGTGGGGAAGCCTTTTTACTGAAGGCCGGCAGGTAGACAGCTTATACATAAGGGCCTATGGAAAGGACGCATTTACAGAGGATCGAGCAGCCTGCTGCTTCATCAGAGGATGGGAACATTGTCCAGCCTGGGATAGGCCTCAGTTATTGGTCCAGATCGTCTGATCTGCATTGGAGAAGTACAGATAGCACTTCAAGGGTGAAAAGGCAGCAAATTAAAGGGGTTGTAAAGGTACGTGTTTTTTCACCTTAATGCTTTAGAGCTGCACGATTCTGGCCAAAATGAGAATCACGATTTTTTTGCTTAGAATAAAAAGATCACAATTCTCTCACGATTCTCGCGGCGTAAAATCTTTCCCATTATACAAAAAAAATTTGGGCTAACTTTACTGGTTAGTTTTTTTTTTTTTTTAATTCATTAAAGTAATTTTCTCCAAAAAAATTGCATTTGAAAGACCGCTGCGCAAATACAGTGTGATATAAAATATTGCAACAACCACCATTTTATTCTCTAGGGTGTCTACTAAAATAAGTTATATATAATGTTTAGGGGTTCTAAGTAATGTCTAGCAAAAAAAAAAACTTTAACTTGAAAACAACTGTCAGAAAAAGGTTTAGTGTTTAAGTGGTTAAAAGTTCCTAATTTCCATACAGAAGTCTATTCCTTTGATGTAAAAGACAAATTGATACAATGTTTAGACTTAACATTCCACTGATAGAATGTTTTAAAACTTGGCAGACTGCCCAGACTTTGACTTTTGATGGCTGAGAGCAGAGAGAAAACTCTGCATACCAAAGATTGGGAAGATCGGGAAACCCTTTGTCAAGATCGCAATGGGGGGGGGGGGGGGGGGGGGGGGGAATCGCGATAATGATTCTTGACGATTAATTGTGCAGCTCAATAATGCATCCTATGCATTAAGGTGAAAAAACACCTGGCAGTCACCAGCTCCCCCAGCCCCTCCATTCTACTTACCTGAGCCCCTTCATCTTCTTCAGCTGGGACGCGCCATCCTTCTCTCCACAGAGTCCTGGCTTTGATTGGATAGATTGATAGCATTGCAGCCATTAGCTCCCGCTGCTGTCAATCCAATACAAAAGACCCGGGCGCCGTGGCCGAGTCATACATTCAGCTTCTATGGATACCGAATGAATGAATGGGGGGCACGCCTGCAAGGTAACCCCCTCGGGAGATCGCTTCTCCTAGGGGGTTACCTAATGTGGGGAGGAGCCGTGAGAGCCTCCAAGGGACACAAGAAGAGGAGGATCGGGGCAAAACGAGCTGCACAGCGGAGGCAAGTATGACATGTGTGTTATTTTAAAAAAAAAAAAGCTTTAGTATCACTTTAAGGCCCGGTTCACATCTGAGCAATTTTTAAACTTATAAAACTTTCAGCTCTGAAGCTTCAACAAGCAAAATCCCATTCATTTTTTTTTTTCAAATAATAGTTTTATTAGTTATCTCGGCAGGTAAATGAACACAGACAGGACACAGTAAGTTCCAGGCATTACTAGAGCAGTAATATAGCCAGCATAGACATTGTAGCTGTAATTGGTGCAGGAACATTGCTAAATCATACTATGAACTGTTAGCCTATGGCAAACTTCAATTAGTATCTATGTGAGAGCCTAAGGAGTGCGAGAGGAGACGGGAAGGAAGAGATAGAAAAGAGAGAAGGGATAAGGAAAGTTGAAGAAGCAAGGTAAGAAAGAGAAGATGGGAAAGTAAGGTAGTAGCTCAACCATTGGCTCAGGGCGGGTCCTCCCGGCGGTGCCACTCCTCCCAGACCTTGTCATGCATTTCCAACCTATCCTGTAATCGAGTTGTCCTTTTTTCCCCCCCATTAGCTCCAAATCTTTTATTCTGGTGTACAGAACTTCTTGGGAGCGTGGGGAGCGCCTTTCCCAGTTGAGGGCAACCAGGCATCCTGCAGCTGTCAGGACATGTCTAAGTAGCTTCTTGGATGGTTTGGCAATTTGTAATGGTGATACGTCAAGCAGGGAAAATTTTGGCATCATGGGGACCTGTACCCCAAGGAGGTGGGACAAGTGCCGAGTTCCCGTCCAGAAAGGCACCATCTTGGGGCAGCTCCAATAAATGTGGTAGAGGGTGCCTTGTTCTCCCTGGCAGCGCTGATCAGAGCTAGAGGGGTAGATAGCATGGAGTAAAATCCCATTCATTTTGTCACCTGAAGCTCAAAAAAGTACACAAGCTTCTTTTTTGCAAAATACAAGCTTTTTTTGGCCCCATAAACTTCAATAGAAACGCCTGCCTTGAGCAGAAAATTGCTCGTAAAAATGCTCAAATAGCAGCTCTCCACCTCCAATTAACTCTCCCTCTCCTCCCCCCAGTGCTTTCTATTGGCTAAACAAAAATGCCTGAAGCTGTAAAACATTTCTAAAAACGCTTTTAAAAAAGCTGGTAGAAAGCTGTAAAAAAAAAAAAAAAAAAAAAAAAAAAAAAAAAAAAAAACACCCGAAAAATGCCAGTAAATCGATACGATTTAGGTGTGAATGGAGCCTAAATATTAGGATTAATGTTTCTAAGCACTTTCACCCCCTTCCTGCCCAGGCCAATGTTCATCTTTCAGCGCTGTCACACTTTGAATGACAATTGCGCGGTCATACAACACTGTACCCAAATGACATTTTTTTCATTTTATTTCACATAAAAAGAGCTTTTTCTCTTGGTGGTATTTACAAACAAAAAAAGATCAAAAATTTTGGAGGGGAAAAAAAAAAAAGTTTTTCATAGTTTGTCAGTAAATTTGGTAAATAAGTAATTTTTCTCCTTCACTGATGGGCATTGATGAGGCAGCACTTATGGGCACTGATTAGATGGCACTGATGAGGGGGTACTAATATGCCGCACTGATAGGTGGTACTGATGAACAGGCGCTGAAAGGCATCACTATTGGGCCCTGATTGGTGTCACTAATAGGCACTGCTGGGCTTTACTGTAATCAGGGCACTGATGATCAGTGCCCTGATTACCTGTACTGGTCTCGCCTGTGAGGAGATGCCGCTAATCAGTCAGTGTGAAGCAAGGAGAGCCGATAAACGGCACTTCTGCATTTACATGTGACAGGCTGTGGTTGGACACAGCAGATCACATGGGTAAAGAGCCCCAATTGTGGTGGCGCTGTGTCCTAGGAACATGGCGCGGGTATGCGAGAGCGGCCGTTATGGGGTATGGTCATAGGACGTCGTCACAGAATAAGAGCCGCACTACTCTGTCATTTGACGGTGGGGCGGGCAGGAAGTAGTTAAAGCCCAACTCCAGGAATATCAAAAATGCCAAATGAAAAGGAGACTGAAGTTCCCCTTGAAATGCTTTTTAGGTCTACCATGGTACATAGGGTTGTTGTATTACTTACCTAGGCATTATCATGTACAATAGAGTGCCATTAACCGTGTATTGTCAATGGAGGCTGGAGTGTGATTGCAGCATATCTCAACTTAACCACTTGAAGACCAGGCCTTTTCTGGCACTTTGTTTTCAAGTTTAAATCAGTATTTTTTGCTAGAAAACTACTTAGAACCCCCAAATTTTACGTTTTTTTTTTTTTTTTTTTAGCAGAGACCCTAGGGAATAAAATGGTGACTTTTGCAGGTTTTTTTTTATGTCAAACGCTATCTATATAGATCTATATATCTATCTATATATATATCCATCTATCTATCTCTCTATAAATAAAACATTTTTTATTTACACTGTCCCTTTACTTTCTTTGTCAATTTTTTCCTATTATAAAGGAAAGTAAACATCCCTTAATAGAAACATATGTAATAGAAACGCACAGCCTGTGACTGAGCCTCAGTTCTGTTACTGTTTGAAGGGGGGTATGTCCCTTCCCTCCAATCAGCTCTTAGAGCTTGCCTCACTGAGTAACTTCAGCTCTCCACCCCCTTTTTTCTGAATGCTCAGACAAGGTTTAAAATTCAGAACTTTGAACAGAGTTAGAAGAAAGTCCTGCAGATAGACGGGTACAACTTATGTAGGAGGATTGGTTTCATCTCGGTGTATCACCTGAAGCCAGTCACTTCACTGGGTTTATGTAAAGGTTTACAACCACTTTTACAGATGACAAAGACCTATTAGAGAGCTATTCACAAGAAGTCTAGTAAGAGGGTGGAGACACGGCTTTGACTTATTCACTACTAAGGTGTATAATTTTAAAGGTTGAACTATTGAGCTCTGCATACAATTTTTCGTTTAACAAAACAAGACAACCAAGGAAAACATAAAACAGATTTCTGGAGGTCCACCTGCTGGTTGTATATGGAAATACAAAAGAGTCATAAGCAGCATTTCTAATTTACCTGCACAAAAAAAAAAAAAAAAAATGGATTTTAGTCGTGACCATACTAAAGAAAAAAATATACTTTACAAAACTCTTGAAATGCTTTTTTTTTAATTTTTTTTTATAAAAAGCATGCACTTTGGGATCCAGATGGAAGCGAAGTACTTCTGTATTCTACTATTCATACTTCCCCGTAATCCCTTTAATCCATTTCTGAGCTTTCAATCATAACAAATGAACCCATTATAAAGACAGAATTGTCTCAGGTCAGGATGAGAACCACTTCCACCAGTCTCTCAGTAGATGCTTTGTTACCGTCTCTGTATTGGGGGGATTCTAGTCTCTATCTCTCTATCATGGGATGGGGTGAAATAGGGATTGTGGGGTGGGAGAGTTGAGAAGGAGAAGACTGATAGCTGGGGGGGGGAGGGGGGAGGGGGATGGGAGGGTCATTGGGAGACATGGGGGCAGAGGTGACAGCTGGTGGGTGAAGGAGGCAACACAGGGTGGGCACAGCACAGACCAGTCTTATACACCGACACTGTACATTATATACAGACTGGTGTGTGTATAACATAGTATGGTGTACGGTGTCAGGGTACAGACCGGTCTGTATATTATGTACAGTGTCAGGGTACAGACCGGTCTGTATATTATGTATAGGGTCAGGGTACAGACCGGTCTCTATATTATGTATAGGGTCAGGGTACAGACCGGTCTCTATATTATGTACGGTGTCAGGGTACAGACCGGTCTCTATATTATGTACAGTGTCAGGGTACAGACCGGTCTGTATATTATGTACAGTGTCAGGGTACAGACCGGTCTGTACATTATGTACAGTGTCAGGGTACAGACCGGTCTGTATATTATGTACAGTGTCAGGGTACAGACCGGTCTGTATATTATGTACAGTGTCAGGGTACAGACCGGTCTGTATATTATGTACAGTGTCAGGGTACAGACCGGTCTGTATATTATGTACAGTGTCAGGGTACAGACCGGTCTGTATATTATGTACAGTGTCAGGGTACAGACCGGTCTGTATATTATGTACAGTGTCAGGGTACAGACCGGTCTGTATATTATGTACAGTGTCAGGGTACAGACCGGTCTGTATATTATGTACAGTGTCAGGGTACAGACCGGTCTGTAAAGCTGTAGAGGAGTCCTGGAGAGGAGTATGGGAGGAGGTGAGGAGGGCATTACGGAGGTCTTGGGAGGAGAAGAGATGAGAGTTTGGGTGATATACAGAGACCAGAATGGTGCTGTAGCTGGGCAGAGTTATAAATGGCTTTGGCAAGTACGGTAGTTAGTATTTTGAATTTGAACAAGATGGTTCCTCAGAGAGTTCAAAGGAGGATAAGGAATGATTCTCTCAGCCTGGGAGGCCCGGCCACTTTCTACACCGAGGACGACACAAAAGCCAGAACAGACCAGACACATCCTGGTGATGAGATTTCTGCTCCACTGCAGAACCACACGGAGGTTCCTCTATTTTAGCTGAAAATGGAATCCCAAGAAATTATAGAGTCTTTGTACTTTTTTATAGCCTGGGAGCTTCAATCCCTACAATTATTTACGTCACCATCTTACAGCCATAGTATTACAGAGATCCTACAAATATGATGGAACTTTGGTTTATTCCATGATGGCCGCCTGCACTGTGTATAGTGTGAAAGGCACTTTATATTCTAGTTAAATGTAATGTATGGGGAGCCGTACTTATGGCGGCTTCCAGCGATCCTGAAGAGTACAGCTCTTAGTATATGATTGATGTGGCTCACATGGACAAAGAAAAAAAGGACCCAGCAATGTTTTTTGAAAAAAGGTTGGGCAGCTCCAGACAGGGCCACATTATGCCACATGAGGAGTCATGCCTTAGCGCATTGGTCTCCAAACTGGGGGTCTTTTACGTGCCTTTTACTGGCTCCTGGGGTACAATTTCTCCCACTGATAAAAGGAAATATTTCTTCCACTGGCACCAGCAAGGGAGCGCCATTCCTGAGACTGGCACAAAGAAAGGAGCGCCATTCCTGCCACTGGCACAAAGAAAGGAGCGCCATTCCTGCCACTGGCACCAGCAAGGGAGTGCCATTCCTGCCACTGGCACCAGCAAGGGAGTGCCATTCCTGCCACTGGCACCAGCAAGGGAGCACCATTCCTGCCACTGGCACCAGCAAGGGAGCGCCATTCCCGTCACTGGCACCAGCAAGGGAGCGCCATTCCCGTCACTGGCACCAGCAAGGGAGCGCCATTCCTGTCACTGGCACCAGCAAGGGAGCGCCATTCCTGCCACTGGCACCAGCAATAGGACACTTCTTCTGTCACTGGCATCAGCAATGGAGCACTACAACTCCCACTAATACAAATGATGAGGCAATATTCCGCCCACTGACACCAATGATGGGGCACTATACCTCCACAGGGTGTGTAATCTGATCTCCCTGCAACTTACAACAAAGTCTGGTGCGACCGGCTTAAAGCTCTATAAAAACTTTATAGAACTACAAGCAAACCTTGTGTTTTCATTTTGGATCTAGTAAGGGAGGGTTAGAATCCCTGTCGGTTTCTTTTGCCATCTGTGTCCCATTGGAGAGATTTTTCTTCACTTCCTGTCTCAAAGCCAAAACAGAAAGTGAGAGGAGACTGCCCCTCCAACTGCTTGTAACAGAGAGCCAATTGGCTACCATGCACAGCAGTTTTAGTACATCAACCACACTGAGTCATTCATATAAGAAAAAAGTCACACCTGTCAGATATTCAAATCAAGAATTTGTTTACTTGCTAATAAAAAGGCACCCATTGGAGTTATTGGGGGAGACGTCAGACCTACCAGAAATGAAGACACGAGTCTGTGATGCCATCATATCTCTGCCAACTAAGCAGGTCATTCCTGATCCTTTCTGCACCACCATGAAAACCATCTGCTATGAATATATCGATGGCCTCTCTGGATCAGACCACAAATGCTGCACCGGCATACCGCAGTTTAGTCCGGGACTCTACACCTTCCCATTCTAGTGTGGGAGCCACAAAAGACAATTGCACCCTGCTCTACCACCAGCTTTCCAATTCACCAATTTACAAACAAGTCTGAGACTTGGATTTCAGAAGACGCATTCCCATGCTGAAAATAAGAACAATGCGAGGCCACCACTTACACTGCCCATATTACAGACTATTTGTTGAGGCCACACAATGGCTTCCTCCTTGGTTTTAAGTGACAGGTGTACTTGTACGTTTGGCACCTAATATTTAGCAACATGAGCAACATAATCTATTCAAATTGTCTAATTGGCATCTTAAGGTTGCTTGGGAACACAGACTTCACAGTTTTTGTGGTTGCTGCCATGTGCTCAAACAACACTGCTCGGCTTTCCAGGGTTGCCCGGAAATACTTGGCACATATTTTGAATGGGAAGGGCTAGTGAGTAAAAACTTCACGGTTGGCGTCCTGATAAACAAGGCTATGCTCTATTCTGTACCAAAATTACAAACAAAAATCAAATGTAGTAGGCCTTAAAAACAGAGATGGTTGTATTTTTTATTAGTATGCAAATAGATTAGGAAGCGATAATAAACCCAGGAACCCGCATTCTCTATATCTGGTCTCCCACAGTACACAGAAATGCAATGGTTTTAGTAAATATAAACTGCTTAATAACTTCTCATCAGCAGTGTATAGGCGTCTTGTGACTTCTATCAGTGTCTGGTTAAAGCTTGTAAGAGTTTTCATCCTCTTCTGACTCTCCTATGAGGCTGGGGGACCCCTGACCCTCTGTCTGGACTGTGCCGATTGACCCTGTGATGATCACATGCACCCTTCCGGGGGAAAAAAAAAAAAAAAAAAAAAAAAACTAGCAATACACAACAAACTGAGCATGTGCATAGTGACTCCAAAGGCTCTGTACTATCAACAGATGGACAGGGGATAGCAGAAGAAGGGGAGGACTAGAGAAGACAGGATCAAAACAGCCTTTTTACACATTGCGGAGAGTTAACCTCTTAGGTTCCACAGCGAGTATAACAAGCATGCTTTACTGCATATACAGACTGATTTTACTGTTGCGGGCTGCCATTTGTGGTTTTAGCAACACTTTAGGTCCCTTTATGAAAGGCCTTTCCGTGCATTTCCGAACGGCGCCGATTGGCTGCGATCAGCGCAGCTCGGCTCCGGCGCCCTCCCACCTCAGGCCAAACGCGGAACTGCACATGCTTTGGCCTGAAATCGCGCTCGTTTTGCGAGACAACACTGGCAAACCGAGTAACGATTTTTAAAAATACAATGTTCGTATTGCGAAACGCTCATTAACTGTGTTACTCGCAATGCGAGGTCTCTCTCTCTCTAGATATATATCTATCTCTATCATCTCTATCTCTATCTCTATATATCTATCTATCTATCTATATATATATATATATATATATATCTCAAGACAAGTAGACCGAGACCCCGATTTAGCCCCATGGACAGGTAGGTTTTTAAATAAAAAATTCCACACCCCTGAAATTCACATTGAGCACAGCTGGACCATTGTAAGCTTGCAATACAGATCCATACACATGGAGTTCAGCCTTAGGCCTCACGCACACGGGATGTTAAAATAACGTTATGAAAAACGCCAGTAGCTTTGCAGGGAGTTTTTTTTTAAAACTTTTTTCAGCTTTTTTCAACATTTTTGCAATAATGTTAAACGTTGGTGAGCGACGTTTTTGAGCATTTATCAGCGTTCGAGCATATTTACAGCTGAAAAACGTCTCTCAGAACCCACTGGTCCTGGGTTTTTTTTACAGCTTAAAAACGCCTATGCCATTTGCAGCTCAAAAACGCCTAGGTGGGCATGAAGCCATAGACAGGCGTTTTTAAGGTGCAAAAAACGCTCAAAAAAATGTCCGTGTGCATGAGGCCTAACAGTAAAACTAAAGGCAAACCTTTTTTCTCCCAGAAATGTTGGATTATAACCCCTGACAGTTTTTGGGTTTTTAATATTGATTTTTCTTCTTTTGCTATGCGTTTCGCCCGCCGCCCCATTTGTGCTGTGAATTGTCACAGCTCAGGGTGATCAAAGAAAAAAAAAAAAACCCAAGCAAGATCACTTGGCAAAGTGGTGTCGTGGGTAGCACTCTCGCCTAGCAGTAAAAAGGGTCGCTGGTTCGAATCCCAATGGCACTACCTGCCTGGAGTTTGCATGTTCTTCCTGTGCCTGTGTGGGTTTCCTCCGGGTACTCTGGTTTCCTCCCACACTCCAAAGACATGCTGGTAGGTTAATTGGCTTCTGTATAATTGGTACAGTGACAGTGTATAGTATTACCACTGATCACTGTATTGATGTCAGTCAGTGTACCCTCAGGCCAGTGTCAGCTGGTGTCAGACTATCACAGTCCCACTATATGTCGCTAATCACCGCCATTACTAGTATAAAAAAACAAAATAAAAACAATCAAGTATCTATACCAGATGCTATAACTTTCACGCAAACCAAATATGCAATTATTGTGATTTTATTTTTTTTTCTACCAAAGACATGCAGCAGAACACATTTTCGCCCAAATTCATGAAAATTTTGTTTGTTTTTTTCAATTTTTATTGGATTTGTTTTATAGCAGAAAGTAGAATTTTTTTTTTTATTCTAGAATAGCAAAAAATGACCTGGTCATGAATGGAGTAAAACCTTCCGGAGGGCAAGTGGTTAAAGTGCTTTCGGAGATTAGGGGTATATGAAATAATATATTCTCAGGAACAATAAAATGCTTTCTTGAGTAAGATAAAATCTACATGGCTGTTGATAAATCAAAATCAAGCTTTACTCCATCTCTTCGTTGTCTTCTCTTCTATTTCAGCAATCAGTAGAAGAATGTCATTTCTGGTGTGCGGGGGATGGTGACAAATTATGATCAGAACTTCTATTTTGTAAATCTATTCCTCGATTTTGTGAAGTTTCCTACAAGAGCTGCACCTCTACTTTAAAAAGATTCAAAAACGGTTCTCAAAATCAATCTTCCCCTCTCACTAACACAACACATTCTAATTGCAGCTACTTCTAATTCAAGGGATCATTACCAAGGCAGGTGATGTACAGCTCTCTATTGGCTGGCTTCTTTTCACTAGCTGGGGTAGGGATGAAAGACGCCTACGGTAATGAATGTGTAATATAAGCAGGACCTTTGTGGCAATGATATTATATGAATGATTGGGCTGATTAAACATTGCATGAATGGTTCAGAGGTGGAAATCAAACTCAGCACGACTTTACAACACTTCAAAGTTAAAGCAAAATTAAAGCACAGAACCAAAATTGGATTCTGATCATCGAAAAGTATAGCGGAGAACCATTGCAGTTTAGGGTTAAATTGCAAAATCAGACTTTACCACCAAGTGGCACTGCAAGACCATCTTAAATCGGAACTTGGGCCCCTTTCGCACTTGTAAGCCCTAAAAGTAGCGCGACTGACGCGACTTGAATCGATGTCTGTGTCCTCAAGTTGCATCAAAGTCAGACCAAAGTAGTGCAGGGGCTGCTTGGAAGTCACACAGATATGAACAGTACTCAATGGAAATCCTGGGGTACGACTTGTCATGCGACTTTGCAGTCCCAAGTCGCACAAGCGGGCAAGATGAATGCATTATGTTATTAAAAAAATACTGGAGGAACATTTGCATTCATCAGCCAGGAAGCTGCGCATGGGTTGTACTTAGACATTCCAACATAACAAAGATCCAAAACACAAGGCCAAGTCGACCTGTCATTGGCTACAGCAGAATAAAGTGAAGGTTCTGGAGTGGCCATCTCAGTCTCCTGACCTCAATATCATTGAGCCACTCTGGGGAGATCTCAAAACGTGGAGTTCATGGAAGACTTTACAGGAACTGGAGGCTTTTTGCCAAGCGGAATGGACAGCTTTACCATCTGAGAAGATAAAGAGCCTCATCCACAAATACCACAAAAGACTTCAAGCTGTCATTTAGGTTAAAGGGGGCAATACATGGTATTAAGAACTGGGGTATGTAAACTTTTGATCAGGGTCATTTGTGTATTTTTTTTTGTGATTATGACTTAAAAAGAGTAAACACAGTTGATTGATATTAAATGGCTTCAGCCAAACACTAACCATGAGTGAAAGAAAAGTTTGTGTTATTCATATTTTCGGAAAAATGCCCAAGAAATCATAAATTCTGCCAGGGTATGTAAATTTATGAGCACAAATTATATATATATATATAAAAAATGCCATAAATCTATCCCCTATTTTGTAGACGTGATAACTTTTGTTCAAACCAAATCAATAAACGCAGAAATTAAAAAAGGTTTTGTTTTTTTGCAAAATTGTGGCTCTTTCTTTGTTTATAGCGCAAAAAAATAAAAACCGCAAAAGATACCACCAAAGAAAAGCTATTTGTGGGGGGGGGGGGGGGGGGGGAGAGAAGGACATCAATTTTTTTTGTGTACCGCGCCGCACGATCGCGCAACTGTCAGTTAAAGCGACACCGTGCCACAAAAAAAAATGGCCTGGTCAGAAAGTGGGTGAATACTTCCGGGCTGAAGGGGCTTAAGTGGTTGTAAACCCTCATATATACCCAGTGAAGAGAATAGCCTCGGATGATACACAAGGATCAAACAAATCTCCCTATATAAGTTTTACATGTATATCTACTGTCTTCAGTTTTCTATATTCTTTAGAAAGTGGACATCGTGTTAGAAATTTTCTTCCTGTTTCAGCAGTGGGAGGGGAGTCTTGGCATACACTGTGTGACAGCTGATTGGTGGAAAGACACACACACCCCTCCACATAGGCAGAGGAACAAAAACTTGCAGAACTGTGCTGTGAATAGACAAGCTCTCTGCTTATCTCCAAGTTCCCTCCCTGACACAATTTTCCAGCTGCTTTTATCTCCTGTGTTGGAGAACCTCTCATTAGTGACCCCGCTGATAACAGAAGAACGGAGTAGCAGAAAGACACAGGACTTAGAGCTTTGGAGAGAGATAAGTAAACACTGCAGATATATGTGCCCAGGTTAGATTTCATGAATGGGGTGTACAACTACTTTAACTCTCACAATTGACATGAACTGTTTAATCTTTATGCTGCTATCTTTGGTAAATAGGAAGGTATTATTGGTAATTATTATTACTAAGGAAGCTTAGCTCTGAGGAAGGGGGTGCGCCCCCGAAACGCATCAGTTTTACCCCCCTTTTTTATGTGATACGACATGTGTCCGCACCATTCAACTTCGTGTAGTTGTATGGCTCATTGAGAGTTGCAACATTGCGAGTACCCATTTTTTTTTACTGATTTTACTATCCAATAAAAATGTTTTTGGTAATGCACTAGGTGCCTTCTATTTTTGTTTTGTCTTTGTAGTTTCTATCGGATTACCCCATCTGAGGAGGGCAGCATCCACCTAGTTCTTGAAAATCGATGTCCTGTTGCTTTTTATCAGAAGACTCCTTAGCGCTGGAAGTGACTGTTTTTTCTTGTATATTGGATTTACTTATTTTAACCTTTTTTTTCACCCTCTTTTTTTCTTTTTCACATTTCTTCAGTTGCTTCCTTGTTTCTGGTCTATGCTAAAATAACGTCATACATCCCAGGAGTCTTCATGGGCATTCGTTTTCTCTTTATGTGGAGGAAGGGCTTTCTCAGCTAAGCACACCCTCCTGTCTGCATGCCTGAGCCAAGGACAGATGAATTCCAGACAGTAAAAACTACATTACTCCTTGCTGCAGCAGTCTCCTTAGCCACTGGGACATGGACGCAGGTAGTCGTTTCCGTTTAATACACAACTCAACTCCCTTATTCATGATGGTAGTGGTTGGAAATGCTGGGGGAGTGTTTTTTGAATTGACAAAATAACTCGTGGAGACGTGGATAGATGAATGTGATCGCTTTGAAAAATTAAAAATGAAATACAGGTTTAGTTTTCTATTTAGTATTGCGTTGACCACATGACTTCTGGAAGATTTACCCCCCTTAATGACCAGGCCATTTTTTGTGATACAGCACTAAGCGTATATTGATTGTAGACACTATAACGCCTTGTGTAAACCAAACTATGGGATAGATTTTTGGAATTTTTATTTATTTTATACTAGTAATGGCGGCGATAGGCGACTTATAGCGGGACTGCGATATTGCGGCAGACAATCGGACACTGACACTTTGTGGGAACCAGTGACACGAATACAGTGATCAGTGCTAAAAATATGCACTGTACTAATGACACTGGCTGGAAAGGGGGTTAAACATCAGGGGTGATCAAAGCGTTAAATGTGTGCCTAGCCAGTGTTTGTGTACACTGTGTGCTGCTTAACACTAGCAGAGAGATCGATTGTAGTCCCTGCTTTGCAGAGACACAGGATCGGTTCCTTCCCCTCTTTTACAAATGAGATAAGCCTCGTTTCTAAGTTCTGGGTTTCACTAATCATCGGCGGGTGCCGGAGGACAGCGAGTCTCCGGGAAAGGAAGCAACACAAAGAACTTACCTGCTCTATTGCAGTGGATTTGCACAGAGCAACCCAGATCCTCCTCTTCTCAGGTCCCTCTTCGGTGCTCCTGGCCCCTCCCTTCTTAAATGCCCCCACAGCAAGCACATTGTCCATTCAGACACAGAGCTGTGGTTCAGCCCCGCCCCTTCTCTCTCCTGATTGGCGAACTGACTTTGACAGCGATGGCACTGCTGTTGGGTCTCAGTCAATCAGGAGGGAGAGTCCCAGGCGGCCGAGAAGCTCATGGACATCGAAGGACAGAGATGGGGCTCAGGTAAGTATTAGGGGGGCTGCTGCACACAGAACGCATTAAGATAAAAAAAACCTTCAGCCTTTACAACCCCTTTAAGGGTCTTCCTGTTATCATGGAAATCATTTCAAGGGTTATTTCACCTTTTCCACAAAAAAAAAAAAAAAAAGGGTGGGGGGCGATTTAAAACACCCACTACCTTAGTCCCCAGTGTACCTGCCTCCGTGGGTGTGGAGCTGTCAGTGCCCAGGCAACCTATGCAGCAGCCTAGAGAAATCCCAGCTCTTTGCCCTCTTCTTTAACCACTAAGCTACCGCCCACCGTCATATGACGGCGGGACGAGGCAGCTCTTGTTCTGGGCGGACGTCATGAGGTGATCACCCTCCCGAGCCACTAGGGGGCGCGCGTGCCCGCTGCCTCGCTCGGGACCCGGAGCGCGTGCCCGGCAGCCGCGATGTCCGCCGGGCACCCGCGATTGCCGGGTAACAGAGCAGGACCGTGGATCTGTGTATGTAAACACACAGATCCACGTCCTGTCAGAGGAGAGGAGACCGATGGTGTGTTCCTTGTACATAGGGACACCGATCGGTCACCTCCTCCAGTCAGTCCCCTCCCCCCCACAGTTAGAATCACCTCCCTAGGACACACATTAACCCCTCAATCGCTCCCTAGTATTAACCCCTTCCCTGCCAGTCACATTTACACAGTAATCAATGCATTTTTATAGCACGGATCGCTGTATAAATGTGAATGGTCCCAAAAATGTGTCAAAAGTGTCCGATATGTCCGCCGCAATATCGCAGTCACAATAAAAATCACAGATCGCCGCCATTACTAGTAAAAAATAAATACATACAAGCGATATAAATCTATCCCCTATTTTGTAGACGCTATAACTTTTGCGCAAACCAATTAATATATGCTTATCGCGATTTTTTTTACGAAAAATATGTAGAAGAATACATATCGGCCTAAACTGAGGAAAAAATTTGTTTAAAAAAAAAAAAAATTGGATATTATAGCAAAAAAGAAAAAATATTGTGTTTTTTCAAAATTGTCCCTCTTTTGTTTATAGCGCAATAAATAAAAAACACAGATGTGATCAAATACCACCAAAAGAAAGCTCTATTTGTGGGGAAAAAAAATGATAAAAATGTCATTAGGGTGCAGTGTAACATGACCGCGCAATTGTCATTCAAAGTGCGACAGCGCTGAAAACTGAAAAATGGCCTGGGTAGGAAGGGGGTGAAAGTGCCCGGTATTGAGGTGGTTAAGAGTCGCTTTCAGAATGGACCAGAGTGATTCTATGTCTGCACCAACCAAACGCTATTATCAGTCACAGAAGTCCAGCAAAAAAAAAAAAAAAAAAAAAAAAAAAAAGAAGAGGGGAAAAAAAAATAAAATAAAAAAATAAAAGAGAAGAAGAGCAGGGATTTTAAATCTTTAGACCACTGACAGCTCATCGCCCATGGATGTAAAGTACAGCGAGGAGAGGTAGCGTAGAGGGAGTATAGTGTTCATTCACTTTTTCTAAAAATGTGAACTTGCACTTTAAGAATAAAAATCAGGGTGGATAAAAATCAATGATAGAAAAAAAAAAAAAAAAAAAAAAAATTATATTTGGATTTTTTTAAAACAATTTTTTTTTTATTAAAATGCTTTGAGTAAAAAAAAATCTAAAGATAGTTTTCTATTCGAAGATACATTATTAATTTAGAGTAAACAAAATATGCAGCGCTAGCGACTGACTTTAAAGTGAAAAAATTATTTAAATGAATATATGTGCAAGTTTAACCGCTGCTGTAAAGAAGTACTAATAATTTATACATACATTAATAATTTAGTTAATTCAGCATGAAATGGAGCTTCCTTATGTAGCATGAGGCTGTATATTAAGCAATATTTACATTTTTGGTAAACTCATTCAACGAATCCAAGCTCTGCAAACTAAGATAACATGCACTGCATTGATGCATTCACACAATTTCACACTAACCATGAGCTCTAAAACAAAGTTCAGGAATCTTCCTTTATCCCATTGTTTTGCAAATCTATGTACTACAAACTGTATGATTGAATCGGTTCGGTTATCGCTGTTTTACTAACCTGACAGCTTATTATTCGAAATAGAATCTTTATTATTTGCAAACAAAATGAAGGTTTCCTAACTACCAGCAAGAATGAGTCCTTCCATCTAAAGTACACCGGCCATTTCAGATCCATCATGGCAGCGCCTGTTAGCGGGCAACCACTCACCTGCTGCCGCCACGTCCCTCACCTTTCTGTGTCACTGCCACATCACCAGCCGTCCCGTTAAAGTGAATAGGACTGTCGGTGAGTCAACAGCAGGTCAGAGATGACAGTCACTCTTTAAAAATGATGATTTAAGTCGAGACTTTTTTACTAGTGATTTAAATAGAGTTGATATAAATCAATTCCACCCTGCTAAAAATAAAGTTTTTTTCTAACACACCAGACTTTGCAGAATGGGTTTTATGCATGGAGGATACAATGACAGTTGTACGAATTGGAGAATCAATGTCAAAAAGATAGGGAATAATTACCCTACAGGAGACATATTTTCTTTTGACTAAATTCTGTTCCCACATTGGATGTTCTATAGAAGGGTTCTTACACGGCAACAAACACAACGTTACTTCCCGACAATATGGGACAGCAAGCTGTGCGTGTGATACCTCCGAGTATAACAAACACTGGAGTGACATTTAAATCAGACCTATTATTGAAATTCACACAGATCAATAGAGCACGGCACTATTCCCAAATCACTTTATCTCAGGGGAAAAATAAAACATGAATAAACCCCTAACACCCTAATGTGAAGGCATGAAGATTAATTATGATCGTAAACACAAAATTTTAGTTAAAAAAAAAAAAAATCCCTGGAAGGATTTAACCCCTTAATGACCAGGCCATTTTTTTTGCGATACGGCACTGCGTCGCTTTAACTGACAATTGCGCGGTCATGCGACATTGTACACAAACAAAATTTATGTCCTATTTGTCCCACAAATAGAGTGTTCTTTTGGTGGTATTTGATCACCTCTGCGGTTTTTATTTTTGCTCCATAAACAAAAAAAGACCAACAATTTTTAAAAATAAACAATATTTTTTACTTTTTGCTATAATAAATATTCCCTCCCAAAAAATAAAAAAAAAAACAACAAACAAAAATGTCTTCATCAGTTTAGGCCAATATGTATTCCTTTTATATATTTTTGGTAAAAAAAAAAAAAAAAAAAAAAAAAAAATTTATAAAAATTGCAATAAGCGTACATTGATTGGTTTGCGCAAAAGTTATAGCAACTACAAAATAGGTGATATATTTATGGCATTTTGATCAATTTTAATTTATTTTTTTACTAGTAATGGCGGTGATCAGCGATTTTTAGTGGGACTGCAACATTGCGGCGGACAAATCTGACCTTAAGAGCCCTTTCGCGGGGGCGTTGGCGGTAAAGCGCTGCTAGTTTTGGTTTTTAGTCCCCCGCTAGCGGCTGAATAAAGGGTTAAAACACGGCCGCAAAGTGCCGCTGCCCATTGATTTGAATGGGCAAGGGCGCTTTAGGAGCGGTGTATACACCGCTCCTAAAGTGCCTGAAAGAACCTGCTTGCAGGACTTTTTGTTGACGTCCTGCCAGCGCAGTGCCCCAGTGTGAAAGCACTCGGCGCTATGTTTAGTGCTAAAGCACCTGAAAAACGCCTCCAGTGTGAAAGGGGTCTAAGTGACACTTTTTTGGGACCAGTGACATTTGTAGTGATCAGAGCTAAAAATAGCCATTGATCACGGTATAAATGACACTGGCAGGGAAGGCGTTAACACTAGGGGGCGATCAAGGGATAAGTGTGTCCTAGGGAGGTGTTTCTAACTGTGGGGGAGTGGACTGACTGGGAGTACAGAGAGATTGCGGTTACTGATCACTAGGGGGATCTGTTTGTTTACATTGACAGATCCCCGTTCTGGCTCTCTGTGAAGTGATCGCGGGTGGCTGGCTGCCATTAGTAAAAAAAAAAAAAAAAAACTAATAAAAATGCCATAAATCTATCCTCTATTTTGTTGACCCTATAACTTTTGCGCAAACCAATCAATATACGCTTATTGCGATTTTTTTTTACCAAAAATATGTAGAAGAATACATATTGGCCTAAACTGATGAAGAAATGTTTTATTTTTTTTGTATATTCTAGCAAAAAATCTTTTTTTTTTCTAAATTGTCTTTTTTTGTCTATAGCACAAAAAAAAAAAAAAAAAAAAACTGCGGATGTGATCAAATACCACCATAAGAAAGCTCTATTTGTGGGGAAAAAAAAGATGTCAATTTTGTTTGGGTACAGTGTCACGCGATCGTGCAATTGTCAGTTAAAGCGACGCAGTGCCGAATCGCAAATTATGGCCTGGTCATTAAGAGGGTAAATCTTCTGGTCTGTAAGTGGTTAAAGGGATGGAGGTGGCAACCCTAGATGCGATCCATCAATCAGGCTGAGTATGTGAACAAGCAGCCTCTGATAACTAAGCACTACGGTTCTGTGTGCCTTATCTGTCACTGTTTTAAATGTATGATCAGCGCTGCTTGTTTATTCAGAACAGTAAAAGGTGACGCAGAGCTGCGGATTTGTGCAATTTATCTGTGGCTGGTTTTACATATGTAGGGCACTGGCAGATACATCACACGGAAGGTGAAGCTCTGAGTGATCTTTTGCTATTATGATTACACAAGCAGCGCTGACTGTTCATTCATAATACAGTAGTTGACAGATCACTCAGCCTAATGCTGGCTGTACCTTCTCCAAGAGGAACACCCATAATTTAGGCTTTAAAATGGGGTGGGGCCACATCCAAACATTAGGAAGGGTGTTTAGGAGACAACAGGGTGCAATATGTACTCGGCCCCCTGGGAGTAAAATTAAAAAATAAATAAAAAGGATACTTTTCCTTTAAAGTGGTTGTAAAATCAGAAAGGTTTTTTTTTTTATTTCTCTTAATGCATTAAGATAAAAAAAACCTTCTGTGTGCAGCATCCCCCCTTAGCCCCCTAATACTTAACTGAGCTCCCTCTCGATCCAGCGATGTTGCAGGAGAGACTTGGCTGCCCGGGACTTTCCCTCCACATTGGCTGAGACAGCCATTGGCTCACGTCAGTGAGCCAATGAAAAAAGAAAGAGAAAGCGAGAAAGGAAAAAAAAAAAAAAAAAAAAAAAAGAGGGGGCGGGGCTGAACATGAATGGACAGAGCGGTGGCTTGGGTGGCCCCATGGCAAGCTGCTTCCTGTGGGGGGCACTCGGCAGGAGTGCCGGTGAGGGACCCAATTAGAAGAGGATCTGGGCTGCTCTGTGCAAAACCACTGCACAGAGCAGGTAAATATGACATGTTTGATATTTTTAAATGAAGAAAAAAAACTGAGACTTTAGTATCACTTCAAGTACAAGTAAAGGTTTCTGTAGGACAGTCTAAGCAAGTACCAAATGCATTGAAACCAATTCACACTTGTGGGTTGCAGTGACATGTGCCAAAACGCATTTTGCCCGTACTCATGCCAATGCACCTGCTCTATGTGTGATGCAATGTGCTGCCATTCATTGTGAATGGCACCCCAGCTTACTACAGTACAGTAGACTACAAAGCATTCTGCATGTTGTGGTGTACCGAGTTCAGAAAAAATGTTCATACATGTTTTTTCGATCATCGTGGTGCGTTGGAACCCCATTCATAATGAAGCCACTCCTTCGAATTCGTCTCTATCCAAACTTTGACCTTCTCCTCCAATGAGCTGTGGGCTGGGTCATTGCATTACAGCAGCTCGTGTAGCAAAGAGGCGGAGCTGCGGAACAGGAATGACCCGGCTTTCATCTAATTGGAGACTAAAAAGAGCACAAGTTCAGGGTTTGCGTAGAGGAATTCGAAGGACGCCGAATCTGCCATGCATCAGATGAATAAAGGGAGCTCATGTCATTCATGCAGGACAAGAAAAGCAAAAAACCAAATATCTCAGTACATACATTTTTAGGCTGTTTTCTGTCTTCACACCAGACAGGAGGAAACTTTAATCAGACTTGATATTCAACACATGCACAGAGACCAGAATTCACTAAGAGGAGAGCAGGAATAACAACCAATCAGAAATCCTTTTAGGTAGCTGACATGTATGTAAGCTTAAGTCTGATTGGCTGCAATGGATGGATGCTTTACTCTGCCTTATTGAATTAGCCTGTATATAACAACAACAAAGTCTTTCCCAGCACTCATTGTGACCTACACAGAGGACAGCTAATGTTTAGTGACAATCAGCCCTACAGTATGTTTGTTTTATTCACAGAGGCTGGAAAAACGACACGCCCATCCACGACTGTTAAGTGAAATTTTACAGTTCATTAGATTGTGTAATGATGTTTGTACAAGGCCTTTGTTATTGTCGGTGACGCGGCTGGCTGGCTCAATGCGAAACATATTTCAAACTCAGAAGGCAAGATGCTTGGCAGCACGTTGAATGCGCAGGTGGTGCCCTTTAATGCAGTTCCCACACTTCAAAAAAAAAAAAAAAAAAAAAAACTTTAATAAAGAGAATCATGGAAGGACAAAGCTCTCCACTGTTCTAAGCATATCAACATCGATAAACCTCTTCAGTTCCGGAAGATTACCCCCCTTCATGACCAGGCCATTTTTTGCTGTACGGCACTGCGTTACTTTGTAACCCGACATTGTACCCAAATAAAATCAGCATTTTTGCGCTAAGAACAAAAAGACATTTATATATATATATATATATATATATATATATATATATATTTTTTTATATAGATATCTAGATCTATAGATCTATATCTATAGCTACTTTTGGTAAAAAAAAAAAATTCCCAATAAGCGTTTGATTGCACAAAAGTTATCGCGCCTACAAAATAGGGGATAGATTTATGGCATTTTTAATTATATATATATTATTTATTTAATTATATTTTTAACTTTCTGCTATAAAACACCCAATAAAATAAAAGAAAAAAAAAATGTAAAAACTCAAATTTATAAATCAATTTAGGCCAATATATATTCTGCTACTTATTTTTGGGAAAAAAAATTCCCAATAAGTGTATAGTGATTGTTTTGCACAAAAGTTGTACCGTCTACCAACTATGGGATATATTTATGGAACTTTTTTTTTTTTTTTTTTTTTTTTCTAGCAATGGCGGCGATCAGCAATTTTTAACAGGATCGCGGCAGATAAATCTGACACGAAGTGACACTTTCTGGAGACCAGTGCTAAAAAATGCACGGTTACTGTACTAATGACACTGGCAGAAAGGGCGATCAAAGGGCTAAATGTGCTCCTAGGGGATCCTTGCTAACTGTGGGGGGAGGGGGGTGCTTTGTCTGGGGGAAGAGAGAGATCAGTGTCCCTGCTTAGCAAAAACACAAGATCTCCATCTTCCTCTGACAGAATGGCGATCTCCCTTGTTTACATAAGCAGGCTGCTGCTCTGTCTGCCTCGGGAACGATCGGCGGAACGATCAGCAGCACCCGCTGATTGCTTCCCGCTGTGTCCAATGACAGCAGGAGCGGGTTGCTGAAAAATTTACAGGTACGAAGGGCTACCGTGCCGCAGTATATATGCGTGGGGTGGTCCGGAAGCGGTTAAAGGACAAGTTCACTTTTTAGAAAAAAAACAAAAACAATAAAAGCACATTTATTTGCAAGTAAAAAAAAAAAAAAAAAAAAAAAAACGTGCATCGATTTATTTATTTTGCAGCCTGTAAAAGCATTGTACCAGCAATCAGAAGACCGCTGGTGCAGGTCTCCTTCAGATCTGTCAGTATATCTGTGTACCCGTACATTCCATACGGCAGGCAGATACATGAACAGGGAGCATCAATGTACTACCACGGTGCTCCACAGCTCCTTGGAAGTTTATTGAGAACTGCCAACTGACCGCCGCAAAGGCTGTTGGGACTTGTAGTTCATTCACACACAGAGCTGTGTGAATGAATAATGCGGCTGTGTGGGCGGAGCCCCGCCTGGCTGCACAGATTTCAAAAAGTGAGAGCTAGTACACGGAACTTCTCCCCAGAACAGGTGGAACATGAAACCTGTTCCCAAAAGGTGAACTTATCCTTTAAACATGCCAATCACATGAAACACCAGCTGGGACTTTAAGACCCCCATACACACTATTAGATTTTCTGCAGATTTTTGTCTTAAGATTTACCAAAACCGTGTAGTACAAGGGCCTGTCTGATTGCATACAACTCTTAAGGTTTGACCTCATATTATATGGATTTGGTAAATTTGAAGACAAAAATCTGCAGAAAATCTAATAGTGTGTATGGGGGTCTAAAGGTCCTTTCATATCTGTCTGAAAAACTGACCGATAGATACAGCCTGGGCCACAATGTACTGTATGTCTATGAGAGAGCCTGTTGATGTACGCAGAAAAGAACTGGTTTGTGTCTTTTTTCCCCATTTTTGCAGACAAACAGATGATTGCATTCCAACATTCATCCCTGGGGTCATAAGGTCATTAGGTGAACCAATCAGTCACAGCAGCCGACGGCCTTCTCAGAGCTTGACAGGCCACCCGCGGCACCTGTGCCTGCTCTGAAATGCCAAAGTCCCATGATACGTGGTTAAAACACCCAGTGTGCATTGGGCCTTAGGCAAGGAACATTTTTTGTTTATACTTTTGGCCAACGACTTTTTTCTTTATCATTTGACTTCAAAATTAACACTGGTCTGGCATGTTCATACCTCAATACCTCAAATATTATATGAGATTTTTCACTTCTGCAGTATATAATGAGTTTGGAAATTGTAGAGAAATGTAAACTAATGCATTACAATTTAATTACACTCATTAGATTTTAGAGGACTAAAATTAGTTTTAGTCGACTAAAATGTACTGGAGATTTAGTCGACTAAATAGGACTAAAACAATTGCAGAAGACTAAAATGGGCCTAAAACTAAAAATGCCATTTTAGTTTTAAGACTAAGAGCCGGTTCACATGGGGGCGACTTGTCAGGCGACCTAGCCGCCTGACAAGTCACCTCCCGTTCTGTACAATGGAACCGTTCTAATCGGAGCGACGCAAGTTGCTCCGACTTAGAAAAAGGTTCCTGTACTACTTTGGGGGCGACTTGAGGCGACTTCTATACATTAGTCGTTTTGCAAGTCGCCGTGGCAGTCGTGTGCAGGTCGCCTCGGTGAGGCGACCTGCAAGTCGTGCCGCCCCTAGTGTGAACCGAGTCTAAGAATAAATTGAAATTTGCTGCCAAAATTAACACTGGCACCTTTGTACAGTATTGGATTTAATGTCATCTGTGCTCAGTCTTGTCACAAAGAGTTAATCCAGCGGTCCTCTTACCCTTTTTATCTCACTGAAAAAAGATGAGACAGAGAAACAGGAGTCTGTTTTCCCCTTTGCTGTGAGTGAAAGGTGATTTACATATCTCATGCAGGAGTGTGAGAGGCATTCTGTGTACTTCCCGTTCCCCCTCCTCTCTTTTGGATGTTAGTGATCATGAAGCATAATCCACAAGACCTTATGTGTGCAGCAGCCCCCTCTAATACTTATCTGAGCCCCATCTTGATCCAGTAATGTGCAAGAGAGCAGCAGCTCTCCTGGATCTCTTCCTCCTCATTAGCGGAGACAGCAGCAAGAGCCATTGGATCACAGAAGGCTTTTTACCTTCATGCAGGGAAAAAAACCTTCTGCCTTTACAACCACTTTAGGATTGCAGGAAGGTCTCCCCTATTTAAATCAGACTACAAAGCCTCCATATTTCATAATACCATTCATAACATAATATAGGTAGATAATCTGACAACTACACAAAGATCATATGGTAGCGTCGAAAGGATTCTCAAATATTTATATCCATACTTCTAGAATAAAGCCGAGTTGGCAATGGTAATGATTACAGAGAGTGTTTACATGCTGGAGAACCAGGGGAAGGACTGTCCATTGGAGAGAATGAACACCACCATAGGGATTGCCAGGTCAAGCACACTGGGCTAGACTGCCAGTGCCAAGAGAACCTTTGCTATTGGACACCAGGGGTGTTGAAAATAGTTGCAGGATCGATGCATCACGATGCAGCCTTGAACAAAGCAGCATCGATTGCACAGATGACGTCATCCCGGTGCCCCCTGCCAGTGTCCTCTAAAGTTAAAACAAATCCCTGCCAGTCCCTCTGTTTCATGGATCCCTCCTACACTGTGTAAGGGTTAATGTAAACCGATGCCTCTACCTCATCTCCAATCTATGGCCAGGTCAAGTGCCCTCCTAAATTGGGAGGAGACGACTCACCTAAGTAACCCTCCACAAAAAATCAGAGATAATAAGGAAGAGACATTGGTTTACATTAACCCTTACATAGTGTAGGAAAGATCCATAAAAACAGAGGGACTTGAAGTGATTTGTTTTAACTTTAGAGTACATGGACAAGGCTGTCCCAGGAGACTAGGGGTCTCCTGGAAGTGCAGGGGGGCTGCTGTGTAATGTAACGGGGGGGGGCTGTGTAATGTAAAGGGGGGGCTGTGCCATTTAGTATTTACTGTTCTAAAAAAAATACTGTTGTTGTCTGTTGTGTTCAGACTTTGCTACATGCAGGGTGTGTCTTGTTTTTGGAGCAGATAAAATAAAAAATAAAAATTAAAAAAAAATAAATAAAAAAAGTTCTAACTGCTTGAATTTTTTGATAAAAACCATAGGCAGTAACGGTTATCTACCACGGGATCAAATCGTTGACAGAATAATCGTAATGTAATCAAATCGTATCGTGAGACCAGTGAAGATGCGCTCCTCTATTGGACACTGTAGTCATTACCATCTCCACTCCAGGTTTGTCATGGAGATATGGATATGAATACAATTGGAAAATCCTTCTGTAGTGAAGACCTGACACTAACATATGATCTTTATGTAGTTATCTGATTTAGTGGAGATCGGCTTCCAGTACATTTGGGAGGTGACCTCGTAAAGGGCTGAAATGCATTCTCGTGGCATTTCAAGCGCTCAGCTTGACATCGCCCGCACCTACAGGAAGCGTTGTAAGCCAGACCGAGTTTTTTTTTTTGTATAAACTTTATTTTTCAATTGCTTTAGGCAATCTGTACTGAAAGGTCAGCTTTAACGCATTAAAAATTATATGAGAGTTTAGTGACTGGGCTTCCATAAACTTCATATGCTAAAATACGCACAGACCTAAAAACTACAATCATTCTGCTTTGCTTCTGAAAATACCAAGACTGGGTGGGCTGCACAACTCTGGTATGTGACCATTAGTCACAGCATTGAGAGTTACTTGTAGGGCCAGCTGCAGTTTTCAAACTCCCACACAACAGGGAAGATACTGTACTCAAAACACCAAGAACAAAGTACAAAAGACAGATATATGTAAATGACTGAGCTGGAAGAATGGTCAGCCGACCTTTTGTATAGTTATCCCTAAAGCTGAAGCTGTATGAGGAGCAGATCACCCCCGACTGGCCATTACCTACAATAATTGCAGAAATTTCCCAGTTCACATGCATTACCCACTTAAGCCCCGGACCATTTGGCTGCCCAAAGACCAGAGCACTTTTTGCGATTCGGCACTGCGTCGCTTTAACTGACAATTTCGCGGTCGTGCAACGTGGCTTCCAAACAAAATGGACGTCCTTTTTTCCCCCACAAATAGCGCTTTCATTTGGTGGTATTTGATCCCCTCTGCAGTTTTTATTTTTTTACGCTAAACAAAAAAATAGAGACAATTTTGAAAAAAAAAAAAGCATTATTTTTTACTATAATAAATATCCCCCAAAAATATATATGAAACATTTTTTTCCTCAGTTTAGGCCGATACGTATTCTTCTACATATTTTTGGTAAAAAAAAACAAAACAAAAAAAAAACAGCAAGCGTTTGGTTTGCGCAAAAGTTATAGCGTCTACAAAACAGGGGATAGTTTTATGGCATTTTTATTAATCTTTTTTTTTTACTAGTAATGGCGGCGATCAGCTATTTTTATCATGACTGCAACATTATGGCGGACACATCAGACACTTTTGGCGCGATTTTGGGACCATTCACATTTATACAACGATCAGTGCAATTAAAAATGCATTGATTACTGTGTAAATGTGACAGGCAGTAAAGGGGTTAACCACTAGGTAGCGCTGTAGGGGTTAAGTGTGTCCTAGGGAGTGATTCTAACTGTGGGGGGGAGGGCTATGTGTGACACGACACTGATCACCGCTCCCGATTACAGGGAGCGGTGATCAATGTCATTAGGCAAAACGTTCTTACTCTCCGAGAGATGATGGCGGGTATCCCCGTGGAAATAGAGTCCGCGGGACCCGCGATCACACTCATGGAGATTGCGGCGGGGCGCGCGCCCGCAAACCGTTTCTTAGAGGGAAACATACAGGTACGTTAATCTGCCTGTACATGCCCTTCTGCCGATGTATATCAGCGTGAGCCGGTAGGCAAGCGGTTAAAGCAGAACCCTACACTTAAAAATAATAACTGTACTATTAAAAAGGGATTGCAATGGTTCTTTTTTTTTTTTTTAAATAAGTTATACTTACCTGCTCGGTGCAAGGGTTTTGCACAGAGCACCACTTTTCCTCCTTTCCCGAGTCCCGCTTGACTCAGACAGCGGGACTTAGCCCTGCCCCCCCCCCCCCCCGCTCCCGTGTCGCTGGATTTGATTGACAGCAGCCAATGGCTCCTGCTGCTATCAACCCAATGAGGACAGAGACAGCGGCTAAGGGGAAGGGCTCAGGTAAGAAAAAAAGGGGGGCTCAAGGGGCAGCTGCAACAAAGAAGGTTTTTCCCCTTAATGTATAGAATGCATTAATGTGAAAAACCTTGAGACTTTAAAATCCCTTTTAATATACAGTTATTTCACTTTTAGTGAAAATCCATGCGTAATAGAACCAGGGCATGGATGAGACTTTTTCGTGCAAAGGCTTTGCGACAAGGCGAGGCCACATAGTGAGGATCTCTGAAGGAACATTAAAGTCAAGTATTTAGCGTGGGTTTCTCCAAGATAAATTGTCCCTTTAAAGGACCCCCAAGTCTTATACTTTCTTGCCCCCTTTCCTCAGATCCTGACTGTGGTGCTCACTGAAAACTGCACACAGACTTAACCAAAAATCCTCCAGGCTGAGCTCTGCTTCCTCTGCACAATGATTTCAAAAACATCTGGGCTGGGTTCACACAAGTCGGGCTGTGGTTTGCAGCCCGGAGTCTGGTGCGGTTTTGTTCACTGGTTCAGGGGGTCAAATGGCACATCACCCCAAAAACAACCCCATACCAACTGTGAAGTGTGGAGGTGGGAATATCATTGTGTGGGGCTTTTTCTCCAGCATACGGTACTGGCAAACTTCATGTCATTGAAGGAAGGATGAATGAAAAAAAAATGTACCAAGAAATTCTTGATAAAAATCTGCTGCTATCTACTAGGATGATGAAGATGAAACAAGGGTGGACATTTCAGCAAGACAACGATCCCAAACACAAAGCCAAGGGAACTCAAATTGCTTTCAAAGAAAGAAAATAAAGCTGCTAGAATGGCCCAGCCAATCACCTGGCTTGAATCCAAGAGAAAATCTATGGAAAGAACTAAAGATCAGAGAAGAGGCCCACTGAACCTTCAAGATTTGAAGGCTGTGTGTGGAAGAATGGGCCAAAATCACACAAGCAACACGTGTGACTTGTTTCTCCATACAGGAGGCATCTTGAAGCTGTCATTACCAACAAAGGATTTTGTACCAAGTATAAATTTCAGTTAGCGTGTTCAATACTTTTTCCCTGTGTCATTCCATTTTATTACACAGAACTTCATTTCTGAACTTATTTGTTTTGGTGTCTTTGTATGGATGGATGGATTGTTAGACATGTGGTGAAAATTGGTGGTGAAAAAGTGTACAGCTTGTATAACAGTGTAAATTTGCTGTCCCCTCAAAATAGCTCAACACACAGCCATTATTGTCTAAACTGCTGGCAACAAAAGTGAGTACACCCCCATTTGAAAATATCCAAATTGGTCCCAATTAGCCATTTTTCCTCCGCGGTGTCATGTGACTCGTTAGTGTTACAAGGTCTCAGGTGTGAATGGGGAGCAGGTGTGTTAAATTTGGTGTTATACTCACGCTCTCAAACCGGTCACTGGAAGTTCAACATGGCACCTCATGGCAAAGAACTCTGAGGATCTGAAAAAAAGAATTTGTTGCTCTACATAAAGATGGCCTAGGCTATAAGAAGATTGCCAAGACCCTGAAACTGAGCTGCAGCACGGTGGCCAAGACCATACAGCAGTTTTACAGGACAGGTTCCACTCAGAACAGGCCTTGCCATGGTTGACCAAAGAAGTTGAGTGCACATGCTCAGCGTCATATCCAGAGGTTGTCTTTGGGAAATAGACGTATGAGTGCTGCCAGCATTGCTGCAGAGGTTGAAGGGGTGGTGGGGGGGGGGGGGGGGGGGGGGGTCAGCCTGTCAGTGCTCAGACCATAAGCCGCACATTGCATCAAATTGGTCTGCATGGCTGTCGTCCCAGAAGGAAGCTTCTTCTAAAGATGATGCACAAGAAAGCCTGCAAACCGTTTGCTGAAGACAAGCAGACTAAGAACATGGATTACTGGAACCACGTCCTGTGGTCTGATGAGACCAAGATAAACTTATTTGGTTCAGATGGTGTCAAGCGGCAACCAGGTGAGGAGTACAAAGATAAGTGTGTCTTGCCTACAGTCAAGCATGGTGGTGGGAGTGTCGTGGTCTGGGGCTGCATGAGTGCTGCCGGCACTGGGGAGCTACAGTTCATTGAAGGAACCATAAATGCCAACGTGTACTGTGACATACTGAAGCAGAGCATGATCCCCTCCCTTCAGTGACTGGGCCGCAGGGCAGTATTCAAACATGATAACGACCCCAAACGCACCTTCAAGACGACTACTGCCTTGCTAAAGAAGCTGAGGGTAAGGCCTCATGCACACTGGACGTTAAACTAACTTTATAAAAAACGCCAGTAGCTTTGCAGTGTTTTTCAACTTTTTTGCAATAGCGCTTTTCCGCATTTTTTTTTTTTTTTCCCAATGGATCGAAAACATTAAAAACATGGAGAGTTTATTGACTGTAGAAAAAAAAAAAAAAAAGTCTACTGCCAAAAACAGCTGCTGTAAAAACATCAAACATCCAGTGTGCATGAGGCCTAAAGGTGATGGACTGGCCAAGCATGTCTCCAGGCCTAGACCCTATTGAGCATCTGTGGGACATCCTCAAAATGGAAGCTGGAGGAGCGCAAGGTCTCCAACATCCACCAGCTCTGTGATGTCATTATGGAGGAGTGGAAGAGGACTCCAGTGGCAAACTGTGAAGATCTGGTGAACTCCATGCCCAAGAGGGTTAGGGCAGTGCTGGAAAATAATGGTGGCCACACAAAATATTGACACTTTGGGCACAATTTAGACATTTTCACTTAGGGGTGTACTCACTTTTGTGAGCTACTGTACATATATAAACAAAATAACCACAAAACAGGACTGCGAATAGGGAGAAAACATCCTCCTCTGTGACATGACATTTCTGTATCGTCAGAACAAGATCATTTATTCAATAGATTGGATCCATCTTGGCCTTCAATCAGCTTACATATCACATCACATTCCCATTAGCTGATTCATCATTTCTCCGTTCTGACAAATGTCTTCTGGTTTATCTCCACCATAAACATTTTGTCATTTTCTATTTCAGCAATCTAAAATGTCAGTTGTGAGAGAGAAGCATTTCTTGAGGCTCTTTAATGATGAATAGGCTCCAATAATGAAAATCTGAACCGATGTCTCCCCTCAGCCTAATGACAAGATGTAACATATGTTCATGTGGCCAATGGTAAAAGCTGAACTCCAGGCTACCCAAAAATAGCATCTGACCTGATAAAACAAAATCTTCATTTAAAAAAAGGTTAACTGTTCAAAATAAGTCGATGCCGAAAGTAAAGTCAGAACTCCTGATTTCCATTCTTGTTATGGACCCAAGGGACTGAAGCCAGCAGAACAGCACCACAGCCAGGTAACTAGACATTTTGGAAAAAAAGACGGCAATGGCAATCCCGAGTATTTCTCGCTGTACAGCCTTCTTGTACAGGGCAAGTAACTGTCTGCATAGCCTCCCCCCTTTATACTTATTGGGGGTTCCAGGTATCAAGGGTGTTCTATAAGATTACCGCTACCCATCAGATTGTGCAACAGAAGTGACGTTCCAACCCAAAAAACAAAACAAAAAAACCTTAATGCGCATGCGCAATGCATTCCACACATTTTATGATTGGACGGGTTGCGGTAATCTTATAGGACACCCATGCAGACATCTTACTACACCCAGCTACTTCTTGAATTTCAGAATAATTTTAGCGTTAAAATGAGCGTATATAAATAAATATAGTATATTGATATCTGCAATGCGGTTTGGATGTTTAATCTTTGAAACCTAATGGTTTGCGCTGAGCAGTTCAGGGTGTACCAACATGGCCTCCGCTACCTTCCTACTGCTGGTGCCCAGCCGCTTTCAAAATATAATAATAAAATAGCATCACAGATGTCAATATACTATATTTATTCATATATGCTCAGTTTATTACTAAAAATTGCTCTGAAATTCAAGACATAGCTGGGTGTAGTAAGATGTCCGCGTGGGTTGTTGTAATAGGTGCATAAATCTGATGGGCTCTATAACAATCTGATCTGTAATGGTCATTGGTGCGCGCTCCCGCCCCACTTGCGCATTCGTTCAAAACTGCTGGTTGTTCTATCAGAATACTGCTACCGTCAGATCATAAAGTATGTAAACGCATCATGCATGCGCAGTATGTTTTGTTTTTGGTTGGAACTTCACTTCCGTTGCACATTCTGTTGGGTAGCGGTAATCTGACAGAACAAGGGGCATGCGACCTGCATTCCTTGTGACAGTGCCCAGTCGTATGATCCCAGAAGGGTCCCTGTGTGCCAAAAGATTTGGTTTTCTATATGATCATACAAGGTAAAAAGGTCTGCATTTTGAAACTAGCTTGATGACTTGCTGGTGAAGTATTCTCCATCTGTTGTACACCGTAACTAGTCAGAAAACTTTGCAGCATCCTTTTAACCACATGGATGAGTCCAGTATGCTGCTCTAAATGCCTAAAAAAAAGAATCCCAGGTATAGCATTTTATACATATTACACTGGTCATGCCAACTATGTATAGAAAATACCTATTGGATGGTTCTAGAAGGTGAAAAATACTGTAGGAGATACCATTTACGCCAGTGATCTCAACTTCCCTGAATGGAGCCTGTGCCAAGTAGTCAATCGCCTGTGTTCGGAGTGCAGCAGGGCAGCCGCTTGTTACGGAACCCAAAAGCTAGTGGAGTAGCAGAATCTACTACAGTTATTTCCAGCTTCTAGAGTATGGTCTCCAAACTTTCTAAACTAAGGGCCAGATAACCGTCCTTCAGACTTTAGGGGAGGGGGGGGGCTGCAGACTGGTCACTGGGAGTGGAAAATGAGTAAAAAAATCCCACCGTTGGCGCCAGGGGGCGGGAGGAAAAGGTGCCCCCACCGTTGGCGCCAGGGGGCGGGAGGAAAAGGTGCCCCCACCGTTGGCGCCAGGGGGCGGGAGGAAAAGGTGCCCCCACCGTTGGCGCCAGGGGGCGGGAGGAAAAGGTGCCCCCACCGTTGGCGCCAGGGGGCGGGAGGAAAAGGTGCCCCCACCGTTGGCGCCAGGGGGCGGGAGGAAAAGGTGCCCCCACCGTTGGCGCCAGGGGGCGGGAGGAAAAGGTGCCCCCACCGTTGGCGCCAGGGGGCGGGAGGAAAAGGTGCCCCCACCGTTGGCGCCAGGGGGCGGGAGGAAAAGGTGCCCCCACCGTTGGCGCCAGGGGGCGGGAGGAAAAGGTGCCCCCACCGTTGGCGCCAGGGGGCGGGAGGAAAAGGTGCCCCCACCGTTGGCGCCAGGGGGCGGGAGGAAAAGGTGCCCCCACCGTTGGCGCCAGGGGGCGGGAGGAAAAGGTGCCCCCACCGTTGGCGCCAGGGGGCGGGAGGAAAAGGTGCCCCCACCGTTGGCGCCAGGGGGCGGGAGGAAAAGGTGCCCCCACCGTTGGTGGGAGGAAAAGTACCTTGTATCAGTGAGAGGAATAGTTCCAAGGGCTGCACCTGGCCAGCGAGCTGCAGTTTGGAGACCACATTTCTAGAGGGATCCCACAGGTATAGAATATACATAGGTACAATCGTCTATAATTTACGATATTGCATACCTGAAATTCTTCTTCAATATATCAGCACCCTTAATATATTAGGACACAAAGAAAACTCACCCAAGCTCTGCAGCAGTATTAGAAGATGTAGGAGTGGAGTGCCGGTGCTCAGCCTGAAACGTTCAACAAAAATCCATAAGATCAAAAAGCCGGCAACCCGAAAGCTTCTTCGTTGTGGAACTTATGAGTGGGGATTTGGCAGAAACGTATTAGCATTTTATGATGTTGCAATTGCTGTAAGTGCTCAAAAAAAGTTCCATAACGAAGAAGCTTTCAGGTTGCCGGCTTTTTGATCTTATAGATTAATATGTTAAGCCTTCCGACAGGATCCCAGACAATGCAGGGAATTCCAAATCTCAAGAGAAGAAGCTCGAGCACCGCTCAGGAAATCCACAGCAATCCCCACGTGTTCCCGAAGAGGCTACATGGAGAGCAACTTAAATGTCAAACAGGACTGTCCTCATACAGTATACAATGGACAGATTTAATATATTCATTTATAAAGACACTGAAAAAAAGCAGAACCGCCCTCCTCCCCAAAAAAAACCCACCTTTTATAAAGATTGATCTGGAAGAAAATGCAGAGCCATAATGCTGGTTAAATGGTTCTTTTATAATTCATAACAGCGAGTGTCTGGTAGTCTCATCGTAATAGAATGTGCTCACTTCTGTATTTTAAGAAATGACATTAAAGAACAGCTGCCGCTGAGCGTCTTCACTAAAGGTCTATCAGATCCAAAGTACTGCTTAATATATTGAAGAGTTCCAGTTCTGCCTCTAAGAGGACAGCGAATCTAGACAATCAGCTGTCTGAAAGAGAAAACCACATAGAAAAAAGGGAATGTATCATCTATTCCAAGAAAAGTCACTCCATTCCAGCAAACCCATACAGCACATTCCCTGCTGAATTTATCTAAGCCAAAGCGTTTCAGGCCCACAGCATTGTATATTTAGAGTTTATCTGTAACTCTCATCTCCCCTTGCAGACAATTTAAATTTTCTTTGCATGCGCGGCTTCTATTCCCATGATGCACATCACTGCTGGTAAAAAGGGATTGCCTGCAACAGGTCATAGATCCCTTGCTGCTGATCTAACCGAGCCATTGCAAAGTTTACCCCAGCAAGCCAAGAAAAGCTTCAATGGTTCTTTTTAACCTGTTAATGCCAGTGTAATGTATATAGGTGGCATCTCAGAGTGCAGCTCTTCACACTGGCCTGATATATATTTTCTCTATAGAGTGTGGGAAAAGGAAGAAGGAAGAAGGAAAAGAAGGAAGAAGGAAGAAGGAAGAAGGAAGAAGGAAGAAGGAACAAGGAAGAAGGAACAAGGAAGAAGGAACAAGGAACAAGCAAGAAGGAACAAGGAACAAGCAACAAGGAACAAGGAACAAGGAAGAAGGAAGAAGGAAAGGAACAAGGAAGAAGGAAAGGAACAAGGAAGAAGGAAAGGAACAAGGAAGAAGGAAAGGAACAAGGAAGAAGGAAAGGAACAAGGAAGAAGGAAAGGAACAAGGAAGAAGGAAAGGAACAAGGAAGAAGGAAAGGAACAAGGAAGAAGGAAAGGAACAAGGAAGAAGGAAAGGAACAAGGAAGAAGGAAAGGAACAAGGAAGAAGGAAAGGAACAAGGAAAGGAAGAAGGAAGAAGGAAAGGAAGAAGGAAGAAGGAAAGGAAGAAGGAAGGGAAGAAGGAAGAAGGAAGGGAAGAAGGAAAGGAAGAAGGAAAGGAAGAAGGAAAGGAAGAAGGAAAGGAAGAAGGAAAGGAAGAAGGAAAGGAAGAAGGAAAGGAAGAAGGAAAGGAAGAAGGAAGAAGGAAGAAGGAAAGGAAAAGAAAAAGGAAAGGAAAAGAAAAAAGGAAAGGAAAAAGTTAAGGAAAGAAAGAAGGAAAGAGAAAAAAGAGAAAGAAAGAAAAAGAAAGAGAAAAAGAGAAAAAGAAAAAAAGAGAAAAAGAAAAAAAGAGAAAAAGAAAAAAAGAGAAAAAGAAAAAAAGAGAAAAAGAAAAAGAAAAAAAAGAAAAGAAAAAGAGAAAAAGAAAGAAACAAAAAGAGAAAAAGAAAGAAACAAAAAGAGAGAAAGAAAAAGAAAAAGGAAAAGGAAAAGAAAGAAAAAGAGAAAGAAAGAAGAGATCTATGGGGCTCATATGTTCTGTGCTTTAAGTGTGCTCACTGCCCACCCCCGGCACACGGTCAGAGCGGTCAACTCCCACTCACTGTTCACCACCAGGAGCCACAGAATGGGCTTCCGATCATGTGACTGCTGTGACATCCAATTAGCGATGATCATAATCTCTACTTTTAAAGTCGTTTGGCTGGGCTTCTCCTATGGATCAGAGAAGTGAAATTTGTTTTGCACTCCTGTGACCCCGTTCTCAGCAGAGAGCGGGCTGAAGTCCACTCCGTGCTGACGTCACTGGAATCAGTCCAGGCAACACGTCATCCCGACAATAAAGTCTGATGCCAGTCTCAGCCGCTCAGAAAGCCGCTCCCGACTCAGCCACAGCTCAGCGCTCCAGTGATCGTGAAGGAGCAGCGTGGAGAGCTGCTGATTGACAGTGAGCAGCTCTCCTCTCGGGGATCTGTGAGAACCGAGCCATCGGCGATGTTCGATCGATCGGTTCTCAGTACAGAGGCGCCGGGGGACAGATGCAGCATCGGAGCTATGCTGCATCCACAAAAGTATAAAAATAAACCCTTACTTCTCTTTTAACTCCCAGTATTTATACAATTAAAGTGGTTGTAAAAAGGTAAAGAAAAATATCTACTAGTCCCTCTGTTCTATCAATCTATCCTACACCGTGTAAAGGTTTTTAAAAAACGATGCTTGATCTCACATGTTTTATGGCCGATCACGTGACCTCCGGCCGCTCTCCTTATCCAATCTAAGGGCTACAGCCATGGATTACCATGGTACACACACACACACAAACACACAGAATGACACAGGAAAAGGCAGGATAAACTTTTTTTTTTTTTTTTTTACAGCTTAGAGAGTGATAGATTAGACTGCACAAGCACAGTGCTGTTTAACCTGTTATAAGGAACCCTTTCATACTGGGGCGGTGGGGGCGTCGGCAGCAGCGCTATGCCGGCAGTATAGCGCTATGCCTTGCGGCTTCACTGCCTGTTTCCTACTGCACATGCGCGAGTCGCCCGGCACTTTGTGAATGGCCTCGTGGTTTTCTGGGACATACACAGTTCACAGAAGGCAACGGGGCCGCTCGCCGAAGAGGAGGAAGCGCTGCGGAATAGGAAGAGGCAGATTAGGAAGACTACCTAGCAACAGGGGTTTCAGGTAAGCTAAAAAAAAAAAAAAAAAAATTCTCAAATGTTTTTTGTTTTTAATTTTTTTTAAGAATTTTAATGCTATTTTTTATTTTAGGGTGGCCCTCCGCTTTAACTTTAGTAACCTATTCCATTTCTACTTGCGACTATCAAGCAAAAAAAGTCAGACGATTGGTTCGATTTTCGGATCGTGTGTAAGGGGCATTAGATGTGATTTCCTATTGGGAGTACCTCACCAACAATGACATTTTTGTTGCAGGGGATGCCTGAAATCTGGTTTGTATCTTAGTGTAGACTTCTGGGAAAATCTGTGAGCCAATCACACAAGCAGGAAGTGACATTCTGTGTAGAAAAGGCCTTCCCTCCAGGTAGCCATTATGCATAGATTGTTAAAAAATACCTTTCCTTTTCATTCACATTTGAAGATTAACATAAAATGGTGAATTAAAGAAAAAAAAAAAAGAAAAAAAATTTAAAAAAAAAAAACACGTACAGTTGCGACACAAGTCGCAATTGTACATGCCATTTTTTTTCTTTAATTCACCTTTTTTTTTTTTACCCATGAAAGTGGAGTTACCCTTCAAATGTGAATGGGGCAAAAGAAAGATCTCCAAAAATCATGCAATTAGAACTTTTTTTGTGTAGCAGTTACATGTGTTTGACGGATTTTTCAGGAGAGTAACGTTCCCCTTTAAGTAGCAAAATCACAATCGAACAGACAACGGGGGATATTGTGGAATTGTGCATTCTCGCTGTCTGCTCGGTGTGTGGAATTACACTGGAGAAAAAACTGCCATCTGACTGCAACACAACACCAATTAATTTGGCCTCGGAGGAAGCTTCTTATCTTGGGAATCAATGCACATATGTTTATGCCCCCGAGGCTTTATTACAAATTAAAAAAAAAAAAAAAACACTACTTAGGATTGAGTTACAGATATAATACAGCACAAGAAGACAACAGGCCATAATTAATCTCTAAATTTGAGGGAAAATTAGGATGGATACATCAACCACATGTGACAGACACAGACTAAGGGCAAGACATGAAAGCTGGACAAATATAAAAAATGGACCCATCCTAAGCTATACGTTTAATTTTAATTGCATGCACGCCAAGTAATGTACAGTGCCTTGAAAAAGTATTCATACCCCTTGAAAATTTTCCATATTCTGTGAGGTTACAACCAAAAACGTAAATGCATTTTACTGGGCACATAAATTGTGAAGTGGAAGGAAAATTTTATATATATATATATATATATATATATATATATATATATATATATATATATATATATATATATATATATATATATATATATATATATATATATATATATATATATATATATATATACACACACATATACACACAATTTTTTAAAAATATTTTAGAAATAAATATCTGAAAAGTGTGGCGTGAATTTGTATTCAGCCCCCTTAAGGCTACTTTCACACTGGGGCGCTTTGCAGGCGCTAAAGTGCTAATAGCCCCGAGGGCTTTCACACTGTAGCGGTGCGCTTGCAGGATGGTCAAAAAAATCCTACAACCTGCATCTTTGGAGCGATGTATTCACTGCTCCTAAAGCGCCCCTTCCCATTGAAAACAATGGGGCAGCGCTGCAAACCCGCCGGTACAGCGCCGCTCTTTTAAACTTTTTGGCCACTAGCGGGGGTTAAAACCACCCCGTTAGCAGCCGAATAGCGCCGCTAAAACGACGGTAAAGCAGCGCCAAATATATCGCCAATTTACCGCCCCAGTGTGAAAGTAGCCTTATTGCCCATACACACGATCCGAATATCGTATGACCGCTTTCGCTTAATAGTCGCAAGTAGAACTTGAATGGCTAAATAAAGTCACGAAAATTCTAGTACGACAGGGGGAAAAAACGGAAGTGATGTCATGTGTTGTAATGTATTTGTATTGAATTTTCAGGTGACAACTGTACTGACCCTGTCTTGATGGAGGAGAAGACTCTGCCTGGAGGTCTTTGGGGGTTTTGGTCTCCCAAATCCAGCTGTCCCTGCAGAGGGCTGTATCTACACACACACACACACACACACACACACACACACACACACACACACACACACACACACACACACACACACACACACACACACACACACACACACACACACACCCCTGCTATTAGGGAGGTCCACCGCTTTTGGTAAGGGTCCATCTATAGTGTCCTCCGGATTCACTGTTTGTCTGGATATCCCTTCACACCACCTTCTTCTTCTTTTCTTCACCCACACGGGCTGTTCTCAATGAACTGTAGATACGTGACTTTTCCTTCATGGGACTGATGCGCCTTCATTGAGTTTCTTATGAATGGACTGTATTCACTTTTCCCATTTTTATATTGACCTTCAAATTCATTTATAATTTATGAAATTTGATTCATCTATATTTATTTACACGTTTGGTCACCTACTGTGCACTCAATTTAATATTGGAGTTTATTTACCTATAAGCACTTTCTGATTTTGGTATTTGATTTATCAATTTACAGCTTATATATATTTATTTATGCAAGTAACACATGAATTTATATCTGTGACCATCTGACTGTAAGCGCACTTATTTTATTTGCTTTAGTTTATTACACTGATATTAGTGTTTTTGTTGCAGCTGCAGTTCAGCATTTATAATTGCTTTTTAGCGCAGTTTCCCCCCCCCCCCTTTATATTAACTGTACTGACTAACCGAAAATCGTTACGATCTGGAATCGTACGATGAAAATTTTTGTGCATGCCCGATCGGCTAAACGGTCGTGATCGGCTGTCGAAAGTGTACACACGATGCGAAAATCGTACGATCCTTCCTCGGACGACAGCTTTCGTACGATATTTGGATCGTGTGTACTGGGCCATTACTCTGATACCATAACTAAAATCTAGTGTAACCAATTGTCTTCAGAAGTCACCTAATTACTTAATAAAGACCACCTGTGTGCAATTTAATCTCAGTATAAATACAGCTGTGAAGCCCTCAGAGGTTTGTTAGAGAACCTTAGTGAAGGTTTATCAGGGATAAAGTTGGAGAAATTTAAAGAGTTAGGTTATAAAAAAAATATCCCCAGCTTTGAACATCTCACGGAGCACTGTTCAATCCATCGAAAAAAACGCAAAGAGTATGGCACAACTGCAAACCTACCAAGACATGGCCGTCCACCTAAACTGACAGGCCGGGCAAGGAGGGCATTAATCAGAGAAGCAGCCAAGATGCCCATGGTAAGTCTGGAGGAGCTGCAGAGATCCACAGCTCAGGTGGGAGAATCTGTCCACAGGACAACTATTAGACGTGCTCTCCACAAATCTGGCCTTTATGGAAGAGTGGCAAGAAGAAAACCATTGTTGAAAAAAAAAAAAAGCCATAAGAAATCTCGTTTGCATTTTTCGAGAAGCCATGTGGGGGACACAGCAAACATGTGGAAGAAGGGGCTCTGCTCAAACGAGAGCAAAATTGAACTTTTTGGCCTTAAAACAAAATGCTGTGTGGCGGAAAACTGCACATCACCCTGAACACACCACCCCCACCGTGAAACATAGTGGTGGAGGCATCTTGCTGTGGGGATGCTTTTCTTCAACAGGGACAGTGAAGCTGGTCAGAGTTGATGGGAAGATGGATGGAGCCAAATACAGGGCTTAGAAGAAAAACTGCTGGAGTCAGCAAAAGACTTGACACTGGAGTGGAGGTTCACCTTCAAGCAGGACAATGATCCTAAACATACAGCCAGGGCTATAATTGAATGGTTTAGATCAAAGCATCTTCATGTGTTAGAATGGCCCAGTCAAAGTCCAGACCTAAATCCAATTGAGAATCTGTGGCAAGACTTGAAAATTGCTGTTCAGACGCTCTCCATCCAATCTGACGAAGCTTGAGCTGTTTTGCAAGGAATGGGCAAAAAATTCACTCTAGATGTGCAAAGCTGGTAGAGACATCCCCAAAAAGACTTGCAGATGTAATTGCAGCAAAAGTAGGTTCTACAAAGTATTGACTCCGGGGGGCTGAATAAAAATACACCCCACACTTTTCAGATTTGTAAAAAATTTTGAAAACCATTTATAATGTTCCTTCCACTTCACAATTATGTGCCACTTTGTGTTGGTCTAGCACATAAAATACATTTACGTTTTTGGTTGTAACATTACAAAATGTGGAAAACATCAAGGGGTACGAATACGTTTTCAAGGCACTGTAGAAGGCCTCATACAAGCAGGACGCCTAGGGTCATACAAGGTAAAATTAGGGTGTACTTTCTCACCCACCAGCCACAGGTGCTGTGTACAGCCACCTACATTAAATTAATGGCAGTAAGTGGATATATGCCGGTACTTGTGTAAACATGCATCCGTATGGATACACAATTATGAATGCAGACAGGCTGTGTCTAGGAGCCTACACATGCGCACGATTGCGCGTGTTTTAGTGCATATCCACCACTGATTTCTCGGAGTGCTGTATGCAGCACCTGTGGCTACCAGGCCCCCAAATTTTACATTGCACATTTACAACTTACTGCTGTATGTGACCCCATAATCTATTTCACCCAGCCCCAGCATCTCTACACACAGAAAAGGGGTGTGGGGTGAGGTACTGGAAATGCCCAATCACATGATCTCTGTGATTGGCTGTCACAGAGGTCATCAAATGATCGGAAGCCTGTCCTCTCGGCTCCCAATCATTAGTAAACCGGGAGCTGTCCGACAGTGAGTGCACAAAAATCTCAGATGTCCATGCATTACATGGGCAGCAAGTGAGTGAATGTGAAGGCAAACCTCAAATTTTATTTCATCATCAGAACAGGAATAGAGTGGAAATATTCCAATGGGGACACTAGTTCTGGTCACAAACAGGGATTCATCTACTTTGGAGGGATTTTCTCTCTCACTTCCTGTTTTGGCTTCAGGAAGTGAAGAGAAATCTCCCACATGGGAAACAGAAAGTGAAAAAAACTGACAGGGGTTATAACCCTCCCTTACACTAAACATAAAAAAAAAATTAAAAAAAGGTTTGCCTTTAGTTCTACTTTAAAGGGGTTTTTTTGGTCTTTATATCATCCTCCTAGGAGTCGGAGAGGGCACGATCTGCACTGTTCTTACAGGGAACCTACACTCACCGGACACTTTATTAGGTACACCTGTTAAATTGCTTGGTAACACAAATTGCTCATCAGCCAATCACATGGCAGCAACTCAATGCATTTAGGCATCTAGACGTGGTGAAGATGACTTGCTTTAGTTCAAACAGAGCATCAGAATGGAGAAGAAAGGGGATTTAAGTGACTTTAAACGTGGCATGGGTGTTGGTGCCAGACAGGCTGGTCTGAGTATTTCAAAAACTTGGATTTTCACACACACACACACAACCATCCCTAGAGTTTACAGAGAATGGCCCGAATAAGAGAAAATATCCAGTGAGCGTCAGTTGTGTGGACGAAAAATGCTGATATGTTGATATCAGAGAACAATGGTTCCAGATGATAGAAAGACAACAGTAACTCCAATAACCACTCATTACAACCAAGGTATGCAGAATACCATCTCTGAACGCACAACACATCGAACCTTGAAGCAGAGGTGCCACTCCTGTCAGCGAACAGGAAACTGAGGCTACAATTTGCACAGGTTCACCAAATATGGACAATTAAAGATTGGAAAAATGTTGCCTGGTCTGATGAGTTTTGATTTCAGGTGGGACATTCAGATGGTCAGGTCAGAATTTGGTGTAAACATGAAAGCATGGATCCATCCTGCCTTGTATCAATGGTTCAGGCTGGTGGTGTAATGGTATGGAGGATATTTATTTATTATTGGCACACTTTAATACCAATTGAGCATCGTTCAAACGCCACGGCTTACCTGAGTATTGTTGTTGACCATGTCCATCCCTTTATGACTACAGTGTCCCCATCTTCTGATGGCTCCTTCCAGCAGGATAATGTACCATATCAAAGATCAAATCATCTCACCACTGGACAATGAGGTCCCTGTACTCCAATGGCCTCCACACTCACCAGATCTCAATCATATAGAGCACCTTTGGGATGTGGTGAAACCTCTGAGGAATGTTTCCAAACACCTTGTAGAATCTATGCCACGAAGAATTACGGCAGTTCTGAAGGCAAAAGGGGTCCTAACCCGGTACTAGCAAGGTGAACCTAATAAAGTGGTGTAGGTGAGTGTACATCGGGCCATCACACCGCCATCAGTTATGATCCCGGTAGCGGACTAGAATTGGAAAGGGAGTCAGACCTCATGTGATTTGCCTTGTCAGCAAATGTGTAAAATAGATTCGTTTTGGATGGATCTGACCTTCAAAAAGGAACAGAATTTATTCACCCCCATCCTTCAGATGTTCCCCCAGGATCGCAATGTTTTTTTACAAATGCTGTCACTTTGTATTCCTTTAGCCTGTTACAATATCAAGTCTCAATATAGTAAGAGAAGAAGAGCGGTCCGACATAAAACATTTTTTTTCCACGGTTATAAACGCATTCATAGAAGACTGTCTCCTGCAAGAAAAAGTGCTGAAGCACAGAAAACGATGAGGAATTGTTCTATTATTGAAAATTTCAATGGACTCCCTGCTATGAATAAACGCTGGATCAAATGACAAACCTAATGTATGGAACTACGATCCCTGAAGGTGACAGAGGCAGCGTGTGTGTGTGTGTGTGTGTATATGTGTGTGTGTGTGATTTTGTGTGTGAGTGTGTGTGTGATTTTGTGTGTGAGTGTGTGAGTGTGTGAGTGTGTGAGTGAGTGTGTGAGTGTGTGAGTGTGTGAGTGTGTGAGTGTGTGTGTGTGTGTGTGTGTGTGTGTGTGTGTGTGTGTGTGTGTGTACAGGAGATACACCATGTGCAAAACACTGAGGGTCAATAGACAGGCACACTTTTCACTGCTATGTGTGACCCAGATCTGCAGATTCCCCCTTACTTCTTGTAGCAGAGACACCACCAGGACAGGAAATGAAGGGAAAATGTGGATTAACCACCGACCTCCGGAAATCTTTACCCCCTTCATGACCAGGCCAGTTTTTGCTATTCAGCACTCTGCTACTTTGACTGGTACTTGCTTGGTCATGCAACGCAGTAATCAAACGAAAAAAAAATTTTCTCACAAAAATAGAGCTTTCAAAATCTTGTGTTCCCACATTAACAAGTACTTGCACTCCTTGGTTCATAGAGACCAGGTTGGTTTTGTACCTGGCTGCCAGGCGGGGGACAATGTCCGGAAAGTTGTCCACACCTTACTGCAAGAACGCAAAATCCCTGGTTTTCTCCTTTCGCTTGACATACAGTGCCTTGCAAAAGTATTCACCCCCTTTGCATTTTTCGTGTTTTGTTGCCTCACAAACTGGAATTAACATGGATTGTTTGAGCATTTGCATCATTTAAATTTACAGAACATACCCACAAATTTGAAGATTTTTTTTTTTTTTTTCTTTATTGTGAAGCAAACAACAAATAGGAAAAAATAACAGAAAAAGTCAATGTGCTTAACTATTCACCCCCCTAAAGTCAATACTTTGTAGAGCCACCTTGTATAAGTCTCTAAGAGCTTGCCACATCTTACCACTGGGATTTTTGCCTTGCAAAACTGCTCCAGCTCCTTCAAGTTGAATGGTTTGCGCTTGTGAACAGCAATCCAAGTCTGACCACAGATTTTCTATTGGATTGAGGTCTGGGCTTTGACTAGGCCATTCCAACACATTTACATGTTTCCCCTTAAACCACTCAAGTGTTGCTTTAGCAGTGTGTTTGGGGTCATTATCCTGCTGGAAGGTGAACCTCCGTCCTACCCTCAAATCACACACAGAGTGGTACAAGTTTTGCTCATGAATATCCCTGTATTTAGCACTATCCATCTTTTCCCTCAACTCTGACCAGTTTCCCAGTCCTGACTGCTGAAAAACATCCCCACAGCATGATGCTGCCACCACCATGTTTCACTGTGGGGATGGTGTTTTTTTGGGTGATGTGATATGTTGGGTTTGCACCAGACATAGCGTTTTCTTTGCTGGCCAAAAAGTTCAATTTTAGTCTCATCAGACCAGAGCACCTTCCTCCATACATTTTGGGAGTCTCCCACATGCCTTTTCCCAAACTCAAAACGTGACATTTTGTTTTTTGCTGAAAGTAATGGCTTTGTTCTGGCCACTCTGCCTTAAAGCCCAACTCTATGCCGTCCTATGTACTGATACTCCAGTCTCTGCTGTGGAACTCTACAGCTCCTCCAGGGTTACCTTAGGTCTCTGTGCTGCCTCTCTGATTAATGCCCTCCTTGCCCAGTCCATGAGTTTCGGTGTGCGGCCGTCTCTTGGCAGGTTTGCTATTGTGCCATGTTCTTTTCATTTGGTCATGATAGATTTGATGGTGCTTCTAGGGATCATCAACAATTTGGATATTTTTTTTTATAACCTAACCCTGATTTGTACTTCTTAACAACATTGTCCCTTACTTGTTTGGAGAGTTCCTTGGTCTACGTGGCAGTGTTTGCTTAGGTGTTGCAGCCTCTGGGGCCTTTCATAAAAAGGTGTGTATATGTAATGACAGATCATGTGACACTTAGATTGCACACAGGTGGACATCATTTCACTAATTATGTGACTTCTGAAGGTAATTGGTTGCACCAGAGCTTTTTATGGGCTTCATAACAAAAGGGGGTGAATATATACGCACGTGCCAATTATTTTTTTATTTCTGAAAAATAGTTTTATGTATCTATTTTTCTAATTTTACTTCACTAACTTAGACTATTGTGTTCTGATCCATCACATATAATTCAGATTTAAAAAACATTGAAATAAAGGCTATAACGCAACAAAACAGATAAAAAGCCAAGGGGGGGGGGTGAATACTTTTGCAAGGCACTGTATATAAAGCCTTCGATGCCCTCTCATGGGACCATTTGCAATACATGCTACAGCGTTGGGATTTTGGAGACTCGATCCTGTGCTGGTTGACGGCCCTCTATTCAACCCCCTCTGCCTCAGTCCGCTAAGCTGGTTGCCTTTCGTTCTCCTTACCCACCTCCAGGGGAACGAGGCAAGGATGTCCCGTCCAATTCTTTTTATTCTTGCCTTCGAACCGCTAACTAATGCCCTTAGGGAAGACCCCAACATCAATGGCATCCCCTACGCAGGAGATTGTTATAAACTGAACACGTTCGCGAACGAAGCCCTCCTGACCCTCACCAACCCTATCGTTACCCTACCAAACCTGCAGGCCCTTCTAACCCTCTTTGCTACTATCAGGTCTCCAAAATTAACCCACACAAAAACAACTGAACATTACTCTCCAAGGTTTCCTAGCCTCACATTTCCAATCTTCCTTCCCCTTCCGCTGGGCCAGCTCCTCTCTGGACTACTTAGGCATCAAGTTGACCCCCCCCCCCCCTTATGCTTCCCTTTTCTCTGCCAATTTCTACCCACTTTCGCGCACTATCACAGCTCTCATGGCGTCTTGGCAATTCCCAAAAACTTATCCTGGATCGGCTGTATTAACGCAGTCAAGATGACCATCCTCCGAAAGATTCTTTACTATTTTCGCACTCTTACTGTCCGGGTCCCTGCTTTCCATCTGTGGCTACTCCAGAACAGACTTCTCATCTTTATTTGGGCACATAAGTGCCCCAGGGTTTCCCGCTCTACTCTATATGCTCATAGGTTATGAGGCGGGCTGGGCGTTCCAGACATTGCAAAATATTATCAGGCAGCCCAAATTTCCCAACTCTCCATGCAACGCCTGACATCCCCCTATAGGTTTCTCCTGGAGGTGCCAAACTACGTGACAGTCCCTATCTCTGTCTTACTGTGGCTACCCCCTAAAATGCGACCTCTTTCTGCCAGCCCCCTCATGTTGCACAGCCTGAAATTATGGGGCTTGATACGGTACTCGGGAAAACGTATGTCCCCATTCCTGCCGCTACTCCCCCTCTTGAATAACCCTACGTTCCCCCCTGGCTTGGACCAACCTCATGTTTTCTCGTGGTGGCCTGCCCATGGGTTTTCACAGGTCCGTCACTTTCTTGGTTCCCACGCTTTCCCCACGTGGTTCCTGATCCAAGAGACCCATGAAGCACCGCCAGCCGAACTCTTCAGTTACATTCAGCTGTGACACTGGATAACTTCCCTCCGGCCTCTTGGCTCCTTCCCATATCAAATGGCTGCCTTTGAGCACACCCGCCAGCGATGCCCAGGCGCTCATGGCACCATCTCTACAATCTACTCCTTACTAACCGCAGGTGGCACTTCCACTACCCTTTCCTATGTGCTTTAATGGGAAAGTGACCTGTCCCACATAGATCTTGCAGACTGGAGTAAGGCCTGGTCTAGCATAGCAAAGTGCTCTTTTAACACTGCTACGTTGGAGGCAGCCTATAAGGTTCTTCTATGCCGGTACTGGGTCCCAGCCCGTATCACCAAGTCAAACCTGTCATGCAATGGCGGATGCTTCTGGGGATGTGGTCAGCGAGGAGATGAACTGCATACATGGTGATCTTGTCCCCATCTTGTAGGATTCTTGTCAAGGGTCTTTGGCCTACTATCTTCCCCATTTCACGTACCCTTCCGCAAGGACCCCAAATTTGCATTACTCCATTGCCCGATCCCGGGCCTCTTCTCTCACCAGCAGAACCTAGCCACATACCTATTTAATCGCAACAATTGCGACAAACCACATCGTTCGTGCAAAGCTCGTCACCCAATAAGGAGCTTCTTTTAAGCGACAAGCATTGAACGCCATAACGGCACCATGTTTAGGCGCCATTGAAAATGAATGGCACCCGAACAAGCGTGCTGCTTTTTGCCAGCGATTTGCAAACCTAAAAATCGCTAGATTTGAATGGGGCCTAACTCAACTGGGAGTCACAGGTGTAGAATACAGCCTACTGCCAACAGCCTGTCAAAATCAGTGAGGCTGTAAAACACAAGTGCTGTATGCACACATCTGAGCAGTACCTGTGTACAGGGATGTATGTGTTGCCCCCAGCACAGTGCGAAGTCTGGGCAGCGCATACACCCCTGTAAGTACCCTTCGGGGGTGTATTTTTGCACACAGCCGCTTTTTTCCTCTGTCATTGATTTAACAGGCCGCTGGTTGTACGCAGCACCTGTGACAAAGAATTACACCCGAATGTATGATGTACGGCCACACAAAGCCTCATTCACATCATTATAAAATCCACAAAGCACTGCTGGGTTGTTATTCTTCAATATAGAAAAATAACAAAAAAAAACCACGGACTGATATTAGGCAAAATCGGCAGAGCTGCGGTTAATAAATGACTGGTTTTACAGGCATTCATTTCAGGCTGCTCTTTTCACTGGTATAGCGCTCCTAAGCCCTGGTTGTTAATTCACACCGCCTCTGGAGAAAGGCGCGCTATTCACTGGCTTACTATAATCTCTAATTACTACTTGTTTTCTATAAAGAACTGGGGGCTTATTAACCACTTAAGGACTGGGCCAATTTTTTTACACTTGGTTAAAATAATTTTTTTTTCTTTTGCTAGAAAATGACTTGGAACCCCCGAACACAATAATAATAATAAATATATATACACACACACACACATATATATACACACATATACATACATACGGTCGTTGCACTACTTTGTCACACCGTATTTATGCACGTCTTACAAAACGCATTTTTTTTTGGAAAAAATACACTTTTATGAATAAGGAAAACAGTAAAAAGTTAGCCAAATTTTTTTTTTTATACTGTGAAAGATAATGTTACACCGAGTAAATTGATAACCAACATGTCACGCTTCAAAATTGCGCCCGCTCGTGGAATGGCAACAAACTGACACATAAAAATCTCCATAGGCGGAGTTTAAAAATGTCTACAGGTTACATGTTTTGAGTTAGAGGAGGTCTTTTGCTAGAAGTATTTCTCTCGCTCCAACGATCGCGGCAGTTAACAGTTTACATATGTGGGTGCGACTTACGTATGCGTTTGCTTCTGCATGTGAGCACGGTACACTATAAAAAAAAAAAAAGGTCTTATTTATTTTACTTTTTATTTATTTTTACATTGTCCCTTTAAAAATATACAGTATATATTTTGGATCACTTTTATTCCTATTACAAAAGGAAACATCCCTTGTAATAGAAAAAAAAAAAAAGCATGACAGGACCTCTTTAATGTGAGATCTGGGGTCAAAAATACCTCAGATCTCACATTTACACTTAAAAGCAATAAAAAAAAAAAAAAAAAAAAAAAAAGTCACCTTTAAGACCATTGGGTGGAAGTGATGTTTGACGTCGCTTCTGTCATCCAATGGAATGGAGTTGAGTGAGGGCCATCATTCCCTCACTTGCCTTCCAGCCTCTGAGGGAAAAGGATCGGATTCATCTTAGCCGCTACCAACGGCTCCGGTAAGCGGCGGAGATAACCGGGGATGCGGCGGGAGGGGGGTGGGCACCTCTCCCGCCACCGATAAAAGTGATCTTGTGGCAAATTCCCTGCAGAGACAACCTTTTTCTGAAAGTGGTCCGCCCGCAGTTTTTAAAAATACCGGGGTTATAGCAGCTATCTGATGCCATAACAACGGTATTCAACGTCAAAGTACTGACGTATAACGACGGTGAGCGGTCCGGAAATGGTAAAATGAATACAGAAAGCTTTTCTTCCAATCTCTTAGGCTGAAGGGTACATTGAGGAAGAAGCGGGGGAATAAAAAACTGCACTCCATCCCAGCACTCGGCCAACACAGATTGACAAACCCATTTTAAGAAGTACCTAAAAAAGGTAAACTCCAGGCAAACAGCTGAATACACAAAGGATATACATAGACAAGGGCTGTTCCTTCTCCTATAACCTGTTCAACTCTGCAACATAACACAGCCCTGTACAGCAGTGCAAGAGACCTGATCTTTCCCTGCTGAGCTGCACTTTAACTACTTAAGGATTGAAGATTTGCCCCCTTAATGACCAGGCCATTTTTTGCGATAGGGCACTGCATCGCTTTAACTGACAATTGCTCGGTTGTGCGACATTGTACCCAAATAAAATTGATGCCCTTTTTTTCTCCACAAATAGAGCTTTTTGGTGCCATCTGATCACCTCTGCCTACCCAACAGTGCCCACCCATCAGTGACCAGTGCCCATCTGTGCCACCCATCAGTGACCATCTGTGCCACCCATCAGTGACCATCTGTGCCACCCATCAGTGCCCATCAGTGACCAGTGACCATCTGTGCCACCCATCAGTGACCATCTGTGCCACCCATCAGTGACCATCTGTGCCACCCATCAGTGACCATCTGTGCCACCCATCAGTGACCATCTGTGCCACCCATCAGTGACCATCTGTGCCACCCATCAGTGACCATCTGTGCCACCCATCAGTGCCCGTCATTGAAGAAAAACTTATTTACAAAAAAAATTACAGAAACAAATAAAAAAACTTTATTTTTTTCTAAATTTTCTTTTATTTGTTGCGCAAAAAGTTAAAAAAAAAAAAAAAAAAAAAAAAAAAAATCAGAGGTGATCAAATACCACCAAAAGAAAGCTCGATTTGTGGGAACAAAATGATAAAAAATTAGTTTGGGTACAGTGTAGCATGACCGCACAATTGTCATTCAAATTGCCACAGTGCTGAAAGCTGAAAACTGGCTTGGGCAGGAAGGTACGTAAGTGCCCGGTATTGAAGTGGTTAAAGAGGAACTGCATTCTGCAAGAAACAAACAAAACAGGATTTGCAAAATTGAAGAATGCGGAGAGTAGAAGATATTTTTGAGTTCACAGAATATATGTTTAGTGTCACTTTAAGGTAATGTCTGTAATATCTTGTTCGTTTAAGATAATGTTCACACGGGCAGCAAAATATCAGTTGATCTTGAATTTTTACTGCCCCCAGATCACCCACCTACAAGTATATGGCGGCTACTTGGAGTGGTATACATGGCTGCCACAGCAAAATTTTTAACAGTATGTCATGTTTGGCAGGCGTTCCTGTGCCAAGTAGAATTTCAATATAAAAAAAACCCCTCCAAATAAGGAAAAAAAAAAAAAAAAAAAATTCCAGAGGTGGCATGATTGCCACCTGAACTCCTTTGAACCAGCTCTAAAACGCTTCTGAAATGCAATTCACCACAAATCACTTTTCAGATGTGTAATTCTGCAATCTGCATGGAAGAGGCCTTACAACGCTTATTTACAGATCATCTCCCCAACCAGACCCAGTCACTGGACAAGGATAGAGGAAACAGCAGACTAATGAGCTTATCTGTCACTCTGCCCTCTCCTCATACCAGCATGCCCTTTGCACTGCTGTACACCTGACTGGCTCTTTGAGCTGTCCACCCACCCATCCCCCTCTCAACTCTGATGTACAGACGAATATGAATGCAAGAGTCTGATATCAAGTTAAGGTACAATGTTCAGAAGAGCAATGTTCATTAAACGTGTACTGTGGTGTCATTGTGTCCACGCACACTTTGGCTTTTTCAGTTTACAGGCAGAAGAAAAAAAAAAACCTCACTAAACTAGCGATTTTGCGAGGTGCTTTGGAGCAGAAAATACGCCTAAGTGGCCAAAAACGTGCGAAAAAGCATGAAAAAAAAACTCAAAGAAGCTCAAAAAAAAACAAACACTTAGGCCCCTTTCACACTGGGGCGGTTTGCAGGTGTTATTGCGCTAAAAATACCGCCTGCAAACCGCCCCAAAACAGCCTCCACTGTTTGTTCAGTGTGAAAGCCTGAGGGCTTTCACACTGAAGCGGTGCGCTGGTAGGAGAAGAAAAAATCTCCTGCGAGCCGCATCTTTGGAGCGGTGTATTCACCGCTCCTGCCCATTGAAATCAATGGGACAGTGCGGCTATACCACGGCTATAGCCACGCTGTACGAGTGGTTTTAACCCTTTTTCGGCCGCCAGCGGGGAGGGGGGTTTAAAACCGCACCGCTAGCGGCCGAATACCGCGGTAAAACAGCGCTAAAAATAGCACTGTTTTACCGCCGACGCCCCCTACCACCCCAGTGTAAAAGCAGCCTAATGCTAAAAAAAAAAAAAAAAAACTCAAAGGAGTTCAATAAGGGCTCATGTACACTGCAGCTCAAGAAAAAAATAAAAAATAAAAAAAAAGCGCTGCTTTTAGACCTCTTGCACATGATACTCCTGTCTGAGCATCCACTTTCTCAGATATTTTTTTTTATTTGGCATTTGCACGTATTTACATGCATTTTCGCGTATATGCGTTCGTGCATTTTCACACCCATGCGATCAAATTCCTGTCCGAATTTGCAGATCGCACTGAGATATGCAAATTGATTTGGGGGGTGCCATTAACTTTCAGTTGACCCTCTCAGCAGTTCGCATAGGGCCGTGTGAACTGCCGCCGGGAGACATGCGATGTGGGAACCCGCAGTGGATTCGCAGGGTTCCCGCATCGCTGCAGTGTCATCCGAGCCTAAAAGCAGTGTTTTGTTGTTGTTTTTAAGCCCAGTCTGCATGGAGCACACTGGGCTCAAAAACAAATAAAATTAAAAAAAAAAAAAAAAAAAAAAAAAAACTCAGTTTTTTTGGTGAACAGTTTAGCATTTTTTCTGCCAGAAAGCTCAAAATCAAAAATACTTCTCCCGCCTCCAAACATGCTAATGTACATGGGCACATAGGATAACATGGAGCTGCTTCTACAGGCAAAAACACAAAACTCCTGCAGAAACAGCGATTTTTTTTAACCAGTGAGCCCAATGAGAACCAGACAAAAAACAACTTAATTCAGCCAACATTTACCATTTTTAATCCTTTTGCTGCCAGCATTAGGGACCAATCACTACAAAGTATATAGAAAAAAAATCGCCCTTGCAGTCAATCGTGCTTTTATGCTTTTATGCATGGATTGGTTTCCAGGCATTTTCATTAAAGTTTTCTACATGGGTTTTTTTTTTTTAAAGACATGTTTGCTCTGACCTAAGCCCTGGTTCACACGGTGCAATTTATCATGCGATTTGACAGTTCCAAATCACGACAAGTCGCACCCCGTTACCGGTAATAGAACCGTTCAGATCGCCGCAACTCCTATCGCAGCGACTTTGAAAAGGTTCCTGCACTACTTTCCCCCCCCCCGATTTCATTGTGAATTGCATAGACTTGTGTTGAATGAAGCCTCAATGAAATTGGAGATTTCGCACTGATATGGGGGCTTTGAAAATCGCAAAATTTCAAAGCCGCACTGGTTTGAACCAGGGCTAATATTGGGCGAGAGGTGGATTGCAATTCGGTGCGGGTGCATTTATACGCGTTTTTGTTTGTTGAAGTGCAATATTATGCAAACGTGTCGCATAAAATCGCACAACTATGGAACACAGAGAAACATTGCATTGTGGTGTGAACATGACACACCGAAAACTTGTGTTTTTTTAAGGGTCATAGCAGTTACCTGTGTTATTGCATGAGGAAAAACACAGGAAACTGCACATAGTGTGAATGGGACCTTAGTAAATAGATAAGAATGTACATTTACTTGTTTTAAACATTTTTTTTTCGACGTTTCTTCAGTTGCCTCCTGGTTTCTGGCCTAGGCCAAAAATTCGGGGGTGGGGTGGTATGCTTTCTCAGCTAAGCACACCCTCCAATCTGCATGCCTGAGCTAAGGTCAGATGGATTCCAGAAAAGTAACGGCTACATGAATCACCTCCCATTATGCAGGCCATACATGGGTCAAAATTCAAAATTTTTTTTTTCAAAAATTTGAAAATGTGTGTGTTTGTGTTCCGATGGTGCCACCATAGATTTAGAAATGTAACCAACCAAGTAGAGATGCACGATTCTGGGAAAAATGAGAATCACTATTTTTTTGCTTCGAATAAAGATCACAATTCTCGTGGCGTAACATCTTTCACATTATACAATAAAATTGGGCTAACTTTACTGTTTAGTGTTTTTTTTTATTCATTAAAGTGTATTTTTTTCCCCCAAAAAATTGCATTTGAAAGACCGTTGCGCAAATACAGTGTGACATAAAATAATGCAACAAGCGCCATTTTATTCTCTAGGGTTTCTGCTAATATATATATATATATATATATATATATATATATATATATATATATATATATATATATATATATATATATATATATATATATATATATATATATATATATATATATATATATATTCCAGTGTGACTTTTCACACTCGGGCGGTGCATCCTGAAGTAGCATCTTTGAGGCAGGTTGGGAGCGCTGTATTTAGCGCTCCAAAAACACCCCTGTCCATTGGAACGAATAGGCAGCACTTTTGATGTGCCTGAAAAGCAATTCTGAAGCACCGAAACACCGGAGTTTTTAGCCCCTTCTTTGGGGTTAAAAGCGCCCCGCTTGCGGCCAAAAAACACCGCCTAAACAGAGGTAAAGCGTGGCGATTTACCGCAAACGCGACCCCAGTGTGAAAGGGGTCTAAGTGTTTAAACTTCCCTCATGCACAGACCGAAGTTCATTCCTTTGATCTCTGCATAATACAATCTGGAAAATGCTTTGTTAAAGTGTTAGTTAACCCAAAAAAATACATAGATTTCCTGGTCCCTTAAAGCAGATTAAACACAGTGCTTGTGCCATGTAATCTGCCCCCTCTAAAAAAATAAAAAAATAAATAAAATAAAAAAAATATTAAAAAAAATAAAAAAAATCCCTGAACCTGCCACTTCCTGTATGCACTCTGTACAGACCAGGAAAATCATGCCTGCTCCGCCCTGATCACCGTGGTCCGATTGTGTCCCTTCGTCATATGCTGCTGTCCCCTCTGCTCTGCTCTCCTCCCCCTCACCCCCTTCCTCCTGCCCTCCAGTTAGCGTCCGTGTCTCTGCCCCCCGCCGCCATTAGCAAAATTACCGATTGTGAAATGCTCACTGCCAGCCCCTTCATTATATAGCACACCGTCTTGTAGAAAAACGAGCGTTGTAAATACTGATTTAGTGCCTTTTTCCGGTCAGCGACTCTCGGCCGATTTCCATGGCTACTACAGGAGAGGTTGAGCGGCCATGTGATCTCCCCGGCTGACGTTGGAGGGAGATCACGGCCCCTCCTAGAGTATCCATCCATTGGAGGTATACAGCAGCCGCGAGTCATGTGACCGGCCTGAAGACAGCTCTAAGTATTTACAACGCTCGTTTTTCTACAAGACAGGTACAGTGTGCTATGCCAGGCTCTAATAGAGGGGTGGAATTCTTTGTATTCTATGGGTTAATAAACCCTTTAATTTTAAACAATTAATCGTGAAGCATGAAGCTCTACAACCAAGCCTTCAATTTCACCTCAGGTTGTTACAGAAAAGAGAATTTTGTGGCCAGGAATCTTCTTTTCTTTCCAGGTCACAGCTCATGTACATTTCTTGCACGATTCTCCCATCAGTGATGATTGAGGAGCCATGTCATCTGCTGGTGTTGGTCCACTGTGTTTTATCAAGTCCAAAGTCAGCGCAGCCCTCTACCAGGAAATTCTACAGCACTTCATGCTTAACTCTGCTGACCAGCTTCATGGAGACGAAGATTTTGTGTTCCAGTGGGACTTGGCACCTTCCCACATTGCCAAAAAGTATCAATACCTGGAATAATGATCATGGCTGTGCTTGATTGGCCAGCAAACTTGCCTGACCTAAACCCCATAGAAAATCTGTGGGGTATCGTCAAGAGGAATATGAGACACCAGACCAAACAAGGCAGATCAAAGGCTATCAAAGCAACCTGGGCTTCCATAACACCTCAGCAGTGCCACAGGCTGATCGCCTCCATGCCACGCTGTATTGATGCGGCAAGTCATGCAAAAGAAGCCTCCACCAAGTATTGAGTGCATACTATACTATACATGGACATATTTTTCAGTAAGCCATTTCTGTATTAAAAATCCTTTTTTTATTGGTCATATGTAATTTTCTAAGAAACTGAATTTTGGGTTTTCACTAGCTGCAAGTCATAATTATTATTATTATTATTCAGGATTTTTATAGCGCTGACAGTTTACGCAGAGCTTTACAGCATGAGGGCAGACAGTACAAACACAATACACTTATATACAGTAGGAATCAGAGGGCCTTGCTTATATCATCAAAATTAAAAGAAAGAAATGCTTGAAATATTTCACTCTGTGTAATGAATCTATATAGGTTTCACTTTTTTAAAGAAGTACGGGTTTGATCTTTTCTCCCTATTCATACTTACCTAGGTGGATGCTGCATCTATCCCCCGCAGTCTCTCGCACTGAGAACTGAGCCACTCAACACCGCCGATGGCTCGGTTCCCTCGGCTCCCCAAGGGGAGAGCTGCCGACTGTCATCCAGCAGCTCTCCTGCTCTGTTCCTCCACAGATCACTGGAGCGCTGAGCTGTGGAGGGGCGGGGAGCGGCTGTGTCACCAGCTCGCTGAGAGGCTGAGACTGCCATAAGTACAGGCACCTGGCAGATCCAGACTTCTGAAGTCAGGATGACGCGGTGCCTGGACTGATATTGGTGACAGAGAGCAGACTTCAGCCCGCTCTCTGCTGAAAACGGGTCACAGGAGTGCAAAGCTGATTGCGCTCCCGGGACCCTCAGAGAAGCCTGGCCAAAATGAGCTTAGGCTGGACTTCTCCTTTAATTGAATTATTGAAATAAATTAAACTTAGAATATCATCAAAGTTATGAGAAGCACCTGTATATCAGATTTACTTGCTTTAAACTTTTTCTACATTTCTCCAGTTACTTCCTGGTTTCCATGGCTAGGCAAATAATTACCAGGATATTACCAATGCCCCAGGACGCAGATGGAGATTTCTGGAACAATTCTAAAAGGGAATTTTATAGTAACTCAATTTACACAGAATTTTAAAGAAACAGGATAAAACTATTAAAAAATGTAAAACTTAATTTAAAGTTTTTTTGCTTTAGTGAAGCCCCGTACACACAATCAGAAAATTGTACGATAATCTGATCGTTAATACAGAGCTTTCGAGAGCCGATCAGGACAGTTCATCCAATATCATTTGATCCGACATGCAAATTTTTTTTTCGTACGATTTTCGTTTAACAGTCCAGTTGTCGTTCGAAAATGCAATACAAAAACACTACAACACATTACATCATTTCCGAATTTTTTATTCTGTCGTACGAGAATTTGTGACTTTAGTAAACTCTTCAGGTTTGATCTGAGATTAGCATAAAACAAAAAAAAAAAAAAAAGCGGATGATAATGCGTCCGATAATCTCTCATCATGTGTACCAGGCTTTAACCTTTACAGTCACATTTTATAAGCAACAAAATTGAACAGCGTTTTCTGAGATCTCTGTATTATCCGCTGTATAGTGCGTGTTTGTGTCGTCCTATGACATATAAAGAGCCTTCAAATGATCTGTTCTGCAGGCTGACAATAAAACCGCCGATGGCTGGAAATGAGTTGAACCTGAGGACTGGAAAAATATCACCCCGTCTAGTTTCATTCTGAGCAAACAAAAACGCACAGGAGAGGCGAAGAGCCTTTCCTATCCAGCAATGGAAAGTCACACAGTGACCGGAATGACAGCGGGCTCCTCAGAGCCGGACACTTTTCACCAAACAAGCTCAACAAGCTCTTCCAACAATGCCGGCTCAGGAACCTGATCCTTTCCTCCAGAGAGAAGTCCAGCACTTACAGCATAAGAGACTGCCATAATAAATGTGATGGGAAAACAGCCCGAGCTGTGCTAGGAAGGAGAAGAGAGCCTATATACATCACTCCTACCCAATTGACCTCTTCATTAAACACGGCCACTTTACAGTAACTGTGTCCTTACAGCCGAACCTCCACTCGGGCCTCGGGGCTGAGCGACTACACCAGATTTCAGGAATAATCGATGGACTTCCAAACATGCGGTTTGCATGGGAGACAAATATTGATTGGATATCTAAAGCCACGGAGAGGACAAAGCCCAGCAGATCAGGAGTTGTAATTTCACTAAATCGTACATGAGAGTGAAAATGCAAGAATTTAAAAAGGAACACTACACTTGTGCAAAACAAAAAATAAAATAAAATTTAAGTGACATTAAAAATAAAAAACATATTGCAGCTTACCAATTCTTAGATGTGGTGGCTGGATTTGTTTTCCTTTTGTTAAAGTGATTGTAAAGTCTAGGTTTTTTTTTTCTATAAAAATAACAAACACGTTATACTTCTCGGGTCTTTCTTCTGTGCTTCTGGTCCCTCCCACCTGCCCTCATTGCAAGCAGCTTGCTATGGGGCACCTGAGCCGAGTCACAGCACTGTGTGTCCATTCAGACACAGAGCTGCGGCCCAGCCCCGCCCCCTCTCCCCTGATTGGCTGACTCTGATCGACAGCTGCAGTAGCCAATGGCACCACTCTGCTGTCTCAGCCAATCAGGAGGGAGAGTCTTGGACGACCAAGACACTTGTGGACATCGCTGGACAGAGATGGAGCTCAGGTAAGTAATAGGGGGGCTGCTACGCACAAAAGGCTTTTTATCTTAATGCATAGAATGCATTAAGATAAAAAAACCCTTCTGACTTTACAACCACTTTAAGCTTTTTGTCTTTTTTTCACCTGGTGATCCAGCCAGTAAGTCTGTTTTTCAACAAAACAAGCTTTCTTGCAAATGTTCAGTTACAGGATTAAGGCAAACCCTTTACCACTGACAAGGGGTGCTTACAATGATCAGCTTTTATTTATTCATGTAAAACCTTTATAGCAAAAAAAAAAAAAAAAAAAAAAAAAAAAAAAAAACAACAACACTGTTGCTTTACCTTATAAAGCACGGCTCAACAAATCCCAGGCACCAGGTCGTCACAGCGACTAGAAACTGCGTCCTGGACTGTTGCAGGGTTGCACAATTTTTATCGCCCAATACCCAGGATGTGCAGATCTGGGTGCCAGTTATTTTTTCTACATTTAGCCCTGCTGCGGGTAAGCAGCAGGACTCATTTGTAAGGTGGAAGCATTCAGGCGGCTCCACTGCATCCCGATTGCTTACACACACACACGCGTAAAGTGCTGCAATCACACACACGCGTAAAGTGCTGCAATACATTACATTTTTGGTTTTAGGTTTACTACTGCTCTAACATTTTTCATAACAAAACAAATCTACACCTTTTCAGTTCAGGTCCACCCAAGTCCAAAGCAATAACAAAAATGTAAAAATGTTAGGGGGGCTTAGCAGATAATGCATTGCAAATAGTGGGTATTACTTCACTGTCCCAAAATAAACAAATATAGTGACTCTGTAGCAGCAACTTTCCTGTGATACACACAAACAGAACAAATCAAATAGTCCAAAATAAAGTTGCACTATATATGACCCATGACGGTTTCATCTTGTGACGAAACGCATAGGGAGGAGCGACATGCTGACCCCACCGCGTTTGCCCAGGTCCTGGAAGGACGTGCAGTTGTATCGAGCCGGCCGGCTTATCTATGCGTGTTTTAATACATCTTTTTGTAAGTGCAACCTTTTTTACATTACTAAAAACGTCAAGGATTTTACACTATGGAAGCCTTATCTTTTTGGGGTCCTTATGTGATCGGGTTCTTCCTTGAGTGACAGGTGCTCTTCAGCTTGATCCCCCAGATGAACAAAAGCCTGGGCTGGATTTAAATAGCCAGAAGAGGGAAAGACCTTCCGTAATAGGAGGTCATAAGGAGCTGTTAAGCGACCATTCTATGAGGTAGATAATGCACTGCAGCTGATCAAATAGATGATCACACTGCCTCTATTAAAAAGGGAACAATCAGTTTTTCAGAAAAAATAATATTTGATGATTCCAGCACACATTTTACACTTTCCTTTAAAAACCTTGCAACCCGAATGTTAAAAAGATCCACTGCATAGTGTGGAGTAAACAAAACCATAAGTCTTAAAAAACAGATCAACTGGTTATATAAAAAGCATACACAAAAGGATCTTATATTTTAACTTTATGTTCCAGTATGTTACTGCACAGAAATGCCCAGGCTCATAACTCACGGCCCAACTACAGGAAAGAAAGGGTCTGCTTGGGGATCGCTGCTCCTCAAAAACTCATAGACCAATGAGAGGAACACCACAATAGAAGGAAAGCGCTGAACCCTGGCAGAGTCCTAACACTGATCTCCAGATGAATAAAGCATGTCTGTTTATGTTAAACAATCCAAGGCATACAGTTAACTAGGAACATCCCATAAAAAGCGGTGCCGACCGAAGTAGGTTACCTGGAGGAAACCGTATGAGTGGCAGGAGGACTCCAGGAAAACCACATTAGGGACTGGCTTGGCTGGTAGGGTGAAGTGCACTGCGGGACTCCTATAGGGTCATAATCCAGCTGGATGATTCCAAAGGACTAGGATGGAGTTCCTGCAACCAGCGAGGGAGCCAACCGGGGGACACCAGGACGAGAGGATGCGGCCAGGGAGCCGGAGAGTGACGGCCGCCTCAAAAAAATGCAAAGAAGCTGCACCCGTCCCCCGGAAATGATACATTGAGGGTCCCCCACAAGAGGGTTGGGACTTTAAAGGCAACTGGATATAATAGAAAAGGCAATAAATCTAAAAATCAATATATTTTATTATTGTGTCAAATTTAAAAGAGTTAGTGCATACGACTATTGCAACTGACTCATTGGTACTAGCAAGGACATAGAAAAAGAGGTATCAAAACAGATATGGTCTCCTCTTTAAGAATGAGAAAAGAGCACAAATATCAATAAACAAACAGATATGGTCTCCTCTTATGAAAGAGAAAAAGAGCCCGACGCTTTTCAGGAGCTTGTCCTTTCTTCAGGAGCTTGTTATATGTGGTGGACAGGAGATAAGAGGAGCATCGGTGAGGCAAACAAGGCAAGTCGACCTGGGCCTTTCATGGTCGACTTGCCTTGTTTGCCTCACCAATGCTCCTCTTATCTCCTGTCCCCACTCTGATGAATGTGTTTTTCTTATAGATGCACACCTGTCTCCACATATAACAAGCCTCTGAAAAAATGACAAGCTCTTGAAACGCGTCGGACTCTCTCTTTCATAAGAGGAGACCATATCTGTTTGTATATTGATATTTTTGCTCTTTTCTCATTCTTAAAGAGGAGACCATATCTGTTTGTATTTTTATACCTCTATGTCATTGCTATTACCAATGAGTTGGTTGCAATAGTCGTATGCAGTCTTTTAAATTTGACACAATAATAAAATATATTGATTTTTAGATTTATTGTTCTTTCTATTATATCCAGTTGCCTTTAAAGTCCCAACCCTCTTGTGGGGGACCCTCAATGTACAATTTTGTATTAGGGATGATGGCAACATTGTGGTCTACTTTTGGTGAAATATTCAGTTCAGTCCCCTGGAAATGATGTCACAAGTTGGCCGAAGTGAAGGATAATATGCCGCGAGCTGTGGGCAGAACTGTTATGGATGATTGGTCCATGGTGCACTGTAGCGAGGGGGCATGAAACAGAAACAAAAAACAGCAGCCAGGACGACATGTTTCTGGGCGTGGCCCCTTCTTCAGGTCCTAAAGGTGCTGGAATCATCCAGCTGGATTACGACCCTTTTGGAGTCCCGCAGTGTGCTTCACCCTACCAGCCCAGCCAGTTCCTCTGTGGTTTTCCTGGAGACCTCCTGTCACTCATACAGTCTCCTCCTCCAGGTACTCTACTTGGGTGGGCACCGCTTTTTATGGGATGTTCCTGGTTAACTGTGTTCTTCCAGTATGTTACACCTATCTCCATCCAAGTACGGCTGTCAAAATTCCAAATCCAGAGAACATCAGCTTCATACAGAAAGCTCTATTGTCAAACGCAAACTTACCTGTGTACCCAGCAGTCCATCCCCATGATGCCACCATAGCTAGGAGCCATTTAAACATGACTCCTTCAATATGCCAGAACAGTTTACTGTCTATCAGTCTGACAGGCTGCAGAGCTATTAAATAGAGTACATAGGAGGGAATAGCAAACATATTGTTGACGACCATGAAGGTAAATCGGACGATCATTCTCAAAATAAGAATTCCCATTTTCCGAACGCTATCCAGGGTGACCGCCATCTTCCCCTCGCAGTCCTGGCGCCGTGCCTGGAACCAATAAGAAGAAAGGAACAAAAATGAATGAAGGTCATTGAAAACATAAAAAGGGGTCAGAACAAATGCGTTACTCATGATTAAACAATGTAGGTCATATTCTGAAAAGAGGCTACAGTCAAAATCACCGTAAAAAAATTATTTTCATGCAGGAGAACAGGAGTGAATATGCTAATGTTCTATAAGACTTATTTCGAAAGTTTGGGATAGAGTAAGGAAAGGTTAAAAAGTCTTTTTTGCAGTCTGTGTCCCAATAGGTTGATTTTCCTTCACTTCCTGTCCCATAGACAAAACAGGAAGTGAGAGGAAATCCATTCAAAGTCAGGGAACCCCTAGCTGCCACCAGAACTAGTGTACTAGTGGAAGATTTCTCCTCAACTTCTGTTCAATATACAACCCAATATTTATGAATTTCCTTTATTTTTGTTGAGAACGGTATGACAAACAGAGTGACTCTCCCTAAGGCCTCATGCACAGGAGACGCTGTTAAACTCGCGTTCAGAGGCAGTTGGACACTTTTTTCAACTGCCCCTGAACCCATTCAATGTTATCCTTATGTGTCCATGTACACAGTCGTTTTTTGGCGTTTTTAGGCAGTTGCGTTTAACCTCGTTTTTCCAGAAGCAAAAAAATGGGTTCAGACGCAAACGTTTTCCACGTTTCAGACGCCAAACGCGGCTAAACGCCCGTACTGCGTTTAGCCACTTTTGCATTTATAAGTGTTTTTTACAACCCGACTTTGGGGCCACTTGGTGCTAGAAACCCCAAATTTGGTGTGCTAACACAGTTGGACTAACTATAACATATTCAAATTTGGGGTTCCTAGGACTAAATGGCCCTGAGATATGGGGCCCCAAAGTTGGGTCACAAAATGTCATTCTTTGCTGCAGAAGTGCTTGACATTCTGCGACCCGACTTTGGGGCCCAAAGCACACCAAATTTGGGGTTCCTAGCACCAAGTGGCCCTGAGATACGGGGCCCCAAAGTTAGGTTGCAAAATGTTATTTTCTGCTCTGCAGACGCTTCTAGACGCAAACGCGGGTAAACGCTGCTAAACGCAGCATGTAAACGCGGCAAAACGGGCGTTTCTAAACGCTGGTTTCAGCTTTTAAAAACATGTGTTCAGCAGAGTTTGCACTGGCCTAAGGCCTAAGGCAGGGGTCTCAAACTGGCGGCCCTCCAGCTGTTGCAGAACTACAATTCCCATGAGGCATTGCAAGGCTGACAGTTACAATCATGATTCCCATGGGCAGAAGCATGATGGGACTTGTAGTTCCGCAACAGCTGGAGGGCCGCCAGTTTGAGACCCCTGGCCTAAGGCCTCATGCACACGAGACGCTGTTAAACTCGTGTTCAGAGCCAGTTGGATACTTTTTTCAATTGCCCCAGAACTCATTCAATGTTATCCTGTGTGTCCATGTACAGTGTCTCGTTTTTTGGCGTTTAGGCAGTTGTGTTTAACCTCGTTTTTCCAGAAGCAAAAAAATGGGTTCAGGCGCAAAAGTTTTCCACGTTTTAGACGACAAACGTGGCTAAATGCCGGTACCGCGTTTATAAGTGTTTTTAAAGGAAACCTACTTTTTGGACCAGAAAACACAGAAATATGATGGTAAACTGCAGCAGAGAATGACATTTTGCGACCCAACTTTTGGGCCCCGTATCTCGGGGCCACTTAAGTGCTAGGAACGCCACATTTGGTGTGCAAACACAGTGAAACTAGCCCTACAACATATCCATAGCCCTATTTGGGGTTCCTAGCACCAAGTGGCCCCCGAGATACGGGGCCCCAAATTCGGGTCGCAAAATGTCATTCTCTGCTGCAGAAGAACCCCAAATTTGGATATAGTGCTAGTTCCACTGTGTTTGCATGCCAAATTTGGGGTTCCTAGCTCCAAGTGGCCCTGAGATACGGGGCCCCAAAGTTGCGTCACAAAATGTAATTCTCTGCTCTGCAGACGCAAACGCGGTAAAAAACGCGACATGCAAATGCGGCAAAACGGGCGTTTCTAAATGCAGGTTTCAGCTTTTAAAAACATGTGCTCAGCAGAGTTTGCACCGGCGTCTCGTGTGCATGAGGCCTAATAGGAGCACAAACAGCAATTAAAAAAAAAAAAAAAAAAAAAAACACCTTCACAACCGGACAGATGCTCCACTGTAGCCAAAACGTAAAAAAAACAAAAAGTTCTGCCTTTAAAATATAACTAAAGGCAAAACTCAAATTAAAAGGCTAAAGGATCAATTGACACAAATGAGTGTTACAGTCTATGTAAGGCCGAAACTTTGATTCATTTTTCTGTTTTGGATAAAAGAGAAGGGGTAAAGTGTATGAAAATACTAAAAATGTACTTTATTTGCTCCCATTTGCTCTGCCAAATACAGTATATCATTAGATGTTTTTGTTATATCTGTTTCGAAGTGCAAAAAACCCAGATTTTGCCAGAAACCTGGTGAGCTGATAACTTTCTGTGCTTTGTCTGTACGGGGCGATGGGGCTCACGGAGACGACAGGGGGGGGGGGGGGGGCGATGGGGCTCACGTAGACGACAAGGGGGGGGGCCATGGGGCTCACGGAGACGACAAAGGGGGGGGGCCATGGGGCTCACGGAGACGACAAGGGGGGGGAGATGGGGCTCACGGAGACAAGGGGGGGGAGATGGGGCTCACGGAGACAAGGGGGGGGAGATGGGGCTCACGGAGACGACAAGGGGGGGGAGATGGGGCTCACGGAGACGACAAGGGGGGGGAGATGGGGCTCACGGAGACGACAAGGGGGGGGAGATGGGGCTCACGGAGACGACAAGGGGGGGGAGATGGGGCTCACGGAGACGACAAGGGGGGGGAGATGGGGCTCACGGAGACGACAAGGGGGGGGAGATGGGGCTCACGGAGACGACAAGGGGGGGGGAGATGGGGCTCACGGAGACGACAAGGGGGGGGGAGATGGGGCTCACGGAGACGACAAGGGGGGGGAGATGGGGCTCACGGAGACGACAAGGGGGGGGAGATGGGGCTCACGGAGACGACAAGGGGGGGGAGATGGGGCTCACGGAGACGACAAGGGGGGGGAGATGGGGCTCACGGAGACGACAAGGGGGGGGAGATGGGGCTCACGGAGACGACAAGGGGGGGGAGATGGGGCTCACGGAGACGACAAGGGGGGGGAGATGGGGCTCACGGAGACGACAAGGGGGGGGAGATGGGGCTCACGGAGACGACAAGGGGGGGGAGATGGGGCTCACGGAGACGACAAGGGGGGGGAGATGGGGCTCACGGAGACGACAAGGGGGGGGAGATGGGGCTCACGGAGACGACAAGGGGGGGGAGATGGGGCTCACGGAGACGACAAGGGGGGGGAGATGGGGCTCACGGAGACGACAAGGGGGGGGAGATGGGGCTCACGGAGACGACAAGGGGGGGGAGATGGGGCTCACGGAGACGACAAGGGGGGGGAGATGGGGCTCACGGAGACGACAAGGGGGGGGAGATGGGGCTCACGGAGACGACAAGGGGGGGGAGATGGGGCTCACGGAGACGACAAGGGGGGGGAGATGGGGCTCACGGAGACGACAAGGGGGGGGAGATGGGGCTCACGGAGACGACAAGGGGGGGGAGATGGGGCTCACGGAGACGACAAGGGGGGGGAGATGGGGCTCACGGAGACGACAAGGGGGGGGGAGATGGGGCTCACGGAGACGACAAGGGGGGGGGAGATGGGGCTCACGGAGACGACAAGGGGGGGGGAGATGGGGCTCACGGAGACGACAAGGGGGGGGAGATGGGGCTCACGGAGACGACAAGGGGGGGGAGATGGGGCTCACGGAGACGACAAGGGGGGGGAGATGGGGCTCACGGAGACGACAAGGGGGGGAGATGGGGCTCACGGAGACGACAAGGGGGGGGGGGAGATGGGGCTCACGGAGACGACAAGGGGGGGGGGGGAGATGGGGCTCACGGAGACGACAAGGGGGGGGGAGATGGGGCTCACGGAGACGACAAGGGGGGGGAGATGGGGCTCACGGAGACGACAAGGGGGGGGGAGATGGGGCTCACGGAGACGACAGGGGGGGGGGGGGGGAGATGGGGCTCACGGAGACGACAAGGGGGGGGAGATGGGGCTCACGGAGACGACAAGGGGGGGGAGATGGGGCTCACGGAGACGACAAGGGGGGGGAGATGGGGCTCACGGAGACGACAAGGGGGGGGAGATGGGGCTCAGGGAGACGACAAGGGGGGGGAGATGGGGCTCACGGAGACGACAAGGGGGGGGAGATGGGGCTCACGGAGACGACAAGGGGGGGGAGATGGGGCTCACGGAGACGACGGGGGGGGGGAGATGGGGCTCACGGAGACGACAAGGGGGGGGGGGAGATGGGGCTCACGGAGACGACAAGGGGGGGGGGGGAGATGGGGCTCACGGAGACGACAAGGGGGGGGAGATGGGGCTCACGGAGACGACAAGGGGGGGGAGATGGGGCTCACGGAGACGACAAGGGGGGGGAGATGGGGCTCACGGAGACGACAAGGGGGGGGAGATGGGGCTCACGGAGACGACAAGGGGGGGGAGATGGGGCTCACGGAGACGACAAGGGGGGGGAGATGGGGCTCACGGAGACGACAAGGGGGGGGAGATGGGGCTCACGGAGACGACAAGGGGGGGAGATGGGGCTCACGGAGACGACAAGGGGGGGGAGATGGGGCTCACGGAGACGACAAGGGGGGGGAGATGGGGCTCACGGAGACGACAAGGGGGGGGGGGGGAGATGGGGCTCACGGAGACGACAAGGGGGGGGGAGATGGGGCTCACGGAGACAAGGGGGGGGGGAGATGGGGCTCACGGAGACGACAAGGGGGGGGATGGGGCTCACGGAGACAAGGACGAGATCTGTGCTCCTTGTAATCCATCAGAACCAAAAGTAGGAAGAGCTGAAATGTGCTGCAAAAATATACAGTGCTGTCACGTCAAACAGGAAGAAAGGAGCACATTTGGCATACAACCTTTATTTTGTACAGGAAACCTGTAAATATTCAAGAAATGTAGGGGAAAAAAAAAAAAAAAAATGTATAATATAATTAATATAATATAATATAACATATATATATTTTTTTTTTTTATTGTGTGTGTTAATGTTAATAGACCCTGCATTCATTATATGTGGTTTTCCACAGAACATTGAAATACTGGCCGAGCACTGGTTAAAGCTTGTAGAAGGGGGTTTTCATTCTCCTCTGACTGTCCTATGAGGCTGCAGGACGTGACCCTCAGTCACAGTGCTGATTGGCCCTGTGCTGATCACATGCACCCTTCCGAAGAAAAGAAAAAAAAAAAAATCTAGCAATACACACCAAACTAAGCATGTGCAGAGTGCCCCCAAGGCTCTGTCTTATCAGTAGATGGATTGGGGACTGTGAAAGAAGGGGAGGATTAGAGAAGACCGGATCAAACCACCTTTTTACGCAATGCAGAGGATTAACCCCTTAGGTTCCAAAGTGAGTATAACAAGCATGTTTTACTGCATATACACACTGATCTCACTGTTGTGGGTTTAGGCCTGATTCACCCCTACGCAGGTTGCAGTTTGGGTATTTCAGGTGCATTTTGCGCTTTTCAATACACCTTTTTGATCCATTGAAGTCTATGGAACCAATAACCAGGAAAAAAAAAAAAAAGTCTCTGGCCCTTTCCAGAAAATGCACAGATGTGAATATGACCCATAGGAAACCATGTTAAATGTTAAAATGCATAAGTGAATGTCAAGGCAAAATTAAAGTGTTGCAGCACTGAACCCAAAAGTCCAAAAACAGTCCCTTTAAAGTAAAATCAATTATAGATAAGGAAAAAAAGGTTCTCCTCCGTGGTGATATAGGTGCTCAAGATATTCCATGCAGTGCTACATATCCGTGATACCACCACCGGCCAGCCAAACTGCTCACCTCAGCAAATGGACCCCTGAACTAACAGGTGGGTCAAAACAGCATTTACCACACTTGGTGGAGGGGGATGAATACTTGTCTGGGAAGATGATCCCACGGTAATGGAGATGGCACTCAATTGCAGGTCATATCACATGTAATAAAAATGAAAGTACATAGTGCACACTGCGTGGCTAAAACAAATTTCATTTATTAAAATTAAGGTACTCACAAGCACAGCACTATGCCCTAGTGCTGGGATACAGATAAAATATCATCAAAGGATAACGTGGGTTAGATGGTGGCTGCAGTGATGTCCAAAAGCTCCCGCACGCGTATCGTCTTCCTCGGGACTTCGTCAGCGGTAAAGTCCTGGAGGACGATACGCGTGCGGGAGCTTTTGGACATCACTGCAGCCACCATCTAACCCACGTTATCCTTTGATGATATTTTATCTGTATCCCAACACTAGGGCATAGTGCTGTGCTTGTGAGTACCTTAATTTTAATAAATGAAATTTGTTTTAGCCACGCAGTGTGCACTATGTACTTTCATTTTTATTACATGTGATATGACCTGCAATTGAGTGCCATCTCCATTACCGTGGGATCATCTTCCCAGACAAGTCTTCATCCCCCTCCACCAAGTGTGGTAAATGCTGTTTTGACCCACCTGTTAGTTCAGGGGTCCATTTGCTGAGGTGAGCGGTTTGGTTAGCCGGTGGTGGTATCACGGATATGTAGCACTGCATGGAATATCTTGAGCACCTATATCACCACGGAGGAGAACCTTTTTTCCTTATCTATAATTGATTTTACTTTAAAGGGACTGTTTTTGGACTTTTGGGTTCAGCGCTGCACTGCTTTGCTTTATCATACGTTCTCTGAGGTTTTATATGTTTACCTTCAGTGCACAGCAGCTTGTTATATTTTGTGTTAGTTGTATTTTTGCGCTGACTGTATTTCTTTAACAAAATTAAAGTGTTACTAAGGCTTGAACCAGGCCTTAATAACTTTTTAATTTTGCCTTGACATTCACTTTAAAAAAACTCTCCAGGTTTATGGTTTACTCTGTGTCTCGATGAGGAGATTTCCTTTAACTTCCCCTTCCAGAAAAAAAAAAAAAAGTCAAGAAACAGAAATTTTACTCCTAGGTTGTCCCCAACTGGAAGCTTTACCATACATTACTGTCGTGGCACAAATGTAAAATTCTGGATTTCCATAACTATCGGTCATGGTCACCGGGACAAATAGAGAGGGTGAAAAGTAGGGACACAGTCACGATCAAATAAAAATGAACTATCCCTACTCCATTTAAAAAAAAAAGTGTGGCTTTACATACAGTAGATATAAAAAAAGTCTACACACCCGTTAAAATGTCATGTTTCTATGATGTAAAAAAATGAGACAAAGATAAATCATTTCAGAACTTTTTCCACCTTTAATGTGACCTATAAACTGTACAACTCAATTGAACAACAAACTGAAATCTTTTAGGGGGGAGAAGTAAAAATAAAAAACGAAAATAATGTGCTTGCATAAGTGTGCACACCCTCTTATAACTGGGGCTGCATCTGTGTTCAGAATTAAGCAATCACACTCAAACTTGTGTTAAATAGGAGTCAGTACACACCTGCCATCATTTAAAGTGCCTCTGAATAACCCCAAATAAAGTCCAGCTGTTCTAGTAGGTCTTTCCTGACATTTTCTTAGTCACATCCTACAGCAAAAGCCATTGTCTGCAGAGAGCTTCCAAAGCATCAGAGGGACCTCATTGTTAAAAGGTATCAGGCTCGGTTCACACTTGTGCGATGCAGGACCACTGCAAATCCACTGCGAGTTCCTGCATCGCACCCGACTATCACGGCAGTTCACACTGCCATATGCGAACTGCTGGGAGTCTAAATACATTATCAATGACACCCCCCTTTCAGCTCACATATCACACTGCGAACTGACAGTTCAGACACGAATCAGATTGCATGGGTGTGCGGACCGGGGAAAAAAAAAAAAAAAAAAAAAAAGGGTCCTGTGTGAGTTTGGTCCGAATGAAATGCAATATCAGCCATACTATCTGTATGGCTGAAGTCGCATCACATGCGATATCGCAGAGCACACAAGTGTGAACTGGTACTCAGTCAAGAGAAGGGTACAAAAGAATTTCCAAGGCATTAGATATACCATGGAACACAGTGAAGACAATCATCATCAAGTGGAGAAAATATGGCACAACAGTGACATTACCAAGAACTGGACGTCCCTCCAAAATTGATGAAAAGACGAGAAGAAAACTGGTCAGGGAGGCTGCCAAGAGGCCTACAACAACATTAAAGGAGCTGCAGGAATATCTGGCTGTGTGGTACACGTGACAATATCCCATATTCTTCATATGTCTGGGCTATGGGGCAGGGTGGCAAGACGGAAGCCTCTTCTTAAGAAAAACATCCGAACACGGCTAAATTTTGCAAAACCCCATCTAAAGTCTCCCAAAAGCATGTTGGAAAAGCTGAGTGAGACTTACTGGTTAGTGGTTACTCCTTTTCCGAGAGTCTTTCAGGACAGCCCATGAGACCTAGAGCACCTCCCACCAGGACAGGAAACACGTTAACCCCCACCAGATAAAAGGGCGGTCCTCCAGGCCCCATGTCAGTATTCTCGAGAACCGTAGGACGTCCCTGTAAAACACCTGCATAAAACACATAACTTCAAGACAAAACCGGGTGGGAATCCGGCTGTCCTGGAAGACCCTCAGAAAAGGAGTTACCGGTAAGTCTAACTCAGCTTTTCTCTAAGCATCTTCCAGGACAGCCCATGAGACGATGAGCCAGAACTTACCAGTCTAAGGAGGGACCAAACGCCTGCTCCTGAGTAGATACTAGATCCAGGCGATAATGTTTAATGAGGGGCGAAAAACTGGACCAGGTGGCAGCCCTGCAAATTTGTTCCGGTGAGGCTCCAGCCCTCTCAGTCCAAGATGCAGACAAGGCTCTTGAGTGCGCAGTGACAAAAAGGCAGAGGAACTTCCCTAATTTTGTACGTTTCAGACATAACTTGCTTTATCCATCTAGCCAATGTGGCTTTAGATGCACTCTTTCCCTTGTGAGCTCCTTAAAAAAAATAAATAAATAAATAAAAAAAAAAAAAAAAAAAAAAAAAGGGGACAAACAAACAAGGCGTCCGTTTTTCTAAAGGTCTTGGTGACCTCAAGGTAGACAAGAAAAATTTCTCACGTCTAAAAAACTATTTTCCTTCTTGGTCGCCCTTTGGCGAACTACAAAAGGTTGGCAGTACAATGTCCTGGGATCTGTGGAATGGACTGGCCACTTTAGGCAGAAATCCTGGATCAGTTTTCAAAACAACTCAATCCTCAAAAATTGTGAGGAAAGGCTACCTCACTGATAGAGCCTGTAACTCACTTACCCTACGAGCGGAGGCAATTGCCACAAGAAAAATTGTTTTTAAAGGCAAGTAACTTAACTGAATATTATTATCCTCAAAAAAAAAAAAAACAGGTTAGACAACTTCTAACCACTACTGGCCTTGACCTAGAAATTGATTTGAAGAATCTAGCTATAGTGGGATTTTTCAAGAGAAAATTGGAGAAAAAAAATACAGATAGCTGCTGCCTGTACCTTTAAGGTACTTAATGAAGACCTTTGTCGACACCCTCTTGAAGAAAAAAATTCCAAAATTGAAGGAACATCATGAGTTAATCTTTGATTGTCAGATAACCACGAGTTAAATTTCTTCCAAACCTTGGATGATATGGCTCTAGTGACTGGTTTTCTGCAATTTACCAGGGTCTTGACTACTTTGTCAGAGAACCCCTGGGCGATTAGTACCTTTTCTTCAGATACCAGGCCGTCAAGCTTAAGGAAACCACCTGTGGGTGCGACACTGGACCATGCGATAATAAAAGTCTTCTCTCTTCAGAAGACTCAGTGGAGGCTCTGAGACCAGAGTCTGTAACAGGAAAGACCATGGCCTCTTGGGCCAGAAAGGGGCTATTAGGATAATATCTGTTTCTCCTAGAAGAAACTTCCAGAGGACTTCCGGAATTAACCTGATCGCCAGAGCTTCGATCCCCAAATGATTGATCCGCTGGGTTCAGAAAAAATAACTTCTCTGTCTTGCGATTGTTCTGATCTGCGAACAGGTCCGCTTCAGGACATCCCCGTCTGTCGGTGAGACCCGCAAAGATTTCGGGATGAAGGGACCAATTGTCTCCACATACCCGGTAGAGAGATAATCTGCCAGACAGTTTTGTGTCCCCATCAGGTGCACTGCTGTAATTGAGGCTAGATTCCCTTCTGCCCATGATAAAATCTCCTGTGTTAAAGATTGAAGTATCCGACTCCTCGTACCTCCCTGTTTGTTGAGGTACGCAACCGTAGCGATATTGTCAGACAGAATCTGGAGATTGTGACCCCTGATTTCTGTCTGAAATGCCTACAAGGCTCTCTGAACCGCTAGAAGCTCTCTGATTCGATGAAGCTCTTGCTTCCCTTGAGGACCATTCTCCCTGTGCCATTGTGTTGCTGAGGTGGGATCCCCATCCCCAGGAACTCGCATCCAATGTGATCCTCTGGGATATAGGAATGGACAATGGTAGACCTCTTTAGGTGCAGGTGTGTCCTCCACCACCACCACAAGCTTCTTTTTACCTTGGAGGGTAGCAAGACCCTTGATTCCAGGGAACTTGCGTCTCCATCCCAGTTCCTTAACAGAAACAGCTGTAATGGGCGTTGATGAAATCTTGCCCATGGCACTGCGGGAAAGCAAGAGGTCATCAGACCCACTGCTCTTGAAACCTCTCAGCGAGACCGACTGATTGGTCTGTAAGGCTGACATTGTTTGCATCATTCTTGAGACCTTCTCCTGTGGGAGAAAAACTTTTTGGTCTACTGAGCAAAATTCGTACCCCAGATATGTCACTTTCTGGGCCGGAATTAAAGCCGAGTTCCGATTTAAAAAAAAAAAAAAAAAAAAGTCAGCAGCTACCAATACTGCAGCTGCTGACTTAATAATCGGACACTTTCCTGTCCCAGGGTCCAGCGATGCGGGGGAACGAAACACCGCTCGTCTCCCCCTCCTCTCACAACCGGGCACTCATTACGCATGCACTGTGACTGGCCGGGAAATCTGGGACCTGTGATGATCCCAGATGAGTGGCGAGAGGGATGGGGGAGAGGTGATCTCCCTTCTGGAGCCCCGGGAGGAAGTGGGAGCTGGAACCCTCCCTTCCGCCCGCCCCCAAAAAAAATTACATTCCGAATGTGGCATGTCTGGGGGTCACCTTCCCTTAAAGCAGAATTCAATTTTTGGGTGGAACTCCACTTTAAGGAAGACTTCTCTTTGTTTATTAACCAACCTAGAGATTGAAGGAGGTCCTGTACAGTCTGGAGATCCGCTAATAACTTTTGGTATGACTCCGGCACCACTAGGAGGTCGTCCAGGTAAGGGATAATAGTTATTGCCTTTAACCTTAGCGGAGCCAGCACCTCCCCCAACACCTTTGTAAAAATGCATGGGGCTGAGGACAGACCGAAGGGGAAGGCTTGAAATTGAATTTGCCAACCACTTTGCCGACCAGCTCTGGAGACCAGAGCTCGTTTAAGATTCCCAATAGCGGAGTCCCAGGCTCTGTGAAGGATATCTCCTCTTTAACTATCAGATCCCTAAGCGTGCCCATATCGTCAAGCGCTAGGTCCGAGTATTTTGAAACTTTTGAAAGAGGTGCATCTAACTCAGGATTTTTGTTCCATGGCTGCGCTGTTTCCTCTTCAAATGGAAACCTTCTTTTAAGTTTTCAGTAAAAGAAAGGTTTTCTCTCTGGATTTTCCCACTCCAGCTTGATTGTATCAAGACGGGAACTATGCACAGGAAAAACTCTAGCCTTTTTCTCACGCAAAACCTTTAACCTTTGCACATAAGGTCATGTTTGGACATTTGTACCTTCTCTTCTATATCAAGTGTCGTATAGATAACCTGTAATAAGTCATCTACATCTTCCAATGATAACTTATACCTCCAGCCCCTTGCAGATTCTTTATCCCTGGGCCCTGCATCTTACCCAGATTCTCCCGGAGAAGACTAGGCAGATCCAGCTTCAGCCCCAGTCTTCACTCTCCTCAATCTGCTGTGGAGCGATAGGACCGGCTGAAGTCCTAACTGGAGATGGACCTTCTGAGGTGACTTGAATCTTGTTAATTAGAGTTTTAAACAAGCTAAAACGTAGACATAAGCTCATCTCTAACAGCATTTTGTGACAGACTACCGGGTCATCCTTAACTAGGCTGTCTATACAGGTGCGGCAAACTGCTTTGCTCCATGAGGAGCTCAATTCGTTTCCGCAAACCACACATTTCCTTTTTGGTGGCTGTGCTTGGGCCTTGTCCTGAGTCTTGGCCTGCAAGAGAACAAATGACCCCAATAAATTTTATGTAACATACACTCCATAACACCCAGTGCAGGAGGAAAGGAAAAATATGCCCCCTTCACCTAGTGCCTACTGGTTACAAGGGGGAGAACACTAACAGGATGTGCAAGTAAAATACACTTCAGGCTTACCTGTGAGGTGCTGGTGTTAGGGCCTGCTTCCGCTGCCTGTGCAGGTATCACAGAGGAGTCCATCCTGCCCCTGTAGTGGTCCGCAGCCTCTGCCGGGTTTCACTCTTCTAAACACCAGCTTCCCAGCATCCCTGTTCGCACCATTGAGAGACAGGAACTAGCGTCTCCGGCGGCCACTGATGACGTCACACGTCCCGGAAGTGACCCCGCCAGAAACTTCCTGTGTGCCGCTCTGGGACCTAATAAGGTAGGAATACCACCCCAAAACGCTACAGGAGCCATGCTCATGAGACCTAGGGGAACCATTTCCAGGTAACATGTTACCCCCTGTCCGGAGGAAACACTAATACTGACATAGGGCCTGGAGGACCGCCCTTTTATCTGGTCGGGGTTAACGTGTTTCCTGTTCTGGTGTGAGGTGCCTTAGGTCTCATGGGCTGATCCTGGAAGACGCTTATAGAAAATCTGCTATGGTCTGATGAAACGAAGGTTGAACGTTTTGGCCAGAATTCCAAAAGATATGTTTAGTGCAAAAACACTGCACAACACCAAAAGAACACCATACCCACTGTGAAGCATGGTGGTGGCAGCATCATGCTTTGGGGCTGTTTTTCTTCAGCTGGAACAGGGGCCTTAGTCAAGGTAGAGGGAATTCTGAACAGTTCCAAATGCCAGTCAATATTGGGACAAAACCTTAAAGTTTCTGCTAGAAATCTGAACATGAAGAGGAACTTCATCTTTCAGCATGACAGCTACCCAAAGCATACATCCAAATCAACAAAAGAATGGCTTCACCAAAAGAAGAATAAAGTTTTGGAATGGCCCAGCCAGAGCCCAGACATGGATCCGATTGAAAATCTGTGGGGTGATCTGAAGGGGGCTGTGCACAGAAGATGCCCTCGCAATCTAAAAAAAATTTGGAGTGTTTTTGCAAAGAGTGGGCAAATATTGGGTTGTTTTATCAAACTGGATTTGTAATTCTGTCCCAATAGTCTAGTAACACACACACACACACACAGAAGGCCAGCCAGGTCATCAATCTATTACCTGGGCGTACTTTACACTCTCCTGTGTCACCTCTTCACCTTTCCCCTACTCATGGAACAATGACTCAGCATGATCACACTGTCAATGAGAAGACCCAGGAACCTGAAAAGCTAGATTTGCAATTACAAGAACGGCTGAACAGAATTACACAAACCTAACTGGTAAATCTGTTCACATATGTATTCAGCCGTCTGGCTGGAGTTCCACTTTGACAAAGTAAAGCATAATTAATTATGTCCTTAAAGTACAACAACATGCAGCAACTAATTAGGTTTCATTCTAATGAAGTCGCATCAATTATAAAAGGATTCTTATTCTGAAAGATGAGTTCCCATTGGCTAGTATACAAAAAAATGAGTTACTAAATCAACAGTAAAATCAGTCTGTATATGCAGTAAAGCATGCTTGTTATACTCACTGTGGAACCTAAAGGGTTAATCCTCCGCATTGTGTAAAAAGGCTGTTTGATCCTATCTTCCCTGATCCTTCCCTTCTTCCACTGTCCCCAATCCAGCTCCTGATAAGACAGAGCCTTTGGTGTCACTCTGCAAATGCTCCGTTTGGTGCGTATTGCTAGAGAGTTTATTTTTTTCTTGGGAAAACAAAAAAGCAGTTTCCCCAAGGGTTTTTTTTTTTAGCAGCAAATTGTAGAGGACTTGATTTTTTAATAAAGTCTTTTATTTTATCAAAAAATAAAATTTAAAATTCACAATGTAAATTTTAAATATGAGCTCTGGTTCATGACATGTATAAAACATAATGCGTCATGCCTAGCAATAAAATGCACTGTACAACATTGCTATCCACATGTGTACCCCAACATGTTTTTCGACCCCTATAGTTGTGGTCTTCTTCAGGGTGAAAAACATGACAAGTCACGCCCTATTGTCCGCAAAAGCAGTCACTGATCTTGAAAGTAGTTCTTGAAGTTCAGGTGCGACTTGCATAGACAGACATCTGTACATAAAGTCACACCTGAAGTCACACCGACATGCGTCTTAGAAAATGTGTGGCTTCAAGTGAAGGTCACACAATTTCAAAGACGCATTTAGTGTGACCGAATGCTAAAACTGAAACGTGCAATTTCTGGTGCGGATGTGCATGGTAGCCAGCTTCTAACTTCAGCTTGCTCAATTAAGCTTTGACAATAAAACCTGGAAGTTGATTGGTTTCTATGCAGAGGTGCACTAGATTTTGCACTCTCCAGTTGCAGTAAATCAACCCCTTTGGAGACTTGTTTTCTGTTGTAGGTAGGAAGACTGAGTTGTTCACACCACAAGCAGTCCAGTGCGTTTTTTGGGGGTTTTTTTTTTGTTTTGTTTTTTTAGGAAGTGCACCGAAATTTCAGCCACCGAAAATTAATCGGCTGCAAAAAAAAAAAACAACAAAAACAAAAAAAACAAACAAAAAAAACAGCTGATACTGAAAGGAGCAGTGGTCCGCCCCAGGTGCCGCACATTGCAGTAGTGTCATTCGGTCATTCTGGCACGCCCAGTCCTCCACTCCCTCCTCCCCGCGATCTCCGTGTGTCACGGAGCTGAATTGCCCAGGCCGTAGTAACAGTGTCCCGCCTCCTGTGATAGACTGCACACTGATCCAATGGCAGAACATTGAATCAGAGTGACATGATCACAAAAGGCAGGACATTGATACTTCGCTGATGCGGGCACTGGCAAGCTGCATATGACGGGCACTAGCAAGATGCATATGATGGGAACTGGTGATGCTGCATTGATCTCCTGTATCATGTCTGCTAGAGGTGCACCAAATGAAAATTTTGCTAATACTATTGGCAATGTGTTTAAGCTTAAAGAGGAGTTCCACCCAGGGGGGCCGTCCAAAAAAAAAAAAAATTAAAAGTCAGCAGCTACCAATACTGCAGCTGCTGACTTTTAATTGGACACTCACCTGTCCCTGGGTCCAGCGATGCGGGGGATCGAAGCCCCGCTCGTCTCCCCCCTCCGCTCGTCGGCGCCGGCATTACAACTGTGGGCGCCAGGCTGTGGCTTCACAGCCTGGCACCCACTGCGCATGCGCGAGCGGCGCCGTGCGCCGTGATTGGCCGCTCAATCACCTGGGACCTGTAATGGGTCCTAGATGATTGACAGGAGGGAGGGAGCAGAGCGGAGCCCTTCCTGTGCCGAGGAGGAAGTGATGTCACCAGCCCAGGCTAAGGGACAGGCAGACTACGAGGGCCCACCTAGCAACAGGCATTTAGAGGTAAGTGAAAGAAAAAAAAATATCCAAATGTTTTTTTGTTTTTTTTTTTAGAATTTTTACAGGTAGTTTTGTTTTTTGGGTGGAACCCCACATTAAGCAAGAGACTGCAGCCATGACACAAGAGCTGGCCAGAGACTGCAGCCATGACACAAGAGCTGGCCAGAGACTGCAGCCATGACACAAGAGCTGGCCAGAGACTGCAGCCATGACACAAGAGCTGGCCAGAGACTGCAGCCCTGACACAAGAGCTGGCCAGAGACTGCAGCCATGACACAAGAGCTGGCCAGAGACTGCAGCCATGACACAAGAGCTGGCCAGAGACTGCAGCCATGACACAAGAGCTGGCCAGAGACTGCAGCCATGACACAAGAGCTGGCCAGAGACTGCAGCCATGACACAAGAGCTGGCCAGAGACTGCAGCCATGACACAAGAGCTGGCCAGAGACTGCAGCCATGACACAAGAGCTGGCCAGAGACTGCAGCCATGACACAAGAGCTGGCCAGAGACTGCAGCCATGACACAAGAGCTGGCCAGAGACTGCAGCCATGACACAAGAGCTGGCCAGAGACTGCAGCCATGACACAAGAGCTGGCCAGAGACTGCAGCCATGACACAAGAGCTGGCCAGAGACTGCAGCCATGACACAAGAGCTGGCCAGAGACTGCAGCCATGACACAAGAGCTGGCCAGAGACCGCAGCCATGACACAAGAGCTGGCCAGAGACCGCAGCCATGACACAAGAGCTGGCCAGAGACCGCAGCCATGACACAAGAGCTGGCCAGAGACTGCAGCCATGACACAAGAGCTGGCCAGAGACTGCAGCCATGACACAAGAGCTGGCCAGAGACTGCAGCCATGACACAAGAGCTGGCCAGAGACTGCAGCCATGACACAAGAGCTGGCCAGAGACTGCAGCCATGACACAAGAGCTGGCCAGAGACTGCAGCCATGACACAAGAGCTGGCCAGAGACTGCAGCCATGACACAAGAGCTGGCCAGAGACTGCAGCCATGACACAAGAGCTGGCCAGAGACTGCAGCCATGACACAAGAGCTGGCCAGAGACTGCAGCCATGACACAAGAGCTGGCCAGAGACTGCAGCCATGACACAAGAGCTGGCCAGAGACTGCAGCCATGACACAAGAGCTGGCCAGAGACTGCAGCCATGACACAAGAGCTGGCCAGAGACTGCAGACTGCATTTTTCTTGACCTTTCTTGCACTAAAAAGGTGCCAATAATGGGCAACAATAAATTCATATTAATTTAAATTGATGATATTAATTAAAAAGTTAAATACAAATATATATAAAAATATAAATATTTTTTAAAAACTGATTTTCGGTATCGGTTTCGGGTTTTGGTTTTCGGCCTAGTGCATCCTTAAAGTGGAGTTCCACCCACTTTTACAACTATTCAGCATCCCTCACTAGACTGTGCACTGTAAACTAATTTGATATTTTTTTTTCTCAGCACCTACTGTATATCTGCTGTATTCATTTTTCACTTCCTCCTCCCTGGCCGTGGCCCATCGCATCATTACCTGTTTGCAATGCCTTCTGGGAAGGGGCGGCAACTTCCTCTGACACTGCTATGGAAACCTGACCTGAAACCTATTACACTGCTTGTGCTGCACTGAGCATGTGCAAGATCTGCAAGGATGAGATCCAGGAAGAAATACAGTCTGGCTTCAGATGCCCACGGCCTTCTCTTCCGATGGCCACGGCCTGCTGTAAGTTTATAAAATAACAAACTACTGCTATAAACTAACAAAGCAGACCTTAGTTTACAGACTAACTTTACTAGAATACATTAAGCGTGTGTATTAGAGGGGTATTTTTATTCAAAAAAGTATCATTTCGGCCAGAACACCACTTTAATTTTCAGTTTCAACACCAAAATTTTCATTTGGTGCACCCCTAGTTTTTTTGCATCAAAAGCACATGAAAGTAGGGTACAGGGTTTTCAATGGCACACTTCACACCAGTGCGGTCAGTTCTAGGGTGTTGCAGTTTCAAAAAATAAATAAATAAATGCATTTATCTTGCACTGTAACACAGTCTAATGCATCAAAAACGCACTGGACCCCAGTAGAGGAAGGAAAAAAGGCATCTGGGTGGCATCCAGGAAAGGCATCAAAAATGCGCATGCAGAAACGCATCCGGAACAGATCTTCAGTGCGTTTTTGTGGTGTGAACCAACCCTTAGGGAAGGTTTTCATAATGTCCATAATCTTATGAAGTTCCAAAGATACTCCGGTGATGCTATTTCTGACTGACAATTCACCAACGAGCTGTATTCACGATTAGGCCAACACACAAATAGCAACCATCGCAGGTTTAATGGGCGACTGATGCCCTTTAAACGACAGCAGAGCGTTAGGGGAGGTTCAGTCACAGAATTCAGTGTTGACAAGTCAACCTTGACCAGAACAAATGACAGCCAAACATAGCAGGAACTGCCAGAACACCCTCTCCATGCATAGCACCCATTATCAGAGGCAAGACATCCATCCCTTAACACTCACCCACTCAAGAAAGATAAAAGCACAAACCACACTTGACCTGGCTTCTCCCCCCTGCAAGACAAAGCACCAAAGAATACAAATATAATATGCTTATAATATATTCATATATTTACACTGGTGGCCAGCTTTGGCTGCTGTGAGCTGCACTGTGCATGATCTGCAGTGACAGCTGACAGGCAGGTAAATCTGCTCTCCAGTGTGTCCCTACACATACAGATTACTCATGTCAGCCTATACCATTTGCATAGCGAGGGGGTGATGAGGAAACAGGAAAAACAACTACAAAAAATAAAGCAAGTCCTTCCTCTTTTTTTTTTTCTTTTGATAAAATCAGTCTGCACTACCAACAGAAAGTCCTAGTGATCAACTGCAGATTCTCTTATTTCTGTCCTAATGGGTTTTCTTTAACCACTAGCTGCCCAGGCCAATTATGACAGCTCTCTCATACATGTAAATATCTGCATTTTTTTTTTTATTTTTGCTAGAAAATTACTTGGAAACCTCGAACATTAAATACTTTTCAAGAAGAGGCCCTGGAGAATAAAACATCAACTTTTGCAATTTTTAATGTTGCACGATATTTGCACAGAGGTTTACCAAACTTTTTTTTTTTTTTTTTATAAAAAAAAAAAAAAAAAAAAAAATGCAGTTTAATGAATCTTAATGCACACAAATACCACCAAATTTTTTGGTAAAATATAAAAGAGTATGTTGCGCTGAGTATAAAAATACCGAACATGTCACCTATTAAAAAACTGCGCATGCCTGTGGAATGGCAATAAAACTATGGTTTTACATTATCCTAGCGATGGCCCTTCCAAACGGGGCGCCGCCCCCCCCTCCCCAATCCGGTGTGACAGATTGCCGCCCCTCCCCAAAAATAGATCACCAGCCGCCACTTAATAAGTAGGTGACACTTTACAGTGGTTGTAAACCCTTTTGTCTTACTTTTATCTATAGGTAAGCCTAGAATAAGGCTAGGTAGTGGAAATATCTCCTAAATGTGCAGCGTTTAGGAGATATGTCACTTGTAGTGCGCCAATGTCGTCATCGGCACATGTGCAGTGAAGAAACGGACCACCGTGCCGTTTCTTCCCCCAGCGTGTGCCGTGACTGACGGCTCCCGCCTGCAAGAGCGACGTCACGCGGCTCCGGCCGGTCACAGAGCTGGAGTCTGCTGCCCCCTGGAAGGAAGAGGGGCGAAGATACACATGGCCTGCACAGGGGACAGCGCGGGCTTCATTTGCAGGCAAGTGTCATATAATGGGCTAGTATGCGATGCATACTAGACCATTATGCTTTTAATTTGCAGGTAAAACCCATCGGGGTTTACTTCCTCTTTAAAAGCTTTCAAAGGCTACCAGTTTACACAGGAGGTCTGGAGCTGGAATTTTTTTTTTTATTATTATTATTAAACTTTGCCATCACAAGGGTCCTCCTCCTTATGGACAGATCTGGGGACTCTCCTATGCCCTCTAAGGTGACCGATCAAACCAAGATCAGTTTGATAGCTGCTTTAATAGACAAACAATGAACCGAAACTGGAAGGGACAAAATCCTCATTGCGTCGGGTATCATATATCAGGGCTTGACAAATTTGCTTAGAATCTAGGAGCCAGCTGAAAAAGTTAGGAGCCAGTTTTTTAAATCTTCTGCCCAACGCCCAGAACTGCATGTCTGGGGCATCGGGCAATAAGAATTGCTCATGCCTGATGCCAAGCGAAAAAAAAAACCCAAAATATTATAAAAAAATAATCAACTTTTTTGTTGTTTGTTATAAGATTTTGCAAATAAGTTTTTTTTTTTCCTCCTTCACTGATGTGATCTGATAGGCGGCACTGATGAGGTGGCATTGAGGTTGGAACCGATGGGCACCAATAGGCAGCACTGAGGTGCCACTGATGAGAACTGACAGATGGTACTGCTAGGCAACACTGAGGTGGCACTGACAGGTAGCACTAATGTGCACTGACAGGTGGCACTGATAGGTAGCACTGAGGTGGCACTGATAGGCAGCACTAATGTGCACTGACAGGTGGCACTGATAGGTAGCACTGATAGGTAGCACTGAGGTGGCACTGATGGGCAGCACTGAGGTGACACTGATTGGCAGCACAAATGAGCACTGAGATGGCACTAATGAGCAGCACAAATGAGCACTGAGATGGCACTAATGGGCAGCACTGAGGTGGTACTGACAGGTGGCACTGATGGGCAGCACTGAGGTGGCACTGATGGGCAGCACTGAGGTGACACTGATTGGCAGCACAAATGAGCACTGAGATGGTACTAATGAGCAGCACAAATGAGCACTGAGATGGCACTAATGGGCAGCACTGAGGTGGTACTGACAGGTGGCACTGATGGGCAGCACTGAGGTGGCACTGATGGGCAGCACTGAGGTGGCACTGATGGGCAGCACTAATGTGCACTGACAGGTGGCACTGATGGGCAGCACTAAGGTGACTCTGATGGGCAGCACAAATGAGCACTGAGGTGGCACTGATGGGCAGCACTGAGGTGGCACTGATGGGCAGCACTGAGGTGGCACTGATGGGCAGCACAAATGAGCACTTAGATGGCACTAATGGGCAGCACTGAGGTGGCACTGATGGGCAGCACTGAGGTGATACTGATGGGCAGCACTGAGATGGCACTGACAGGTGGCACTGATGAGCAGCACTGACAGATGGCACTGAATGGAATTGATAGGCAGCACTGACAGGTGACACTGACAGGCAGAACTGAGATGGCACTGACAGAGGGCACTAAATGGAATTGATAGGCAGCACTGACAGGTGACATTGACAGGCAGAACTGAGATGGCACTGACAGAGGGTACTGAGGTGGCACTCCCCTTCCACAACGGCGGTAAGGAACGGGCGACTGATCATACCCGCAACCTCATCCCCAGCTGTCAAACTGAGAAGATGATGTCCGAGGTAGGCGGGCAGTGAGAGCACGCCATGCTTATCACAGCACCGCCCACCAGAGGAGGGCGCTGGTACGCAGAAAGGAGCGTGTATCCCGCTCCAGCAGGCCGCAAAGCCGCGGCCTCAATTTTGGCCAGCCCGACCGAAGTCCGCGCACCCGCGGGGGGGTGGGGGAGGCACTTTGCAGGTATACAGACCGCTGCTGCAGTGAAGCCCAGGCGCCAGGATGCAATTTTCAGTCGCCATTGCGACCTGGCGCCTGGGTTTTGTCGAGCCCTGTCATATATGATAGAGACAATTGGGGAACGGAAGTTCCTCATTCGTGTCCGTGGTCAGCCGGCGCAACCGCCAGCAACAACACTAGGCTCCCTGGTCGGACAGAAGGGCCCGGAAATGGCAGCTAGTAGTGGCGGGCCTTTCCAGTAAAAGTGATTGAGAGGCTGTTTAGCTGCTCTGATGACTTTTTAGGTAAAAGCAAAATTGCTGTAACTAAAGAAAGATATTTGGATGATGACTGTAGCTGCAGCCATCATCCAGATATCCGCACCAATTCCCAAGGACGAACATTTGCATATGTTGGTCGGGAAATAGTCAGGGAGAAATTTCATCCTGGCACATAAAAATGTTTCCCATTACCACTTCCTTCTGATGCTCGTTTATCAAGGAAAAACAATCAAAAGCCCTGCAAATTTTGTGTTGTCCTTTACTCCACCGCTTTCCTGCTGAACATTAGGAAAATTAACTGATATGTCCGCCAAAAATTATCAGCCAAAAATAAGGCTATCAGCGTTTGGCCGATAGAAAAAAAAAAAAAAAAAAAAAAAAAAGAGAAAGCGCTGATAATGGCCATCGAAAAACCAGGTTTGATTTTGACACAATTTTCATATGTCAAATGACTAAAAAAAAAACGCATTAAAAAAAACGAAACGCGGGTGCATATTTGATGTGTTTTGCCACATTTTTAAGGCATTTCAATGGGGAGGTGCTTTACACCACAATGGAAGTGCAACGGACCAGTGCAAAGACATGTATACTAGAATTTAAAGGGTTGCATTTGTCTTGCCCTTTTTTTTTTTTTTTTTAAAGCAAAAGCACTTCAAAAACTATTAATTAAAAAGGTGAATATAATACAATTGTATATAAAAAATATATAGGTTTATTTTTTTTTTTTTTTAAACTGTCCATTTTGGTTTTCAGCCAAGTGCATCCTGAATTTTCAGTTCCAATTCAGAATTTTAATTTCGGTGCACCACTAATGAACGTACACCATCCCACCATCTTCTTTCCTTCATCATGCAGCCGGCCCTCTGATGAGAAGTCGCTAGATGAATGAAGAATCCTCTGGCACAGTAGGGAAGCAGATGCCAACTGGGATGCCAGTAACCCAGGAGGCTGCAGGAGGAGACTTCATGTCATTCTCTCCTAGGTGAGAATGGAAGCAGGGGCAGGGGTGGGGCAAACATGAGAAGGTAAAAGGTTAAAAAAAAAGAAAAAGGGGGCGCATGCGCGATGCTCAACATGGAGGACGTTACCTCTTAGAGCTCCGCACTTCCCGCCGCAGAATCGGGATCGTATAACGTCCTCAGACCGCCTAACCGCACCTAAACACCGGCGATCACCCCCAGCGTTACCCGAGCCACATCCGGGATGGTTCTGACGGGTCACAAAGGTAAACATAAGACCAAACCGATCAAGGAGGCCCTAGCCCGCGCCTCATCCAAGATGGCGGCGAAAGCCCTCTCCAAACAACAAGCTGCATCTCCAGCCAGAACGGAGCAGGCAGACAGCGAGGAGGATGATGCTGCAGACTCTATATACAGCGGTTCTCCCATCCCTGCACAACAAGGTATGTCACAGCCTGACTTTCTGAAACATATGGAGAAGATGTTAAACAAGGCCCTGAAAGCCACATCAGACCAAATAACAAACAGACTGTCACGGGAGATACGAGGACTAGGTCAGCGCACAGCAGACCTGGAAACCAGAGTAGACGATATAGAGCTTACCATTCAAGAACATGCTCAGGAACAGGCAGCCCTCCGTGAGGAAAATGCTACATTGCTCTCACGCTTAGAGGACGCCGAGAACAGATCTCGCAGATCAAATTTACGCCTCCGGGGTATCCCTGAAGTGGTTGAGGATATGCAATCTTTTACTACAGCCCTATTCCAGGAACTTTGTCCTTCCATACCCATCGAACGCCTGGAATTCGACAGAATCCACAGGGCGCTCACCCGCCGCCAACAAGATGGCCCCCCGCGGGACATAATAATTAAGCTGCACTTTTTCCGCACTAAAGAACAACTACTCGCAGCAGCCTGGAATAAAGACGCTCTCCAGTTCCAAGACCACAACTACCAACTTTTTTCTGACCTGGCACCCCTTACCATTGCTAAACGGCGAGCCATGAAGCCGCAACTACAAATCCTGATACAACATCAGATAAAATATACCTGGCGTTTCCCCTTTTCTCTTCAGTTCACGTACCAGGGGCAGCAACACTCCTCCACATCCCCAGAAGCACTGCAGCGTCTTCTTGAATCACTGCATCTGTCTCCCCCTGCTCATCAATCAGAAACAGCGTTACCACGTACTCCAGCCCGCTCTGCAGCCCACCCTTACACCGCCACTCCTAAACGGAACCAAGCTGGCCCTTCCTCGATCCGAAAAGGAACACCGTCCCGTCAAGCAAGCTTTTTTGATCCTAAAGCACACACGTCTCGCTGAAGAACCTAACATTTAATGCTCTTATTTAACACCTCAGGAGAACTCCTGGTTTCACGGTTGATATCTCACTGAACTGAGATAATTGTGAATTTTCCCCTTTTTTTTTTCTTCTCCCTTTTTTACTCTTTTTACTATTTTACACCATCGAGACTCAGACGTTTGTATCCTGGTAAGATTTCCCACTGTTACGGGACCCAGCATATGTGATCCCCCTAATCCCACTATGGGGTGCATATGTTCTGAATACCCTTTTTTCCTTTTTATTTTCTTTTTGCTTTGTTTGGTTTAATCTTGCTTGTTTAACCTAAGGTTTCAAAAATGCTAATTATACAACTTGTACAGGCATAGTTAAATCGATACCAACTATCTTTGGATCTCCTTATCCCCCCTGGTGATTCTGGGCTCAGATGTACCACTTGATTGACACTGAAACCTTTCTCACCAAAGCGGGATTATTGCCGATATCTTATAATTGAATACAATAACACGGTCTTAGTATGTATTGTTTGTACTTTTTGAGCACCACAGTTCTTTAACTTTTCCCGACCTGCGGCGGGGAATTGTCACTGCACCCCCCTATAGGATGCACATGCTCCCTCGCCAGCTGGCTGGTCTGGAAGTATGGACATCCACTTGTTGGGCTAACATGTCCAACGTACCAAGTGTTATTACACTTCCTTGTTCTCTCTACAAAAAACATGCTCTATTCTCTTTCCCCTTCTTTTTCTTTTCCTCACACCTTTTCTTTCCATTTCCTTCCCCATTTTCCACTAGGTCGGGTGGGCCGCATGATCCTCGGACATCTACCCTTAGTATTTCTCCCTACCCATATCAATGGCCCCTCTGAACATACTCTCCCTTAATGTCAAGGGACTCAACTCCCCAAATAAAAGGGTTAAGGCCTTTCGTACCTTCGCACACCTGAAAGCCAGTGTAGTAGCCCTACAGGAAACACACTTTTCAATCCAAGCAACCCCTAAATACTTTAGTTCCAAATATCCCCAAGTGTTCTCCGCCTCGGCTGCCACTAAACAACGTGGCGTCCTCATTGCATTTCACCGTACCCTTCCATTCACTCTCACAAAAGAAATTAAAGACCCCGAAGGTCGCTACATTATTTTAGTTGGTCATCTACAAGACGTGATGACCACTTTAGTCTCTTATTACGCCCCCAATAACAATCCTAACCCATTCTTCAAGCATCTCCTACAAGTAATACGAACACACAGCAAGGGTACCCTTTTTATATGCGGTGACTCCAATCAAGTGCTTCATCCGCACCTCGATAAATCTCCCTATACCCCTGAACAATACTCCCCCTCTATATTATTCCGCAAACTATTCCAGCAAGCCTTACTATTAGACACATGGAGAGAATGTAACCCAACCAAGAAAAACTTTACGTTTTATTCATATTCACACAAATCCTTTTCAAGGATCGATCATATCTTTATACCTGTTGCATCCTCACCTACCCTACTCCACTCAAACATTGTTCCAATTACCTGGTCAGACCACTGTGCAGTGATCACAACTGTCTCTGCCCTGATCCCTCAGTCTAGAGACTGTACATGGTGTATAAATGAGGCATATTTAACTAACCAATCATACTGTATCGATATAGAACTGGCTCTTAAAGAATACATAAAACATAATTCCACTCCTGGCATTTCACCAGTCCTATTATGGGAGGCACACAAACCCGTAATTAGAGGGACCTGCATATCTGTATCTACTCACCTCAAAAGAGATAAAAAACTTAGAATCCAGCAATTGGAAGCAGATTTTCACCGCCTTTTCCTCCAATTCCAATCCACTCCAACTGAACCTCATAGAATTTTGTTAGAAAAGACGAAAACAGAGTTGGACCTGCTCTTGGCAGAATCAGCAGACAAAGCCATTCGCAGGTCCAACCACACAATTTATAATAAAGCCAATAAGCCAGACACCTTCCTCGCATTGAGACTACGTCAACCGGAAAGAATGCACAATCCCATTAGACTCAAATTGGCCAAAGATAATTTCACGAGTAACCCAGTGAAGGTGCTTTCTGAATTCTGCAGAAAGCTAGCTGAACTATATACCCCAACACGTACCTTCTCGGCGACACAAGCTGAGGTATTGTTTCAAAACATTACACTCCCGAGGTTGTCAGAGGCCAATAAAGAGTCTATGGAATCTCCCATCACGTCCGAAGAAGTCCTTGTTGCTATAAAGTCTCTTAAACCACACAAAAGACCGGGCCCTGACGGTCTTTCTGCTTCATACTTTAAAAAATTTGCTCCCATTCTAGCCCCCCTTCTCACTAACACTTTTAACGCCCTCCTTAAACAACATTCCTTTGGTCGGGACACATTGACAGCCATTATCTCTATGATACCTAAGCCTAACTCAGACAATACTCTATGGTCAAATTACAGGCCTATTTCCCTACTCAATCTGGATATAAAAAGATTCTAGCCAAAATTATGGCGTTACGCCTTAACCCAATTATAGGTGGCCTCATACACAAAGACCAAGTAGGCTTCATTCCAAAACGCCAGGCCAGTGATAATATCCGTCGGGTCATCCTGCTCCAACACCTAGCTCGAACACGCCAAATCCCTATGCATCTCCTCTCTCTTGACATCCGTAAGGCATTTGACACTGTCTCTTGGCCTTACCTCCGCTATATACTACAAAGATGGGGATTTGGCCCCAACTTTCTGCAATGGGTAGACTCCCTTTACAACCAACCAAGAGCATATGTTAAATATTCAGGATACCGATCGGACTATTTTCAAATACAACGAGGCACAAGACAAGGGTGCCCCCTCTCCCCTCTAGTGTTCGCATTGGCGATCGAACCACTAGCAGCTCTCCTTAGAGCAAATCCAAATATTAAAGGCTTAGAGGTAGCCTCTACATCACATAAATTATGCCTATTTGCCGACGATGCCCTACTATTTGTCACATCCCCACGAACCACACTCCCGAATCTAATTCACCTCCTAGATCAATTTGCGCTAATATCTGGACTGGAAGTCAACCAATCCAAATCTAAGGCCCTCAATGTGTCCCTTCCACACTCAGAACTAGAACATTTACGAGAATTCTTCTCTTTCACCTGGTCTACAACCACAATTCCCTACCTAGGTATCAAGCTAACCAGCGACCCAAGCCACCTGTTTCGAGCCAACTACCTCCCTATGTTAAAACACATAACTAGTTTATTAGAATCTTGGCGCCCACTATGTATCTCATGGTTAGGCCGGATTGCGGCCGTAAAAATGTCCATGCTACCTAAACTACTTTATTTATATAGAGTCCTTCCGATCCCTATTCCTTTATACTACCACCGCATTATTCAGACAAAAGTGTCCAAATATATATGGGGCTCTACTAGACCTAGAGTAGCTAAAGCTATATTACTTCGTAGTAAACTCAAAGGAGGGCTGGGTCTGCCTAACTTCTTGGGATACTATCACGCAGCTCAGCTAGCCCAGATAACTCTATATCATGCAAAAAATGAAACTGCACTCTGGGTTAGTTTGGAAGCCATTGACCTTCACCCCCTCAAGGTGTTTAACATACTATGGCTGCCCCCCTCAACGCGAGGCCCAGTCAGTAACCCCGTCACAGCACACTCTCTTAAATTGTGGGACAAACTCCGAGGTCCATTTAAATTACAATCGGCCCATTCCCCGCTACTCTCATTCCTAGACCACCCAAAATTTTATCCGGCCCAAACCAATCCGAGATCATTCCAAATCTGGCTTAGGGCGGGACTATATCGTGTGCGCGATTTTACCACTGGATCTACCATTAAGACATTTACTTCGCTACAAAACAATGATGACATTCCCTCTACAGAACTATTTAGGTATTTACAGATAACCCACTTTATTCGTACAACTATAGGCACACATACCTCACTAGATGATCTAACTATTTTCGAAGGAATCTGCAACTCGGACCCTCATGCTCCGGGACTGATTTCCCTCTTATATACCCATCTGACCTCTCCCCCAACCAACCTTCCCTCTTACGCTGTAAAGTGGTCCACAGACCTCTCATTAGATCTTGATGCAGAGGACTGGTCTGATATCTGGTCCAATACGAAAATATCATCCCACAATATAATGGCTCAAGAAGCGAACTACAAAGTACTCATGAGATGGTACCTAGTCCCGGCCAGGATCTCCAAATTCCTCCCAAGCTATCCCGAGACCTGTTTTCGTGGCTGTAACGAAAGGGGTACCCATGTACATATTTGGTGGACGTGCCCAATAGTACAGGAATTTTGGGCTGCAATATTCCGTATGGCTTCCACCTTATTTCAACACCCCCTTGATCCAGATCCGGCTGTTGCATTGCTGAATCTAATCCCCTCGGATTTCACCAGATCCCAGACCCGCCTTCTCCTTCAGCTCACGACAGCAGCCAAACAGACGATTGCTAGGGCCTGGAAAACCCCAAAACTCACCCTAGCCGAAGTTACCAATAGGGTCACACAAGCTATGATCCATAGTAAAATAGAAGCAACAATCCTGGATAAAATTCCCCAACATCTTAAAATATGGAACTCCTGGGCCGAACACTTCTTACCCCCGGACTTCGACAAACAACTCCTCGAACCATAAATTGGTCGCAACAACATTAGACAGACTTAATGGTGCTTCTTTGGTTTGTGCGGCCCCCCCGACCACTCCTCCCCTTTCCACTCTTTATTCCTAGTCTTTCTCTAACTATCCTATTCCTGTCACTATCCTCACTCTACATTTTCTTCCTTATGTCTCTCCTGATACATCAATGGTAATGTTTTCTACAAAAAATGAAACAACTCCCAGATTTTGACTATGCATATACTCGCAGACGCTCAGACCGAGCAAACAAGTAAAACATTACGTTTTTGTTATTATTTCAATACCCTTTTAGCTGTTATTCGAAACAGATATGTTACGTCCACAGATATCTCTGCGAGGAATATCCTCTGGACATTATTTTTCTGATACAGTGTTACCCACTGTAATGCACATGTCGCAGAACAAAAACCTGTATACTTCTTACTACTACATGTCATACAAACATTGCCTGTTGTAATTTATGTATGCTTTTCAATAAAAAACTTTGAATACGAAAAAAAAAGAAAAAAGAAGAAGGTTGTGGAGGGGGGATGGTTAGAATGCTGCAAAGTTGTATTTTTGTGTGAAGGTCTGTTTTAAATATGAAAATTCCAGTTCACTGGCTCTTACAGTCTAAATAAAGGGCACAAAACAAAAGAAAAAAAAAAATAGCCCCCCCACCAAAAAAACTAAATCTATTCTCACCTAAGCAGCAGATTTTTACACAGGAGTTTTCATATAAACTCTGTTTGAGTTCATCATGCAGATTGCAGAACATCTTTGAGAACCCCAACTAATGCTAATGAAGGCAAAGGTCTACTTGGTTGCTATGGGTTACCATACATCTGCATTTCTTCTTAACTTATTAATAGAGAAAGGAATAGTTTAGCTGAAAAAGTAAGACAAGCAGATTCTAAAACATCCCATAAAACGGCTACGAACCATTAGAACATCCTCAAGAAACATGCAGAGGGGGGAGGGGGGGTCTCAAAAAGAACTATATTATCCAGCTTAAAAAAAAAAAAAAAGAAAATTAAACCCGATGGGTCACCAACCACTGCAAAAAAGGCTGCAGTTGGGTATTATAAGGATAATGCCACATGCGTGACCCAGATGTGAGGACAACTTGCAATCTGCAGGTTCGCTCACTTTCTTCCCACTGCCTCACTTCTCCTTAGCAGGACAAGCCCTTGAAGATGCCCCACAGGATCCAAAAATGAGTGATCTGCTGCCAGTTGTCCCAAAGAGTCAGAGAGTATCTTGCTCCTAATGTAAAGCCCTATAGCAACCATTCTCAATAAGGGTTATCTGTTGGTGACTACATATTTCTGGGGCCACTGGTTTTGCAAAGAGCAGTCCCGATCCTCCTCTTTTCTGGGGTTCCACACCCCCTCCCCCTTGACCAGTGCCCCCCACATAAGCAAGCTGCTATGCGTCCATAAGCCACGCATTCCACCCTCTCCTCATTGGATCACTGGCTGTGATTGGGAGCGAGTATGCAGTAGTGCCCCCAAAGCAAGCGGCTTGCTATTGGGGGCACTGGTCAAGGGGAAGAAGCCAGAGCCAGGAGCACTGGCAGGGGACTCAAGAAGAGAAGGATCTGGGCTGCTCTTCCAATGGCTCCCACTGCGGTCTCAGCAAATGAGGAGAGGGAGTCCCGGGACAGCCGAGGCTCTTGTGCACGTTGCTGGATCGGTCTTCATGCATAGAATAAAAAGGTAAATAAGCTTCAGTTTTTACAATCACTTTAGGCTTAGGAGGAGTCCCCTGAGGTGTAAAAATTAATTCCAGGGTTCCTCTGGGGTAAAAAGGTTAAGAAAGGCCAACCAAGAGGATGCAGGGGCAGGTACATGATATGTTAGCGCTACACCATCCAAGCCCACCCCAAAGTCACACTTCCACCTGCAAGGCTTGTGGAGCACTGAACAGAACACTTTAACTGAAGGACATTTAGTTTACAAAGGCTTAACGTACACTAGACAAAAAGCAAAACTAGGGCAAAAATGCAACACAGTCAAAACGTTCCTATCCTGAATGCAACCTTTCCACGTTCAGGAGAGGGAGGTTGACGCTCACCTAAAACGCGGCAGCTCCTAAACTCTGTTAAAAGCCTATGTGTACATGGACAGATAGGCTTTTATGAAGTTGAGTTTAGGAGCTTTGGCCAAAAAAATAAAAAATAAACGCCAAAAGCTCCTGAACTCAAGTTTAGAAGCTGCCAGTGTAGGCTAGTGTACATGAAGCCTAAAGCACCCTGTATCATAACCAAAATACTGTTTTCACCTTTTAGCATCTTTTGTTGCAGCTCAGGGTTGCTGATCTCCAGCGACCTCCCTGCAGCCACATCCTGTCTACATGCTCTCCAGCAACACATGCATGGCATTTCTCATGGTAGGTTTATGGATAAAGAAAAGGCTACCTGTAGTCACTGTCAGAAGCTTGTTTGACAGGATGACAACACAGGAGCACGACTGGAATATAGAGACAGAATGCTGTTAGTCGATAACAGGAAGTACCTGATAAAGTCCCTTTATTAGAGGATCGCCAGGTATCTGGTCAGTGCTGCCTGATGAAGCCCCTAATGGCCTCCAAATGTCACTGCTTTCTGATGGTGGCATTAAAGTGCCCTGTCTGTTTCTCGAAACAAGGTGTGCTGGTGATCTCTTAGACTGGACTTTTATGGGTGCAGATTTAAAAAAAAAAAAAAAAAAAAAAATTACAATTATATAAGATCTCGGTACTTTAAAAGTGTCCTTTCAATATGTCCAGCAGTATACAGTTGGCTACAATCATGCACAGGGCGCAGAAGGTGGCTTCAACTATGCAAGGCTCCGGTTTCTCTTTGAAAATAAAATTAAACTTCAATTAAAAAGCATGTTTTAATCATTTACGCAAAGACGATATGCTTTTTGCAAATCATGCTCAATTAAAACGAGAATAAATTCTTCTTAAAAATCAGCCAACCAGACAGGCTGGCGATACAAGAAGCTCAATGCATCTCAAATTTCTTAAACACATCAGATACTTCAACATATTAGATGACCAGAATCCTGACGAGAGAAGGAAAAATAAAAGCAAAGGGGGAGCCATTGTCTTTTTACAGCTTGTGTGACTGATAATGCGATTACCTGTGCCCAGACGATGGTCATTAAAGAGTATGTAACCCCAAGATTTCATATTCCTGATATGTGCCTGCTGTACCATGCACTTGTATGAAAAAAGTATCCTGTTCTCATTGTAGTGCTTCCTTTGTGTGAAACCCCCGGTGATCTTGCACGTCCCTCTGCTCTCCTATTAAAAACTGACCACACTAAGCGCGGTCACACAGCGTGGTCACTTCTCTAGCTATGCTGCGGCGGGACGAAACATCATCCACCCCCCCCCCCCCCAACCGCTGGTGTTTCTTGGGTTTACCGTAGGACTGGGAGATTTTCCCAAAAAAAAAAAAAGAAACTAGATTCACGATTCAAATTAAGTTTTTTCTTGTGGACACCGCGCCGATCTTGAGGAGCTGCGGGAAGGAGTTTGTAGGCGGGGCCGTGGCTTCGACCTAGTCCGTGGCGTCCTGCCTCGCGGACTAGGCCGAAGCCGTGGCCTCGCCTAAAAACTCCTGCCCGCAGCGCCTCAGAACCGGCGCAGTGAAAAAAAAAAAAAAAAACAAACAATTTAAAAAAAAAATATATATAGAATTCAAGACTTAAAATCGATTTTTTTCCCCAGCCCTAGTTTACGCCGGATCGCCAGAGACACAATCTAACGGTGCGGCCGGCTAATCCCAGAAGGGGATCGATCGAAGAGTAGATGCTCTTAACACCTCTATGGCCCTGGGGGACTGGAGCAACGTCATGACGTCACTTTTGGCCCAGGCTGGAAATAAACTTTTTTTTTTTTCTTTTAAAAAGGTAAAAGGAAAGATTAGGGTCTTTTTGACTTCAGATCTCTCCAGAAAGAGGACCTGCCATCCTCATTTTTATTACAAGGGATGTTTACATTACTTGTAATAGAAAAAAAGTGATTAAAAAAAAATAAATACAAAAAGGGACAGTGTAAAATTAAAAAATAAAAATGGAAAATAAAAGGTGGGGAAAAAAAAAAAAAAAAAAAAGTACATGTAAAGAACCTCCATGCTCACGTGCAGAATTGAACGCATATGTAAGTCACGTAAATTCGCACCACATGTGAGGTATCGCAGCAAATGTTAGAACGAGAGCAATAATTCTAGCACTAGATCTTCTCCAACTCTAAACTGGTAACCTGTAATGGCGTTTAAAACATCGCTTATGGAGATTTTAAAGTTCCGTAGTTGGTGGCCATTCCACGAGGGTGTGCAATTTTAAAGCGTGAAATGTTAGGAATCTAGTAAAAGCTGTAAACCCAGTATTCCCTGACCTCTGTAGCTGCAGGCATTGTGGAGAAATTATTAAAAGATTTACACCACTGACACTGAAAATATGTAACATGTACCCTTTTTTCTATGGAAGCAGAATCTTGGCACCCAGGCAGCCTTCTAATGTCAAGCATACAGCAAATCCTGAAAGCCTCATGGACATGGGCGCTTAGAGCCAAGCAACGCAAAATTCAGATTTACCCCCCTAGACACACAATGTGCACATAATTGTGCACATTGTGTGTCTAGGGGACAAACAATACGGAGCATGACGTTTCTCTTTAATGTGGCTGAAGGGGGAGGAACAAAGGGGAATACTATAAAGTGTCACTTGAGTAACAGCTATGAGTTTGCTGGGGCTGCTGACATCACATCCAAGATGGCGGGACCCAGCAGCTGTCTTAGAACTTTTGGATGTCTACACAAGGGAGGCCTCTAAAGGTAAACAACATGCATAAAATATAGTAAACACATAAATGCACAAATAATCTCAGGGGGGTAATTTTGTTAAAATGAATAGTCTGGTGACCCGGTCTCGTTAAAGTAGACCTAAACCCTGGTACACATGAGTGGAATGTCAGAAAACATCGGCAGGTACAAAAAAAAAAAAAATAAATAAAAAAAAAAAAAAAGACGGCCGACATTCGGCCCGTGTGTATGTTGGTCTGTCCGACAGAAGCCAGCTGATTGGTGGCTTATGTCGGACGAGCATGCTGGAAAACCAGCAGCCGACTGACTCCCGATCAGTGCTCTCAGCCAATGGCAGAGAGCGCTGATCGATGTGTTCTGGCGGGGGGCCGTCCCCCTATCAGAACAGCAGCTCATCGGGGGAGATCGCTATACCAACTTTGCATAGCGAGTACAGCGGCTCCGACTGGAGCTGTCAGGTTTTTTTGTTCAACCCAACAGTTGTGTGAATCAGGCTTTAACGGACATTAGGGTTGCACCGATACTAGTATCGGTGCCAATACCGCATTTGCACAAGTATCGGTACTGCCCCAGATCTGTCAGGATAGAGAGCAGAGGAAAGAGCCAGTAAATATGTCATTTACTGGCTCTTTCCTTTTCCAAAAGTGGTCACTGACTGTCCATTCATAACTAAGCATCGTGTTAAACTAGGTTTACGATGCTTCAGTTTATGAATGGGGAAGAGCCTCAGGGAGGAGAAAGGGAAAGGAGCCTCAGGGAGGAGAAAGGGAAAGGAGCCTCAGGAGGAGGAAGAGCCTCAGGAGGAGGAAGAGCCTCAGGAGGAGGAAGAGCCTCAGGAGGAGGAAGAGCCTCAGGAGGAGGAAGAGCCTCAGGAGGAGGAAGAGCCTAAGGAGGAGGAAGAGGAAGAGCCCAAGGAAGAGGAAGAGGAAGAGCCCAAGGAGGAGTGGGAGGAGGAGGAGGAGGAAAGAGAAGAAGAAGAAACTTCCCCCCCACCCCCAAAAAAAAACAAAAAAAAAAAAAACTACTGACAGTCCACGCCTCATCAATGCCACCTATCAGTGCCCATTAGTGCCACCTATTAGTGCCATTGTCACAACAAAATAAAGTATCGATAATCAGTATCGGCGAGTACTTGGAAAAAAATAAAAGCATCGGTACTTGTACTGAGTCTTAGAAAAGTGGTATTGGTGCAACCCTACTGGACACAATTTAGATTTGCCATGGTCCAGTGTATTATAACTGCCATGGTTTGTTTTTTTATTACAATATTTTTCACCCCCAAACCCCCCCCCCCCCTCCCCCAATCATTCTTGTATCCGAGACCCCATTCACATCTAGCAATTTGGGATCATGGGTAGGGTTGCCACCTCATCCCTCTTAACCCGAACACATATTAAAATTACACAGGTTCTGTGGCTGATTAAGGTAGTAATTAAACTCACTTGGTGCCTCATTTGCATCCAATTAGCCTCAGAACCTGTGTAATTAATATGTGTTGTGGTTTTAAAAAGATGAGCTGGCAACACCAATAACCCTAATCATGGGCAGAATCGATGCGACTGACGCAATTCCAAATCCTAGGGCAACGCTGGTAAAAAGCAGTAAGCACACTTGTTTTGGTACCATTCATTTTCAAATGGCACCAGTGTGGTTTTGCCGCTATTGTCATGCAGCAAATCGCATTGCACGAATCTTGTCGCCCAAAAGAAGCCCTTTCTCCCTTTTGTGCGACAAGCTTTGCACAATGCAGCTTTGTAAAGCACGCTTGTTGGTGGACATCACAGAGCCGATCCAGGCTGGGGGTAAGATCGCGACAATATGGTCAGGATCTGCCCACAACCCTGCACCTGGTTCAGTGAGACACTGAGAACCTGAGCCAGCCACTCCTGCCCCCTGACAGTCACCAGCGCTCTAACGGAGCTCTGGGAACCGAATGATCAGCGGTGTTTGATCGCTCGGTTCTCAGTCTTAGAAGCACCAGGGGACAGATGCAGCATTGGACCGATGCTGCATCCACCTAGGTAAGTAGGATTCTTAAAAAAAAAAAATCCTGAAATCCTGAAAAATCCTTTAAACCCAAAACTATAAATGCAGCTTACCATTCCTCATATGTGGTGGCTGCATTAGTTTGTTTTTTGGTTTTTTTTGTGTTTTTTTTAGGCGTTTTACCTTCTGTTTTCACCTGGTGATCCGGCCAGTACAGTTTTTCAGCTGTAAAAATACTCTAACTGATAAAGGCTTAAAAAAAAAAAGCTGAAAAACGCCAAAAAACGCTAAAAACAATTGGCTATTTTGCATTTATCAGTTTTTTGAGCCATAAGCTTTTGTGAGAGTATAGTTTGGCTAAAAAACGCAACAGCTGAAAAAAAAAACGCTGAAAAATGCTACTGCAAAAACACTGAAAAACTAAAATTATACAGCCAACGCTACTCGCTTTTTCTATAACCTCCAGTGTGCATAAGGGCCTAAGAGCGCCTCCACTCTGGATAAATGAACACTGATCACAGCAGACAGCAGTCTGGGGGAGGGGAGTGTTAGATGTACCAGCAGATTAAGGCTGGCCATACACTGTACAATCTTCTTATTCAATTTCCTTTAGCTCTACCTTCAACCATGTAGTGTGTGGGCCTGGCTGATTGCATATAAATTGAAAGGGTTTAGGTTTGACCTCATATTATATGGTTTTGGTAAACCTAAGGCTGCATTCACACTACAGCATTTTGAATTGCAGGCAGATCTGCCCACGAATTGACAGCGCTGATGTGTGAATGACAACACGCGGAACTCGCATTTCAGATGCCATTCATTTGAAGGACACCTCAAATCGCAGTGAGGGTCTGCCACAATTGTCACGCAATAAAACGTGCTGCAATCGCGGCAACCCGCATCGCGGGACTCATGCCGACCCAAAGTAGCCCCTGAACTATTTTTGGGCGACATGCATCCCGCGATGCGGGTTGCCGCGATCGCAGCATGACAATCGCGACAAACCTGCAACCGCGATTTGAGTCATTCAAATGAACAGCATCTCAAATGCCAGTTCCACGTATTGTCATTTACACATCATAGATTTTTAGGACGTATTAAGAAAGACATCCTTTCTGAATACATAATGAATTGTTCCAAACAAGGCCAGAGACATAAGTGTTCATGTCAGTATTGTCACAATAAACTTTGCAGAGACTTGTAAAGTATTAAAGATTAATGAGTCCTATTGATTACAGTTTCTCAACCATCAAACGACCCCCCTTGGCATACACCTAGCCAGAGTGTCTGATCAACATTTTTGTAAAACTGCATGCTGCACAACTCCTAGCATCTGTAGTCACTGCCAGCTAATGAACTACAGGTCCCAGCATACACAGTAGTTGCAGTTCTCTAAAAGCTGGAAGGATGTAGGCTTGACTATACCTGATATATACAAAGCTGATCTATCTTTTTCTATTTATAAGGTTGCTTAGAGATGCACAAGTGTGGTCGGGGACATACAGGCACAAATCACACTGCCCAGGTAGGTCATTAAAGCGGAGGTCCACCCAGAAATGGAACCCCCGCCCCCCTCACATTTGGCAGCACCTTTCAGGGGGAGGGAGAAGCAGATACTTGTCTAAATACAGGTATTTGCACCCACTTCCGGCGAAAGAGCGACGCAGAATCTGCGGCGAACTATGCCATGCCCCCCCCCCCCCCGTCTGTCTTCTGTCTGACACATAGGTCCCAGAAAACAGCAGAGACCATAAAGGCTTCACTTCCCGATTTCCTTACTGAAGCTGCCGGCGCCTCCACCCAGGAGTCAAGGGACGGGACGGCTTCGGGTGAGGACATCGCGGGCACCCTGGACAGATGAGCGTTCTTTTTTTTAAAAAATCAGCAGCTGTAGTATTTGTAGTTGATGACCTAACTTTTTTTTTTGCAGGCGGAACTTCACTTTAATACAGAATTAATAAATAAAAAGACACCGATCGGTTGGATTTTTATGACAACAAAGACCCCATTGGTTTCTTCTGTCATAAATGCTTCTCCCGGCCTGTCAGCAGTAACGTACACTGAGCCGCACATATGCAGCTCAGCGTATATTTAGGACACTGTTCTGTGCTGTGTGGATGCAACTCACTTGCGCATGCACAGGAGTGACATCATCGTGGCCTGGCCAAACATATTGAGAGTCCAAACCCAGAAAAAAAGACCAGTAAAAGATGGAAGCATGGGAGCAGTGACCCTGCAGAACTGGAGGAAATCGATTGGCAGGCAAGTCTGCTACAATGCGCCAATATGCTGTGCATACTGGTATATCAACTATACACACACACACACACACACACACACACACACACACACACACTTTTTACTGCTGGCCAAACTCTCTGATCTCCGCAGACGGTCCCTGTGGGTGCTGGTTTTCGCAGCATGGCTGCATTTGCTTTCCATATCCCCCCCTGGTCGGTGTATGGGGGGCGCTGCGACACATCTTGATGGAATTTGCCAAACGTACATTTTCCTGTGATGACAACATATTTTTGCACCTTTTTCTTCCCCTGAAGGAAAAAAAACACAGTTCCGAAACGCATTGGGATATCCTGTGAACATGCACGAAGACCTGGCCATACACCTCATTAAGGCCGGTCCGATGCGCCAGCCACAAGATATTGTAGGTTATCATGGTGATCGTTTTATAACTGATTCGATTACCAATATTATCATTTGGTCATTTTTTACTGCTGTATAAAATAAAGTTTTTGTATTTTTATTTTTTATTTTTTTTATACTTGTATACTACTTCTCATTCTGCCTAAAAAGTCCCAATTGGGGTGTTATTGTTGTGCATTCATATTGATATATGATGGCATAAAACGTCACGTTTAAAGTGGTGTTCCGGCCGAAATTATAGTTTTTAAATAAAAATACCCCTATAATACACAAGCTTAATGTATTCTAGTAAAGTTAGTCTGTAAACTAAGGTCTGTTTTGTTGGTTTATAGCAGTAGTTTGTTACTTTATAAACTTACAGCAGGCCGTGGCCATCTTAAGTGTGGGCATCTGAAGCCAGACTGCATTTCTGCCTGGATCTCATCCTTGCAGATCTCGCACATGCTCAGTGCAGCACAAGCAGTGTAATAGGTTTTAGGTCAGTTTTCCATAGCAACGGCAGTGTCAGAGGAAGTTGCCGCCCCTTCCCAGAAGGCATTGCAAACAGGAAATGATGCGATGGGCCGCGGCCAGGGAGGAGGAAGTGAAAAATGAATACAACAGATATACAGTAGGTGCTGAGAAAATTTTTTTAAAAATATCCAATTTGTTTACAGTGCACAGTTTAGTGAGGGATGCTGAAGAGTTGTAAAAGTGGGTGGAACTCCACTTTAATTCCTCTTTAACCACTTCTCGTAAAGGTGGACGTCCTGGAATTTAAGTGGTTAAATCTGAATGAAAGGCGAAGCTGTAGGCATCATTCAGATAGCTTCTCTTTCTGCCGGCAATTCCCTGTCATGTAAAAAGATAATAGCGGCTTTCCAGCTACTTGATTGTTTTTACAAGCGGCGGGAGGGGACATCCCCCCCCCCCCCCCTCCGGTGCTACTACAGGCTTGTGCGATCGGCGAGCTGGAGCCAGCTGCGGACATTTACCATAGAGAATATCGCAGACCAGATTGTCCTCGGCAGTCTCTATGACCTTCAGGAGGACGGGCGTGACATTATGACAGATGTTAACACTGCCGTTTGCTCAGCTGGGAAGCAGAGGTGTTTTTGTTTTTTTAATTATTTCAGGCTTTCCAGCCTAGGAGGCGAGATGTGGGGACTTAAAGAACTTATAGAATAGACCCCAGAACTCACTGTAAAGAGGACCTGTCATGCTCTACTCCTATTACAAGGGATGTTTAAATTGTACTGTAATAGGAATAAAAGGGATAAAAAAAAAGGAAGCGAATACATATGTAAACTGCGTTCTAATCACACATGTGAGGAATCGCCACAAATGTTAGAGCAAGAGCAATAATTCTAGCCCCTCTATAACTCTAAACAGGTAACCTGTAAAAAATGTTAAAGCTTCGCCTATTGGGATAAGTACCGAAGTTTGGTGCTATTCCACGAATGTGAGCAATTTTAAAAGCGTGTTAGGTATCCATTTACACAGCGTAACATCATTCACAAAAAAAAAAAAGAATTTAAAAATTTTAAAAACACCCATGCGATCAGATTCCAGTGCGGACCAAAAAAAAAAAGGGTCCTGCACCATTTTGGTGCGACTGAGATTTTAGCCCTACAAATTGTATCGCACAGACATCACATGTGATGTGCACAGCAATGCGGTGTGAATCACATGCTATATCTGGTAATGCATATGTGTGAACCCAGCCTAAAGGGTTAGTTCACCTTTACCAGAAAGCTGCCTATGCAGACAAGAGGAGTTTGTAGATAAAAAATAAACTGTGCAGCTCTGACTCATGTTGACTAATACCCTTGGCTATAGGTGTAGGCCATTTACATACCTTCTAAAGCCTGACTGGAATACTCCCAGGACATTGCTAAGTGAGGCCTAGTCATTGCTGCTCACCTCCACCATCAGAGGAGTGAGATTTGTCTCCGACTCAAACCTCCTCACATCATATTCTCTCTCCACCTGGAAGCACCAACTCTGAGCTCAATCATGTGATGGTGGAGGTGATCAGTAACAGCTAGACCTCACTTAGAAGTTTTCCAGTCAGACTTTAGGCGGTAAGGCCTACACCTATAGCAATGGCATTCTCAACTTTAGTCAGAGCTGCACAGTTTGTTTTTTTGTTCTTATCTGTATGGAGTTTTTTGGTAAAAGTGAACTATCCCTTGAACACCACAAGTGGTTCTTGATGGCCAGTCTGAGTGTGCCTGCATAAAATAAATCATTTTTTTATTTGCTTTTATTTTTTATTTAGATATACATAAACACTAAAGCTGACCAGGCACCAAAGCAGAACTCCAGCCAAAAATTAGATCAAGGAATAGCGCAGTAGGGGATAAAATTAAACAAACTATCTTTTGCCGCAATATTCACATTCAATACAGAGTTTTCCCTTTAGGTTGCATTCACACCTGAGCGTTTCAAAGTCGTGCGTTTTTACCGCGATTTTGTTCAGGTCACCAATGTAAAAAGGCAGAAAAACACCTGTAATCTGCCCCAAAGAAGCTAATGTTCTTTTCTGAGCTTAGGGCGTTTTTCAGGCGTTTTGCTTCAGGTGACAAGACGCTCAGATTTGAACAGGTGCCATTGAAATGAATGGGATTTTGCTTGTTGGGCATTTTTCAGGCGTTTTACGAGCTGAAAACGCTCAGGTGTGAATGCAGCCTAATGCCCCGTACACACGTTTGGACTTTGTTCGGACATTCCAACAACAAAATCCTAGGATTTTTTCCGACGGATGTTGGCTCAAACTTGTCTTGCATACACACGGTCACACAAAGTTGTCGGAAAATCCGATCATTCTGAACGCGGTGACGTAAAACACGTACGTCGGGACTATAAACGGGGCAGTGGCCAATAGCTTTCATCTCTTTATTTATTCTGAGCATGCGTGGCACTTTGTCAATCGGATTTGTGTACACACGATCGGAATTTCCGACAACGGATTTTGTTGTCGGAAAATTTTATATCCTGCTCTCAAACTTTGTGTGTCGGAAAATCCGACCGTGTGTAGGGGGCATTACAGTACTGGTTTTCTGGGCTGATGGCCAGGTCATCATAGACCTACTTCAGCCTGTGACTGGGCAATGAAAGGAGAAGCAGCCTAGTTAGGAGCTTATCTCTCTGCTTTCTCCTCCTCTCAGCATACTATTTGTCAGCACATGAATATATTGCCTCTTCCTCTCATATACCAGCCCTGGTGTTCAAGGACTGCATGAGGCTAATAGCAAGTCAAATTCAAGTACCTACAATGCTAGTGTTTGAAAAATAAATGGAATGATATATTAAAGCAAGGCTGGATAATTTCTGATCAGGATACCATAGCGACTGCTAAACAAAAAACAAAATAAAACAAAAAGGATCATATCAGGTGACCAGATTGCCGCCCGCCCGCCCGCCCCCCCCCCCCCTGGAAAAAATAGGAGCACCAGCCGCCACTGCTGCAGATACTAATCTGTGTTTCCCCATTGCCTTGTTATAGCAATGATTTCTAGCAGGCTCATGTAAAATTTACGGATGCACCGATAAATAAAAGTGCCAATAATGACATGCTGAGTCCCCAACTGACTTTAATGCAAAAATGCCAGCCACATTAGTTAAATTTAAAAAAAAATATTTTTAAAAACTGTCCAGTTTCTATTTTCAGCCAAGTGCATCCTGAATTGTCGGTTTCGGCACTGGAACTTTCACTTCGGTGCGCCACTTGTAAAATTTCTTCAGTCTATCTCCCAACAGCTCCTATAGCATAAAAGGGTGGTGTTTGAGATACGTCGTTTCCGGTCAGCTGGAACGCAGGTCACGCGCTAACTGGTAATTCCTATACAATATATGCTGATCCCAGTCTTCTTTGATGCAAGTGCAATACGACTTTTTTTTTTTTTTTAATAAACGATTTGAATTACTGCACCATGAGAGTTTTCTCTCTATATGGCAAAACTGTAGCTTTGAATACCCTATCTACATATATATTGAATGGATGACGCAAGCGGTTTGGATTCATGCCTGTGACCTCATGTATGACATCTTGGATTTTCCCTTATGTGTAATTTGACTCCCTATAATAGGGGTCAGTTAAGTTTGGTGAGTGCATTGTGTGTCTGCATGCGGGTGGAGAGAAACCTTTTCCTATACTCCCTGAGGGCGTTATTCACGTGTGGGATCTATATATGGACTTCACAATTTTTATGAATTTTTTATAATTTAAATGAAGATGTATTTATTTATTCACTATGGTGATATGTAATTTAGGATACAAAAGAGTGGTTCCTTCGTTTCTTTTCACGTTATAGGTGTTTTTTGCACTTTACAACACACAGCTTTTTATTGTAGTTTATTTGTTTTTTGGTCCTTGACTTGCACGGGTTTGGAACCTATTGGTTCCTGTATTTTCTTTTATAGCTCCTATAGCATGTCCACAGTCTCTGACCATCTCTTGTATTGTACCTATAGCCTTCCAATATATCCTCTTGTGTGTCTGCCTCTGACGCTGAATATTCACCGAATTTAATGTGTGGCCCTTTGGTGATGTTGAGGGCCGCACTTGAGACTCCCCCTTATCAAGAAAGTTGACCACCATAGGTCTAAAGGAGGAGTGCCCGACCAGTGACCCAGGGGCCTGACGTGGCCTGCGACCTCCTGCTCTGGGATGGCTGATCAGCAAGTCCAGAATGTGGGTTCACTACCCGCCATCCCAGACTATCAGTGTTGTGAATGAAGCCGGGGTAGAGGAAGAAAGCAGCTGCTTCTTGTATAGCAGGGGCTCTGTCACAGGCGGAGCACCATGCACTCTGCCTGGGACAACAGCAGCCGGCCATGCCTGAATGGAAGACTGTTATTAAAGGTAAGTTTATTACTAAAATCACAATGCATAGATGGTAGAGCTGCACGATTCTGGCCAAAATGAGAACCACGATTTTTTTGCTTAGAATAAATATCACGATTCTCTCACGGCGTAAAATTTATACAAAAAAAAAAAAAAGTCTATTCCTTTGCTGTAAAAGACAAATTGATACAATGTTTAGACTTGGGGTCCTTTCACACGGGACGGATCCGTGATGATCCGCCCCTTGCTCAGCGGGGATCGCTCCGTGGATCCCCGCTGAGCAGACAGATGACAGGTCTGTCTCTGCACACTGTGCAGCGACGGACCTGTCAGAGTGCCGCTCTCCCCTATGGGGGATCGGATGATGACGGACCGTAGAGTCCGTCGTCATCCGATCACGGATGGAAAAGTAGGTTTTTCCTCCGTTACACTTTTTCGGATCGGAGCGGGTCGGATATCAGCGGACATGTCACCGCTGACATCCGACGCTCCATAGAGGTCCATGGAGGGTCCGTTCAGGTCCGCCTAAAAAACTGACAGGCGGACCTGAACGGATCGTTCATGTGAAAGAGGCCTTAACATTTTTAAAACTTGGCAGACTGCCCAGACTTTGACGGCTGAGAGCAGAGAGAAAATTCTCTGCATACCAAAGATCGGGAAGATCGGGAAACCCTTTGTCAAGATCGCAACTGGAAAAAAAATCGTGATTCTTGACGATTAATCGCACAGCTCTAATGTATGGGCATATCTGTTCTGCACTGGTTACTGGGCTCTTGCGGGTTACCTACACTGAGCCATAAACTTCTGCTATTACCTACGGGTTTGGTGCGCGATCTGAAAGCGTACCGCACCTGCAAGATATCCACAGGTGCACTGCACCCATGGTGTGGGTAAACCCCAGCGCAAGTGTGTGAAAACAGTCTTCTGCCCCTTTCACACAATCAGTCCGACCCAATCGGACCCTCCATTCTCCTCCTTGGAGCGGCAGATATAAAAACGGACTTGAGTCCATTTACACCTGCCTATCTCTGAACCAATCTGCTTAATAAAACAGAAGGGAATCTGTCCCCATCCACCTGGGCAGATGGGATGGAGAGTGGACACAGACCTGCCATCCGCCCGCTCTGCTCATTGTGGCCTACGACCGGTTACCAAGTCGCTTAAGTGGACCTAGTTCTTCAAAAGGTTGGGCACCCCGGTCTAAAGCCTCGTCAGCTGTGAATACTAACTTTGCCTAGCAATTGCCCTGGCATTTCAATGCCCGCCCCCCCTCTGGCAATAGCTAGATTGGTATGTTGGGTAAACCTCATGTCCAAATGCTCCCCTTCTTCCGGTCTGTCTGCATTGTGAGAGATGGGCGCAGATTCAACAAAGTGGGGCTAACCAGGGGAACAGTTGGCATTGTTTATTGTTGTTTATGGTTTAAAGTTGCTCTACTGGTAAAGTGTTTTATAAAATTTTTGTTAAAGTGGTTCTAAAGGCAGAAGGTTTTTTTACCTTAATGCATGGTCTGCTGCTACTTAAGGACTGCCCGCCGTCGTACGTCGGCTGTTTTAAGAGTAACACGGTTGTTATGGCAGCAGCTAGCCATAAGCCCGATATCCTCTTCAAGAGTGGACGGTCCACTTTCAAATAAAAGTGGTCTCCACGGTGGACTCGCCGTGAGATCCCTTTTAAATCGGGGGCGGGAGAGGGGCCCCCCTCCCGCCGCTTACCAAAGCCGTCGGTAGCGGCGGAGACGATCGGATCCTCTTCCCTCACAGGCTGGATGCAGAGTGAGGGAAAGATGGTCCCCGCTCAGCTCCATAACATTGGAGGGAGGAAGCAACGTCAAACGTCACTTCTGCCTTCCAGTCTTAAAAAGGGGACTTTTTTTTTTTTATTGCATTTTAGAGTAAATATGAGATCTGAGGTCTTTTTGACCCCAGACCTTACATTAAAGAGCTCCTGTCATGCTTTTTTTCGATTACAAGGGATGTTAACCACTTGCCGACAGCCACACGCCGATGTACATCCCTTTTTTGAGGACGGATATCGTTGTTATGGCAACAGCTAGCTGCCATAACCTCAGTATCCCCGTTTTCGGCCGGCTACAAGATAAAAGTGGTCTCCGCAGCGGATTCGCCACGAGATCACTTTTAATCGTTGGCGGGAGAGGACCCCCCCCTCACGCCATGATCCGGTTCCCCTCGCCGCAGTGGCGGAGGCGATCGCGTCCTTTCCCTAGCTGTGCATGGAGACGGGTGAGGGAAAGATGGTGCCCACCCGTCTCCATGACACTGCAGGGCGGAAGCGATGTCAAAACGTCACTTCCGCCCATACCTCTTTAAAGCCACATTTTTTCAAATTACATTGCATTTAAGTCCAAATATGAGATCTAAGGACTTTTTGACCCCAGATCTCATATTTAAGAGGTCCTGTCATGCTTTTTTCTATTACAAGGGATGTTTACATTCCTTGTAATAGGAATAAAAGTGACCCAAATATTTATTTTTTTTTTAAAGTGTAAAAATAAATAAAATAAATATGAAAAAAAAAATTTTTTTTAAAACGCCCCGTCCCAACAAGCTCGAGCGCAGAAGCGAACGCATACGTGAGTAGCGCCCGCATAAGAAAACGGTGGTCAAACCACACATGTGAGGTATCGCCGCGATCGTTAGATCGACAGCAATAATTCCAGCCCTAGACCTTCTCTAACGCAAAACATGCAACCTGTAGAATTTTTTTAAATGTCGTCTATGGAGATTTTTGAGGGAAAAAGTTTGACGCCATTCCACGAGCGGGTGCAATTTTGAAGCATGACATGTTGGGTATCAATTTACTCAGCGTAACACTATCTTTCACAATATAAAAAAAATTGGGCTAACTTTACTGTTGTCTTATTTTTTTATCCAAAAAAATGATTTTTTTCCAAAAAAAAAGTGCGCTTGTAAGACCGCTGCGCAAATACGGTGTGAAAAAACAAAAGTATCGCAATGACCACCAATTTATTCTCTAGGGTGTTAGAAAAAAAAAATCTATAATGTTTGGGGGTTCCAAGTAATTTTCTAGCAAAAAAAAAACATGTAAACACCTAAATTCCAAAACGAGGCTGGTCTTTAGGTGGTTAACATTCCTTGTAATAGGAATAAAAGTGACCCAAATTTTTTTTTTTTTTTTTTTTTAGGCCCACACATGACAGTTGTTGGCAAATCCAAATGAGATTATACAGAGATCATACAATCAGATTGTAGAGCCGGGTTGATTTGCTCCTAACCTGTCTGAACCAGGTTTCTTGGAGGAGGTCTGCTAAATGTCAGTTTGTGGTTACATAGCTAGTCAGGTTGAGAAGAGAAAAAAGATAAATAGGAGAAAAAAACTCCATACACAGAAACCTATACTCCTAGACAATCCAGAGGAAGGCAAAAAAAAAAAAAAAAACCTAGAGCATGGGCCAATTTGCTCCAAGTAGCTACAGTTATCAAATTAAATTACAGTTAAATACAAATTAAAAGTATGGAAGGGCTAGACCCCCTGTCAGTTTTTATTGCCTTCTGTGCTGGGGGAATTCGTCCCTCTCTATTTTTCTTGGTGACCATCACAGACAGAAGGCGTTGGGACAGCCAGAAATGTTGAGTTGTCACCAGAAGAAAAAAACTCCACACAGGACACGTGTTCTTGTAAAAACTCTCTAAGAAAGGGGAATTATATTTAAAGTATAAGGCAAAACACTTTTTCTTTAGTTTTGGATAGAGTGGAGAGGGATTAGAACCTCTGTCAGTTTTTATTGCTGTCTGTGCCATTAGGGACATACACCCTATTTGTCCGGTTTATCATTCTGATTGAAAGTGCCCCACCCCTCTCCCCTTTAGTTTGTGTTTTTCTTTGTTCTTGAAAAGGGGTCCTCCGGGCCCGTCATTTGGGACCACCTCTAGTCCTGTTGGTCAGGGCAGGTGGTTTATATTGTAGTATACACAAAATGTAACTTTCAATATGGTTATTGTTACCGCTTTTATTTTCCCCTGCGTGTGGAAGAACTACTTTGTTCCTTTTGTGTCACAATTTCCTTTGTCTCAATAAAAGTTAAAATTTACCAGAAAGTGAAAGTAAAAGAAAAAACCCAAATTTTGGGTTGTCCCCAGAAAAGTAATAAAGAGGAGAAATCTTCCAATGGAGACACTAGTTCGGGTGACCCCCCCAATGAAGTCCTTTATTTGCAGGGATTTCCTCTCACTTTCTGTCTTGGCTATGGGACAGGAAGTGGTGGTAAATCTCCGAAATGGGAGATTTATGGGCAGGAAAAAAAAAAAAAAAAAATTGGCAGGGGTTATAACCCTCTTTTCTTAATCCAAAAAGAAAGAAAAAGTTTTGCCTATAGTTTTACTTTAACCACTTCCATACCGGGCCTATTCTGGCACTCCTCTCCTACATGGAAAAATCATCTTTTTTTGCTAGGAAATTACTCAGAATCCCCAAACATTATATTTTTTTTTAGCAGAAGCTCTAGGGAATAAAATGGCGACTGTTGCAACATTTTGCGTCACAAGGTATTTGCGCAGGAATTTTTCAAACAACTTTTTTTGGGGTAAAAAAAATAGTTTCACAAATTAAAAAAAAAACAAAACAGTAAAGTTAACCCAATTTTTTTGTATAATGTGAAACATGATGTTACGCTGAGTAAATAGATACTTAGCATGTCATGCTTTAAAATTGCGCACACTGGAATAGCGCCAAACTTTGGTACTTAAAAATCTCCATAGGCGACTCTTTAAAATGTTTTACAGGTTAAGAGTTAGAGGAAATCTTGGGCTAGAATAGTTGTTATCGTTCTAACGCACGCAGGGATACCTCACATGTGTGATTTGAACGCGGTTTACATATGTGGGCGGGACTTGCGTATGAATTTGCTTCTGTGCGCAAGCACACGGGGATGGGGGCGCTTTACATTTTTTTTTTATCACTTTTATTCCTATTACAAGGAATATCCCTTGTAATAGGAATGGTGCGTAACAGGTCCTCTTTATGGAGAGATGTGAGGTCTACAATTATTCACATCTCTCCTCCAGGCTGAAAAGACAGAGATCAGAAAAAAAAATAATTAAAAGAAAAGGATCTGTGTCTAGGTCTTTCCAGCCGAGTCCCATCCTCCAGGCCCGAATGGGACGTCATATCGCGACAGGGCCTCCGGGGGTCATAGAGAAGACTGGGGACCATCTGGTCACCAGAAATCTCTATGATCAACTTCCGGCAGCGACAGATTCGTCCTGCAGCTCGCCAATTGCACTGGCGGTGCCCCTCCCACCACCTGTAAGAACGATCAAGCGGATGAACTGCACAGAATTGCCAGCCAAAAAAGATATCTGAATGATTCCTGTAGCTGCAGGCATCATTCAGATATCCCCCACTCAAATTTCTGGACGTCATATGACGTCTTTGGGCTGGAAGTGGTTAAACTCTCTAAAGCTAGCCAAACATACAATTTTCTTGTTCAATTTCCTTTAGATTTACCTTCTACTATAGAGTGTAAGGGCCTGGCTGATTGCATACAAATTTTAAAGTGTTTAGGTTCAACCTCATATTACAGACAGTCCCTGAATTACAAACATTCTAGTTCTGAACGACTCGTACAAACAGAGGGAGACAACAGCAAATGAGAGGAAATTCACTCCTGTAAGATTTATCATGTAGAAAAAAGGTGTCTCCACTGAAGGTTTATCACCAATCCTTGTTTCCATTACAGCCCAAAATTTTCAAAATCCAATAGTCATTGGGACAGGAAGTGAGGTGAAAGCTTCTGAAGAGGGGCACAGACAGCAAAACAAACATTACAGGGGTGTTGACCCTTCCCTACGCTATCCAAAAAAGTTAAGAAAACATTTTTGGCTGGAGTTACATTTAAAATTTTAATTTTATTTTTTATCTTTTCCAACTTGCATACAAATTCAAGAACAAACCTACAGAACCTATTCTGTTTGTAACCCAGGGACTGCCTGTATATGGTTTTGGTAAATCTAAAGGAAAATTGTATAATGTATGGCAGGCCTAAGAAGGGGAATTCTATTTACTTTTGAGAGATTTTCTCTAATTTCCTGTTTCACCTCCAGGACAGGAAGTGACGGGAAACCTCCCCAGCCAGAGACAGGCAACAAAAAATAATCTGAAAAGGTATGAGAAGGGAAGAGAGGGAGAACCCCTAAAACAAAAAACAAAAAAAAACAAAACAAAAAAAAAAAAAACACAAAAAGGTTTTGGCGTTAAATTACTAAATACAAGTGTAGGTAACGATAATCCTGCCACTTTATAAACCTCTGGTTCGGTTGAATCTGAAGTATTCCGTCAAGTTCTGGTCACCAATCCTCAAGGCGACAAAATTAAAATGGGGACTGAAGGACCTCAATTATAAGGAACACTAAATTTATTCTAGAGACGCTTAAGAGGAGATATAGTTACATTGTAGGTGAGGTTGAAGAAAAAAAAAAAAAGACACAAGTCCAACCTACGGATATATGATATGATAGCGATATACAAATATCTCAATGGTGATCATAGCGCAAGTATGAAACTTCTCAGTCTCAGGGAGTGTAAGAGAACACGGGGCCACGCGATGAGACTGGAGGAGAAGAGGTCTAACCTTAACCACTTAAGGACCAGAAGATTTGCCCCCTTAATGACCAGGCCATTTTTTAAAATAAAGCACTGTCACCAACTCACAATTGCGCAGTCGTGCGACGCTGTACCCAAACAAAATTTATGTCCTTTTTACTCCACAAATAGAGCTTTCTTTTGGTGGCATTTGATCACATCTGCGGTTTTTATTTTTTGCGCTATAAACAAAAAAATAAATAAATAAAAAAAAAAAAAAGAGCGACAATATTAAAAAAATAAATTAAATCGCAATAAGCGTATATTGATTGGTTTGCGCAAAAGTTACAGCATCTACAAAAAAAGGGAATAGATTTATGGCATTTTTATTATTCCTTTTTTTATTATTATTATTACTATGGCGGTGATCTGCGATTTTTATCGGGACTGCGGCGGACAGATCGGACACTTTTTACACTATTTTGAGACCACTGACATTTATACAGCGATCAGGCTTAAAAATAGCCACTGATAATAAATGTCATTGGTAGGGAAGGGGTTAACACTAGGGGGCGATCAAGGGGTTACGTGTGTCCTAGGGAGTGATTCTAACTGTGGGGGGGATGGGACCGACTGGGGGAGGAGACTGATAGTTGTTCCTAAGCATTAGGAACAACAGATCAGTCTCCTCACCCCTGACAGAACGGAGATCTGTCTGTTTACATTGACAGACCCCTGTTCTGCCTCTGTCAGGAGCGATTGCGGGTGCCCGGCGGGCATCACGGCCGCCGTCACATGCATCGGCTCAGTCGTCGTGCCGCGTGCGCCCCCTAGTGCTCTTAAAGCTGCTGACGTACAGCTATGACGGCTCGCCCAGAGGAGCCAACCTTCCGCAGTATAACTGCGGCGGCTGGTCCTCAAGTGGTTAAGCTGTGTAGGGGGTATGTCACTGTCAAGGCAATAAGGATGTGGAACTTTCTTCCACAATCGGTGGTGTCAGCAGGAAGTATGGATAGTTTTAAAAGACTTGGATGTGCATCTTAGCAAAACACAATTTACGGCGATATGGAAAATTATTTTCTACACACGCACAGACGTTGAACTGGATGGAGGGTTTTCTTTATTCAACCTTACAAAGTATGTAATTCAGGAGTCTCAAAGTACTGGCTTTTCGGCCATTTGCGGCTCGGTTACAAACGGCCCGCAGGCAGGGCCGATCCTAGGCGGGTGGCAGCGGCTAGGAGTTTTCGCTCTCTGTCTCCTCTACCCCGCATGCTGCTGCAGCCCAGCTCACAACACAGGAGAGCAGAGCAGAGGGAGGATCCGCCCATCGCCCCGCCCACCTGTTCTGTCGAGAAATGCCTCCATCGAATAGTGCCCAGGCTGAAGGGCGCATGTGCAACGCATGCGCCGTACGCAACATCACAACAGCTTTTTTTTACCATCAGGCGCACAATAGCTGACAGAATTTTTTTTTTTCTGTCAGATTGTGCCCCGCGCACCAGTGGAGAGTTTATGTCCATCATGGGCGGATTTCTACACGTTGTGGGCGGATTTATGGGCACTTGGGCGCGGAATTACAGGTCCAGTGCTGCATATTCTGCCCCAAAGTACCCATAAATCCACCCACAAAAAAAAAAAAAAAAAAAAAAAAAAAAAAAAAAACTGTAAAAATCCGCTCACAAGAAATGTAGAAGTCGGCCCATCACAAAGTTTTGTTTTGCAGCACTGCCCATGTAATTCCGTGCCCATAAATCTGCCTACAACGTGTAGAAATCCGCCCATCGTGGACATGAACTCGCCGGGGGAGCGCGGAGCACAATCTGACAGAACAAAAAAATTTTCTGTTGGCTATTGTGCGCCTGCGTCATCAAAAGCTGATAGTAAAATCAGCTGTTGTGAGGTTACGTACAGCGCATGCGCCTTTCAGCCCGGGCACTATACGATGGGGGGCATTTCTCGACAGAACACCTGGACGAACTGCGTATGCACCGTACGTAAATACCACAACAGCTGATTTCACGATCAGCTGTTGTGTCAGCGAGACGGCACCTGGGTACAATAGCCAACGGAAAACATTTTTCAGTCAGATTGTGCCAAGGCACGTCCATGTAGGTGAGGGGTGGAATGTAACATGAAGGGGGCGGATGTTTTTATTGATAGCCACTGCTGCAAAGATGGGGGAAGAATTTTAAACGTTTAGCTAGCTAAATAGGCCCTCCAGAAAGAATAGCAGATAAAGATTTGTTTAGCAGATTTGTTTGGGCATCGTTAAAAATTCCTCCCCCATCTTTGCAGTACTGGCCATCATTGAAAACATCCGCGCCCTGTATGTTAAATTCCGCCCCTCACCTACATGAACACTCCTCGGCAGCGCAAGGCACAATCTGACTGAAAAATGACTTCAGTCGGTTATTGTCCACAGGCGCCGTCTCGCCGACACAACAGCTGATCGTAAAATCAGCTGTTGTGCTATCACATACGGCGTATGCGCAGTACGTCCCGGGCACTATTCGATGACGGGCACAACACTTCGACAGAACACTGGCCCCGGATCCAGGGTCCTGCTACCACCTCAGGGCAGAAGATTGTGGCGTTCTCAGAGTGCCCTGCCACTAGGCCTGTGATGAAGCCAGGACCTGACAGGCAGAAGATCAGGCCACCAGCAGGAGAGGCAAGTGAGCCATCACACAGAGGCTGAGCAAAGTCCTTAGTTGAGTGACTGGGGTTGAAACTTGTGAAGAGGGGGTATTTGTGGAGTGTGTGGGGGGATATTTGTGAAGTGAAGTGTGTGTGGGGGGCATTTTTGGAGTGTAGGGGGTAATGCTGGGGGTTAATAGTGCGTCCCCTGACACCAAAGCTGGGGGTTAATAGTGCGTCCGCTGACACCAATGCTAGGGGTTAATAGTGCGTCCGCTGACATCAATGCTAGGGGTTAATAGTGCGTCCGCTGACACCAATGCTAGGGGTTAATAGCGCTTCTGCTGACACCAATGCTAGGGGTTAATATCGAGTCTGCCGACACCAATGCTGGGGGTTAATAGCGCTTCTGCTGACACCAATGCTAGGGGTTAATATCGAGTCTGCCGACACCAATGCTGGGGGTTAATAGCGCGTCCGCCGACACCAATGCTGGGGGTTAATAGCGCGTCCGCCGACACCAATGCTGGGGGTTAATAGCGCGTCCGCTGACACCAATGCTGGGGGTTAATAGCGCGTCCGCTGACACCAATGCTGGGGGTTAATAGCGCGTCCGCTGACACCAATGCTGGGGGTTAATAGCGCGTCCGCTGACACCAATGCTGGGGGTTAATAGCGCGTCCGCTGACACCAATGCTGGGGGTTAATAGCGCGTCCGCTGACACCAATGCTGGGGGTTAATAGCGCGTCCGCTGACACCAATGCTGGGGGTTAATAGCGCGTCCGCTGACACCAATGCTGGGGGTTAATAGCGCGTCCGCTGACACCAATGCTGGGGGTTAATAGCGCGTCCGCTGACACCAATGCTGGGGGTTAATAGCGCGTCCGCTGACACCAATGCTGGGGGTTAATAGCGCGTCCGCTGACACCAATGCTGGGGGTTAATAGCACGTCCGCTGACACCAATGCTGGGGGTTAATAGCGCGTCCGCTGACACCAATGCTGGGAGTTAATAGTGCGTCCGCTGACACCAATGCTGGGGGTTAATAGTGCGTCCGCTGACACCAATGCTGGGGGTTAATAGCGCTTCTGCCGACACCAATGCTGGGGGTTAATATCGAGTCCGCCGACACCAGTGCTGGAGGTTAATAGCGCGTCCGCTGACACCAATGCTGGTGGTTACTATCGCGTCCGCTGACACCAGTGCTGGGGGTTAATAGTGCGTCCGCTGACACCAGTGCTGGGGGTTAATAGTGCGTCCGCTGACACCAGTGCTGGGGGTTAATAGTGCGTCCGCTGACACCAATGCTAGGGGTTAATAGTGCGTCCGCTGACACCAGTGCTGGGGGAAAGGACAGTTTGCATGCAGCCCCCCCATTGGATGTGTAAAATTTGTCCTGAGGCCCTTAGGTAATTTGAGTTTGAGACCCCTGATGTAATTTAAGAGACCTTCATAACAAGGTGTAGGCCAACCTGACCACCAAGAGATCTCCCAAAAATGAAAACACAGCACCAAAATTCAATTTTGTAGCACAAGGGATCTTAATGGGGCTGTTCACACTTCCGGGGGGGGGGGGGGGGGGGGGGGAATAGAATATGCCTCTCTGGCGTGCAAGGTTGCTCTCCCAAACCATGGTTCTTTTAAGAGATGGGCCGAAAATGGTGTATTTCGGGAATTTTGCCAATAGAGAAAAATGTGCCGATAATGATGCTGAAAACGCACGTTTACCACGATTCTACTGCTTATGGTGTGTTTTTCATGGGCCATAAACCATGTGACTCAAAAACCGCATCAAACACATAACACGGGTGCGTCATTGATGCGTTCTTGCTCAATGCATTTCAAACAGGGAGGTGCGTTTTTGGTGGCTTTTTTTTAACTGAAAAAAAAAAAAAATGCAGCAAGCAGGTTCCTGACCGGCTTGCGTACATTTACTGAGGCACAATGGCACCGCTGCACGAAACCCCATAAATATGGGTTTTCTTTAAAAACCACCAGAGGGCGCGCGCCCGCTGCATGGCGGGGAACCTGATGCGCATGGCCGGCGGGCGCAATCGCTTCATGTGCATGAGCGCCAGTACAGGGATTTGGTTGTGTAAACACACAAATCCCTGTGCTGTCAGAGGAGAGGAGACATGTCGTTTGTTCCTACTATATAGGAACAGCGAATTGTCTCCTCTCCTACCCAGTCCTATCCCCATACAGTTAGAACACACATAGGGAACACACATTTAACCCCTTGATCGCCCCCCCTAGTGTTAACCCCTTCCCTATCAGTGTCATTTACACAGTAATCAGTGCATTTTTGAATCGCTGTGTAAATGTCAATGGTCCCAAAAATGAGTCAAAAGTGTCCGATCTGTCTGCCGCAATACCGCTAAAAATCGCAGATCACCACCATTACTAGTAAAAAGAAAAAAAAAGCCATAAATGTTTCTCATAGTTTGTAGACGCTATAACTTTTGCGCAAACCAATATTTGCTTATTGCAATTTTTTTAACCAAAAATATGTAGAGGAATATATATTGGCCTAAACTGATAAAGAAATTTGTTTAAAAACATTTTTTGGTGATATTTTTATTATAGCAAAAAATTAAAAAAAAAAAAAATATTATATATTTTTCAAAATTGTCACTTTTTTTGTGTAGAACGCAAAAAATAAAAACCGTAGAGGTGATCAAATAGCACCAAAAGAAAGCTCTATTTGTGGGGGGAAAAAAAAAAAAAAATTAAACTTTTGTTTGGGTACAGCATTGCATAACCACGCAATTACCAGTTAAAGCGACGCAGTGCCAAATTGTAAAAAGTGCTCTGGTCAGGAAGGGGGTAAAACCTTCCGGGGCTAAAGTGGTTAACACCACAACAGAAGCGCAAATGACCAGTGAGAGGACATACATAGAATTTAAAGGGATGCTTTTCTTGCGCTAAAGGTGCCAATAATGGTCGACAAAAAAATTCATATTCATTTAAATTCACGATATTGAAATTAAAAAGTCGAATACAATTATATATAAAAAACAGGGGTGCACCGAATGGGTTTTTGGGTGCCGAAACCAATCCCAAAAATGAAAAATACACTATGCCGAAAACCAAATTTTTTTTTTTTAAATATTTTTATACAGGGGATCTCTGACCATCTCCTGTACCATGTCTGCAGTCTCTGTGTTCCCCGCCATGCACCGTCACATACAGCCCCTCCTCTTTGTCCGGGCACTTTGAAAGACAGATCACCCGTCCAATCCTGGGACAGGCGATCTGTCTATCAAAGTTCCCCGGACAAGGGGGAGGGGCTTATGTGAAGCCACGGGGCGGGGAACACACAGCTATTGAAATGAAAGCCGTTATGTTCCCGGCTCTCTAATCAACCAGGCGGCGGCTCTCCTCCCTCTTCTGCGCTATAGGACACCCCCGTAATGGGCGGCATCAGGGGCGGAGCCCCGCCCCATTTTCGACTTCATTATCGGCCATTTTTCTCTTTCGGCAAATTGCCGAAAAGGCCATTTTTGGACGATATGTTTCGGCGGCCGAAATTTTAGTGCATCCCTAAAAGAAAAAAAATATTGTTTTTTTGAAACTGTCATTTGCGGTTTCGGTCAAGCGCATCCTGAATTTTCGGTTTTGACACCAAAATTTTTAGTTGGTGCACCGCTAGTTCTTTCGAATTTTATGAAGACCTCATTCACACGGATGCTTAGCAGCTCCTGCCTGGTGCTACATGCCATGTACAGCCACCAAACAAGTGAAGGGTTCTAATCGGCCTTCCTCAGTTAAACGCAGAAGTATATGGTGCTTCTCCCTCCGAAATTGACGCATATTACACCTCAACACACCGGCTAAGTCTCCATGTTCATGAGGCCTAATAGGTTTATCATTCATCACATCTTACACTCAGATACTTATAAATGTAGAATTGTCCTTCCATGAAATTGGGGTTGTGGTGTGAGAACTGTCTGGTCCTTATAGGACTGAACAGGGAAAAGGGTTAAGAACCATCGATGTATAATAAAGGACGAATAAATTATCTCCTCCTTAGACTAAAATAAGGAGAATAAAATGCTCAACAATTGCTCATTTAGGAAACTATCTTAATTATGTCCCTTGAGATTTCCCTCATGAGACTGATCTCTAAAAAGAAACTTGTCATCTGGGGAAAAACAAAGCGTACCTTTGCTAACTTTGCCTGCATCAAAATACAAGTGGACTGATTGTGATGCTGACCTTCTGTCTTAAATATTTGGAAGACATACTGTCACCTTATCCATGAAGGACAAAGTGACAGTTGTCTCTGCAAAGGGCATTCTCCGACCAACATATACTTACCTTACCTGTGCCCCCCGCAGCTCCTTGCTCCTCCACAGCTGGTGTCACTGCTCCCCCGAGCCCCCAAAAAGCAAGGAGCACAGGAAAAAGGGTGCATGAGGAAGTCGGGGGATGCCCTTTGCAGGCACACTGGCACTTTGCCCTGCATGGTGTCTCTAAGTCACGGATCCACAGGTAAGGTCTTCAACTTGGTATTGCAATACTTTCAGTTCATATGCAAAAAAAAAAATTGTAGGGAGGTTGGTCATGGAAACCCACCATATATAACCGACAAATGATTTACATAGAACCTAAATACTAGTTAACCCCAACAGCAGGCAGAGAGTTTCACCATGAACCTGAGTACATGAGATTGTCAATCAGTTTCCAGGTTTATTTGTCAAAGAATAGTAAAGCCTGCTTGATCATTTTTACCTACAGGTAAGCCTATAATTAAAAACTTACCTGTAGGTAAAATAAATTTCTCCTAAACGTGCAACGTTTAGGAAATATTCCCCTGCATGCAGCCAGTGCGCTCTGAAGGTCCGGTATACCCTTCGCAGCTTTGTGCCAGAACTGAGGGCTCCCGCAGTAGTGACGTCATCGTGGCTCCAGCCAACCACATAGCTGGAGCATGCAAACCTGGAAAAAAGACCGCGTTCCAAGGCAAGCATTTCATATTGTGCTAGTATCATTATGCCATTGCCTTGCAGGTCTTACAACTGCTTTAAGCGAACAAGCTGAAGTTAGAAGCTTATGGGTTTCTATTCACAGCTGCACCAGATTTTGCACTCTCCAGTTTTAGTAAATCAATCGCCTTCTCACCTTTCCTATTCAGGACACAACGATGTCTAGGTAAGGCCTAACCCCCCCCACCACCACTTTATACTAGCCTTTCCAGCACTCTCCACTTTGAAGGAACCTGTGGATATGTGGATTCGGGTCCCACCAGAGTCGCCAAAAAAAAAAACCTGAGGATATGTGGTTTGTGTTACTTCCTATGATGCAGCGCTCAAGACGTGCGGCAAGACCTTCCCCACCACCCCCCGTGGCAGCTACGAAGGAGGAAGGGTCAGGAAGGCAAGGTGACAGGGTCTCTTTAAAGTGAAACTGTTCATTGCGCATGAAGGGCAAAGCAACAGGTCCACATCATTTCCGGGCCCATTATCTGCACACACTCCTCTTCCTTTTAAACCCTGAACAAACCTATGGGGTTGATCTACTAAAAGTGGAGAGTGCAAACTCCAGTGCAGCTCTGCATAGAAAACAATCAGCTTTCAGATTATTTTTTTTTTTTTTTAAAAAAAGCTCAATTGAACAAGCTGATTGGCTACCATGCACAGCTGCACCAAATTTCGCACTCTCCAGTTTTAGTAAATCAACCCCTTTGAACATATAGATGTACATGTAATCTGAAAGAGAGATAACATACCTGGTATAGTCATTAGAGATAAGGGGGCTGAATGGACTTGAGATATAAAATGAAACACCATAAAAACAGGAGTATCGCTAACAATTATAAAGTACAAAGATCAATCACTCATACAGTCCAATATTGGTTATTAAAGAGTTCACAGTCCTGTAATCATAAGATTGACATTTGCTGTATACGTTAAAAAGTGCCTCTTATCACTCTACAGATTGGTAAAGACACAGTACTATGTCTCCTGAGATTAGAAGACAGTGATGTACACACAGTTGTACATTATATACAGTATTGTATAGAATGGATAGAGGAGTGATCAGAGACCTGCATGTACTGCTAGGACAGGAGGGGACATGTATAGAAGGAGGCCTGGACTACAGGTGACACCATCTTGGTACAGGCAGATTAATGCAATGGAGGGCCGGACAGGTCACATGGAAAGGGGACTGGAGACAATAAGGACAGGAAGAGAAAGACTGAGGACAAATACAGTGTGTGTATATATAACATACATACATACACACACAGGGATAGAAGTGGATGTAAAGAAGTGACAGGCCTGAACAGATAATTATAGATACATCTAAGAGGAGACATGGACACAGAGATGGATTAGAGATGACACGCTGGGCTATACAGGCTGGGCTGGATTAGGCACCCTGATGTCCTAGACAGGAATATATTATGTATATGAGGACAGATAGGAGGACATGGTACCCTATAGATGTATGCAGGGAGCACACAGTGCTGTATACACATAGGAAGGATGGGGGAAGAATTATCAGACAGTGTGATGTATAAACAGGGATAGATTATATATACACACAAATAAGAATTCTTGTAGGGGTGGGTAGTGCTGTATAGACAAGTAATATGAATACAGGTGAGATTTATATGGTACACAGTGCTGTATAGACATGGGGATATATATATATATTGGGGGGGGGGGGGCAGTGCTGTGTATAAATGTATATAAATTGGGGGGGGGGGGGGAGACAGTGCTGTGTATAAATGTATATATTGGGGGGGGGGGAACAGTGCTGTGTATAAATGTATATAAATTGGGGGGGAGACAGTACTGTGTATAAATGTATATATTGGGGGGGGGGTACAGTGCTGTGTATAAATGTATATATATTGGGGGGGGGGGGGGAGACAGCGCTGTGTATAAATGTATATAAATTGGGGGGGAGACAGTACTGTGTATAAATGTATATATTGGGGGGGGGGGTACAGTGCTGTGTATAAATGTATATATATTGGGGGGGGGGGAGACAGCGCTGTGTATAAATGTATATAAATTGGGGGGGGGGGGAGAGACAGTACTGTGTATAAATGTATATAGGGGGCACAGTGCTTTGTATAAATGTATATATATTAGTGGGGGGGGAGACCGTGCTGTGTATAAATGTATATAGGGGGCACAGTGCTTTGTATAAATGTATATATATTAGTGGGGGGGGGGAGACCGTGCTGTGTATAAATGTATATAGGGGGCACAGTGCTTTGTATAAATGTATATATATTAGGGGAGAGAAGAGACGGTGCTGTGTACAGATGTATATAGGGGGCACAGTGCTGTATATAAATGTATATATATTGGGGGGGGGGCGCACAGTGTTGTATATTGGGGAGGTACAGCGTTGTGTATGAATATGGGGGGGGGGGTGCAGACAGATGATCAGTGACCCGATGACACACACATAGATGAGGATTAGGGGGGGGGGGGGCGCACAGTGCTGTGTATAAATGTATATATATATTGGGGGGGCACAGTGCTGTGTATAGATGTAGTGAACGTATATGGGGGGGGGGGCCAGATGGATGATCAATGACGCACACACATAGATGAGGATTATTGGGGGGGGGGGGCAGAGTTCTTTATAGACGTGGATATTAGGTATGTATATTGGGGGGCAGTGCTGTGTAGACAAACATGGATGTATTATATATACAGATGATTATTGTGGGGGGGGCACAGTACAATGTATAGATATATATATACACACACACACAGATGATTATTGTGGGGGTACAGTGTATACATGGATATATATAGTGGGGGGGCACAGGACAGTGTATGAATGGATATATTATATATACAGATGACTATGGGGGGGGGGCACAGTGTATAGATGGATACATTATATATAGATGATTATTATGGGAGGGGGCAGAGTACAGTGTATGTTTAGAGATCATATATAATATATATATATATATATATATATATATATATATGGGCACAGCACAATGTATAGATAGATATACAGATGATGATTATTGGGGGGGGGGGCACAGTACGATGGATATATTATATAGATGATTATAATGGGGGGGCACAGTGCAGTGTATATTTATATATGGGGGGGGGGGGGGGCACAGCACATTGTATAGATGGATATATTATATGTATGGGGGAGGGGTGACATTGCTGTGTACAGTCGGGTGATCCGGGTGACACACAGACACGTGAAGATCTCCGCTCTCAGCGGTGGAGGACAGACAGACGGACTGATGGATGGATGGACAGTACCGCGCCTGCGCACATCCAGCGGCGTGTAACGGCTGTGATCACCCACATCCCGGTTCCCCTTCTCCCCTCCCCCCTATGCCCATCCCCGGGCATCACCTTCCCCGTGACCGGCTCACCTGCGGGGGCCCCCGGATCCCGGTGTGTGAGCGATGGAGGAACTGGCGGTGGGAGAGCCTTCCTCCTCCTCCTCCCCCTCTCCCTCCTCCGCCTCCCAGCAGCGCTGACTGCGATCCCCCTCCAGCCCTGTTCGCACTATCACAGACCCGCACACCGATTGGGGGAGAGCGGCCGGGGGATCGGCCAATAGCCAGCACGGCGCTGACCCCGCCTCCGACGTCACGGAAGGGAAAGGGCGGGGCAATGGCGGCTAACGGTGATTAATGGGCGTAATGGTGCTCGGCGTCTGCTAGAGAGCCGGTGGAGGTGACCGGAGAGAGGAGGGCTGTGACCGGAGGATGGGGGGAGGGACCTAGGGACTTGTACCTGCCGGTTCCGGGATGGACTGTCCGTCTTCAGCCAGAGTGGGGCACTGCCAGGGTTCTACACCAACAAGTGTCAGCCTTCTACTATGAGCAGGGTTCTAGAATCTAGACCCCCCCCCCACACACACACACGGATCTAGAACTAATCTGGGGGCTTTGCCGGAGTAGCACTTGTCAGGTTATAAACAGTCTGCAATAAATGGTCATTTCTTGAGTTCTAGAGCCTCACATATCAGTGTTCCACTATTGACCAGGTATAGATCATCGTGGTGTCAGATGTCCACTAATAGCCAGGTTCTGGACCCCAAGTATCAGTGGCAGGGTACTAGAGCCTCAGATGTCACTTTCACCATTGGCTGGATTCTAGAGGCTGGTTTATCTGTGATCCGCTGTTGACAAACTTCTAGAACCCCCCCTAAGTATCAGTGCTCCACCATTGGCAGGGTTCTAGATCAGTGGTTCTCGACTCCTGTCCTCAGGACCCACTAACAGGCCAGGTTTGCAAGATAAGTGAAATACATCACAGGTGATATCATTTGCTGCTCAGTGATTGCAGTATTCTAGTCTGCATCTCCCCAAGGTAATACCTAAAACCTGGCCTGTTAGTGGGCCCTGAGGACAGGAGTTGAGAACCACTGTTCTAGATCCTACAATATACAGTGCCTTGCGAAAGTATTCGGCCCCCTTGAACTTTTCAACCTTTTGCCACATTTCAGGCTTCAAACATAAAGATATAAAAATTTTATTTTTTGTGAAGAATCACCAACAAGTGGGACACAATTGTGAAGTGGAACGAAATCTATTGGATTTTTGAAACTTTTTTAACTAATAAAAAAATGAAAAGTGGGGCGTGCAAAATTATTCGGCCCCCTTGCGTTAATACTTTGTAGAGCCACCTATTGCTGCGATTACAGCTGCAAGTCGCTTGGGGTATGTCTCTATCAGTTTTGCACATCGAGAGACTGAAATTCTTGCCCATTCTTCCCTGCAAAACAGCTCGAGCTCAGTGAGGTTGGATGGAGAGCGTTTGTGAACAGCAGTTTTCAGCTCTTTCCACAGATTCTCGATTGGATTCAGGTCTGGACTTTGACTTGGCCATTCTAACACCTGGATACGTTTATTTGTGAACCATTCCTTTGTAGATTTTGCTGTATGTTTGGGATCATTGTCTTGTTGGAAGATAAATCTCCGTCCCAGTTTCAGGTCTTTTGCAGACTCCAACAGGTTTTCATCCAGAATGGTCCTGTATTTGGCTGCATCCATCTTCCCCTCAATTTTAACCATCTTCCCTGTCCCTGCTGAAGAAAAGCAGGCCCAAACCATGATGCTGCCACCACCATGTTTGACAGTGGGGATGGTGTGTTGAGGGTGATGAGCTGTGTTGCTTTTACGCCAAACATATCGTTTTGCATTGTGGCCAAAAAGTTCGATTTTGGTTTCATCGGACCAGAGCACCTTCTTCCACATGTTTGGTGTGTCTCCCAGGTGGCTTGTGGCAAACTTTAGACGAGACTTTTTATGGATATCTTTGAGAAATGGCTTTCTTCTTGCCACTCTTCCATAAAGGCCAGATTTGTGCAGTGTACGACTGATTGTTGTCCTATGGACAGACTCTCCCACCTCAGCTGTAGTTCTCTGCAGTTCATCCAGAGTGATCATGGGCCTCTTGGCTGCATCTCTGATCAGTCTTCTCCTTGTCTGAGCTGAAAGTTTAGAGGGACAGCCAGGTCTTGGTAGATTTGCAGTGGTCTGATACTCCTTCCATTTCAAAATGATCGCTTGCACAGTGCTCCTTGGGATGTTTAAAGCTTGGGAAATCTTTTTGTATCCAAATCCGGCTTTAAACTTCTCCACAACAGTATTACGGACCTGCCTGGTGTGTTCCTTGGTCTTCATGATGCTCTCTGCGCTTTCAACAGAACCCTGAGACTATCACAGAGCAGGTGCATTTATACAGAGACTTGATTACACACAGGTGGATTCTATTTATCGCCATCAGTCATTTAGGACAACATTGGATCATTCAGAGATCCTCGCTGAACTTCTGGAGTGAGTTTGCTGCACTGAAAGTAAAGGGGCCGAATAATTTTGCACGCACCACTTTTCAGTTTTTTATTTGCTAAAAAAGTTTAAAATAACCAATAGATTTCGTTCCACTTCACAATTGTGTCCCACTTGTTGGTGATTCTTCACAAAAAATTAAAATTTTATATCTTTATGTTTGAAGCCTGAAATGTGGCAAAAGGTTGAAAAGTTCAAGGGGGCCGAATACTTTTGCAAGGCACTGTAGATGTTACAATATTGGCAGGTATCTACAGTGAGGGAAAAGGGTATTTGACCCCCTGCTGATTTTGTATGTTTTCCCACTGACAAAGAAATGATCAGTCTGTAATTTTAATGGTCGGTTTATTTTAACAGTGAGAGACAGAATAACAACACAAATATCCAGAAAAACGCATTTCAAAAAAGTTATCAATTGATTTGCATTTTAATGAATGTAAGTATTTGATCCCCTATCAATCAGCAAGATTTCTGGCTCCCAGGTGTCTTCTATACAGGTAATGAGCTGAGATTAGAAGCACTCAAGGGAGTGCTCCTAATCTCAGCTTGTTACCTGTACAAAAGACACCTGTCCATGAAAGCAATCAATCAGATTCCAATCTTCCCACCATGGCCAAGACCAAAGAGCTGTCCGAGGATGTCAGGGACAAGATGGTAGACCTACACAAGGCTGGAATGGGCTACAAGACCATCGCCAAGCAGCTTGGTGAGAGGGTGACAACAGTTGGTACGATTATTCGCAAATGGAAGAAACACAAAATAACGGTCAATCTCCCTCGGTCTGGGGCTCCATGTAAGATCTCACCTCGTGGAGTTTTAATGATCATGAGAACGGTGAGGAATCAGCCCAGAACTACACGGGAGAATTGTCAATGATCTCAGGGCAGCTGGGACCACAGTCACCAAGAAAACAATTGGTAACACACTACGCCGTGAAGGACTGAAATCCTACAATGCCTGCAAGGTCCCCCTGCTAAAGAAAGAACATGTACAGGCCGTCTGAAGTTTACTAATAAACATCTGAATGATTCAGAGGAGAACTGGGGGAAAGTGTTGTGGTCGAGCTCTTTGGCATCAACTCAACTTGCCGTGTTTGGAGGAGGAGGAATGCTGCCTATGACCCCAAGAACACCATCCCCCACCATAATACATGGACGAGGAAATATTATGCTTTGGGGTGTTTTTCTGCTAAGGGGACAGCACAACTTCACCGCATCAAAGGGACGGGGCCATGTACCCTCAAATCTTGGGTGAGAACCTCCTTCCCTCAGCCAGGGAATTGAAAATGGGTCGTGGATGATTATGCATGACAATGACCCAAAACACACGGCCAAGGCAACAAAGGAGTGGCTCAAGAAGAAGCACATTAAAGTCCTGGAGTGGCCTAACCAGTCTCCAGACCTTAATCCCATAGAAAATATGTGGAGGGAGCTGAAGGTTCGAGTTACCAAACATCAGCCTCGAAACCTTAATGACTTAGAGAGGATCTGCAAAGAGGAGTGGGACAAAATCCCTCCTGAGATGTGTGCAAACCTGATGGCCAACTACAAGAAATGTTTGATCTCTGTGATTGCCAACAAGGGTTTTGCCACCAAATACTAAGTCATGTTTTGTGAAGGGGTCAAATACTTATTTCACTCATTAAAATGCAAATCAAATTTATAACTTTTTTGAAATGCATTTTTCTGGATATTTTTGTTGTTATTCTGTCTCTCACTGTTAAAATAAACCGACCATTAAAATTTTAGACGGATCACTTCTTTATCAGTGGGCAAACATACAAAATCAGCAGGAGATCAAATACTTTTTCCCCTCACTGTAGACTCCTAAGTGCCAGCCTTCTATTATTGTCAGGATACTAAAGCCCCGCAAGTCAGTGCTCCACTATTGGCAGAGTTATAGAAGCTTATTTAGCTGTATTCCATAATTGGCAAAGTTCTAGACCCCCAGGTGTCAGTGTTCCACCATTGGCAGGATGCTAGATCACAAATGTCAATGGTTCACTATTGGCAAGGGTCTAGACCCCCAAGTGTCAATGTTCCTCTATTGACAGGGTTCTAGAGTCTCAAGTCCAAATCGGCAGGTTACTAGATTCTCTAGTGTTGGTGTTTTACTATTGGTAGGGTTCTAGACCCCCAAGTGTCATGCCCCGTACACACGGTCGGATTTTCCGACGGAAAATGTGTGATAGGACCTTGTTGTCGGAAATTCCGACCGTGTGTAGGCTCCATCACACATTTTCCGACACACAAAGTTTGAGAGCAGGATATAAAATTTTCCGACAACAAAATCCGTTGTCGGAATTTCTGATCGTGTGTACACAAATCCGATGCACAAAGTGCCACTCATGCTCAGAATAAATAAAGAGATGAAAGCTATTGGCCACTGCCCCGTTTATAGTCCCGACGTACGTGTTTTACGTCACCGCGTTCAGAACGATCGGATTTTCCGACAACTTTGTGTGACTGTGTGTATGCAAGACAAGTTTGAGCCAACATCCGTCGGAAAAAAAAAAAATCCATGGATTTTGTTGTCGGAATGTCCGAACAAAGTCCGACCGTGTGTACGGGGCATTAGTGTTTTTTTATTAACAGGGTTCTAGAACCCCAAGTGATCTACCACTTTTCTGGGGTCATTGCCAGAGTTCCTAGGGTCTTCAGTGTTATCTTTAGTAATTGTCAGTGTTTAATAACTTTGGGTTACAACAGTCAGCAATCAAATGTTATTGCCAGTGTTCTCAATCCCCAGAGTTCCAGAGCCTCAAATATTAGAGTTTTACTATTGGTAGGGTTCTAGATCTTCAAGTGTCAACGATTTGTTATTGGCAGGTTACTACATCCTCAAGTGTCAATGTTCCACTTTTGGCAGGGTTCTACATCCTCAACTGTCAACACTCTGCTATTGACAAGGTTCTAGAGCGGGGGTCTCAAACTGGCGGCCCTCCAGCTGTTGCGAAACTACAAGTCCCATGAGGCATTGCAAGGCTGACAGTTACAAGCCTGGCTCCCACAGGCAGAGGCATGATGGGAATGGTAGTTTTGCAACAGCTGGAGGGCCGCCAGTTTGAGACCCCTGTTCTAGAGCCTCAAGTGTCTGTGTTGCACCAATGGCAGTAAGGATGCACTGGTATCAGTGCCGATACAGAAAATTTTTCACAAGTACGCGTGGAAATGCTCCAATACCCAAAACCGATACCTTACATACAAAATGAATGGGCTCAACTCACACTGCAAAGACTCCCATGTGATTTGAACAGGAATGCGGTGCGATTCATGTCTTTATGGCTTACAGTTTCCCGTATCTCTCCTGTGTGAACCCAGGCTGAAAGTGGTTGTAAAAAGTCAGAAGGTTTTTTATCTTTATGCATTAAGATAAAAAGTCTTCTGTGTGCAGCAGCCGCCCCAGCCCTCCCAATACTTGAGCCCCATCTCTGTCCAGCGATGTAAACAGGTGCCTCGGCCATCTGGGACTCTCCCTCCTGATTGGCTGAGACACACAGCCAATCAAAGTCAGTGAGCCAATGAGGAGAGAGACGGGGCGGGGCCAAATCACGGCTCTGTGTCTGAATGGGGACACAGAGCAGCGGCTCGGGTGCCTCCATAGCAAGCTGCTTGCTGTGGGGGGAGGGGCCAGGAGCGCTGGCGAGGGACCTGAAAAGAGGAGGAACCAGACTGCTCTGTGCAAAACCAATTACACAGAGCAGGTAAGTATAACATTTTGTTATTTTTAAAGAAAATAAAAAACAAAGACTTTAGTATTATTTGAAGTCACTATGACAAACCTTGGTTCGCACAGGATCGTGAGGAAAACCGCATGCAATCTGTACAGGAATCGCACCACATTCCTGTTTAAATCGCATGCAATTATTTGCAGTGCAATTTGAGCCAATTCATTTTGTATGGTCTCAAATCGCACCGCAAAGTATCGGTACTGAGTATCGGCGAGTACCTGAACGAAAGTATTGGTACTTGTACTCGCCGATTCGAAAAGTGTATCAGTGCATCCCTAATTGGCAGGGTGCTAGAGCCCTAAGTGTCAGTCTTTCACTATTAGCATGGTTCTAAACCCTTAAGTGATCTGGGATCATTGCCAGAGTTTTAGGGTCTTGAGTGATATGTTTAATAATTATCAGTGGTCATTTTCGGTGTTCCAGATAGGGTTGCCACATCATACCTTTAATCCAGGACACACATTAATTGCACAGGTTCTGTGGCTGATTAAGGTGGTAAAATTAAACTCACTTGGTACCTTATCTGCATTAAATCAGCCTCAGAGTCTGTGTAATTAATATGTGTCCTGGAATAAAGGGATGATGTGGCAACCCTAGTTCCAGAGCTCTAGAGCAGGGGTCCTCAAACTACGGCCCGCGGGCCACATGCGGCCCGCCGAGGACATTTATCCGGCCCAATCCACCCAGGGCCGGATTCCCGACAATCCAGGCTCGGGCCAGGGCCAGGTCGGCTCGGCTTCGGCAGGGAGCATATCCACTCCGCTCCGCTCTGCTCAAGCCGCCTCCCCCACACCAGTAATGGAGGGCTCCGTGTGCCGCGCTGCATGCTGGGAAGTGTAGTTCCCAGCACAGTCCCGCACGGAGAGTGAGACAGGAGGCGCGAAGAGTGACAGAGAGAGCAGAGGCTTCAAGCAACAGCCTACGAACAAGTGAGGACCCCACTGTCCCCCCTCTGTCCACCCCACTGTCCCCCCTCTGTCCACCCCACTGTCCCCCCTCTGTCCACCCCACTGTCCACCCCACTGTCCCCCTGTCCACCCCACTGTCCCCCTGTCCACCTCTCTGTCCCCCTGTCCACCCCACTGTCCCCCTGTCCACCCCCCTGTCCACCCCTCTGTCCCCCTGCCCACCCCACTGTCCCCCCCCCCCCACTGTCCCCCTGTCCACCCCCCTGTCCACCCCACTGTCCACCCCACTGTCCCCCTGTCCACCCCACTGTCCCCCTGTCCACCCCACTGTCCCCCTGTCCACCTCTCTGTCCCCCTGTCCACCCCACTGTCCCCCTGTCCACCCCACTGTCCCCCTGTCCACCCCACTGTCCCCCTGTCCACCTCTCTGTCCCCCTGTCCACCCCTCTGTCCCCCTGCCCACCCCACTGTCCCCCCCCCCACTGTCCCCCTGTCCACCCCCCTGTCCACCCCACTGTCCACCCCACTGTCCCCCTGTCCACCCCACTGTCCCCCTGTCCACCTCTCTGTCCCCCTGTCCACCCCCCTGTCCACCCCACTGTCCCCCTGTCCACCCCACTGTCCCCCTGTCCACCTCTCTGTCCCCCTGTCCACCCCCCTGTCCACCCCTCTGTCCCCCTGCCCACCCCACTGTCCCCCCCCACTGTCCCCCTGTCCACCCCACTGTCCCCCTGTCCACCCCCCTGCCCACCCCACTGTCCCCCTGCCCACCCCTCTGTCCCCCTGCCCACCCCTCTGTCCCCCTGTCCACCCCTCTGTCCCCCTGCCCACCCCACTGTCCCACTGTCCCCCCCACTGTCCCACTGTCCCCCCCCACTGTCCCCCTGTCCACCCCACTGTCCCCCCCACTGTCCCCCTGTCCACCCCACTGTCCCCCTGTCCACCCCACTGTCCCCCTGTCCACCCCACTGTCCCCCTGTCCACCCCTCTGTCCCCCTGTCCACCCCACTGTCCACCCCACTGTCCCCCCTCTGTCCACCCCACTGTCCCCCCTCTGTCCACCCCACTGTCCCCCCTCTGTCCACCCCACTGTCCCCCTGTCCACCCCACTGTCCCCCTGTCCACCCCACTGTCCACCCCACTGTCCCCCTGTCCACCCCACTGTCCCCCTGTCCACCCCACTGTCCCCCCCACTGTCCCCCTGTCCACCCCTCTGTCCCCCTGTCCACCCCTCTGTCCCCCTGTCCACCCCTCTGTCCCCCTGTCCACCCCACTGTCCCCCTGTCCACCCCACTGTCCCACTGTCCCCCTGTCCACCCCTCTGTCCCCCTGTCCCCCTGTCCATCCCACTGTCCCCCTGTCCATCCCACTGTCCCCCTGTCCATCCCACTGTCCCCCCTCTGTCCACTCCACTGTCCCCCCTCTGTCCACTCCACTGTCCCCCCTCTGTCCACTCCACTGTCCCCCCTCTGTCCACCCCACTGTCCCCCCTCTGTCCACCCCACTGTCCCCCCTCTGTCCACCCCACTGTCCCCCCTCTGTCCACCCCACTGTCCCCCCTCTGTCCACCCCTCTGTCCCTCTGTCCCCCTGTCCACCCCACTGTCCCCCTGTCCACCCCACTGTCCCCCTGTCCACCCCACTGTCCCCCTGTCCACCCCTCTGTCCCCCTGTCCACCCCACTGTCCCCCTGTCCACCCCTCTGTCCCCCTGTCCACCCCTCTGTCCCCCTGTCCACCCCTCTGTCCCCCTGTCCACCCCACTGTCCATCCCCCTGTCCACCCCACTGTCCATCCCCCTGTCCACCCCACTGTCCATCCCACTGTCCCCCTGTCCACCCCACTGTCCCCCTGTCCACCCCACTGTCCCCCTGTCCACCCCACTGTCCCCCTGTCCACCCCACTGTCCACCCCTCTGTCCCCCTGTCCACCCCTCTGTCCCCCTGTCCACCCCACTGTCCCCCCTCTGTCCACCCCACTGTCCCCCTGTCCACCCCACTGTCCACCCCACTGTCCCCCCTCTGTCCACCCCACTGTCCCCCTGTCCACCCCACTGTCCCCCCCACTGTCCCCCTGTCCACCCCACTGTCCCCCTGTCCACCCCCCTGCCCACCCCACTGTCCCCCTGCCCACCCCTCTGTCCCCCTGCCCACCCCTCTGTCCCCCTGTCCACCCCTCTGTCCCCCTGCCCACCCCACTGTCCCACTGTCCCCCCCACTGTCCCACTGTCCCCCCCCCACTGTCCCCCTGTCCACCCCACTGTCCCCCCCACTGTCCCCCTGTCCACCCCACTGTCCCCCTGTCCACCCCACTGTCCCCCTGTCCACCCCACTGTCCCCCTGTCCACCCCTCTGTCCCCCTGTCCACCCCACTGTCCACCCCACTGTCCCCCCTCTGTCCACCCCACTGTCCCCCCTCTGTCCACCCCACTGTCCCCCCTCTGTCCACCCCACTGTCCCCCCTCTGTCCACCCCACTGTCCCCCCCACTGTCCCCCTGTCCACCCCACTGTCCCCCCTCTGTCCACCCCACTGTCCCCCTGTCCACCCCTCTGTCCCCCTGTCCACCCCACTGTCCCCCCCACTGTCCCCCTGTCCACCCCACTGTCCCCCTGTCCACCCCACTGTCCCCCCCACTGTCCCCCTGTCCCCCCCACTGTCCCCCTGTCCACCCCACTGTCCCCCTGTCCACCCCACTGTCCCCCTGTCCACCCCTCTGTCCCCCTGTCCACCCCACTGTCCCCCTGTCCACCCCACTGTCCCCCCCCCACTGTCCCCCCCCCCACTGTCCCCCTGTCCCCCCCACTGTCCCCCCCACTGTCCCCCTGTCCCCCCCACTGTCCCCCTGTCCACCCCACTGTCCCCCTGTCCACCCCACTGTCCCCCTGTCCACCCCTCTGTCCCCCTGTCCACCCCTCTGTCCATCCCACTGTCCCCCTGTCCATCCCACTGTCCCCCTGTCCATCCCACTGTCCCCCTGTCCATCCCACTGTCCCCCCTCTGTCCACTCCACTGTCCCCCCTCTGTCCACTCCACTGTCCCCCCTCTGTCCACCCCACTGTCCCCCCTCTGTCCACCCCACTGTCCCCCCTCTGTCCACCCCACTGTCCCCCCTCTGTCCACCCCACTGTCCCCCCTCTGTCCACCCCACTGTCCCCCCTCTGTCCACCCCTCTGTCCCTCTGTCCCCCTGTCCACCCCACTGTCCCCCTGTCCACCCCACTGTCCCCCTGTCCACCCCACTGTCCCCCTGTCCACCCCACTGTCCCCCTGTCCACCCCTCTGTCCCCCTGTCCACCCCACTGTCCCCCTGTCCACCCCTCTGTCCCCCTGTCCACCCCTCTGTCCCCCTGTCCACCCCTCTGTCCCCCTGTCCACCCCTCTGTCCCCCTGTCCACCCCACTGTCCATCCCCCTGTCCACCCCACTGTCCATCCCACTGTCCCCCTGTCCACCCCACTGTCCCCCTGTCCACCCCACTGTCCCCCTGTCCACCCCACTGTCCCCCTGTCCACCCCACTGTCCCCCTGTCCACCCCACTGTCCACCCCTCTGTCCCCCTGTCCACCCCTCTGTCCCCCTGTCCACCCCACTGTCCCCCCTCTGTCCACCCCACTGTCCCCCTGTCCACCCCACTGTCCACCCCACTGTCCCCCCTCTGTCCACCCCACTGTCCCCCTGTCCACCCCTCTGTCCCCCTGTCCACCCCACTGACCCCCCCACTGTCCCCCTGTCCACCCCACTGTCCCCCCCACTGTCCCCCTGTCCCCCCCACTGTCCCCCTGTCCCCCCCACTGTCCCCCTGTCCACCCCTCTGTCCCCCTGTCCACCCCTCTGTCCCCCTGTCCACCCCTCTGTCCCCCTGTCCACCCCTCTGTCCCCCTGTCCACCCCACTGTCCCCCTGTCCACCCCACTGTCCCACTGTCCCCCCCCCACTGTCCCACTGTCCCCCCCCCACTGTCCCCCTGTCCACCCCACTGTCCCCCCCACTGTCCCCCTGTCCACCCCACTGTCCCCCTGTCCACCCCACTGTCCCCCTGTCCACCCCACTGTCCCCCTGTCCACCCCACTGTCCCTCTGTCCACCCCTCTGTCCCCCTGTCCACCCCTCTGTCCATCCCACTGTCCCCCTGTCCATCCCACTGTCCCCCCTCTGTTCACTCCACTGTCCCCCCTCTGTCCACCCCACTGTCCCCCCTCTGTCCACCCCACTGTCCCCCCTCTGTCCACCCCACTGTCCCCCCTCTGTCCACCCCACTGTCCACCCCTCTGTCCCCCTGTCCACCCCACTGTCCCCCTGTCCACCCCACTGTCCCCCTGTCCACCCCACTGTCCCCCTGTCCACCCCACTGTCCCTCTGTCCACCCCTCTGTCCCCCTGTCCACCCCTCTGTCCATCCCACTGTCCCCCTGTCCATCCCACTGTCCCCCCTCTGTTCACTCCACTGTCCCCCCTCTGTCCACCCCACTGTCCCCCCTCTGTCCACCCCACTGTCCCCCCTCTGTCCACCCCACTGTCCCCCCTCTGTCCACCCCACTGTCCACCCCACTGTCCCCCTGTCCACCCCACTGTCCCCCTGTCCACCCCACTGTCCCCCTGTCCACCCCTCTGTCCCCCTGTCCACCCCTCTGTCCATCCCACTGTCCCCCTGTCCATCCCACTGTCCCCCTGTCCATCCCACTGTCCCCCCTCTGTCCACTCCACTGTCCCCCCTCTGTCCACTCCACTGTCCCCCCTCTGTCCACCCCACTGTCCCCCCTCTGTCCACCCCACTGTCCCCCCTCTGTCCCCCTGTCCACCCCACTGTCCCCCTGTCCACCCCACTGTCCCCCTGTCCACCCCACTGTCCCCCTGTCCACCCCTCTGTCCCCCTGTCCACCCCACTGTCCCCCTGTCCACCCCCTGTCCCCCCTCTGTCCACCCCACTGTCCCCCCGTCCCCCCTCTGTCCACCCCTCTGTCCCCCTGTCCACCCCTCTGTCCCCCTGTCCACCCCACTGTCCCCCTGTCCACCCCACTGTCCACCCCACTGTCCCCCTGTCCCCCCCCTGTCCACCCCACTGTCCCCCTGTCCACCCCACTGTCCCCCTGTCCACCCCACTGTCCACCCCTCTGTCCCCCTGTCCACCCCTCTGTTCACCCCTCTGTCCCCCTGTCCACCCCCCTGTCCACCCCTCTGTCCCCCTGTCCACCCCACTGTCCACCCCTCTGTCCCCCTGTCCACCCCCCTGTCCACCCCACTGTCCCCCTGTCCACCCCACTGTCCCCCCTCTGTCCACCCCACTGTCCCCCCTCTGTCCACCCCACTGTCCCCCTGTCCACCCCACTGTCCCCCTGTCCACCCCACTGTCCCCCTGTCCACCCCACTGTCCCCCTGTCCACCCCTCTGTCCCCCTGTCCACCCCTCTGTCCACCCCACTGTCCCACTGTCCCCCTGTCCACCCCACTGTCCCCCTGTCCACCCCTCTGTCCATCCCTCTGTCCCCCTGTCCATTTCCTATATATATTATTTATTATTCATTCTTTTATTCTTTTGCACTACAAAAAAGATGTGTGCATAGGAATTAGTTCATATTTTTTTTAAACTATAGTGCGGCCCCCCAACAGTCTGAGGGACCGTGAACTGGCCCCCTGTCTAAAAAGTTTGAGGACCCCTGCTCTAGAGCCTCAAGTATCAGTGTTTTACAACTTATTTAGAGTTACAAGTGTTGGCATTCTACCACTTCCCAGATAGCAAGGATAACTTGCCACAAATTTTTTTGCTGTGTTGAATTGTAAGTCTGTTAACTTGCTGCACATTTTCACAGGCAACTCAAGCCCCAAGTTTCAGTGCTCCACCATTAACAGGGTTCTAGATCCTAAAATGTAGATGTTTCAATATTGGCAGGGATCTACAGTGAGGGAAAAAAGTATTTGATCCCCTTCTGATTTTGTACCATGTTTGCCCACTGACAAAGGAATGATCCGTCCTAGAGGTGTACTCATTAAGCATAGTTCACAAATCAAACGAGAACGTAATGAACAACTCTCTCGACTTCTTCACAAATTATCTTTCGCCGGGTCCCGCCACGAACACGCTCCCTCTCCCACTTTGGAAATAGAACTTGGGTTGCTACGCAAATAAATCACCAACCTACTGCACTACAAGGCTAAAGGGGCATAACAATTTTGCCGTAAAACAAGTTATGAATCGAGAGACAAATGCGGGAAATTGTTAGCAAAAATGGTCAGGAAACACAAGCTGTCCACGTATATCCTCCAAATAATAACCTCTGCAGGCCAAAAAGCTGTACCAACCACACAAATTACACAGAAATTTTGAGATTTCTACTTCACTCTTTATAACCTACCAAATAGACCGCCACCCCAAGCTACTATAGAAGACTACATAATGTCTTCTCAACTCCCTTCCCTTTCACCTGAAATTCGGGAAGAACTGGATTCCCCAATAACTTTAGATTAGCTCCAGCAAGCTATGGGAGCAATGAATCTGTCAGGGCTGGGCACAGCCCTTCCTTCCTCTGAGATGGCCGCTCAGCTGTCGGCTAATTGCCAGCTCCTATCTCTCCACAGTTACTCAGCTGTTGCTGATATCCCGCTCGTCAGTCTTGCCTACTTAAGCCGTTCAGCCCAGATGATCTCTGCCTTCGCCTTGGTCAACATCACAGAGGCTATCTCCTGTGTTCATGTTAAAGACTTGCTTGGCTGACATTCCTTCTGGCTCCAGATCCTGCTTGCTGTTCCACTTCGCTGATCTCTGGCTTCCTGACTATCCGTTCCGGTTACCGAACTTTGGCTATGTTTTGACTACATTTGTTCTATTTACTTTTTTTTATTAAACAAGTGTGATTTAATTGTACTTCTGTTTCGGTCTGATTTCATGGTTTCTGACAGAAGGGGAAGGCCATGAATTCAGAAGATGCAGTCAATCCATTTGTTGGTATCGCTTCCCCAGCGATTACGGGGTGATCCAGTCCAATGCAGAGGGTTTCTCAACCAGGTTCAGATATACTTTGAGATGCTGCCCCAGGCGTTTCCCATGGACAAAAGCAAAGTAGGTTTCGTGATATCTTTGCTTTCTGAGAGAGCCTTGGCCTGGGCAAACCCTCTATGGGAGATGCAAAAACCTGTTGTCTTGAATTACCCTGAGTTTGTGGCTTCTTTTAAAAGGGTATTTGACGTTTCTGCACGCTCCGCTTCTGCTGCCAAGTGCCTCATGTCCATCAAACAGAGTACGAGAACTGTTGCCGATTGCGCCATTGAATTCCATACTCTGGCAGCACAGGTTGCTTGGAACAATGAGGCCCTCGTGGCTGCTTTTTCTCATGGTCTCTCGGATACCATCAAGGATGAGATAGCAGCCCGAGATATACCCACTGAGCTGGAGAAGTTGATCACGTTTGCCATCCTCATTGACTCCAGACTCAGACATCCTCATTGACTCCAGACTCAGAAAGACTCTTTTAAGGAGTGCTTGTGGAAGCCTCCTGTACATTTGTCTCCGAGCTTTGCAGTCCCACCCCTGCCTCCCTGACCTTCCATGCCTCCTGGTCTCAAGTCGGTCAGTGAAGGTGAACCCATGCTCTTGGGCTTCACGCATCTCTGCGGACGAGAGAACCCTTAGGAGGAGGGAGAGATTGTGGCCAGGCAGGTCACGTTTTAAAGTTTTGTCCTACCCGTCCAGGGAACGCCAGAACCTTGAGATCCTGTCACGGACAGACCTAAGTTGTTTCATCCCCAGTTATCCAAAAGGATAAGCCCCTGGTTTTCGGTTACCCTTGCTTGGGATGAGTCGTTCGTCGAGATACAGGCTCTAAACGACTCTGGGGCTGCAGGCCTGTTCATTGATGCTGCCTTTGTATCAAAGCACTAGATTCCGCTGCAGCTGCGTGACATTCTACTTGCCATTGAGGCTCTTGACAGGAAACCTCTACAGCCTGCCCATGTGACTCATGAGACTGTTCTGTTGTCCATGGCCGTAGGGGCTCTTCACCCTGAGATAATCCATTTCCAAGTTATTTCCTCACCTAAGTTTCTGCTGGTTGTTGGTTATCCTTGGTTACAGAGGCACAACCACTCTTTTTGATTGGCTCCGTTTTGCGGTTTTCTCCTGGTCGCCACAATGTAGTAAGACATGCTTCCAGAAGGTACCCAAGGTCCTGTTCACCTCTTCACTCTCCTCCCTGCCGGAGGAGTACCACGATTTTAGCGATGTCTTTGACAAGGGTCAAGCCAGTAGTTTGCCTCCACAGTCGTATGATTGCGCAATTGACCTTCAACCTGGTGCCATACCCCCCCGTGGCCGGGTTTACCCTTTATCGATCTTGGAGGGTAAGACCATGGAGGAGTAAGTTGCAGATGCACTTTCTCAAGGTTTGATCTGCAAATCCTTGTCTCCTGCTGGTGCTGGTCTCTTCTTTGTGAAGAAGAAGAGTGGTGAACTGAGACCTTGTATTGATTATAGGGGTCTCAATCGTTTCACGATTAAGAATGCCTATCCGATTCCGTTGATTATGGAGTTATTTGACTGCCTCAAGGGAGCAACGGTTTTCATGAAGCTTGATTTGAGGGGCATACAATCTCATAAGGATTAAGGAGGGCGACAAGTGGAAAACTGAGTTTAATACCAGAACAGGCCATTATGAGTACCTCATAATGCCTTTGTAACGCCCCGGCAGTTTTCCAGGAATTTATTAACAATGTCCTCCGAGATTTGTTGCAGTTATGCATGGTGGTTTATCTCGACGATATCCTCATATTTTCCAAGTCCATGGAGAGCCACCACACAGATGTCTGTTCTCTCTTAGTTTCTGAAGCACACGACAATCTCTATTGTAAATTGGAGAAGTGCGAATTCCATTGTGAACAGGTTAAATTCTTGGGTTATGTAATTTCCACTGCTGGTTTTTCGATGGACCCAGAGAAACTTTCAGCAGTCCTACAGTGGCCCCGACCCGTGGGTTTAGGTCCTCTGCAGCGTTTTCTTGGCTTTGCCAACTATTATCGGAAGTTTATTCGTAACTTCTCTTCTCTGGTCAAGCCCCTGACTGATATGACCAGAAAGGACGATAACCCACAGAGTTGGTCTCTGGAGTCCATTAAGGCCTTTGAGAGTCTCAAGGCTGCCTTTGTTTCTGCTCCTGTGTTGGCACATCCTGATCCTACGTTACCTTTTATCCTTGAGGTTGATGCTTCTGAGACTAAGATTGGTGACAGAGAGCTGTTAGCGATCATTTTAGCCATGAAAGAATGGAGACATCTCCTCGAAGGTACCACTGTGCCGGTTCTCACCATAAGAATCTCACATTCTTGCCTGAGCCTAAACACTTCTCTCCCAGAATGGGGCGATGGGCTCTTTTCTTGTCAAGTTTCAATTACATTGTCTCATTCTTACCCGGTACTAAGAATGTAAGGGCTGACGCTTTGTCACAACAATTTTCCTCCACTTCCAAGATGGAGTCGGTTCCAATTCCTGTGATTCCACCTGATCATATTCTGGCTACGGTTCGCACCAGTCTTACTTCTCCTTTGGGTGACAAAATTCTTGCTGCTCAGGTTCCTGCTCCTCCTGAGAAACCTTGTGACCGCTGCTTTGTCCCAGAGAGTCTCCGTACTGCCGTGCTCCAGACTTACAATTCTCCCAAGGCTGCTGACCACCCTGGGAAGAATCAACTCTTTTGGGCCATTTCCCAACAGTTCTGGTGGCCTAGTCTACGTGCTGATGTAACCGCCTTCATAGATGCCTGTTCCGTGTGTGCTCCACGACACCTTCGAGTGGGCCTCCTACAACCCATACCCAATGGTGAGAGGTCTTGGACTCACCTGTCTATGGATTTCATTGTGGAGTTACCCAACTCCCAGAGCAACACAGTTATCCTTATGGTGGTTGACCGGTTCTCGAAAATGTCTCATTGTATTCCATTTAAGAAGTTGCCCTCTTCTAAAAAATGGTGACAAAAAATTCACCATTATCCCCGATCTTAGGTCACCGCCAATTTCCACCGGGACTTCCTACGGAATTCAAAATTCTACGGAACTCAAATTGTGAACATGCCTCTAAGTTTGTAGTTGCGGGGCGATGGCCTTTCTGTTTCAATGTTTTTATTGAAAATTTTGCAATACAAGTATATTATGAACAAAATATACCACTTAATACTCCTCGATGACCAAGGCAGTCAAAAGAGGGCGCTACATAGCAGGAACAACATAGCACTTACACAGAAGATGTATCAAGGTAGAGCAAAGTTCCTGGCTAGTTTACTGTCTTAGAAAAGAATTGTTAATTTCCGTTAGAAGAACGGGCAACCTGAGAAGAAATTTAAACTAGGGACTCCCCCCAGGAAGGCCCCCGAGATCATCACTCCACCCCCATGGGAGCACACTGTGGAGTGCGAGAGCTTCAGGGTTCCCACCAAAGGGGGTGTCTCCCCACCTCCTGTCAGAACCTCCGGGAAAGTGCTCGCACTGGAAAGAAACCCAGGCGCAGCAGCCCCCCCGGACGGAGCTGACAGACACATCGTCCAGGATAGCATCCTAAGAGTAACTGGCTGCCATTTAGGCTGATACACTATGTGAGTAGTTTAGGACAACCTAAAAGAGCAAACGAGGAAGTTTTGGCCTAGGAAGACCGTTATTAGCCATTAGCTGGTATAAGAGAGATGAGGGTGAAACATGAAAAGAAAGAGTATAGAAGAAAGAAGAAGAGGAGAAAGGGAGCCGAAGGCAAGGAGAGGGAGGGAGGGGGGGTGGGGTCAATGGAGAGAGGTGGTAATCTTGCCGGACTCTCCCCTACGTTAGCAGGTGACCTGGGAAAAGCGAAATACCTACATACCGAGCCCAAGGTTCCCAAATCCCTTCAAAACGTGGGACCGTGTCACGCAGTTTAGCGACTATTTGTTCCTGTGACATTATCCAAGAGATCTTCCGTTTGGTGGCCGATATGGACACCGAAGGAGTTTTCCAGGCTTTCGCTAGAGTAACTTTGGCTCCCAAGCACATAAAGAATATAAGTTGTTGTGTGTTTTTAGAAGTGTTGGGTATTTTGCAATTCAATAGAATGTATGTGGGGTCCTGTGGAACCACTGCCCCAGATACTCTCCTTATGATATGGAGGAATTTGTTCCAGAAGCTCCGTATGCGGGGGCAAGTCCACCAGATGTGATGCATCGTGCCAATATGACCGCAACCTCTGTAGCAGAGGGGGGAGGAGTCCGGGAATATCCTGGCAAGCCTGGCCGGGACGTAGTACCATCTAGTAAAGAGTTTAATGTTAGCTTCAATTAAGGCTATATTTAAGATACCTTTCGATGATCTGCTGAAGGCTTGGAACCACTTCGCAGGGTCCCACTGGATGTCCAGGTCTGATTCCCAGGATCGAGCGTAGGCCGGGGTGTCCGTCCTATCTGCCAGGGACGCATAGATAATGGATATCCCACCCCTTTGGGGGGCAGACGAAGAGCACCATAGCTCAAACATCGTGGCCTTAGGAGTGTTCGTCTTATCAGTACAGAGTGAGTGGAGAAAGTGGCGTATTTGTGAGAGTCGAAACTTTTCCGAGGTAGGCATTTCCAGAGAGCTCAAACAATGGCCTAATGAAATAGGGCCATTGGGAGTAAGGAAGTGTCCTATTCGGAAAAGGCCCTTGTTCAGCCACCAATGAAATGCATGAATGTTCATCCCAGGGGGAAAGTCAGGGTTGTGAAATAGGTGTGTGAGAGGCCTTAAGGGGGAAATCAAGTTGGCGTGGGTATGCAATTGGTCGCAGAGGGCTAGGGAGTGGGATAAAGTGGGGGCTAAGATGGCCGGTCTGTGTTTGGGAGGTCTCCATGTTAAGAAGTCGAGAGTGAAATGTGGTACCGCTTGTCTCTCAATGGAGATCCAATCTGGTCTGCAGGATTTAGTGTAAATGGCTGAGAACTGTGCTAACTGTGCTGCCTGGTAATATAGCCACAAGTTTGGTAGTCCCAGGCCCCCTTGTGACCGAAGTCTGAATAATATTTCTTTAGCAAAGCGATGGCCCCTGTCCCCCCAGACAAACCTAATCACCCCGGACTGAAATTTGGTCAAGACTGATTTTTTAATCGGTATTGGAAGTGATCGGAACAGGTATAGTAGGCGTGGCAGGAGAGTCATTTTGACTGCGTTGAGTCTACCTAACCATGACAGGCCCTCCCCCGACCATTTCCGTAGGTCCTGCTCCAGGGAGCGGAGCATGGGGGGGTAGTTAGCGGCATATAGGTCTCCAATGTTTTTCGTCAGCTTGATACCCAAATAGGGGATTGAGTGGCTAGCCCATGTGAAGGGAAAGTGTGGTCGGAGTTGGTCTATGAGAGGTGCTGGTACCGAAACATTTAGGGCCACCGATTTGGTCACATTCACCTGAAGACCAGAGATGAGACCGAAGTCTCTCAAAAGTCTGAGGACATTAGGTGTGGATGTGAGAGGAGCAGTGAGGAACAAGAGCATGTCGTCAGCAAATAGGGCGCATTTGTGAACGTCAGGACCACACTTCACTCCCTGGATATTCTCGTTCGATCTGATGGCTATCGCCAGTGTCTCGATTGCAATAGCGAAAATCAAGGGTGAAAGGGGACATCCCTGTCTAGTTCCCCTACGAATTTTGAAGGGTTCCGAGTAATGGCCCATTAGTCGCACCTGTGCTGAGGGTGAAGAATATAACGTGTTAATAATCGTGCGGAAACCGTCGCCAAACCCCCAGCGTTCCAGAATGTCAAAAATGTAGGGCCACGACACGGAATCGAAGGCCTTCTGCAGGTCCAGCGACAGCAAGAAGCCCTCTTGTGCAGGGCCTCCGTCCCACCGGGACTGCAGAAGGGAAATCAAGTCAATAGCTCTGCGAACCTGGTCCGGTCCCTGTCTCCCCGGGATGAAGCCCACTTGGTCCCTATGTATATAATGAACGATAAAGTTAGACATCCTGTTTGCCAGGATTTTAGTCATTATTTTGAGATCGTTATTGATTAAAGAAATAGGGCGGTAGTTGCCCACCTCGCCTGGGTCCCTACCCTGTTTAGGTATGACCGAGATAAAAGCCGAGTTTAAGTCGCTAGGGATAGGGGCTCCATCCCGGAGGGAGTTGAAGAACCGGGCCATGTAAGGAGCCAGACGAGGGCCAAACTTCTTGTAATAACATACCGAAAAACCGTCTGGACCCGGGGCAGAGTTTATTTTCAAGGATTTAATCGTTTCCAAGATTTCGTCGGAGGAGAAGGGGGCGTCTAGCAAGTCGCGGTGTGTTTGCTGTAGTTGGGGTAGGTTAATGTCTTGGAGAAACCGCTCTCTGGCCTTGGAATGAGTGTGGGGTACTGTCTCATAAAGCTGTGAGTAATAATCGTGGAATGATTTCATAATGATGGTGGGATTTTGCGTTAGATTACCCGACGAGGCACGAATCTTGGGAAATACCAAGGTACGGATCCTCGGGCTAAGCTTAGTAGCTAGCTTAGCGCCAATCCTATCCGATTGGTAATAGAAACGCGCGCCGGACCACCGTAAGTGTTTCTCCGCGGAAGTAGTGAGCGAGAGATTGAGTTTCACTCTAGCAGAGTCAAGTTTGGCCAGGTTATCCGGAGTAGGGTGTTGTTTGTGGGCTTTACTCAGCAAGCGGAAATCTGCAGTGAGGCGCGAGACCTCCGCCCTGCTTTCTTTTTTAAGTTGTGAGGAGAGTTGTAGGATCCTGCCCCTCAACACCGCCTTGTGTGTTGCCCAAAGACATCCCGGGGAGACTGATCCCGTGTCATTCTCACTGAAGTAGTCAGAAAGAGCTTTGTCTAGAAGCGTGCAATGGGTTGGGTTGCTTAGAAGAGTTTCATTAAGGCGCCATTGGAAGGAGCCCTTCACCCCCGACCCACCCCTGAGTGACATAGACATTATCGAGTGGTCGGACAGTGGAGTGTCGTAAATTTTAGAGGAGGTTACTCTCGGGATTACGTGTGGTGGGACAAATATGTGGTCAATCCTAGAGAAGGTGTGGTGGGGGGCCGAGTAGTGCGTGTAGTCTCTAGTTTGGGGGTTCATTTCCCTCCAGATATCGATCAGGCCAAAAGATCGGACTATTTGCACCACCCGAAGGCTACGTTTGGGAGGCCGTTTTGATTTGGGCCGCAGGGGGTTTGATTTGTCAGAGGAATAGTCAAATGGGGTATTGGAGTCTCCCCCCAATATTACTGTGCCCACGAAATGCGGTTTGAGTACCTTCAGTGTGGTGTCAAAAAAGGTGTCTTGGTGTGTGTTGGGCGTGTAGTATGAGACGAACGTGTAGGCCTCACCATCAATCATACCAGAGACTAATATGTAGCGTCCCTCTGGATCTTTGATAGTGTTTGCATGTACGAATTGAGTTCTGTTGGAGAAGCAGACTGCCACGCCTCTCGTTTTGTTGTCAGCATTAGCTAGGTGGAAGTTCATGAAGCTTTTGTGAAGGAATTTGGGCTGATAGGAGGCGGGGAAATGAGTTTCCTGAAGCAGAACTACATCAGCCTTCAGAGTGTGAAGCTGTTGCAGTATTTTGCGTCTCTTCACAGGGGAGTTAAGGCCTTGTACGTTGTGGGAGAGGATCTTAAGTGTCCCAATCAGTGTGGTGGAGTCAGTCATGGGGAGGCAAGGTGTGTGGTGCTAAGTGTTTGTGATTCCTACCTGATGTCCCAAATGTCCCTGGCAGATAGGAGACATCCCCAGCAGCAAGACGGGCTCGACCTGTGGTACCGCAGACGGGAGATCCAGTGGGAACCTGTAGCTGAGGAGGAGGGGGGAGGAGAGGGGGAGGGAAGAGGAGTGAAAAAGAGAACCATTAGATATCGTGACCAAAAGTTTTTACCCATAACCCAACGGACCAGCGAGGGGCCCTCCCCTGGCTGGACCGGCACCCAGAACAAAGCAAAAATTCTGCGACCCAAGGGTCGAGAGAGTCTGGGTCCGATAGGTGAGTGAACAAGGGTTCAGCTATCGGAGCCAGAGAGAGGCGCACTACGACCACTCCGGTCAACGCCGCCTCTGATTAAAATCGTGTCAGTACATAAACAATGCAATGCAAGCCCTGCTATCACCTGGTGATAGTGATCAAAAAGCTTCGGATATTGTGGGAGGAAAAGAGAAATAGGAAAACAAAAAAAAAAACATTATAAAAAACGGAACGGAACAACCTATTCCCTGGATAATCTGGACCCATGGGGATCCGAAAGGAAGTCCTGGGGAGAACTCAGAAGAGGAAAGTCACCAAAAAGCTGACATCAAGTTTGTCGTCAGCGTCGACCCAGGGGAGGATCAAGAGCAGAGACTGCTGATGCTGCGGGCCCACTCATGGGGGGAAGGACTCTTTCGATCGCTTGGAAAGCTGTTTCTGCCACACCGGCGAGACTGGGCTGGTGGGGGATGTTCTCTTGACTGACGATGCTCCTCGAGAGGCAGAAGACTGTGGGACGTCCTGAGTGATCAGACCTAGATGAAGAAGCAGACGTTCCCCTTCTTGGAACGTTGAAAAATTGTATGGTTTGTTGCGGTATGAGAAGTTTAATCTCAGCGGGAAGGACCATCTGTAGGTGATCTCTTTGTCCGCCAGAACTTGTAGGAGCGGTTTCAGGGCTCTTCTTTTTTGGACGGTATATGGAGATATATCAGCGAAGATTTGGACCTGATGACCTTGGAACATCAGTTTTTCTGCTGACCTGGAGAGCTTCATCACTTCTTCCTTGACTGCATAGAAATGCGGTTTCACGATGATGTCTCGTGGCAGACCGTCTGAGCGAGGTGGTTGTAGCGCCCTGTGGGCTCTGTCGAGCTCTAAGCGATGAGCCGGAATATTGGGGATTAAACTTTTGATCAAGTCCTGAACTGCCGTGTGGGTGTCTTTAATAGATTCGGGGAGCCCCCTGAGGCGAAAATTGTAACGTCTCGACCTGTTCTCGAGGTCATCAATTTTGGAGGTGGCGGATTCCAGTTGATCCTGGAGATCCTGGATTCTGGAAGTATTTTGGTTAAGTCTCAGTATGGCCTGGTCAGATTTATGTTCGATCGCTTCAATCCTGGCACCAATCTGCTGCAGATCTGCATGTATGGAAGCAGTGATCTGTGTAGCTGTGTGGGATAGGCCTCTAGATAACATCTGGGAGAAAGCAGCCATCATGGAGGGGAAATCAGTAGGGGAGGGAGGGAGATCTCTGGCCTGTATGTCCCAGGAGTCCGGGCTGTGAGGTAAATCCAGCTGAGGGGTAAGAGCTGCCCCTCCAAATGTCCTCCGTAACAAAGAGTCAGTGGATGCTGGAGAGGGGAACCCCGGGAGAGTACTCACTGTGGCATCCGATGCTTGTGAGGACGGTGGGGCCCCTTCATCCTGGTCTGCAATGGATTCTGACAGGCTGGGCAGGCCGTGTGAGGAGACGGCCGCCATTTTGGGATGGCCGGGCCGCTCCAGGGATCCGTTCATGGCGTCTATGAGATTCCGCCTGGAGGAAGAAAGGGACATCCAGGTGTAGCTGGAGGTGTCCCCTAGCTGCTGGGACAGGAGCCGGGCCGGAACGAGGGCTTGCACCGCCGCTATAGACAGCGTTAGATCAGGGTGGCGCGGAGCTCCCGGGCTAAGCGGCCATCTTGGGCGCTGCCGCGCATGCGCCTCGGGGCGATGGCCTTTCATGATGGAGTTAGTGAACACCTCAGGCCCCTATCAACTACCATTTTGGACCCAGTCATGGGCTGGTTTAGTCAGATAATGTGAATATTCTGGTTTGCATCACCCAAGTTGGGCCCAGGTGGTTCTCGGGAGGCATGCCTCCTGAACAGTTATGAGTATGTATATTACTGTATGGCCCTAATGGCTATACTATTTGTACTGGGTTATTAAGTGTTGGATAGCAACATGGTTTAATATCATACTTCTGGTATTTCATTTCCTGGTTGATACAGCCAGGTGGCCTACGTTGGAATGAAACACATCAAAGCTCACTTTACCTATCTCCCTCTCCTTCTCCCCCTCTCTTCTGGCCATTCCTACTCTACTCCTTCCTTTCTCTCCCTTTCTGTCTATATTTAAGAAAAAGTGGAAATGAAGATTGGGCGGCCCTGTTATCCCATTTAGCAACTATACCTTAGTCACTTTTGTAGTATGAGACACTAATGAGCCAGCTAACTGCAAATCTCCCCATGCTGTTTTTCCATGTATATCATAATCACTTATTGTAAATACCGCTTTATTGTGATCTGATGATACGTGAGTGTAATCTCACTTGTTTGTATGTTATTATTGTAACATCTGGGTTTTACCCTTTCTTGGAGTTCAATAAAAATTATATTTGAAAAAAATAAAAAAAAGATCAGTCTATAATTTTAATGGTAGGTTTACTGTATTTTAACAGTTAGAGACAGAATAACGACAAAAATATCCAGAAAAATGCATTTCAAAAAAAGTTATTAATTGATTTGCATTTTAATGAGTGAAATAAGTATTTGATCTTGAACAATCAGCAAGATTCCTGGCTCCTAGGTGTCTTCTATACAGGTAACGGGCTGGGGTTAGGAGCACTCTCTTAAAGGGAGTGCTCCTACTCTCAGCTTGTTACCTGTATAAAAGACACCTGTCCACAGAAGCAATCAATCAGATCAAATTTGTTGGAGTGTTGAATTGTCAGTCTGGTTAACTTGCTGCACATTTTCACTGGAAAGTTGTACACTTGCAGGCACTAGTTCTAGTTGACACTTTTATAATGTGTAGAAAATTTGTGTGGCACATCTCTATTGCACAACATAACGGAACCAGAACTTGCCACAGATTTGCAGAATGTTTGCAAAGAAAGTTGATTTGGAGTCATGCAATGCGGACTTGTTGCAATTGTGCAATAAACTCATGAAGCCTGGAAAGTCTAGAAATAGCTTAGAAAGTCATTTTCAAATTGCAGCTTAATTGCTTGCTTTCTGGATTATCTAGAGTAATTTGTAGGGCTCTCAGGATGTATAGAACCTACAGTATACTAAAACCTCAGATGTCTGCATTTTACCACTTTTCTGGGGTCATTGCTACTATTTTATAGTTTCGGATGTCCATTTTCAACAACTTTCTGGGATTATTGCCAAGGTTCTAAAACCTCAAGTGTCATTTCCATGTTTTACCACTTATGCTGGGTCACTAGTAGTATTCTAAAGCTTCAAGTGTCAGTGTTCAGCTGCTTATCCTGGGTCATTGCCAGTTTTCCCAAGTCTCAGGCATCACTGTTCCACTACTGGACCAGTGTCAGTTGTAGAACCTAAAGTGTTAGGGTTTTAGCACTTCTACAGTGACATTGCTAGGGTCCTAAAACTTCAAGTACCGGGGTTCTACCACCTGTGTCATTGCCAGTGATCTACAGCCTCAAATGCCAGCATTTTGCCACTTACTCAAGGTCATTGCTAGTGTTTTAGAACCCCAAATTATCCTGGAACCTTTATATAACTATACGCCATATCTATGCTGATGAAACCCAGATCTATAAAGTGCCTTGAAAAAGTATTCAAACTCCTTGAAAATTTCCACATTTTGTCATGTTACAACCAAAAACATGAATGTATTTTTTAGGTATTTTTTGTGATGGACCAACAGAAAGTGGTACATAATTGTCAAGTGGAAGGAAAATGATACATTGTTTTCAACATTTTTTACAAATAAATATGTGAAAAGTGTGGCATGCATTTGTATTCAGCCCCCCTGAGTCAATACTTTGTAGAACCACCTTTCGCTGCAAATGCAGCTGCAAGTCTTTTTGGGGATGTCTCTACCAGCTTTGCAAATCTACAGTGACATTTTTGCCCATTCTTTTTTGCAAAATAGCTCAAGCTCTGTCAGATTGGATGGAGAGCATCTGTGAACAGCAATTTTCAATTCTTGCCACAGATTCTCAATTGGCTTTAGGTCTGGACTTTGACTGGGCCATTCTAACACATGAATATGCTTTGATCTAAACCATTCCATTGCAGCTCTGGCTGTATGTTTAGGGTCGTTGTAAGGTGAACCTCTCAAGTCTTTTGCAGACTCTAATGCCCCATACACACGGTCGGACATTGATCGGACATTCCGACAACAAAATCCTAGGATTTTTTCAGACGGATGTTGGCTCAAACTTGTCTTGCATACACACGGTCACACAAAGTTGTCGGAAAATCCGATCATTCTGAACGCGGTGACGTAAAACACGTACGTCGGGACTATAAACAGGGAAGTATCCAATAGCTTTCATCTCTTTATTTATTCTGAGCATGTGTGGCACTTTGTGCGTCGGATTTGTGTACACACGATCGGAAATTCCGACAATGGATTTTGTTGTCGGAAAATTTTATAGCCTGCTCTCAAACTTTGTGTGTCGGAAAATCCGATGGAAAATGTGTGATGGAGCCTACACACGGTCGGAATTTCCAACAACAAGGTCCTATCACACATTTTCCCTTGGAAAATCCGACCGTGTGTACGGGGCATACCAGGTTTTCTTCTTAGATTGCCCTGTATTTGACTCCATCCATCTTCCAATCAACTCTGACCGCCTTCCCTGTCCCTGCTGAAGAAAAGCATCCCCACAACATGATGCTGCTACCACCATGTTTTAAGGTGGGGATGGTGTGTTCAGGGTGATGTGCAGTGCTAGTTTCCTGCCACACCTAGCGTTTCAGGCCAAAAAGTTCAATGTTGGTCTCATCTGCCCAGAGAACTTTCTTCCACATGTTTGCTGTGTCCCCATCATGGCTTCTCGCAAACTGGAAACGTGACTTCTCATGGCTTTCTTTCAACAATGACTTTCTTCTTGCCACTTTAAAGCGGAGTTCCACCCAAAAATGGAACTTCCGCTTTAAGGGAGGTGATCCCCTGACATGCCACATTTGGCACGTAATTTTTTTTGGGGGGGGAGCGGATACCCTCTTTTTAGAGGGTCCCAGCTCCCACTTCCTCCCGGCGCATTGCGGCACCAGAAGGGAGATCACCTCTCCTCCCTCCCTCTCGGCAATCATCTGGGACACGTCACAGGTCCCAGATGATTGCCTGGCCAGTCATGGCTTGCGCATGCACAGTGGGTGCCCGGCTGTGAAGCCACAGCCGGGCGCCCACAGTTACAATGCCGGCGCCGCAGAGAGGAGGGGGAGACGAGCAGGGCTTCGCTCCCCCGCATCGCTGGACCCTCGGGCCGGTAAGTGTCTGATTTTTAAAAGTCAGCAGCTGCAGTATTTGTATGCTGACTTTTAATTTTTTTTTTTAAGCAGAACTCCGCTTTGACATAAAGGTCAGATTTGTGGAGTGCGTGACTAATAGTTGTCCTGTGGACAGATTCTCCTACCTGAGCTGTGGATCTCTGCAGCTCCTCTAGAGTTACCATGGGCCTCTCGGCTGCTTCTCTGATTAATGCTCTCCTTGCTCCGCCTGTCAGTTTAGGTGGACTGCCATGTCTTGGTAGGTTTGCAGTTGTGCCATACTCTTTCCATTTTCGGATGATGGATTGAACAGTGCTCCGTGAGATGTTCAAAGCTTGGGATATTTTTTTAAAAACCTACCCTGCTTTAAACTTCTCCACAACTTTATCCCTGACCTGTCTGGTGTGTTCCTTGGCCTTCATGAGGCTGTTTGTTCACTAAGGTTCTCTAACAAACCCCTGGGGGCTTCACAGAACAGCTGTATTTATACTGACATTAAATTACACACAGGTGGACTCTATTTACTAATTAGGTGACTTCTGAAGGTAATTGGTTCCACTAGACTTCAGTTAGAGGTATCGGAGTAAAGAGGGCTGATAACAAATGCATGTCATACTTTTCAGATATTTATTTTTAAAGAATTTTAAAAAACATTTATCATTTTCCTTCCACTTCACATTTATGTGCCACTTTGTGTTGGTCTATCACATAAAATCGATCCAAAATACATTTGCGTTTTTGGTTGTAACATGACAAAGTGTGGAAAATTTCAAGGGGTACGAATATTTTTTTAAGGCCCGTCAAGAGGGGGCGCCGCCCCCCCCCCCAAAGCTACTTGTCATTTAAAAAGTGTCCCTTTAAGTGTGTGCATTAAGGGCACCGGACACAGGGGTGCTATTGGAGGCATGACGCTTGTGTAAACACGTGATTGGGGCTAAGAAGCTCTATTGGCGTAGTTTACAGTGTCCTTGGGGCTATGATCCTTGCGCCCGAACACTCCACCTCACACCACTTGCATAAGGTTTCCTGTGGTTGTAATTGATTGGTGGATCCATGGGGCGGGGCTTTTAGCGTACCAGCGGCGTCATTGGCTCACTCGCTGCCTGTCTCCTTCAGCAAGAGAGGGGAATCAGCAGCAGAAGAACAGCTCAGGGCAGACTGGGAGCGATAGGTCCGTGCAGCAGGCAGAGGCAGCAGTCCATCCATTTCCCTGTGACACGGACTCGGCAACCAGCAGTGCACACAGAGGGATCACACAGAAATCTCCAGGTACAGTACATGCTGCAGGGACTGGAGGGGGGGCAGAAGAGGCACCTTTTATGCCAGCTATTATCACTTTGTCCTGACTTTACAGTAGGACCTTTCACCTCCAACGTTACTTCCCCTCTCTCCATGTAATGCAAGTTTATACACCTTCCCTATCACACCAATCCTCCCCCACTTCACTATCTCCTGCTTGCTCTTCCCTCACATATATCTTTAGTGCTCCCCTGCTGCAGCTTCCATGTCAGATCTGACCAATCTGCCCCTTCCTCTCCGCGGCACCTGACGTCATTTCCCTGGGGGCCTGTGCTCGCTAGTGCTCCTGGGAGATGTGTGTCATCATTTCCCAGGAGTCAGTGGGCAGCGGCGAGGGCTGGAATCGCGTTATTTAAAAACCGGAAGTGACCCTTTGTGATCGCAACATGACAAGTTTCCATGCGCCGCTTGCTGTGCTTATTGCGCATGCGCAAGAACGGGCGGTGCATGCTGGTAATACAGCAGCACTGTATCCCAGAAGTGTATGCTTGTGGGCTTCGCCTGCCCACAAGTAAGATGGGAATGCCCGAGAAGCAATAATATAAGGTAACTTTTATAATAGAAAGTCTATGGCAAAGTGCAGCTAACCCACAGGAAAGCCACAGGTGCACTGCGCTGCACCCATGGTGTGGGTAAACCACAAAGCATCAACGTGAAAGCAGAAACCTTTCACATGATCGGTCCAAACCAGATCAGACTATCTATTCACCTCTATGGAGTGGCAGATGTAAGCGGACTAACTCAAATCCGATCCGCTAAAAAAACACATCGAATCGGAGGGCCCATAGAGTAGAGTGGGCTGTATCCGTGTCCGCTTTGCATATGCAGAGTGGACATGGACCTGTCATCTGCCTGCTCCGCTCATTGTGGCCCGTGACCGCTTAAGTGGCCCTCGCTCTTCAAAAGGTTGGGCACCCCTGATTTATACCCTACTTATACACAGGATAGGGTAACATCACAGTCGTCCCAACAAGATTCTGGAAACGTGCATTCCAATGCATGAAAAAGGTGCTCCAGCAGGGTCATCTCAAGAGATCTGGAATACTCTGTTCATCCAGGATATTGCCAGATTGTGATGCCAATTTTGCCTAGGCTAGGGCGACCCATGAAAAGCATAATTACTCTCTTTCTCTCTCTACTTATATGCAGTACTGTGCAAAAGTTTTAGGCAGGTGTGAAAAAATGCTGTAAAGTAAGAATGCTTTCAAACATATATAAACAGTTTATTTTTATCAATTTACAAAATGCAAAGTGAGCGAACAGAAAAAAAGATCTAAATCGAATCAATATTAGGTGTGACTATCCTTTTGGCTTCAAACCAGCATCAATTGCACAAAGCAGCAACACTTGCACAAAGTAGGGGAATTTGTAGGATTAGAGTCAGGTGTATGATTAAAGTGTTTGTTAAGGCAGTGTTGCACATGTTTGCACACAGCCACCGCCAGCCCCTCTGCTAGGATTACATGATGTATATACTATATGCCCATTTAAAAAATTCTTGTTATAAATACCGTTTTTCTTATCCCCGGTCAGCGTTAATGTGACCGCCCGGCGCTGTCTTCCTCTGATGTATGTATTACAGAGCTCTCCCTCTGACGTCTGCCGAGCGGTCACGTGACCTCCCTCTGTAATGCAAACGTCAGAGGAAGACAGCGCCGGGCAGTTACGTGACTGCTGATCGGGGATAAGAAAAACGTCTAGATGGATGACTCACATCCTGAGAACTCCTTGGTGATGAACAGGGTGGCCGGGTGACAGCAAAGAGCATGGAGAAAGCCCGCAGCAGCCGGGGGACCTAGAAAAGATCGCACCCACGGGCCGGACTGACCCGCTCGGAAATTGGAAATAATGCCAGAAGCTGGAGCAAGCGCTTGACAGGGCTCCGCGATGTGAGGGCACCATAGGACTCGGGAATAAGCCCAAAAGGACAAGGGGCTGCAGGTGTGACCTGAGGAAGAGGCCGAACCCCGAAACATGTAGTCCCTGGCCCTGCTATCGGATATTATTTTATCCATTAACTATTGCTTCCTGCAGCCCCTTGTCCTTTGGGACTGATTTCCAAATCCTATGGTGCCTTCACATTGCAGAGCTCCGTCGAACGCTTCCGCCAGCTTCTGACGTCATTTCCTGTCTCCGAGCGGGTCAGTACGGCCTGCGAGTGTGTCATTTCCGGTTCCCCCAGCTTTCCTCATCCTCTTGTCACCCGGCCCCCCTGTTCATCACCAAGGAGTTCCCAGGATCTGAGTCATGCATTTATAAATAACTTTTCAATGCTTTGTACCATTGCTGACAGCTGAAGTGTAAACAAAAAAGTTGCGGTAGCTATCGGTAATAGGTATCGGCAATTGGTATCGGCGAGTACTAAAAAAAGCATCGGTGAATGAATGAATGAATGAATGAATGATTTGTAAAGTGCTGCAAATGCGAACTGAATCGCCTCAAGGCGCTAATCGGTACTCATACTCATTGTAAAAAATATGGCTTCGGTGCATCCATATTTACTATACCACTTGGACTAGTGCTCCCTGTGAATGTTTTAAAGATTGCAAAGCAGACTGGAGTTCCAAAATGTGCTGTTCAAACTTTTAAAGAAGCACAAAGAAACACTGAGGACCCTAGATGCAGTGAACGGCCATGGAAACTTCATGCAGCAGATGAAAGATACATCATGCTTACTTCCCTTCAACATCGGAAGATATCCAGCAGTGCCATCAGCACAGAACTGGTGGAAACCAGTGGGACCCACGTACACCCATTTACTGTCCAGAGAAGTCTGTCCAGCACTGGTTTCATGGATTAACTGCATCCAAAAAGCCATACCTCTGACGTGGAAACAAGGCTAAGCGACTTAACTATGCATGAAAACATAGGAACTGGGATGGCAGCAGGTGCTCTGGGCTGCTGAGTCAAAATTGAAACCAATATTTGGCTGTAGCAGGAGCTGCCTTTCTGTAAATGGAGTTGGAGATTTGGTCAGGATCAATGGTGTCCTCAATGCTGAGAAATACAGGCAGATACTTATCGATCATTCCATACCATCAGGGAGGAATATGATGACCCCAAATGTATTCTGCCGCAGGACAACAACCCCAAACATACAGCCAATGACATTAAGAACTATCTTCAGCCTAAAGAAGAACAAGGAGTCCGGGAAGTGAAGGTTTTGCCCCCACAGAGCACTGATGTCAACATCATTAAAGTGGAGTTCCACCCAAAAGTGGAACTTCCACTCATCAGATTCCTCCCCCCTCCGGTGACACAGTTGGCACCTTTCAGGGGGGAGGGGGGTACAGATACCTGTATATTACAGGTATCTGTACCCACTTCCGGCATAGATAGCCGCAGAATCTGCGGTTATTTACGCCACTTCCTGCTCCCTCCCCGCTGCCTGCTGGGAAACACACGGGTCCCAGAGACAGCAGGGACCATCCGTATTGCGCTGCGCGACTCGCGCATGCGCAGTAGGGAACCAGGAAGTGAAGCCGCACAGCTTCACTTCCGGATTCCCTTACCGAAGATGGAGGCGGCAGCACCCGAGGACGGAGAGACGGTTCGGCCTCGGGTGCCGACATCGCGTGCGCCCTGGACAGGTAAGTGTCCATGTTTTAAAAGTCAGCAGCTGCAGTATTTGTAGCTGCTGACTTTTAAAAAAAAAAATTTCGGCGGAGCTCCGCTTTAAGTATTTCTGGGATTACATGAAGAGACAATGTTGGAACAACCTACCTGCCGAGTTCCTTCAAAAACTTTGTGCAAGTGTACCTAGAAGCATTGAAGAATTGATGCTGGTTTGAAGTCAAAGGGTGATGACTCCAAATATTGATTTTTTTGGGGTTTCTCTTCTGTTCATTTACTTTTCATTTTGTTAATTGATAAAAAAATTAACTATTAAACACTTTTCATGGGTCACCTTACCCTAGGCTTTTTATTTCTATACATTCACACCTAAATCTATAAATGGCATATTATATATACCATACCTATTATTTAAAAATATTCTAGTATATATTATGTTGTAAGGTATACTGTATATAGGTGTGTATAGATAGAGAGATTAGTATATGAATTGGTAGATCGGAACTGGGAGTTTTCAATGAATTTTTCATTGTTTTCCTTAGTGACTGGCAGTCATCCACCTTTACAAATCACTGATTGTATATCAGTAGATTAGCATAAATATCCCAACAAATGTCCTCAGGGTGTGCTGTAAAAAGTAGTATAGGTGGAGTAGTAGCCTCAAGAAAAGGCTCATTGCTCTTATCTCAGAGGAAAAGATAAAGGAAATGTTTTTTGTGCCTAGAGGCATGCAAATCTCTCACCCCTGTGATAGGGGATGAAAGGAGACCTCTCTGTCCTCCCTGCAGGTAGTTTACTGACTTTATAATTCCTGAAAGATTTATCTGTCTTTGGGAAAGTGAAATTGAAGTGGTTCTAAAGACTCAAGGTTTTTTACCTTCATGCATTCTATGCATGGCGGTAAAAAACCTCATGTGTGCAGCCCCCCCCCATACTTACCTGAGCCCCCTCTTGATCCAGCGATGTGCACAAGCACCTCGGCTCTTGGGGCTCTCACTCCCCATTGGCTAGGGCAGCAGCGGTAGCCATTGGACATGCAGTGCCTTGGCTTGGGAGTGAGCCTGCTTGAGTGCCCCCAGAGCAAGTTAGAGGGAGGGGCCAAGAGTGCCGGTGTGGGACCCAAGAAGAGGAGGATCAGGGCCGCTCTGTGCAAAACCACTGCACAGAGCAGGTAAGTATAACATGTTTGTTATTTTATTTTTTTAAAGCAAGACTTTAATATCACTTTAAGAAGGCTGTGGCATTAACTAACCTCTTGCTTTCCTTCTTAAATTACTGTATTTATTGGCGTATAACACACACTTTTTCACCCTGAAAACGGGCAATGGTGAGGCTGCAGATGGGCACTGACCCTTATTTTGCTTCAAAGTTCCTTATTTAAATGTTTTTTAAAAAGTTTTTTTCCAGAAACTTTCCTCTTAAAATGAATGTGCGTGTTATACGCCGATAAATACGGTAATTCGATCTATTTGAATTAATTATACGAAAGGAAAAAAAAGGGTTTTTTTCAGTATGTTTAGGCATCTTTAAACATATGATCAATAGTATCAAGATAAGGCAAAGGGGAGTGTAATATAACTATCTGTAGTGTTGGGCGAGCGGTTCGCACCAAGCAAAAGTTCAGCCCAAACATCGCCCGTTCAGCAAACACCCAAATTTTCAGGGCACTCAGCGGGATGTTCGCGCGCTGAGCACCCCACAATGCACTGCGCGCTGAGTAGTGCACTCTAACCCCTGATTGGGTAAAGCTTTGCCCAATCAGGGCATAGTGAATAGCTGGTTGTTAAGGAGTGGGCCGAGAAGCCGGCCGCTGTGTCCTTAAAGTGATACTAAGGTCTTGTTTTTTACTTCGTTAAAAATAAACATGTTATACTTACCTGCCCTGTGCAGTTCGTTTTGCACAGAGCAGCCCGAATCCTCCTCTTCTCGGGTCCCACTTTGGTGCTCCTGACCCCTACTTCTGTTGAGTGCCCCCACACTGACAACATTGAGAGGCCCCCCAGGCCCAATTAGTCATTTTCCCTCCCTGATGTCATGTGAGTCGTTAGCGTTACAAGGTCTCAGGTGTTAATGGGGAGCGGGTGTGTTAAATTTGGTGTTATCCCTCTCACTCTCTCATACTGGTCACTGGAAGTTCATGGCACCTCATGGCAAAGAACTCTCTGAGGATCTGAAAAAAAGAATTGTTGCTCTACATAAAGATGGCTTAGGCCCTAGACTATAAGAAGATTGGCAAGACCCTGAAACTGAGCTGCAGCACGGTGGCCAAGACCATACAGCGGTTTAACAGGACAGGTTCCACTCAGAACAGGCCTCGCCATGGTCGACCAAAGAAGTTGAGTGCACATGCTCAGCGTCATATCCAGAGGTTGTCTTTGGGAAATAGACGTATGAGTGCTGCCAGCATTGCTGCAGAGGTTGAAGGGGTGGGGGGTCAGCCTGTCAGTGCTCAGACCATACGCTGCACACTGCATCAAATTAGTCTGCATGGCTGTCATCCCAGAAGGAAGCCTCTTCTAAAGATGATGCACAAGAAAGTCCGCAAACAGTTTGCTTAAGACAAGCAGACTAAGGACATGGATTACTGGAACCAAGTCCTGTGGTCTAATGAGTCCAAGATAAACTTATTTGGTTCAGATGGTGTCGATCATGTGTGGCGACAACCAGGTGGGGAGTACAAAGACAAGTACTCCTACAGTCAAGCATGGTGGTGGGAGTGTCATGGTCTGGGGCTACATGAGTACTGCTGGCACTGGGGAGCTACAGTTCATTGAGGGAACCATGAATGCCAACATGTACTGTGACATATTGAAGCAGAGCATGATCCCCTCCCTTCAGAGACTGGGCCGCAGCGCAGCATTCCAACATGATAACGACCCCAAACACACCTCCAAGACAACCACTGCCTTGCTAAAGAAGCTGAGGGTAAAGGTGATGGACTGGCCAAGCATGTCTCCAGACCTAAACCCTATTGAGCATCTCAAATGGAAGGTGGAGGAGCACAAGGTCTCTAACGTCCACCAGCTCCGTGATGTCTTCATGGAGGAGTGGAAGAGGACTCCAGTGACAACCTGTGAAGCTCTGGTGAACTCCATGCCCAAGAGGGTTAAGGCAGTGCTGGAAAATAATGGTGGACACACAAAATATTGACACTTTGGGCCAATTTGGACATTTTCACTTAGGGGTGTACTCACTTTTGTTTGGCAGCGGTTTAGACATTAATGGCTGTGTGTTGAGTTATTTTGAGGGGACAGCAAATTTACACTGTTATACAAGATGTACACTCACTACTTTATATTGTAGCAAAGTGCCATTTCTTCAGTATTATCACATGAAAAGATATAATAAAATATTTACAAAATTGTGAGAGGAGTACAGGAGTACTCACTTTTGTGAGTTACTGTGTGTGTATATATATATATATACAGTATATATATATATATATATATATATATATATATATATATATACAGTGCCTTGCGAAAGTATTCGGCCCCCTTGAACTTTTCAACCTTTTGCCACATTTCAGGCTTCAAACATAAAGATATAAAATTTTTATTTTTTGTGAAGAATCACCAACAAGTGGGACACAATTGTGAAGTGGAACGAAATCTATTGGATTGTTGAAACTTTTTTAACTAATAAAAAAATGAAAAGTGGGGCGTGCAAAATTATTCGGCCCCCTTGCGTTAAAACTTTGTAGAGCCACCTTTTGCTGCGATTACAGCTGCAAGTCGCTTGGGGTATGTCTCTATCAGTTTTGCACATCGAGAGACTGAAATTCTTGCCCATTCTTCCTTGCAAAACAGCTCGAGCTCAGTGAGGTTGGATGGAGAGCGTTTGTGAACAGCAGTTTTCAGCTCTTTCCACAGATTCTCGATTGGATTCAGGTCTGGACTTTGACTTGGCCATTCTAACACCTGGATACGTTTATTTGTGAACCATTCCTTTTTTAGATTTTGCTGTATGTTTGGGATCATTGTCTTGTTGGAAGATAAATCTCCGTCCCAGTTTCAGGTCTTTTGCAGACTCCAACAGGTTTTCATCCAGAATGGTCCTGTATTTGGCTGCATCCATCTTCCCCTCAATTTTAACCATCTTCCCTGTCCCTGCTGAAGAAAAGCAGGCCCAAACCATGATGCTGCCACCACCATGTTTGACAGTGGGGATGGTGTGTTGAGTGTGATGAGCTGTGTTGCTTTTACGCCAAACATATCGTTTTGCACTGTGGCCAAAAAGTTCGATTTTGGTTTCATCGGACCAGAGTACCTTCTTCCACATGTTTGGTGTGTCTCCCAGGTGGCTTGTGGCAAACTTTAGACAAGACTTTTTATGGATATCTTTGAGAAATGGCTTTCTTCTTGCCACTCTTCCATAAAGGCCAGATTTGTGCAGTGTACGACTGATTGTTGTCCTATGGACAGACTCTCCCACCTCAGCTGTAGTTCTCTGCAGTTCATCCAGAGTGATCATGGGCCTCTTGGCTGCATCTCTGATCAGTCTTCTCCTTGTCTGAGCTGAAAGTTTAGAGGCACAGCCAGGTCTTGGTAGATTTGCAGTGGTCTGATACTCCTTCCATTTCAAAATGATCGCTTGCACAGTGCTCCTTGGGATGTTTAAAGCTTGGGAAATCTTTTTGTATCCAAATCCGGCTTTAAACTTCTCCACAACAGTATTACGGACCTGCCTGGTGTGTTCCTTGGTCTTCATGATGCTCTCTGCGCTTTCAACAGAACCCCGAGACTATCACAGAGCAGGTGCATTTATACAGAGACTTGATTACACACAGGTGAATTCTATTTATCACCATCAGTCATTTAGGACAACATTGGATCATTCAGAGATCCTCGCTGAACTTCTGGAGTGAGTTTTCTGCACTGAAAGTAAAGGGGCCGAATAATTTTGCACGCACCACTTTTCAGTTTTTTAATTGCTAAAATGTTTAAAATATCCAATAGATTTCGTTCCACTTCACAATTGTGTCCCACTTGTTGGTGATTCTTCACAAAAAATTAAAATTTTATATCTTTATGTTTGAAGCCTGAAATGTGGCAAAAGGTTGAAAAGTTCAAGGGGGCCGAATACTTTTGCAAGGCACTGTATATATATATATATATATATATATATATATATATATATATATATATATATTTCTATGTGCAGTATGTAAAATCTTCATGTCCATGACACTAAGGGTAGTAGGCCACCCTGTTCTGGGATTGGCACAAAAAGCTTCATGTCCTTCACTGAGATCCACCACCAAGACAACAACATATAATTTGTCAAAACCTGGGAGTGTCTTTTAAATTCATGGACAGTTGGAAACTGTAATTTAGCCGTGGAATCTGTGCCCATAAAAGGAAAAAAAAGGACACAGCGCTAGTCTTGCTTCTTCCTTCATTATTGACTTACCATGTCCTATTTTCACTGAGGCTCTGAGTTAAAGGAGAAGTATAGCCAAAGCTTTTTGGCTATACTTCTCCTATGATTTACAGGAGTGCAGTTCATTCTGCACTCCTGTGAACCTCTTTTCAGCCGACAGCAGGCCAAAGCTTGGGAAAGATCCCTGGCTGGACTGGCAGCTGGCTCTGCCTCTCAGCATGCTGCTGAGAGGCTGAGCCAGCCCCTACCACCCCCACCACAGCCCAGAGCTCCAGTGAGCGCTGGAGGGGCAGAGCAGAGAGCTGTGACTAACAGTCACTGATCTCTGCTTAGAGTTGAGGTGCGAACTGAGCAGTCAGCAGTGTTTGATCGCTCAGTTCTCAGGGTAGAGCTGACAGGGCACAGACACAGCTGGGATCAGTGCTGCAGCCATCTAGGTGAGTATGATTTTTTTATTTTTCGGCACTCCCAAACTTCTCTTTTTACATTTCAATATTTTTATTGTTTTAAAGTTAAACTAAATAACAAACAGCATGGCGTGATAATACAATGAGGGGTCACAGCCCCGAGTTGCCAGAAAAGATGCAGTCATGCAAACATAGCAAAATGCAGTAGAAAAAACAGAAAACCTGGATACAGGAGTGTGTAGAGCAACATTGTACATTCTCCATAATGAAATAAACAGAGAGTCGTCAATGAAGTGGCATCAGCTTAAAATTAGCCAACGGTCAGTATCAAAGAAAAGAAGTGAGGAAGAATGCAGAGCAAGAGGGTGAGAACTACATATAAAGATATGGGGAGGGGACGGGGTAAAGATTGCAGGGCATAATGGACCCCCGGCCACCTCTCAGGCTCCTCAGAAGTAAGTGAGTATTATGTAACAAGATTAGGGTAACAGTACGTGTTCCACAGATCTCAGATCTTGAGAAATTTGTCATGAGTAGAAGTATACTGGTAAGTTGTTTATAAGAAATTTGTCCAACCTAGGTATACCTATAGACTTATGTTAACCAGTTTGGCTGTGTTTCCGCTTCTTTTATGTCCCTATGCTTGTTCCCGGGGCAAAAAATAAAAAGGAAAAAGAAATCTCAGGGAGCAAGAAGAGAGTATCTTAAACCCTTCAAACTGGATTGCAAATTAGCACCACAAAAAATAAAAAATTGAACTCGGCAAAAACAAAAATCATATATCTAAAGTAACCACTGCATGTCACTTTTACCTGAGTATATATTTATAATCCTATAGGACCTTGGGTCCATCATTAAAGCGGTTGTATACCCACACATGTAAAAGAAAAAAAAACCCTGTAAGGTAAAGGCATAATGAGCAATATGCACCGCATACTAGCTCATTATGAAATACCTTAGAACAAGGTCCCCGTATCGCAGCCCGGTCCACGCCGAGGGAGCTGACACTTTGCCCTCTGTGTTTTTTCCGGGTTCGCGGCTCCAGCGATGTGAGTGGCCAGAGCTGCGATGACGTCACTCCCTCACATGCGCGCGGGAGACTTCTGCCGGGCATTCACAGCGCATGCGCCGCTGATGTCAGTGGCTGCATGCAAGGTAAATATCTCCTAAACCGTACAAGTTTAGGAGATATTCATTTTACCTACAGGTAAGCCTTATTATAGGCTTACCTGTAGGTAAAATTTTAAAATAAGGGTATACAACCACTTTAATAAGCTGGTAGTCAGTGCGAACCTTATCTAGTATTTTAGACTACGGTAAGGTAGAAGAATTGCTTCCTCCTAAAATTCTATCTTGGACCAGTTGTAATGGGGCCAATCCAAGAGTATCCAACCAGGCATCCCAGATACGTTTAAATTTAAATGGGCTTCTCCTATGTGTATAAGTTAGTTTCTCTCGTATGAGGACTGCATTAACGGCCGCAATCCATTCCTTGTTGCTGTGGATTTATGGTGGAGAGCCATTTTTGTGCTATAAGTTTTCTAGCTATGAAAAGGACTGTTGTAATATCGGCATATGTATGTGGAGTATATAACTCTTCATCCAGCCATCCCAGTAGACAAAGTTTGGGTTCTGTCGTAAAGGAACACAGCCATTTTAGTAGAGGAGCTTGGTTTTTTTTTCATGTCATAGTTTTCTCCTTGATGCCTGTTAATCTGATGATGCTGGGGTACCGATCAAGAAGCAGCAGGAGCGGTGGAGAAAACACTGATCCACAGAATGAAAGAAGCAGGGAGATCCTTGCACTGCTGATCCTCAGATACAACTTCCTCTCCAGCAAGGAAAACAGTGAGCAGAACAGTAGTGATATCACATTACACATCACATCACATTAGATGATCTCACATTGCAGATATACAGCTATGAGGCTACAGAACAGGAGCTGCTAGGAACAGGAAGTGCACTGCTACAGTAGTTTTCAGGAGAAATGCAAGAGAAAAAGTAAATTTTTAGAGTACTGCTTGTGCTCAATTAACATATCTTGAAATTCCCTATATAATAGCAAATCGTTAGTTTACAGAGTTCAGTTCCATATTAACTGAGATAATGTGAGAATTCTCATTTAAACTTGACAAGCTTCACTGTCCATCAGTCAATCAACGAACAAGTAATGTTAAGCTCAGATTCCAGTCTAGAGTGCTGTGTTAATGATATGAGGTAAGTTTATCACTTCCTCCTACTGATAAAAGAAACTGAATTCCCTGGCACAGATCTGTCAGACACATGTAAGAGCATTAAACTTGCAGGTGGTGAAACAGATAGGTACATAGCCAGGAGGGATATACCCAGGCTTTCCATGACGGGATTTAAATCATTTATCTAGAGTTACTTACAGTAGGTACAATGATCCTTTGACTATTGTGTTACTGAGTTTTTTTTTTCATTTTCAAGAATGAGATTGTGTTTGGCTTTGTAATCTCAGATTTGAAGTGATAAAAAAGAGAGAGAGCGCACCAGCCTAGTGCATTATCCTTGATACATTTATTAGTTAAAACCAAGATTAAAATCTACTCACAAATGTAGGAGAAAAAATCGCATTGTATACAGGCACAGAAGCGATTGGTCCAATGGTAGCAGTTTTTCCAGGTCCTAGGCTGAGGACGTACGGGCTGCTGCTGGCTAACACGTTTCAAAGGTGTCCCTTCTTCATCAGATGCTTAGGAGGGGGCCACACAAAAAGTAGCCTAGGGCCCATGACCACCTTAATCCTCCACTGCTCTCCCCGACATCTTTGTCCCATGTAAATCAGCATAAAAAACCCTAATGAACACTGCTTGTAGATATCTCCTTACTTGCTTAGTATTGTTGTAATCCTTTTTGTTCTTTAGAATGACTTAACTGAACATGCCCAGATCTCCCCTGATTTACGGCACACTCTGTGTACTTGTCTATCTATTATCAGATCTTCCTATGGCACAACTCTGAAATCCCAGGAGACTGCATAATCACTCAGAGCTTCCTACTATACCCCATGTGACCATGTGACATCACATGCAGTGTAAACCTGGCCATCGGAGAGCATTACTGCAGCCTTATCAGCTGAAGCTGATAAGACTGACAAAGGCAAACACTAGATAATCGGCACAAGTAAATACTATGAAATCAAACAACTCAACTATGAGCAGTGAATCAGGGTTGCCATAGAAACGTTGGATTGAGAAGGAGGCTTGGTTAACAGTACAGGAAGTGCTCAATGTAACGGTGGAATTACACTCTACTATGGACTCAGAAAACAATACTTAAAGCGGAGTTCCACACAAAAATGGAACCCTTTTCGGAACCCTCCCCCCCTCCGGTGTCACATTTGGCACCTTTCAGGGGGGAGGGGGGTGCAGATACCTGTCTAAGACAGGTATTTGCACCCACTTCTGGCATAGATTCCCATGGGAGTCTACGCCTCTTCCCGTCCCCACCGCGCTGTCTCCTGGGAAACACACAGCTCCCAGAAGAGAGCGGGGACCACTTGGGACGTGCAGCACGACTCGCGCATGCGCAGTAGGGAACCGGGAAGTGAAGCCGCAACGCTTCACTTCCTGATTCCCTCACCTAGGATGGCAGCGGCAGCTGCCGAGAACCGAGCGGGTTCTCGGCATCGCCTGCCGACATCGCTGGACCCTGGGACAGGTAAGTGGCCATGTATTAAAAGTCAGCAGCTGCAGTATTTGTAGCTGCTGGCTTTTAATATATTTTTTTTTTTTTGGCGGTGTGGGTGGATCCCCGCTTTAAAATGGCGCTGCCTAACCCCTGGAAACAAATTTTTTAAAGTTTCTTTAAACAGTAAGTAATATGCGATTTGGGCTGGATTACAGTGGCTATAGTTTGATAATTACTTATTATAATGGACTAAATGAAAAGCAGCATCAGAGTGGGAGAGTTTACTTCCACTTAAACATGTGCATCACTGCAGTGCTTGGAGCCATGCAGGGTGTAATGCACTGCATTGCCATTCATTTTGCATGTGCTTAAATACATTTTCTGAACACAGTTGTGTTATAGCACACCACCATTCAAGTTCAAAATACTGGATCAGGAGCAATGTTTTTTTTTCTGTGTTGAGGCCCATTAACACTAAATGGACAATGGTACCATACAATAAAGCTTGTTGTAGTATGTGGATTATCACAACATAAATAGGCATAAAAGGAGCCAAAAATGTACACTATATTACCAAAAGTATTGGGACACCTGCCTTTACACACATGAACTTTAATGGCATTCCAGTCTTACTCCGTAGGGTTCAATATTGAGTTAGCCCAACCTTTGCAGCTATAACAGCTTCAACTCTTCTGGGAAGGCTGTCCACAAGGTTTAGGAGTTTGTCTATGGGTATGTTTTACCATTCTTCCAGAAACGCATTTGTGAAGTCAGGCACTGATGTGGATGAAGGCCTGGCTCGCAGTCTCCACACTAATTCATCCAAAAGGTGTTCTATCGGGTCGAGGTCAGGATTCTGTGCCGGCCAGTCAAATTCCTCCACCCCAAACTCGCTCATCCATGTCTTTATGGACCTTGCTTTGTGTACTGGTGTTCAGTCATGTTGGAACAGGAAGGGCCAACCCCAAACTGTTTCCACGAAGTTGGGAGCATGAAATTGTCCAAAATGCCTTGGTATGCTGATGCCTTAAGAGTTCCCTTCACTGGAACTAAGGGGTCAAACCCCACCCCTGAAAAACAATCCCACACTATAATCCCCCCTCCACCAAATGATTTGGACCAGTGCACAAAGCAAGGTCCATAAAGACATGGATGAGTGAGTTTGGGGTGGAGGAACTTGACTGGCCTACACAGAGTCCTAACCTCAACCCCATAGAACATCTTTGGGATGAAGTATAGCAGAGACTGCGAGCCAAGCTTTCTCGTCCAACATCAGTGCCTGACCTCACAAATGCGCTTCTGAAGGAATGGTCAAACATTCCGATAGACACACTCCTAAACCTTGTGGACAGCCTTCCCAGAAGAGTTGAAGCTGTTATAGCTGCGATGGGTGGGCCAACTCAATATTGAACCCTACGGATGAAGACTGGGAGGCCATTAAAGTTCATGTGCGTGTAAAGGCAGGTGTCACAATACTTTTGGCAATATAGTGTATATCCAGCCAGTGGTCCCCACCCACCCTAGTTGGTCAGTATTTGTGGTTCCTCCACAGAAGGGAAATGTCTTAACAGTGAACTCTCATGAGGAGGGGGATTGCATCTGTCATTATTGTAGCCCTGGTCCAGCTACATGGGTCAGTTTGTAGTCCTAGGACCAACTCATTGGTTCCAAGATCCATGGGGATCAAGGACATTTTCTTTGGAGAACGTGGACAATCTATTGAAGGCAATTGATTAGACCCAAGCTATTCAGGTGCAGATGTCTTTATCCCTTCATATTTGTACGTATCATACCCATAAGGAGGACAAAGGGCATGTATTTGCTATTCCTGTGCTCTTTCTGGGTCTAATAGAATGTCTTGCTTTAGAGAAAAAACTTGCTTTCTTAAACTTTAAAGCACAGATTTATTTTTGACGAGGATCTGGCTCTTTCTTGGAACAAAATGCCAAAGCTTGATGCAGCGTTTTTACTCAAGTGTCCAAATCCACAGATTTGTCTTTTGAAGGCATGGGTATTCTTAAGGATGCTATGGACAAAAGAATGGACACTTTGCTTAAACATGCCTAGGATTGAGCAGTTACCTATCTCAAGCCAACAATGGCTACAACATGACACATAACCTTGAAGCTTGGCTTTCCCAGATCCAGTCTAATCTGGAGATGGGTACCCCAAGACAACTAATCCTGGAGTCTTTTCTCATTTTATTTAAGGCAGCGGGATTTATGATATGTACCTCTGCTGGATCAGTCATACTTTCAGCAGAATCACCTGTTTTGATTAATTCTTGCATAGTTTTATAGTTAAAGTCCTGGTCAGGAGATCCAGTGCCTAAGATTTATCCAAGGAAGCTAACCAGAAAAAGCAGTAGCAGGGTGAAGGACAGATTCTATTTACCCCCTGGACAAACCAGCAAGCTTCAATGACTAATTGGTCCCAGGAGGAAGAAGATTGGGGTCCTTTTTACCGTGGCTAAACGTTACCCCAAAAACGTTACCCCAAACTTGTACATTCAGAGGCTCATAGGGGAAGGCTACCACCAAGAGCTTTCGGACAGGCCCCTTTAAGGTTTTATTCTCACATCTGCTCTGAAGGACCCTGTGAAGGCCTCAGCATTGTTGTCCCTGTTAGAGGAACTGGTCAATCTTCAAACCTAAAAATTTTTTTTAAACCTGTCAAAAAACGCAAAAACAGCTCTGGCAGCGAAAGGATTAAAGCGGAGTTCCAGACGTTTTTTGTGTTTATTAAAAGTCAGCAGCTACAATATGTGTAGCTGCTGACTTTTAATAAACACACAGTCACCTGTCCCATGGTCCAGCGATGCGGCCGCCCAAAGCCTCGCTTCTCTCCCTTTCGCTCCGCGGCGCCAGCATCCCTATTGTGGGCACACGGCTGTAAAAGCTTGCGGCTTATGGGCGCATGTGCGAGTCGTGCTGCAGGTCCTAAATGGACGTGTCCCAGAAGGTTGCACATAGCGAGGGGTCGTCTAGGTGGCCTGGGTAGAAGTAGGAGCTGGGTACCTGTCAAAACTAGGTACCCACTCCCCCCCCCCCCCAAAAAAAAAAAAAAATGACATGCCAAATGTGGCATGTCAGGGGGTCAGGATTGCTTAAAGCAGAAGTTCCACTTTTGGGTGGAACTCCGCTTTAAGCACCTACCCCCTCCTCTGTTTCAGTGAAAGGGGAGGTTTCAGTATAGATGAAAATATAAGACCTCTGCTTTTATGATTTTGGTATTGTGTTGCTTACAAGTCATAGTAAGCAATTTGCTTTGAGCAATAAATGCCTAGAATTAGTGTCAACGGAATTTAAAAAAAACAGTAACTGGTTACAGTAAACTGCGGAATTAAAATACACTTCATTAGTTGTCTAGTCACTGTTGTGTTTTCACTATGACAGCCAGCATTACAAACTAAAAAGGTTTCCTAAGAGAGAATACCGGAAAGTTGCTCACATTATCAGTTTCCTGTGTGCATCAGCGAGGGCAGAAGGGTCACTGCTCTCTTTTCTTTTAATACATAAAATCATTAACAGTGCACAGTTATGTCATAATGAACACTGCAGAGCTTTGTCTCCACAGCAGAAAACGGCATTGCTTCTAGTAACCTGGTGCTCTGGGTGGAACCTTTGACTTTCAGTCTTCTTTAGGTCTCATTGCATTCTGCACCCTGAGGTTCCAAAGGCTTTATCATCACGCTGATGATGTCATCCTATGGCACCCTGCGCCCTCTTCCCAGCTCTGTTTTACATGACCTCCCAGGAACCCACACCAACCCCTGGAGCCCACCACTGCTCTTCTCACCCCCAATGCTGCCAACCAGAAAATGGGGACATGACTCCAGACACTGCAGTCCTGCTAAAAAGTTCCAAAAGGAGGGCAGATACTTTCTCCATAAATTAGACCAGGAAAACAGAGGGAAAGTTATTTTATTGAAATTAAAGAATCTGTAAGTGGAACTACTGGGATTCCATAATGAAAGCATCAAACATGTAATAGCGATGGTAGAGATGGGATGGCGGTTGCTATGCAAAACCTGCTGGAGTAAAGGTGACCTGGAACGGTTCGTAGCCGAAAGGGAAGCCTTCTGATGGGGATGGAGAACCACAGGGTCTGATCCGGAGGGTCGGGTCCCTGGCCTTTTGGCCTGGATTGTGGTAGCTCTAGCTCCGGTCAGTTATTCGGGAGAGAACACTTACTCCTCCTTCGGGGGGGGGGGGGGAGTGGTCAGTATTTCCCGAATGTAATTAGGCAGGAGGGATGGAACGGCAGTGAGGCCTGATGGTAAAGGGCTCTCACCAAGTTTCCTGAACTCCAGGACTTCCTGGCTGGGGTGGGGGCTGCTGTGGTCTGGGTTGGGGGTCAGGGTTGCACGAAAAGCCAGTGGTGAATGTGCCCCTGAAGTGGCAGTTCAGGGGTGCCGTACAGTCACTGTGTTTCGGCACTCGATTTATGGCACCATGGTCACTTCACCACAACACACGTTTTTTACACCTGCCTCTTGGGCCGAGCCTTTTGGCTAGGACCAGGGGAAATTTTTAATCCTGGCCGGAGGGCCGGCCATTGCATTACACAATGGTCGCTTTCACTCTCCCACCTCCCTATCTCCCCACTCTTTTTATTTATTCACCTATTTGTCACTTTTTTGTATTGTTTTGTTTGATATGCTACACGTTTGTCACAGTGTGATGAGTAGGGTGTGGTTCCTCGGGCCTACTCTGAAAGAGGAGGTCCAGCCCATCCCCCCCCCCCGAAAAATTAAAAGTCATCAGTTACAAATACTGCAGCTCCTGACTTTTAATATAAGGACATTTACCTGTCCAGGGAGCCCGCGATGTCGGCACCCCAGCCGATCTGCAGATCGGCTTTTGGGTGCAGCTGCCGCCGTTCCTGGTAAGAGTACCCGGCAGTGAAGCCTTTTCAGCCGGTTCCCTACTGCGCATGCGCGAAGTGGAAGTGGAGAACAGTACCTGTCATAAACATGTACCCGTTCCCCCCTCCCCCCCTGAAAGGTGTCAAATGTGGCACTGGAGGGGCGGGTGGGGGAGACAGATAATCGGAAGTTCCACTTTTGAGTGGAACTCCGCATTAATCACTTCAATACCGGGTACTTTCTGAGACAGAGACAGATATCTGAGACAGATAGAGCTTTGTTTTGGTTGTATTTAACCATCACTGGGGTTTTTTATTTTTTTTCTAAACAAACGTAAAAAGACAGAAATTTTTTAAAAAAAATACATTTTTCTTAGTTTCTGTCATAAAATTTTGCAACTAAGTAATTTTTCTTCTTCAGTGATGTGCGCTGATGAGCCAGCACCCAGCACTGATGGGCACTGGTGAGGCGGCACTAATGTGTGCTGATGAGGCAGCACTGATAGGCACTAATGAGGCGGCACTGATGTGTGCTGATGAGGCAGCATTGATGGGCACTGATGTGCGCTGATGAAGCAGCACTGATAGGCACTGATGAGGCGGCACTGATGTGCACTGATGAGGCAGCACTGATAAGCACTGATGAGGCCGCACTGATGTGCACTGATGAGGGCAGCACTGATGTGCGCTGATGAAGCAGCACTGATAGGCACTGATGAGGTGGCACTGATGTGCGCTGATGAGGCCGCACTGATGTGCACTGATGAGGGCAGCACTGATGAGCACTGATGAGGCAGCACTGATGAGGCAGCACTGATGAGCACTGATGAGGCAGCACTGATGAGCACTGATGAGGTGGCACTGATAAGCTACACTGATGAGAAGGCACTGACTAGGCTGCACTGATGAGGAGGCGCTGATTGGCACTGATGAGGCTGTACTGATAATCAGGGCACTAATTATTAGTGTAAACAATGTACTCACTGTGCCCTGTCAGTATTGCCGGTTATTGGCTCTCCTTTCCTCACACAGAGACAGCGTGTTAGGAAAGGAATGCCGATAACTGGCAAGTCTGTTTACATGTGACCAGCTGTGATTGGACACAGATGATCACATAGTAAAGGGTCGCTGTGATTGGCCCTTTAGCGCGATCTGTGATTAGCTGTGTCCAAATGTGCACTCATGGGAGGTCGCCCATGAACGTGGGCAAGAACCAGTTAAAATGGTTAAAACCTAAAACCAAAAATGTAACATTCATTTATAAATCAAATCGCCATGGCTTTCTCCTAGTTTTTACTCTTTTTAATTTTGATCACTATTTTTTCTGCAATCTTTTTTTCAAAAAACATTATAGAAGTTGTCATCCCAAAAATATAAAGGTACTCAAGATAAACCTATGATTCTACCACTTTCCAAAACTTTGGTTCATCTCGAATATGTGGTTTCCTTTTGGTCACCAATCCTCAGGATTGATGTCCTAGAACTAGGGAAAGTTCAGAGAAGGGTAATGAAATTAGTAAGGCGGGGGGGGGGGGGAGGGGTGGAGGTCCTAAATTATGAACAAAGATTACCTAAATATTGCAAAAGAGGAGCTTAAGAGGGGATATGGCAACAATATACACATTTATTAAGGCCTCAAGCACACAAGACGCTGTTAAACGAGGCACTTTTTTCAACTGCCCCTGAACTCATTCAATGTTATCCTATGTGTCCATGTACACAGTCTCGTTTTTTGGCGTTTTTAGGCAGTTGCATTTAACCTCCTTTTTCCAGAAGCAAAAAAATGGGTTAAGAAAAGTTTTCCATGTTTCAGATGCCAAACGGGGCTAAACGCGGCTAAACGCTGGTAACGCATTTAGCCGCATTTGCGTTTATAGGTGTTTTTAAAGGAACCCTATTTTTTGGACCAGAAGACACAGAAATATCTCGGGGCCACCTTTTCCTAGGAACCCCAAATTTGGATATGTTGTAGTGCTAGTTCCACTGTGTTAGCACACTAAATTTGGGGTTCCTAGTACAAAGTGGCCCCGATATACGGGGCCCCAAAGTTGGGTCGCAAAATGTCATTCTCTGCTCTGCAGACGCTTCTAGACGCAAATGCAGTAAAACGCGGCTAAACACGGCATGCAAATGCGGCAAAATGGGCATTTCTAAACCCCGATTTCAGCTTTTAAAAACATGTGTTCGCCAGAGTTTGCACCGGTGTCTCGTGTGCATGAAGCCTAATGGCTGGCTGCAGTATTGGAAATAAGCCATTCAATTTAAGGACATGTGGCCACAAATTGCAGTTGGACAAAAAGCCATTTAATCCTAATCTGTGTCGCGGGTTCTTTACAGTCAGAGTGGTAAAGATGTGGAATTTCCTTTCGATAGTGGTTTCAGCGGAGAGCATAGGTAACTTCAAAAAGCTCTTAGATGAGTTTCTCAGCGACTACAATAAACAATCCACCCGCCGGCCAAGTCACCGGGGCCACAAACGGCACCCCAACCCCCCCCCCCGTCGGTCAGTCAGTAGTTGGGACTGCGGGCGGCTGCTTTCTCGGTTCCCCTGTGTATCCTCCTTCCTCCTCCTTTCGGTCAATTGGATGACTGGTCTCAGGACCCGCTTCCTGATTAGCCGGGAGAAGAATCAGTGTTACAATAGCGAATATTCATTTGCTATTGTCACACAACTGGGTGGGCTTCGGGCGCAGTGCTCTGTGCCCCGAGCTCACCCTTTTTTGAAGCCTAATAGAGCCTCTGGCTCTAACCACGTGCTTCTAAAAAAAAAAAAAAACCTATTGGAATCCATGCGTCCAGCTCCCTGAATGTAGTTCAGGGGGCTGGATGCATGGATGGGGGGCGGCGCCCAGTCACCCCTAAAGGACGGGCTGCCACTAGATATGAGAATCCGAAGTGATGAAGTATACACACACATACAAACACAGGTTGCATACCTCCCAACTTTCTGAGATGGGAAAAGGGACACTTATTAGCAAAAGCATATAGGCATATGACACACCCCCTGTCACGCCCCCTTAAAGGATAATTATACTAAAAAAATTAGTTAAACCCACAAGTGCTTTTTTTACCACTACTATTCCTTTATACTGGCTGTTAAATTTAACAAATGCAGCCATTTAGAATTTGGGTGAAAGGTTTAGCACTGTGAAGCACTTTTTGAAAGATAAATAGTGCATTTTATATACAACTATAAAGATCAGACCAAAATGAGAGACAAATGAGGAGGAAAGAGGGACAGAAGGAAATCAGGGACAGTTCCTCAAAATCAGGGACAGTTAGGAGCTTTGAGGTGGAACGTGATTGGCCTGTGTCTTTATTCAGTCCTACCAACTATGTAACTATATTATAGACCAGCACTGATTGCATACTTCTGTGCAGCTACTAGTTCCACACAAAGTATACATACGGTGGGGAAAATAATTATTTGATCCCCTGCAGATTTTGTAAGTTTGTCCAATTACAAAAAAATTAAGGGTCTATAATTTTTATCATAGGTGTATTTTAAATGATAGTGACAGGATATCAACCAACAATCCATAGTCAAGTCAGTCAAGTTGCCAAGAGACAGACAAGAAACCTTAAGGATTTAGAGAAGATCTATAAAGAAGAGTGAACCAAAATCTTTCCTGAGATGTGTGCAAACCTGGCAACCAACTACAAGAAATGTCTTACCTCTGTCCTTGCCATCAAGGGTTTCTCCACCAAGTACTAAGTCATGTTTTGCTTGGGGATCAAATACTTATTTTACTCACTGAAATGCAACTTAATTTATAGCATTTGTATCATTTCTATCATTTAAAATACACATATGATAAAAATTATAGACCCTTCATTTCTTTGTAAGTGGACAAGCTTACAAAATCTGCAGGGGTATCAAATAGTTATTTTCCCTACCTTTGCAGCTAATGAGGAATATATTTATTAAACATTTTTGTGCTCAGAGTTCAGCTTTAAATTCATCAACAAACTTCAACTGTACCAACATTCTGTCTTTCAGTTCAGAGTATATACTGCAGTCTTCGTAGTATATATAATACAGTTCAGAGTATATAGTGCAGTCCGTATAGTATATATATAATACAGTTCAGAGTATATAGTGCAGTCAGTGTAGTATATATATAATACAGTTCAGAGTATATAGTGTAGTCCGTATAGTATATATAATACAGTTCAGAGTATATAGTGCAGTCCGTATAGTATATATAATACAGTTCAGAGTATATAGTGCAGTCCGTATAGTATATATAATACAGTTCAGAGTATATAGTGCAGTCCGTATAGTATATATAATACAGTTCAGAGTATATAGTGCAGTCCGTATAGTATATATAATACAGTTCAGAGTATATAGTGCAGTCCGTATAGTATATATAATACAGTTCAGAGTATATAGTGCAGTCAGTGTAGTATATATATAATACAGTTCAGAGTATATAGTGTAGTCAATGAAGTGTATATATAATATAGTGCAGAGTATAGATAGGATAGAAAGCACCATGTCTCTTCTTTCTGTGCTCAACAAGAGCAGTTGCGTTTCATTAACAACTTCTTTCTATCTTTGAAAAAGTTCATAGGTGTGCAGCGCTACCTACTAGGCAAGCATAGGCGTGCGCACAGGGTGTGCCAGGTGTGCCTGGGCACACCCTAATAACCCCTAATATTTCACCAAAGACCCCTAAAGGCTCCAAAAATGTTTTAAGATAAAGTAAAAAATTGTAAAAAATAAAAACTACTGCAAGCAATCTCTTCCCTACTGACACCGTCAGTATATATACACATGCAAATGTGTTTGAGTTTTGGGGGTGCACACCCTAATGCAATAGGCTGCGCACACTTATGTAGGCAAGTAATTATATAGCAATAGGATCAATCAATTATAAAGTGCTCAATATGCATTCAAAATGAATGTACAGATACTGCAATAAAGTACCCCGTGCTATAAATTCATTCATTCAACAGCCAACATTCAGTGAAAATTCATATGCTCCAAAGTGCTCCAAGCTATAATCAATACATCACTTATATACAATAATAAGCTGTGATATGAAAGTGCTCAGTGCCTCTGTATGCATTATTCCAGTGCTCCAGGACAGGTGTCACACTCTGTGCTCCCCTCCTATGTGTCCTCGCTAGAGATGGGCTCGGGCGTGTTTGAAAACGCACATGCCCGATCCCGCCAGGAAGCCGACACTGCACAGCACTTATCACAGGCAGTGAATAATTTCCCGATCTGTGCAGCTGCGGACCGGGAAATGTCTCCCTGCCTGTGATTAGGCGGTGTGCAGTGTCGGCTTCCTGGCGGGATCGGGCATGTGCGTTTTCAAACACGCCCGAGCCCATCTCTAGTCCTCACTGATAAAATATCTGTGCCTTGTGAAAAATAGGAGATTGGGTCAGCCTCATATTTACTTCTCCACTCCATGTACATGTTGAAAGAGTAAAGACCAGGCATGGGCATACATAGTGTAAATCCATTTTATTCGATTAAAAATACATTACAAGTAGCTACTCACATATAAAACTGCTTGTTCCCAAGCTATAAGCGCTCCTACACTATGAATTTATACTATGGATGCCCAGTCTTTACTCTTTCAACATGTACATGGTGGGACTGCGCCATTGCGGCAGACGAAACGGACAGTAAGTGCCACTTTTTTGCGGACCAGTAACATTAATACAAAAAATATACTATTTTGGCATGGAAGGGGTTAACATTAGGGGGTGATCAAGGGGTTAACTGTGTTCCCTATTTGTATTTCTAACTGTGGGGGGAATGTGGCTGACTAGAGGAGGAGAGAGATCGTTGTTCCTACTAGTAGGAACAACGATCTCTCTCCTCTCCCCTGACAGAACCGGGATTTGTGTGTTTACACACATATATCCCGGTTCTCGCTCTGTCACGAGTGATTGCGGATGCCCGGCGGTCATCGTGCCTGCCGGGCATGTGCACCGGCTCTGGCTACAGCGTCTTAAAGAGCCAACGTACAGCTACGACAGCTTGCCCAGCGGAGCCAACCTGCTGCAGTATAACTGCGGCGGCTGGTCGGGAAGTGGTTAAAAAGCGCATCAAAAACGCAACACTTGCATTTCTGGTGCGACTCCATTGAAGTCTATTACATGCAAAATGCAATCTGCTGCAGGAAAAAAAGTCCCAAACCCTTTCCAAAAACGCAACAGCTGAAAAACACATACCGGTAGATGTGAACATGTACCATGGGTAACCGTGTTAAATGGACTGTAGTGTGATTCTGAAAAACGGAAAATGCACATAAAAGTGCATAGGTGTGAACTTACATTAAAATGTAGGAGGTAAAGGTCACAAGTACAAATAGAGGTTGAATCTTCCCAATGGGATATAGGCTGCAATCAAAAAAATGGCAGAGGTTCGAACATGTTCCTACATTGAAAACTGATAAAAACAAGTTTTGCCTTTACATATATTTTTTCTTATTTTCTTATTTTATTACCTGAAAACAGGGGTTACAGACAATGTCCGAACCCATACATAAAAGTAACCATGAAGGTACAAGAACATACAAGGGTAGTATTATTCACCAAACCAGAAAGAAAAAAAAATACCCTATTATACATGTTAAAGTGGTTGTAAAGCCTTACAGACCACTTTTACCTACAGGTAAGCCTAGATTAAGGCCTAGATTAAGGCTTACCTGTAGGTGCAAGAAATATCTCCTAAACCTACACGGTTTAGGAGATATTTGCAAAAGACAGGCACCGATGTCTACGGCTAGACAACGGCGCACAGGCGCACTAAGCTTGCCGTTTCTAACGGCGACCGTGCCGTTAGTGGCGGCTCCCGCGGGCATGCGCGGGAGTGACGTCATCGCGGCTCCGGCCAATCACAGCGCCGGAGCCGTGATACCCGGAAGGAAGATGGACGCTTCGTGGAAGAGGGGACAGCGGTGACATCGCAGGCTCCTGTGTCAGGTAATTGCGATGACAATTGCGATGCATAGTAGCCCATTATGCTTTACCTTTGCAGGGAAACAAAGAGGAACTAAAACCCATCAGGGTTTACTTCCTCTTTAAAGGCGACACATTTTTAGTAATAGACCTCAGAGTCCAGTAATTACCACCTTTTTTTCCCATTTTTTCCTGTCCCCCCCCCCCCCCCCCCCCCAAGAAAGTTAACAATACACTGCAGAACAAAATATACTGTTCAAACAATTCAGTAAATTTACACAAGAATAAAATAAACAAACAAAAACAACAACCACTCCAGTCCCAGTCCCAGTAGTGTGTGTGAAACTGCTCCCATGATCCACGACCCAAGGGAATATTATCCCTCCACATAGCCTTTCACATATACACTTCCCCCTCTAATGTGTCAGTAGAGTCAACCCAATGGAACCACACCTTCCTACATTTTTTAGGAACTCCCCAGGCCTCATATGTCATACAGTCTAACGGTATATGCGTATTTACTCATTTCAACCATGCCAAAGTTAAGTCTTCAAATATATTTTAATGTTTAATGTGATATTCACATTTTAACATGCTTGCTTTAAAGAGGTTGTAAACCCTGGGAACCCCCCCCCCCCCCAACAAAAAAACCTGTAAGACAAAGGCATAATGAGCTAGTATGCATCAGATAAAAAAAGTTAAAAAGCATATATTGATTGGTTTGCGCAAAAGTTATAGCGTCTACAAAATAGGGGATAGATTTATGGCATTTTTATTATTATTTACTTTTTTTTACTGGTAATTTGCGTTTTTTATCAGGAGTGCAACATTGCGACGGACACTTCGGACACTTTTTTGGGACTAGTAACATTTATACAGCGATCAGAGCTAAAAATACCCACTGATTACTGTATAAATGTCACTGGCAGGGAAGGGGTTAACAAGGTTTTAAGGTAAATACTTACCTTAAACGAAGCCCTCCAGCGGTGCAGGTGTTCTGCCGAGAAAGTTCCCCTCGGCGGATAAGGACCCCCGTCTACTGCGCAGGCGCAGCGCTTGTGCAGTAGGAGCCGGCGGAAATAGCCGAAGCCGAATAGAATAGAAATCAGCTGTACACGGCCCCTGTAAGAGGGCCCCTGGCGGGCTCGCTTCGCTTCGGGCACGGCCTCGCTTAGTTCGGCACTTTTTTATTCTCCCTCTAGGTCCACTTGGATGGTGGGGCTTCAACCTGGACCCAGGGCGCAGGCGCCGTGTACATCTGAAGTTTTTCATCTTCGGCTATTTCGGCGGCTCCTAGTCGTTCATAATGCGCAAGCGCTGCCCCTGCGCAGTACAGGGGGGTCCTTATCCGCCAGGGGAACTTTCTCGGCAAGGCACCGGAACACCGCTGAGACAGCTGACATCTTCCCCGGTGTTTCTTCTGGGTTTGCGGACTCTGGCGCTGTAAGTGGCCGGAGCTGCGATGACGTCGATCCCGCGAATGCGCGGGAGCTGCCGTCTACAGCACGGACTCTGAAGGTCCGGCACGGTAAGACAGACCTTCAGAGCGCATGCGCCGATGACATCATCGGCTGCATGCACCCTGAATATCTCCTAAACTGTACCAGTTTAGGAGATATTCACAGTACTCACAGGTAAGTCTTATTATAGGCTTACCTGTAGGTACAAGTAAAAAATAAGACTTTTCTTCCACTTTAAAATATATATTTTTTATGTTGTATTAGCATTTTGTTGAACGGGGATGAAATACAAAATTTACAAAAAAATAGTCCTAATGTTATAAAGGTAAGATTTTAGGGGCCTGGGGCATGTAATGCACAGCACAGTGTAGCAGTTTATGTACATATTTCAAAGCACAGCAAACAGAATAAAGCGGACCACAGTATGCAATATACAGCATAGCATAAAGAATGCAGTGGTCCGTGCTATGTAGCATAAAGCATAATATACTGAGTCAATGGTATTCTGTATGTAACATGCAGCACGATGTGCAGAATTCCAGATTATGTAATGTACATGAAGGCATATGGAGTGCAGCAGTAGAGAATACATAACATATAGCACAGCATACAGAGTGGAGCGGCCTGGAATATCTAACATACAGCTCAGTGTACCGAGTGCAGTGGCCAAGGGTATGTAAAATACATGATGGCACACTGAGTGTAGTGTTAAACAGCATGTGGCATATAGCATGGTGTGTAGAGTGCAGTACTCTAGAGCAGTGGTTCTCAACCCTGTCCTTAAGTACCCCCAACAGGCCATGTTTGCAGGTTTTCCTTTATCTTGCACAGGTGCTTTAAATCAGAGTCAATGGCTTGGTATTTTGGACAGCTATTTTATCTAAGAGAAATTCCCAAAGCATGGCCTGTTGGGGGTACTTGACGACAGGGTTGAGAACCACTGGTCTACAGTATGCAATGTTTAATACAGTGTACAGAGTGCAGCATTCCAGGGTATGTAACATACTCTACAGCATACAGAAGGTAGATGTTCAGAATATGTAATATACAGTACTGCATACAAGATAATGGAGTCTAGAATATTTAACATACCATATGGCATACAAAATGCAGCGGTCTGTAATGTACATTTCAGCATAGAGAGGGCAGCGATCTGGTGTATGCAATGTATTGCATGGTCTACAGTAGGGTTGCCACTTGTCTGGGATTCACCCGGACAGTCAAGGTTTCAGTCCACCTTAAACACGGACACATTCAAACTGGACTGTGGCTCCCTCTATGCAGACTTGCGAGAGAGTCAATCTATTGCAGAGGGATGAGTCTGACAGGAAGTGGCCAGTATAGTGTACAAATGCCACCCTTCTCCCTTTAAAACATGGGCTGCTCACCACAAAGGCTCCCTCCCTCTGCCCTGTTCACTCACATACTAGCATGTGCATGTCAGCTGACGCAGACCTCGTCCCGCTCTCATTAATCCGGCAGCTGCATGCATGTCTGGGATTGTCACAGGTCTTTTACAACCTTATAGTGTATGCTGCAAAAACAAATAAAAAATGCGCTGATAAAGTGTTTGAATTTGGCTGGAAGAAAAGGTGGCAACTCTAGTCCACAGTCATCATTGACAGTGCAGGAGATGACTGAGTAATGCAAACAGGAGGGGCTGCTACCCTTGCTGCCCCCCCCCCCCACATCACTGCACCCAAGGCGGGTGCCTTTTTTGGTTCTGCCTTGGCATGCTCCTGCCTCTATCACCAGGGAAATTGTCTCTCTGAGGTGGAGATTACAGAGGCAACAGAATCCAATAATGGTTTTACTACAGGAACCCATCACATATAATTATGACCCTGGTGCAAAATTTGTATTTTCAAGAACCAAAGGTAAAATTAAGTTCAGCCGCAACGGCGGCTGCCCGTCCATAGAGGGTGCACGGGCGCTGCATCCCCTATCCATGCGTCCGGCCCCCTGATCTACATAGCAGTGGTGCCAGACCATGGATTCCAATGCGAGGGGCTGTTTTTTGAAGCACCTAATTGGAGCCAGAGACTCTAATAAGCTTTAAAAAAGGGACGGCTCTGAGCGCAGAGCATTGCGCTTCAAGCCCACCCAGCTGTGTGACGATAAGCAAATGAATTTCCCCGCCAATCAGGAGGTTTCCCGATTGGCCAAAGCTTTAGGCAATCCTATTGGATGCCTAGCACTTTGGCGGAAGAGGAGACACATGGTGGAGGAAGCTGGAGGAGCGGAGCTGCCACGGCCACTGCCCGCACTCCAGGAGAGGACACCACAGCCCCGCCGCAACGGGTAAGTGCCGGATTGCCCGCAGGGGGGGGCTCCGTTTCATTGCCCCTGCGCCACCGGGGGGGGGTTGTTGTTTGTTTTCCACCCACCCAAAAGAAGAATCCACCAGCTGCCACTGGTTCAGCAGTAAAGAATATGTAACCCATAGCACAGCGTACAGAGTGCACTCCATGTGTAATTTACAGCTTGACATACAGGATGCATTATAAAGAATTATGCAAAGTATAGCATGGAGTGCAGAGTCCAGTGGTTCGGAGTATGTAATGCCCAGCATGGGAAATTATTTTTATTATTGTATTAAATGTAGACATTTGTACAGAGTTATACATTAGACACCAGAGAAGATGGGCTACTACAACTAATCTGCCTAACTGCTTTACAGCTGCACAGGGACAGCATTGTTTTAAATCAGTAGGCTGACACACAAACTAGCAGAAGCTGGTCATTGTACAAATCATTAAAAAGATTATTGTACCTTCTCTTAGATTTTGGATAGAGTGGGTAAGGGTTAAAATCTTTGTTAGATTTATATTGCTGTGTCACCGTTGGGAAGATTGTTCCTCACTTCCTGTCCAGGTGACACCCTGTATTACTGAACATGAACTCTTTGTGCCTGAAAGCATAGGGCAATAACGTAATTTTACCACAAAGGAATACGTCATTAATTCATTCGTATTGCAATGTCAGATCCATTTCCTGGAAGGCACAGCGAGGGCGATGATGCCACTAACAATCAGGCCGATCAGTGAGTGATGGCGGTATGAAGCTGAAACAAAGCCTTGCCTGGCCAGCTACATAATAGAATGGTTCTAATGAATGTTTCATGTTATAAGTGAAGCAAATAAAATATTCACAGCGCTGAACTGAAAAAAACATAAACGCTTTTTCATACTGTGATCGGTATCTTTAAAAGGCCACCACTGGAGCGCTCGAGTGTTGTATGTATCTAAATAGCCACATTATATAAACCCCATGAAATCTCCTCTCCCCACATAAACTGCAATTCTTAATGTAAACATATAGCAAATATACTATAGCATAGCTCCCAACTGTCCCTGATTTCCAGGGACTGTCCCTGATTTGGAACATTCCCTCTGTCCTTCTTTCCTCATCGTTTGACTCCCATTTTGGTCTGATCTATAGAGTTGTATATAAAAAGCACTATTTATCTTTCAAAAAGTGTTTCCCAGTGCTAAACCTTTCATCCAATTTCTAAATTGTTGCATTTGTAAATTCCAAAAGCTGGTATAAAGGAATAGTCGTGGTAAAAAAGCACTTGTGGGTTTACCCAATAATTTTTCTGGTACAATTCTCCTTTAAGGGGGGGCATGTCCTTTGCCTACATACTTTTGATAATAGGTGTTCCTATCTCAGAACATTGCCAGGTACATATGCCAAAATGATGTAACTATAGCAGACCATCCGACTGGTATGGGGCCTGAGAACACCAGGGGGCTTACACGATCTAGCTACATGATGGTTTATTTGGGTATCCAACAACATCTGACAAATCATTTTGGATAAAATATGTACATAGGTTGGGCCCCTCTCTAGGATGGTTATTAGAATAATTAACCTGTTGGCAGTGCCTAAAAGGTCCTTTGACACCCAAAGCAGGGATGAACAGTGTGACTTCATTACGAGCACACAGAGCTCCTAATACAGAGTGGGCTGCTGTAACACTGACAGCAGAGCGAAGTCCCACTGGTTACATAGGAAGTGCACAGATCTCCCAGTGTAATCTGCAGGACTAAGCTGTAAATTTGACAGCTCAGTCCTGCACAGTGCAGGACATGACTGAGCGATGCAGACAGGAGGGGCTCTTACCCCTGCTGCGCCCCCCCACATCACTGCACCCAAGACAGATGCTTCTTCTGGTTCTGCCTTGGCCTGGTCCTGCCTCTATCACTAGGGAGACTGCCTCTGAGATGGAGATTAGAGAGGCAACAGGATCCAATAATGGCAGGGACCCATCACATATAATTATGTGCAAAATGTGTATTTTAAAGAACTGAAGGTAAAATTGAGTTCAGCTTTAAAGAGTATGTAACATATAGCACAGCGTATAGAGTGCGCTGTGAGTACCCATCACATATACAGTGGGGAAAATAATTATTTGATCCCCTGCAGATTTTGTAAGTTTGCCCACTTACAAAGAAATGAAGGGTCTATAATTTTTATCATAGGTGTATTTTAAATTATAGAGACAGAATATCCAGCAAAAATCCAGATAAAAAAACATATGATACAAATGTTAAAAATTGACTTGCAGTTCTGTGCGTAAAATAAGTATTTGATCCGCAAGAAAAACATAACTTAGTACTTGGTGGAGAAACCCTTGTTGGCAAGCACAGAGGTAAGACGTTTCTTGTAGTTAGTTACCAGGTTTGCACACATCTCAGGAGGGATTTTGGTCCACTCTTCTTTTCAGATCTTTTCTAAATCTTCAAGGTTTCCTGGCTGTCCCTTGGCAACTCGAAGCTTCAGCTCCCTCCATAAATTTTCTATAGGATTAAGGTCTTGAGACTAGTCTCAAGTGGCTAGTCCACTTCATGACCTTAATGACCTTCTTCTTGAGCCACTCCTTTGTTGCCTTGAGGGCATGTTTTGGGTCATTGTCATGCTGGAAGACCCATCCACGACCCATCTTCAGCATTCTGGCTGAGGGAAGAAGGTTCTCATCCAAGATTTTATAATACATGGCCCCGTCTATGTTTCCACCTCCGTGCTTGACTGTAGGGATGGTGTTCTTAGGGTCATAGTCAGCATTGTTCTTCCTCCAAACACAACAAGTCGAGATAATGTCAAAGAGTTCAATTTTCGTCTCATTTGACCACAGCACTTTCTCCCAATCCTTCTCCAAATCATTTAGATGTTCATTGGCAAGCTTCAGATGGGCCTGTACATGTGCCTTCTTGAGGAGGGAGACCCAGCGGGCAGCGTTTTGTGTTACCAATGGTTTGTTTGGTGACTGTGGTCCCAACTGCCTTGAGATCATTCACAAGCTCCTCTTGTGTAGTTCTGGGCTGATCCCTCACTTTTCTCATGATCATTCTTACCCCATGAGGTAACATCTTGCATGGAGCTCCAGACTGAGGTTGACAGATAGTTATTTTGTATTTCTTCCATTTGCGAATAATCGCTTCAACAGTTTCTTGCTGTCAGCTTCTTGCTGATGGTCTTGTAGCCCATTCCAGCCTTGTGCAGGTCTACAATCTTGTCCCTGACATCATTTGAGAGCTCTTTGGTCTTGCCCATGATGGTGAGGTTTGAATGGAATAAAGAGATTCTGTGGACAGGTGTCTCTTATACACATAATGAGTTGTTGTTAGGAGCACCTTCTTAAATTGACTAGATTAAACTGTGTACCACATGAGCACATACTGTAGCCAGTCTGTGGGAGCCAGAATTATTGTTGGTTGGTAGGGGATCAAATACTTATGTTACTCACTGAACTGAAACTCAATTTATAACATTTGTTTCGTGTGTTGTTTTTTTTCAGGGTTTTTGGTTGCTATTCTGTCTCTATCATTTAAAATACATTTATGATAAAAATTTTAGACCTTTAATTTCAAAATCTGCAGGGGATCAAATAATTATTTTTCCCACGGTATACTGCCAAATCCACATGGGGTTCAAACATCCCAACAATTGCCATGGATCTGGTAGAGGGTTATTTTTTAGCACCAACTTTTGGTAGCACACAAGCCACTTTCACACCTCTGACCACACTTACATTTTTCAGATTTATAAAAAGCAGGCAGACCAGCAAATACTCCATATGCAGACATTTATTTATTTACAGAAACCTGTTATGGTCAGCATCAGAAAATAAAGACCACAAAAAAAGAAATCAACTGAATAGTTGTTAAACTAAAAGTAAACCCTAATCTGAAAACAAACAATTTCTGCTGTACTCTTTATTTAGAAAACCCATGGGTTTCTGGGAATCCCATATCATGGGTTCTTCCTCTATTTAATGTTATATTGCAAAATAAAGATTTTCTATCAATAGTAAAAAAAATCAGCTACAAAATCATAAAAATGAAGACTGATTTAAAATTAGCTAGAAAACATCCTCTTCTTTGTATATGAAAAGCCAAAACTATTCTTTTTAATTTTATTAAGCCCATGCCATGTTTTGGAGGAAAGGAGGCTTGCCATTTGTGTCTAATTGAGGAGATTTTCGTTCGCTTCCTCTTCTACAGACACAACAGACAAAAAATTGGGATTAGAAACTTTAATAACCACAATGGCTATGGGATTCAGTCCATATTCTGACATTTCATGGATATTTGTTTTGAATAAGGCCCCTTTCACACGGACGATCCGTATGTCCGTTTTTCATCCTTCCGTTTTCGGATGAAAAACGGACATACATTCATCCCTATGGAGCGTCGGATGTCAGCGGTGACATGTCCGCTGACATCCGACCCGCTCCGATCCGAAAAGTGTAACGGAGGAAAAACCTACTTTTCCATCCGTTTTCGGATCGGATGACGACGGACACTACGGACCGTCATCATCCGATCCCCCCATAGGGGAGAGCGGCGCTCTGACAGGTCCGTCGCCGCACAGTGTGCAGCGATGCACCTGTCATCTTCCTGCTCAGCGGGGATCGGCGGAGCTATCCCCGCTGAGCAAGCGGATGTTCACGGGGCGGATCATGACTGATCTGCCCCGTGTGAAAGAGCCCTAATTGGCAATTAGGTGTTCATCTTGCAGAGAAAGTTGCACTTTGCATGGAAAATTTTAGGGATGCACTGATACCATTTTTAAAAAAAATGAGTACGAGTACCGATACTTTTTTTTTTAAGTACTCGCCAGTATCAATTACCGATACCTACTGCAAACTGTTTTGTTCACACTTCAGCTGTCAGCAATGGTACAAAGCATTGAAAAGTTATTTACGAATGCAACACATTTGTTTTTTAAATGTTGCGTTTTTTTCAATGTAAAACGTTTAAATATGTGTTAAAGTTGTAAAAATATTAACGAACAAAGCAAACAAATGGAGAAGGAGAGTAAGCAAATTATTATTATCTTTTTATCTTTCTGTTTCAGCGGCTGAGCAATGTTGTTGATATACATTACCCGGCTGCTTTTTTTTTTCTGACAGCTCCAATTGCTGGGAATTCATTTACGCTTCAGCTGTCAACAGCGGAACCCCACAGCTGAATGAGCTAGCAGTTGTTAAGGACCGGCTCCCTAACAACCAATAATTGGCAGCTTTTTTTTTTTTACATTTCAGCTGTCAGAAGGGGAATCCCGCTGACAGCTGAAAGAACTAAGCCTGAAAGTATTGCTTTCAGGTATCGGAGCATTTGCACTTGTGCAAATGCTTAACATTGGCACCGATACAGGTATCGGCGCAACCCTAGAAATTTTCCATAGGGATCAATGAATGTGGTAAAATATTACTTGCCAAAGAATACCCAATCACACCCAAGGAAAATAAAAAATAAAAATAAAAAAAACATTTGTGCTTGCACATGATTAGATGATGGAAGTCAGCAGAGTTTCACATCATTCACTAAGCTCTGGGGAAAATTCCATTGCAAAGTAAACAGTCTATTTGTCTTCAGTAACCTCATCATATGCTACAATGTCACAATATTTTCTATAAGGTTTCTTAATTATCTGTTATTTTTGGGGGTAGGCGTTCCAAGGGATTATGTAAATTTACTACAGAGAGAGCTCACATATGTAAATAACTTAATTTAAAAACTTTTGACATTGTCATTGAATATGTACATAGACTATCTTTTTTTTTTTACAGCTACTTTTTCTTCAATAGATTTCTTCAAGTGAGCTTTTCTACTGCATGATATATGTGTATCCCACTACTATAGACACACGTGCAATTTCGTTTTTTTGGTTGTTTGTCAGTTTGGTCAAGATCTCCCACACCTTGAGCCACAAGTTTACCAGGCAAGCATACACGTTGTTATGTTTATATGTAATCAGTCTCTGTGTATATGTACTCCTCCTGGAGAAATGTAACAACCATAATTCATACTTATATAGATATATACTACATTGAATACTTACACCTGTACTCTTTTGTTTTGAAATATACCAGCACCTACCCAGTATCTGTCCTGGGGAAGTAAATATTTTAGTGAAACGCGTCGACGAGCACGTTTTTGGATGCATTACTGGATCAGAACTTTTTCTTTCACCTTGATACAGTATTAAATGAATCTTTGTACCGTAGGTCCAGTCCTCTATAACTGCATTATTGTGTAACTGGTAACTGTGTCCATACAGGGTGTTGTTTGTATGTTGTTTATATGTTTTTTAGCTATGTTGTAATAAAATTTATATTTCTTTACTGATTTTCTCTCTCATTATGTGCCCACAAAGTCCATTAATTTTTGGCCTTGGTCAATCCTTGAAAATAAATTTTGGATGTTGGCAGGGTGCGAGTCCTCCCTATTTATTTCTACATTAAACCTCATTTTCCATGTAGTTGCCCACCTCATTAATTTGTTCAGATCTTCTTGCAAGGTTTCCACATCCTGTAGAGAAGTTATTGCCCTGCTTAGCTTAGTGTCGTCCGCAAATACAGGGATTGAGCTGTTAATTATAGACCCCTCATTTCTTTGTAAGTGGGCAAACTTACAAAATCTGCAGGGGATCAAATAATTTTTTACCCTACTGTAGTTATGACCCTGTGTGCAAAAAGTGTATGTTCAAGAACTGAAGGTAAAATTGATTTACAGTACAAGTCACAAAAATATAAAATTAACAATTCCACCCTGCAGTGTCTCCACAAACTACCGTATTTTTCGCGCCATAAGACGCACCTAGGTTTTAGAGGAGGAAAACAAGAAAAAAATATTCTGAACCAAATGGTGTACTAAAATATTTACCAGTGCCAATTAAATGCAGCCTGACCTGTGCCATACAATGCAGCCTGTCTGTGCCATAAAATGCAGCCTAACCTGTGCCTGGCGAGGACATCATCACATCCGACTGAGCAACCCGAGCCAGCGCTGCGGCCGCACTCCATGCAGCCTGCTCTGTCTTCTGTCTGTGACATGCAAAGCTGAGTAAAAGGTGACAGGCTCAGGGTGACAGGATCGCCCGGCGCTCGCGGGAGATGGCAGTATTCTAATATGGCGGCGTTCCTGGTCAGTATTCGCTCCATAAGACGCACAGGTATTTTCTCCAATTTTTTGGGGGGAAAAAAGTGCGTCTTATGGAGAAAAAAATACGGTATTTATTTTCACTAAACACAGTGGGGGGGCGATTTACCAAAAAATGGAGAGTTCAAAATCTGGTGCAGATCTGCATAGAAACTAATCAGCATCCAGTTTTTATTGTCAAAGTTTAATTGAAGAAGCTGAAGTTTATAAGCTGATTGACAATGGCTACCATGCACAGCTGCACCAGATTCTGAGTGCTCCAGTTTTAGTAAATCTCCCCCAGCGATTTGCTAGATTTAATGATGAACTCCAGCTTTTGATATACTCTACTAAAGCTGGCCATACACCATACAATTTTCTAATTCAATTTTCTTTAGATTAACCTTCAACTATGTAGTACAAGGGCCTGCCTGATTGCATACAAATTGAAAGTGTTTAGGTTTGGCATCCTATTATATGGTTTTGGTAAATCTAAAGGAAAGTTGTACAAGAAAATTGTATAATGTATGGCCAGCCTTAGTAAAGTTCTCAGGGCTGGGCTCCTGCTATTTACTAGCAGCTCTTTCTTTCAGTGCACAGAGGCTGCTCGGCAGTCAGTTAATTACCAGCCACTCATTGTTTCCACAGTGACTTACCTGGTTATCATTAGTTGCCTCATTAGTCCAGCCTACAGTCAACCCCCTTTTGGCTATTTAAAGTGGGGTTCCACCCCAAAAAAAAAAACTACATGAAATTTTTTTTAAAAAAATACAAAAAAACATTTGGATATTTTTTTTTTTTTACTTACCTCTAAATGCCTGTTGCTAGGTGGTCCCTCGTAGTCTGCCTCTTCCAGTGCCTGGGCTGGTGACATCACTTCCCCCTCGACACAGGAAGGGCTCCGCTCTGCTCCCTCCCTCCTGTCAATCATCTGGGACCCATTACAGGTCCCAGGTGACTGAGCGGCCAATCGCGCATGCGCAGTGGGTGCCAGGCTGTGAAGCCACAGCCCGGCGCCCACAGTTGCAATGCCGGCGCCGCTGAACGGAGGGGGAGACGAGTGGGGCTTCGATCCCCCGCATCGCTGGACCCTGGGACAGGTAAGTGTCCAATTAAGAGTCAGCAGCTGCAGTATTTGTAGCTGCTGACTTTTAATTTTTTTTTTTTTTTACTGGACCTCGGGTGGAACTCCTCTTTAAACAGCTTTGCTCATTCCCTCAGTGCCCTAGTGTGGTCAACATCTTCAGTGCGTTCCTGTATATGATGTGGCCTGGCTGACTTCTGATTCCTACTCCTGATTTTTGGCCCCTGAAAACACTGATTTATGGTTCCCTTATCTTGGCTTGTCAGTGTAACACCCCCTAGCGTGGCTAGAGTGCTACAGTACAGTTAAGATTTTTGTTAGTGTAGGTAAATTCAGGCTTGGCTGACAGCCAAGCCGTGTGTTTTTCTGGGTCAGGGTTGTGAGGGACTCAGGTAGGCTGGATGACTCAGCAGTAGGGATGAGCCAAACACCTCCCGGTTCGGTGCGCAGCAGAACATGCGAACAGGCAAAATATTTGTTCGAACACGCGAACACCGCTAACACCGTTAACCACTTGCCGACCAGCTGCAGAATGGCACGGCTGGGCGAAACGACGTTATGTAACGTCGCTTCGCCCTGTGGCCACTAGGGGCACGCGCACGCCCCCCGAGCTAATGCGAGTGCCCGGCGGTCACAATCACCGATCACCGCCGGGCTCCCGCGATCGCCGCTAAACACACAGTTTGCGGTTCTCTGAGGGGAGAACAGACAGATTGTCTGTTCATACATAGTATGAACAGCGATCTGTCATCTCCCCTACAAAGTCCCCTCCCCCCTTCACTTAGAACACACACTAGGGAACACATTAACCCCTTGATCGCCCCCTAGTGTTAACCCCTTCACTGCCAGTGACATTTTTACAGTAATCAATGCATTTTTATAGCATTGATTGCTAAATTAGTGCCAATGGTCAAAATCGCGCCAAAAGTGTCCGATGTGTCTGCCATAATGTCGCAGTCCCGATAAAAATTGCCGCCATTACTAGTAAAAAAAAAATTAATAATAAAAATGCCATAAAACTATCCCCTATTTTGTAGACACTATAACTTTTGCGCAAATCAATCAATATATGCTTATTGCGATTTTTTTTACCAAAAATATGTAGAAGAATACATATCGGCCTAAACTGAGGAAAAATTTTTTTTTTTTTTAATATATTTTTGGGGGATATTTATTATAGCAATAAGTAAAAAATAATGTGTTTTTTTTTCAAAATTGTCGCTCTTTTTTTGTTTATAACGCAAAAAAAACTGCAGAGGTGATCAAATACTACCAAAAGAAAGCTCTGTTTGCGGGGAAAAAAGGACGTCAATTTTGTTTGAGTGCAACGTCGCACGACCGCGCAATTGTCAGCTAAAACGACGCAGTGTTGAATCGCAAAAAAGTGCTCCGGTCAGGAAGGGGGTAAAATCTTCCAAGGCTTAAGCGGTTAAAGTCTATGGGACACGCACGTGAAAAATCAAAAGTGCTAATTTTAAAGGCTTATATGCAAGTTATTGCCATAAAAAGTGTTTGGGGACCCGGGTCTTGCCCCAGGAGACATGTATCAATGTAAAAAAAAGTTTTAAAAACAGACGTTTTTCAGGAGCAGTGATTTTAATAATGCTTAAAGCGGATCTCCACCCATTTTTAAAACAATAGATGAAGAGCATTACCGTAATGTCCTAATGACAAAACGGCACTTTTTTTTTCTACTGTACCTTTGTTGCTGTTAGTATCTTTGTGTCTTCCAGGAAGTCCATCCTGTGGTTATGGGCGTGTTTACTGCGGCTAAATCGTCACTTCCTATTAGCCGCACTGGCTCCTGGGAGCTTGTGTCATTGTTCCCAGGAGTTAGTGCGGCGGCCTGGCGTGAGTTATCTCGAGATTTCTATCTTGCAAGTGACGTCATTATCAGCGTTGCCATCACAACGGGGCGGGACTTCCTACGATGCCGCTCGTTGTGATGGTAACCGGAGCTGTTGACGGCGCTCCGATGTCAGTGTACTGCACATGCACAAGATCGGAAATAGAACAGGTGGCGCATGCTGGTCGATCAGCAGCACCGTATCCCGGAAGAGGATGCCTGTGGGCTTCACATGCCCACAGGCAAGATGACAACCGTCTCGAGCAGAATTTATAACTTTCTTTATTAGGAGAAAACGGGCAGCACTGAACCTCAAAAACGGAACAAGTGAGTTCTATATTAACCACTTGAGCCCCGGACCATTATGCTGCCTAAGGACCAGAGGTCTTTTTCCAATTTGGCACTGCGTCGCTTTAACTGCTAATTGCGCGGTCATGCAATGCTGTACCCAAACGAAATTTGCGTCCTTTTCTTCCCACAAATAGAGCTTTCTTTTGATGGTATTTGATCACCTCTGCGGTTTTTATTTTTTGCGCTATAAATGGAAAAAGACCGAAAATTTTGAAAAAAAATGATATTTTCTACTTTTTGTTATAAAAAAAATCCAATAAACTCAATTTTAGTCATACATTTAGGCCAAAATGTATTCGGCCACATGTTTTTGGTAAAAAAAATGTCAATAAGCGTATATTTATTGGTTTGCGCAAAAGTTATAGCGTCTACAAACTAGGGTACATTTTCTGTAATTTACACAGCTTTTAGTTTATGACTGCCTATGTCATTTCTTGAGGTGCTAAAATGGCAGGGCTGTACAAAACCCCCCCAAATGACCCCATTTTGGAAAGTAGACACCCCAAGGAAATTGCTGAGAGGCATGTTGAACCCATTGAATATTTTTTTTTTTTGTCCCAAGTGATTGAATAATGACAAAAAAAAAATAAAAAAAAAAATATTTACAAAAAGTTGTCACTAAATGATATATTGCTCACACAGGCCATGGGCCTATGTGGAATTGCACCCCAAAATACATTCTGCTGCTTCTCCTGAATATGGGGATACCACATGTGTGGGACTTTTTGGGAGCCTAGCCGCGTACGGGGCCCCGAAATCCAATCACCGCCTTCAGGATTTCTAAGGGCGTAAATTTATGATTTCACTCTTTACTGCCTATCACAGTTTCGGAGGCCATGGAATGCCCAGGTGGCACAAAACCCCCCCAAATGACCCCATTTTGGAAAGTAGACACCCCAAGCTATTTGCTGAGAGGCATATTGAGTCCATGGAATATTTTATATTTTGACACAAGTTGCGGGAAAGTGACACATTTTTTTTTTTTTTTTTGCACAAAGTTGTCACTAAATGATATATTGCTCACACAGGCCATGGGCATATGTGGAATTGCACCCCAAAATACATTTAGCTACTTCTCCTGAGTACGGGGATACCACATGTGTGGGACTTTTTGGGAGCCTAGCCGTGTACGGGACCCCGAAAACCAATCACCGCCTTCAGGATTTCTAAGGGTGAAAATTTTTGATTTCACTCTTCACTGCCTATCACAGTTTCGGAGGCCATGGAATGCCCAGGTGGCACAAAACCCCCCCAAATGACCCCATTTTGGAAAGTAGACACCCCAAGCTATTTGCTGAGAGGCATGGTGAGTATTTTGCAGCTCTCATTTGTTTTTGAAAATGAAGAAAGACAAGAAAAAACTTTTTTTTTTTCTTTTTTCAATTTTCAAAACTTTGTGACAAAAAGTGAGGTCTGCAAAATACTCACTATACCTCTCATCAAATAGCTTGGGGTGTCTACTTTCCAAAATGGGGTCATTTGGGGGGGGTTGTGCCACCTGGGCATTCCATGGTCTCCGAAACTGTGATAAGCAGTCAAGAGAGAAATCAAAAATTCACGCCCTTAGAAAGCCTGAAGGCGGTGCTTGGTTTTCGGGGTCCCGTACGCGGCTAGGCTCCCAAAAAGTCTCACACATGTGGTATCCCCGTACTCAGGAGAAGCAGCAGAATGTATTTTGGGGTGTAATTTCACATATTCCCATGGCATGTTTGAGCAATATATCATTTAGTGACAATTTTGTGCAAAAAAAAAAAAAATTGTCTCTTTCCCGCAACTTGTGTCGCAATATAAAATATTCCATGGACTCGACATGCCTCTCAGCAAATAGCTTGGGGTGTCTACTTTCCAAAATGGGGTCATTTGGGGGGGTTTTGAACTGTCCTGGCATTTTATGCACAACATTTAGAAGCTTATGTCACACATCACCCACTCTTCTAACCACTTGAAGACAAAGCCCTTTCTGACACTTATTGTTTACATGAAAAAGTTTTTTTTTTTTTGCAAGAAAATTACTACATTATATATTTTTTTAAAGCAAATGCCCTACAGATTAAAAGGGTGTTTCATTTTTTTTTTTCACACAGTATTTGCGCAGCGATTTTTCAAACGCATTTTTTGGGGAAAAAACACACTTTTTTAAATTTTAATGCACTAAAACACACTATATTGCCCAAATGTTTGATGAAATAAAAAAGATGATCTTAGGCCGAGTACATGGATACCAAACATGACATGCTTTACAATTGCGCACAAACGTGCAGTGGCAACAAAATAAATACATTTTTAAAAGCCTTTAAAAGCCTTTACAGGTTACCACTTTAGATTTACAGAGGAGGTCTACTGCAAAAATTACTGCCCTCGATCTAACCTTCGCGGTGATACCTCACAAGCATGGTGCAATTGCTGTTTACGTTTGACGACAGACCGCCGCTTGCGTTCGCCTTAGTGCGAGAGCAGGGGGCGACAGGGGTGCTTTTTTTTTTTTTTTTTTTTTTTTTCCTTTATTATTTTTTTGCTTTTTTATCTTATTTTTAAACTGTTCCTTTCATTTTTATTTTTTTTTAATCATTTTTATTGTTATCTTGGGGAATGTAAATATCCCCTATGATAGCAATAGGTAGTGACAGGTACTCTTTTTTGAAAAAATTGGGGTCTAGTAGACCCTAGATCTCTCCTCTGCCCTCAAAGCATCTGACCACACCAAGATCGGTGTGATAAAATGCTTCCCCAATTTCCCAATGGCGCTATTTACATCCAGCGAAATCTAAGTCATAAAATGCTCGTAGCTTCCGGTTTCTTAGGCCATAGAGATGTTTGGAGCCACTCTGGTCTCTGATCAGCTCTATGGTCAGCTGGCTGAATCATCGGCTGCATTTTCAGGTTCCCTGTTGAGACAGGAGAGCCAGAGAAAAACACGGAAGACGGTGGGGGGGGGGGCATTCCCTCCCACGGCTTGTAAAAGCAGTCTAGAGGCTAATTAGCCGCTAGGATTGCTTTTACATGAAAGCCGACCGCTGGCTGAAAAGAATGATACCAAGATGATACCTAAACCTGCAGGCATCATTCTGGTATAACCACTCAAAGTTGTGAATGGCGTACCTGAAGACAAAAAAATGGTTAACAATAAAGCACAGTAAACGGTAAAGTATAAAAAATTGCATACCTGAAAAGCAAACATGATAAAACATAATAACAATAAAACATTGCAGAATAGAATACAGTAAAAAAGAGCAGAACAATAGAGAGAATAGAGAGAGAGAGAACAATAAAACGACAACTATTTTTTTTTATTTTATATATATATTTATTTATTTTTTTTACACTTTTTTTGTAACTAACTTTTATAACTGTAACCGGTTCCAGGTTCGGGTCTCTCAAAATGCGATGGCATCTTGGGAGACCCTGTGAAAGTGTGCCTAGTCTGTGCAATGCTGTACCCTACGCTAATACTCAACTAGTGCATGGTAGCGTTCAAAACATTCACCAATGCAAAGACCAGGATTGTCAGGACAGGAGGGACAATAATAGCGGGTGTCACGCCTATATCCGCGCTAGCTGCAGACACAATATCTTTTTTGGGGGCGTTCGCTGGGTAGGGGTACTCGGGAGGACATAAAGAAAATGCCTCTCATGCAGCCGACTGCATTTGGTTGGGGATGTGAATGGGGGAAGTACGGGCGCTGCAGAAGCGGTGGGTTCCCAATTAGGATTGGCGAATGCAGTAGGAAGGGCACTATGGGCACGACGGGCCTGTGTTTGTCTTTTTGGTGGCAGCGGGACACTACTTGTGCTTGCCACCTCACCAGCTTGAACTACACTTATGGGACTCGCCACGTCACCAAGTGTTACTGCAGTGCTGGTTTGACTACGACCGGGGTGTACTAGGCCGCTGGCGCTTGCCAGTTCACCAAAACGCTACCAAAAAATCTGTTGGCGATCGCAGGGATCAGGCCTGACTCTGCGAACGCTGCAGTTATGCGTTTTAGTCTTTTGTAAGTGACAGTGATCGATCGATACTGCACTTGGGTGGGCTGGGCTGGGCCGGGCGGAGGGGCAAAACGCAGGTGCTAGCAGGTATCTGGGCTGATCCCACTAACACTGCGTTTGTGAGAACCCTAAACTGCTGGGGATGCTAGTATAGATCTGATCGGATCAGATATTGATCCGTTCAGATACTATACCACTAAGGGTGGTGTACAGTGCGTGCGTGGGTGTTAGCGGTACTGGCGCTAACCTGACGCTGCCTGGGGCTGGTGCTTGCCAGTTCACCAAAATACTACCAAAAAAACTGTTAGCGATCGCAGGGATCAGGCCTGACTCTGCGAACGCTGCAGTTATGCATTTAGTGTTTTGTAAGTGTCAGTGATCGATCGATACTGCACTTGGGTGGGCTGGGCCGGGCGGAGGGGCAAAACGCAGGTGCTAGCAGGTATCTGGGCTGATTCCGCTAACACTGCATTTTTGGGAACCCTAAACTGCTGGGGACACTAGTATAGATCTGATCGGATCAGATATTGATCCGTTCAGATACTATACCACTAAGGGAGGCGTATGCTGCGTGCGTGGGTGTTAGCGGTACTGGCGCTAACCTGACCCTGCCTGGGGCTGGTGCTTGCCAGTTCACCAAAATACTACCAAAAAAACTGTTAGCGATCGCAGGGATCAGGCCTGCCTCTGCGAACGCTGCAGTTATGCGTTTAGTCTTTTGTAAGTGACAGTGATCGATCGATACTGCACTTGGGTGGGCTGGGCGGAGGGGCAAAACGCAGGTGCTAGCAGGTATCTGGGCTGATTCCGCTAACACTGCATTTTTGGGAACCCTAAACTGCTGGGGACACTAGTATAGATCTGATCGGATCAGATATTGATCCGTTCAGATACTATACCACTAAGGGAGGCGTATGCTGCGTGCGTGGGTGTTAGCGGTACTGGCGCTAACCTGACCCTGCCTGGGGCTGGTGCTTGCCAGTTCACCAAAATACTACCAAAAAAACTGTTAGCGATCGCAGGGATCAGGCCTGCCTCTGCGAACGCTGCAGTTATGCGTTTAGTCTTTTGTAAGTGACAGTGATCGATCGATACTGCACTTGGGTGGGCTGGGCGGAGGGGCAAAACGCAGGTGCTAGCAGGTATCTGGGCTGATTCCGCTAACACTGCGTTTTTGGGAACCCTAAACTGCTGGGGACGCTAGTATAGATCTGATCGGATCAGATATTGATGCGTTCAGATACTATACCACTAAGGGAGGTGTATGCTGCGTGCGTGGGTGTTAGCGGTACTGGTGCTAATCTGACGCTGCCTGGGGCGACGCATATCACCGCCGGGCGATCAGGGGGCTAAACCTTTATTCGGTAATAAACGGCGGGTGCCCTGACACTATAAAAAATAAACAAACTAACCAGCGTCAACCGTAACGGTTATACGGTGATCAGTGGTGAAAGGGTTAACTAGGGGGCAATCAAGGGGTTAAAACATTTATTCGGTAGTATATGGGGGTCCCTGACGCTATAAAACGCTGACGGCGAACCTAAATATTTATGTCCCTAACTAGCGTCACCAGCGACACTAATACAGCGATCAGAAAAATGATCGCTTAGTGACACTGGTGACAGGGGGTGATCAAGGGGTTAAAACTTTATTAGGGGGGTTAGGGGGGTACCCTAGACCTAAAGGGGGGTAACAGTAACTGTCCCAACACTGTAACTGTCACAAACTGACACTATGCAGTAATCAGAAAAAAAAAAAAAAAAAAAAACTGCTGGTGTCAGTTTGTGACAGGGGGGGGGGGTGATTGGGGGGGGATCGGGGGGTGATCGGGGGGGGGATCGGGGTGTTTTGTGTGCCTGGCATGTTCTACTGTGTGTGTTGTGCACTCACATTACAGTCTTCTCTCCTCGGGCCGGAACGGAAATTACCGAGCCGAGGAGAGATGACATCATTTCCTTTGCTGCTGTTTAGCATACAGCAGCAAAGGAATGATTCGATTGGCCGGCGGCGATCGCGAGGGGGGGGGCCACGAACGGATGGTCTCCCCCTCACCACCGATCGCCGCTGGACAAAAGACGACCGCCTCGGGCACCGGGGGGGGGGGGGTCCGATCGGACCCCCCACCCGCGGAAGGCCAATCACGTACCATGTACGTGATTTTGCCTGTCCGTGCCACTTTGCCGACGTACATCGGCGTGAGGCGGTCGTCAAGTGGTTAATAGATCCTAATCTTTGTCATTTTGCCAAAAAAAAAAAAATATCCGAGATAGTAGAACCCCGCTTTAAAGTGAAACAATAAAAGTGAAATATTCCTTTAAATATTGTGCCTGGGGGTGTCCTTAGTATGCCCATAAAGTAGCGCATCTTTCCCATGTTTATAACAGTGCCAAAGCAAAATGACATTTCTAAAGGAAAAAATGGAATTTAAAACTGCTCGTGGCTCTAATGTATTGTTGGATCCCGGCAATGTAGATAAAAATACCAAAATTACCAAAAAAAATAAAAATGGCGTGGATGTCACTCCCAACAAGTCTGTGCTGGAGGTAGAAGAAAATAAGTTTGTATATACCGGATGTATATAGTTTGTGTCCCTGAAGACTTTCTTGCTAATCAAGTGGGCATCCCATAAGAACCCTTACCCCATCCAAGTTTAATCCTCCTAAATAAAAAAAACACAAAACAAAGCTGCAAGGACTGTTTCTTGTCTACAGAGTGAATGGAGAATTCATATGCCTGGCTGTGCAGGGTGGGAGATACCCATATTTACCAGCGGCTCCTGCGGGGGTAGAGCTACATTTGGGGGCTCGTCTGGTATATCTGCCCACAGTCAACCTGCTGGCCGTTGCTTCTAGCAACTGGAGTTTCTCATCAAGCCAGGGAACTGTGCCTTGTTCCAAAGACCACCGGAGGGGTTAATAGGGAAGCACTTTTGTGCTCTGTTTGTGACTGTTACTCCAAAAAATCAAGTGCCGTTGCCCATACCAACCTGCGGGAGCTGCCTGTCGAGTTATTTCTGCCCTGCTTACCCAGTTGCCCCAACTGCGTCTGGGGCGGACACTTGCATTATTTCATGCTATTTAGTGAATTTTATCAAGTGCTGTCACCCGTGGCAACCACAGGGGGTGATAGTGCCCATGGATTACAAATATATCCAACAATCTGCTAATGCTGGACATAGTGACTTTATGCTTTAAATTCCTGCTATTTACAGTAAACTGTGCCTGGAGATGTCTACTGTCTACTACTCTTCATCCTTCCTACTCGCAGGAGTATTTAGGTGGTTGGTGTAATAAGAACACACCTTAAAATAAATGCTGATAAGCCTCCTAACCACAGACTTTGTATCTTGGACCTGCATCAGAAATGTAAACTTTACAGGAAGTTAGCCACATATACTGACACACATTCTTCAGTTAGGCGTGTGGGTGAAAGTACAGATAAAGGTCAAAGAAATCAGATTTTAAAACTGGCCATAGACTTCTGGGGGTGCCTAGACATGCATGTCTTATCTGACCATCCCCAGCTGCTGTTATTGTCTGGTACGTACATAAACAGGAATTGGAATGTTCAGTTCAGTAATCATTCATATTCATGATGTCAGTGGAGAGGGAAAGGAAGAGAGTGGTGCCAGGACCAGGGCCGTCTTTAATATTGATTGGACCCTGGGCAAAAATTTTCTTGGGCCCCCTTCCCCACACAGAAATGTGCTGCCCTTTAGTAGATACACAGCAGTTCCATTAATTGTTAATGAAACCCTCACGCATCTGCTGACATGTGTCTTCGCACCGTGTGATTTTGAAAAAGGGTTAGGGACTTTCTTCCGCATTTCTAGCGCATAGAGCAACCCATTGAAATTAATGGGCTGCTCTATACGCTACCTACATCTTTATCCACCTTTTGCATCATAAAACCCCTGCTAACCTCTGCACCCCAAACTTCCCCCCATCCTCTCCACTCTAATCCCCCTCCCCTTTCACTCCACCTGCCTTCTCTACTCATCTTTGCACCCACCTTCTATACCCCTTCTTGCTTACCTGTGCACCCCAAACTGTAATTCCTTCTCTGCCTACCTCTGCACACCCCAAACTACCCTTCCCCACACTAAATTGCTTACCTTTGCAGAACAGGCTGATGTTAGGCTGAATGACCACAGTTGTAGGCAGGACTTTCAAGCATGCCCCTTCAGTGGGCAGCATTCAGCAGAAGTGATGGTGAATATGACCTCAGGTGGACATGATATACATATGAATGCCACCTCTATTAACATATGAATGCCGCCGGTCCACTGCTATTTACATATGAATGCCGGTATTTACATGTAAACACAGGGTCTGCTGGTGAGTCATCTGTACACAACAATAGGGCTGAGCAGCTTTAGTAACAGAACTTCACACTGAGATATCGGGACATAGCACAGGACTAAAACCTCAAGGAACAAGGGAATTTAAACTGGGATAGTTTGCAAGTATGAGGAAGCTGCTTGGGGCCCCACAACAATGACAGGGCCTAGGGCAGCTGCCCTTTTGCCCTGCCTTAAAAACGGCCCTGGCCAGGACATGCAGCTGGCACTGCTTATCTTGGGAGGGGGGGGGGGATACATCATTAGGACAGGTTTCCTAACCTGCCAAGTTCATTGTTCTACCTGATAGTGGTCAGTCATGAGCAGGTCCAACAGGCATAAGATCATCACCCAGTCTTGCAGAATCAGGCAATGTTCATTTCATGCCTACAGCTTTCCTGCCGTATGAACATTCCTCCATTCATCCAAGGAGGTGTCAGTGTAGTAATACACAGAAGGCAATCGGATTCAATTTTAGTAAAGTCAAAGCAGCACACAATCAATTTTTATTGGTTGCTACAACATATCTATATGCTTCTGTAACTGAAGATCTTAATCTAATTAAAAACAAAATACAGTTTTAGGCCTCATGGACACTGGAGGTTTTCCTATTTCTCCTAGAAGTCTTTCCTTCTAGCGGAGGCATTTTGGCAGAAAAAAAAACGCTTTATATCTGTAAAAGTCTGTAACGAGTTTTGGATTATTTAATTTCCCTGGTCAGAACATTTTTCTGGGCAATAAAAAATTTTTAATGCTCAAGTGCTAAACGTGCCTAGCGTTAACGCGCGTATACAAGCGTCAAGCGTTTTTTCTGCCAAAACTCTGCTGCTCCTGGACGCACAGTTTTTTTTTCTTTTTTTCCCTGCCTCTAAACTTCTCTGAAAGCCTATCTGTGCCTGGACACATAGGCTAACATGCAGGGACGTTTAGAGGCAGGGGAAAAAAACAGCCAGACACCCCTAGGAAAAAACATCCGGTGTGCATGAAGCCTTAAAATTAAGAGGATGCCAAATGTAGCCAATTAACCCTTTTGCCCAAATTTTCTATGATATACCGGAAAATAGGTGGCCCAGTACCCCAACCACTAGCACAATACATACAGTATACAGTGGGTATAGAAAAGAATCACCCCCTTTAAATAATCACATTTTGTTGCTTTGCAGCCTAAAATGAAGGCAGACAGTTTTTGTTTTATCCAGCTGTATTTACTCCTTTACCACCTTTAATTACAGCCTTTAGTCTGTTGGGGTGTCTCTCTACTAACTTTGCACATCTAGACTTTGCAATATTTGCCCACTCTTCTTTGCAGAACTGCTCAAGTTCAGTTAAATTTAATGGTCACCGTTTGTGGACTGCAGTCTTCAAGTCATTCCACTGATTGTCAATGGGGTTTAAGTCTGGGCTCTGGTTAGGCCATGCAAGGACATTCACCCTTTTCTCCTTCAACCACTGTGTGGTCATTTTGTCATTTTTGCTGTGTGCTTTGGGTCATTGTCATGTTGGAAGGTATTCATTTTTCCTGTTGACAACTTTCTGGCAGAGGGCAGCAGATTTTCCTCAATAATTTGATGGTATTTTGCCCCATCCCTTTTTCCTTCTATCCTGACAAGTGCTCCAGTTCCTGCTGCAGAGAAACACCCCCATAACAGGATATTACCACCTCCATGCTTTACTGTGGGAATGGTGTTATTTGGATGGTAAGCTGTACTGGATTTTCGCCAAACATATACATTTTATTCTCATCTGACCATAACACCTTTTTTTTCTTTTTATGTGGCCTCAGAATCTTCAAGGTGCGTTTTGGCAAAGCTCAGTCATGACTGCATGTGGCCTTTCTTGAGCAGTGGCTTTTTTCTTGCAGCCCTCCCATACAAGCCACATTTGTGGAGAATTTGTGATATTGTTGTCACATGCACGCAATGACCATTCTTTGTCATAAATTCCTGCAACTGCTTCCGAGTTGCTGTAGGCCTCTTGGTAACCTCTCTGACCAGTTTCCTCCTGGCCCTTTCATCCAGCTTGGAGCGAGGTCCTGATCCAGGGAGGGTCTGTGTTGTACCAAATACCTTCCACTTCTTAATGATAGACTTCACTGTGCTTCTAGGCATTGATAAAGGCTTTGACATTTTTTTTTTGTATCCATCTCCTGACTTGTGCTTGCCCACAACTTTATCCCAGAAATCTTTTGACAGTGCCTTGCCACACATAGTTGATTGTTTGCTTCAGTTGCACTACAGAGCCTGAAATGCTCCAGGAAAGCTCTTTTCATGCTGAGCTAATCAAAATGGCCACAGCTGATCACAGCTGAAAGTCAAATGGCTTTGCGTGCCATTGAGAAGGCGATTAGCTACACCTGATTGAGTTTACAAGTCATTTTTAGGAGGATAGTGATCTTTTTTCCAACTCTGTTTTTAAAAGTTTTGATTTTTTTCTGATATGTTGGTGTCCTATCTTTCATCTTGTTATATGGATGTTATAAGTTGCATTAAGTAAATTTAGCTCGATAAAACAAAACCTGCGCCTGTCTTCATTTCAGGCTGCAAAGCAACAAAATGCTATTATTTAAAGAGGGGTGATTCTTTTCTATACCCACTGTATATTCCCTCCTTTCACTATATTTAAAATAAAATGTAGAAAACAATAAGACAAGTTCTTAGTTCAAAATATTCTTCCTAGCCTACCATTTATTAGATATTAAAGCTACCAAGGTTTTTGGTCTTGTAATAGACTCTAGAAGATAACAGAGGTAACTTGCGGGAAGTATGAAAATGAAATAAATCAGCGCGAAATGGTAAAAAATACGTGCTAAAGCTGCTGAACACTAGGGTCAAAAAACAAATCCCTTAAAACAGTAAAATATCAGATAGTGCAGCACTAAAATCCAAATGCAACATGTAGAAACATAAATTCAGTCCATAAAGGAGATAAAATGTCTTCAAGTGCGAAGGAACACCCGTAAGAAGAGAGGTGGTTCAGGCAGCCCTCCACCAAAGGATAAGATGGCCTCTCACCTGGGGGAATGGACCCTTTAATTACAGAGGGTCAAAAATCGCCGATTTTTGACCCTCTGTAATTAAAGGGTCCATTCCCCCAGGTGAGAGGCCATCTTATCCTTTAGTGGAGGGCTGCCTGAACCACCTCTCTTCTTACGGGTGTTCCTTCGCACTTGAAGACATTTTATCTCCTTTATGGACTGAATTTATCTCCTTTATGGACTGAATTTATGTTTCTACATGTTGCATCTGGATTTTAGCGCTGCACTATCTGATATTTAACTTGCGGGAAGTACCTATTACTAGAAATATTTTACAGGATTTATATAATTGCACCAGTTTGTTCCATTCTTTACAATATAGGCCTCATTCACACAGGTGTACTGTTCCGTACACCCGTGCAAAGGATTGTGTTTAACTGTATGGGAGGCACATGTTTTCTGTTGTAATCAACGATAGGTGGAAGGCTGTATGGAAATTTTCCACATTTTGTCATGTTACAATCAAAAACGTAAATGTATTTTATTGGGATTTTATGTGATAGACTAACACAAAGTGACACATAATTGTGAAGTGGAAGGAAAATGGTAAATGGTTTTCCAATTTTTTTTACAAACAAATATCTGAAAAGTGTGGTGTGTATTTGTATTCAGCCCCCTTTAGGCCTCTTTCACACGGGGCAGATCAGTCATGGTCCGCCCCGTGAACATCCGCTTGCTCAGCGGGGATAACTCCGCCGATCCCCGCTGAGCAGGAAGATGACAGGTGCATCGCTGCATGCTGTGCAGCGACGGACCTGTCAGAGCGCCGCTCTCCCCTATGGGGGGATCGGATGATGACGGTCCGTAGTGTCCGTCGTCATCCGATCCGATCCGAAAACGGATGGAAAAGTAGGTTTTTCCTCCGTTACACTTTTCGGATCGGAGCGGGTCGGATGTCGGCGGACATGTCACCGCTAACATCCGACGCTCCATAGGGATACATGTATGTCCGTTTTTCATCCGAAAACGGAAGGATGAAAAACGGACATACGGATCCCTCGTGTGAAAGAGCCCTTACTCTGATATCCCTAACTAAAATCTAGTGGAACCAATTGCCTTCAGAAGTCACATAATTAGTAAATAGATTCCATTTGTGTGTAATTTAATCTCAGTATAAATACAGCTGATCTGTGAAGCCCTCAGTGGTTTGTTAGAGAACCTTAGTGAACGAAGAGCATCATGAAGGCCAAGGAACACACCAGACAGGTCAGGGATAAAGTTGTGGAGAAGTTTAAGACCCCTTTCACACTGGGGCCGCAGCCACATTAGCGCTAAAGCGTGACTCGTTTTAACAGCACTTTAGCACTGTTTAAGCGTCGCTTTTCGGCCGCCAGCAGGGCGCATTTAACCCCAAAGAAGGGGTTAAGAACTTCCGTTTTGTGGCGCTTCGGAAGCACTGCCCATTCATTCCAATACAAATACAGCGCTTCCAAACTGCCCCAAAGATGCTGCTTGCAGGACTTTTTTACAACGTCCCGCAAGTTCACCGCCCCAGTGTAAAAAAAATCACACTTGAATGAATAGGAGGCGGTTTTCAGGCACTTAGCAGAGACTATTTCCAGCGGTAAGTCGCCTGAAAACCGCCCCAGTGTGAAAGGGGTCTAAAGCAGGGTTAGGTTATAAAAAAAAGCTTTGAATATCTCTCGCACTGTTCAATCCATCATCCGAAAATGGAAAGAGTATGGCACAACTGCAAACCGACCAAGACATGGCCATCCACTGACCGGTCGGGCAAGGAGAGCATTAATCAGAGAAGCAGCCAAGAGGCCCATGGTAACTCCACAAATCTGGCCTTTATGGAAGAGTGGCAAGAAGAAATCCATTGTTGAAAGAAAGCCATAAAAAAGTCCAGTTTGCAGTTTGCGAGAAGCCATGTGGGGGACACAGCAAGCATGTGGAAGAAGGTGCTCTGCTCAGACGAGAGCAAAATTGAACTTTTTGGCCTAAAAGCAAAACACTATGGGGGTTATTTACGAAAGGCAAATCCACTTTGCACTTGAAATTGCACTGAAAGTGCACTTTGAAGTGCAGTCACTGTAAATCTGAGGGGTAGACCTGAAATGAGGGGAAGCTCTGCTGATTTTATCATCCAATCATGTGCAAGCTAAAATGCTGTTTTTTATTTTCCTTGCATGTCCCCCTCGGATCTACAGCGACTGCACTTCCAAGTGTACTTGTAGTGCAAAGTGGATTTGCCTTTAGTAAACCAACCCCAATGTGTGGTGAAAAACCAGCACTGCACATCAACCTGAACACACCATCCCCACCATGAAACATGGTGGTAGCAGCATCATGTTGTGGGGATGCTTTTCTTCAGCAGGGACAGGGAAGCTGGTCAGAGTTGATGGGAAGATGGATGGAGCCAAATACAGGGCAATCCTAGAAGAAAACCTGCTAAGAGTCTGCAAAAGACTTGAGACTGGGGCGGAGGTTGGCCTTCCAGCAGGACAATAATCCTAAACATACAGCCAGAGCTACAATGGAATGGTTTATACCAGGGATATGCAATTAGCGGACCTCCAGCTGTTGCAAAACTACAAGTCCCATCATGCCTCTGCTTCAGGGTGTCATGCTTGTGGCTGTCAGTGTCTTGCTATGCCTCATGGGACTTGTAGTTTTGCAACAGCTGGAGGTCCACTAATTGCATATCCCTGGTTTAGATCAATGTTTCTTAACTCCAGTCCTCAAGTACCCCCAACAGGTCACGTTTTCAGGATTTCCCTCAGATGAAACGGCTGTGGTAATTACTAAGGCAGTGAAAATGATCAAATCACCTGTGCAAAATAATGGAAAGCCTGAAAACATGACCTGTTGGGGGTACTTGAGGACTGGAGTTGAGAAACATTGGTTTAGATCAAAGCATATTAATGTGTTAGAATGGCCCAGTCAAATTCCAGACCTAAATCCAATTGAGAATCTGTGGCAAGACTTGAAAATTGCTGTTCACAGACGCTCTCCATCCAATCTGACAGAGCTTGAGCTATTCTGCAAAGAAGAATGGACAAAAAATGTCACTCTCTAGATGTGCAAAGCTGGTAGAGACATCTCCAAAAGACTTGTAGCTGCAATTGCAGAGAATGGTGGTTCTACAAAGTATTGACTCAGGAGGGCTGAATACAAATGCACGCCACACTTTTCACATATTTATTTGTAAAAAATTTAGAAAACCATTTATCATTTTCCTTCCACTTCATAATTATGTGCCACTTTGTGTTGGTCTATCACATAAAATGCATTTACGTTTTTTGTTGTAACATTACAAAATGTGTAAAATTTCGAGGGGTATGAATACAAATACTTTTTCAAGGCATGTACACCCAGTAATGTGCTTAGAGATCCGTTCAGCCAGCCACCTGTCTTTAATTTATGCCAGGTGGCCTGCTTGAAAAACCTGTGCCTCCTATGCGGGCAAACACAGCCCTCTGCACAGGAGTACGAAACAGAATGCCTGTGTGAATGAGGCCATAAAGGGAGATGGTACAGTGACAATAGAAGGGCTGTGCGGAGTAGCAGAGCAGTATATATCTCTGGAATGGATGAACATTAATACATATATCGTTAGGCAGGTAAAACAGCTCCTATTTATATTTCATCTGTGTATTTAGCAGATTGCCTGAAGTTCAGCTTTCAGTCTTCACAAGCAGTAAAATTTGAGGTTCCTATTTTTTCATACTCTCACCTCTCTTCATCGGTACAGAATAATGTGTACCAGCCTCAGACAGTATGCAAACAATGATTGAACCTTATCAGGTGATTGTTTATTAGCTTGGAGTAGCTCCCAGGCCAGTTTCCGCTTCACCTTCTATGACACAGTGCATTGCAGATTTACATGTGAACTGGGTGATATGTATATTTCACAAGCAGCAATGTTTTTAGGAGGTTCATATGATTATTTCACAATGTACAAATATAAATACATGGTGGGACTGCTACAGTGCAGGTTATAACAATCTTTTTTGTAGGTACTTTAACAAGTTAATCCAGGCATACTTCTAATCATTTTAAGGCTGAACTGCAGGCATATACAGCGGGTAAAATAAGTATTGAACACGTCACCATTTTTCTCGGTAAATATATTTTTAAAGATGCTACTGAGATGCAATTTTCACCACATGTTGGTAACAAACCATGCAATCCATACATACAAAGAAACTAAAGCAAAAAGTTCAGAAATTAAGCTATGTGTAATAAAATGGAATGACATAAGGAAAAAGTATTGAACACATAAAGAAAGGGAGGTGTAAAAAGACATGGAAAGCCAAGACACCAGGTGAAATGTATCAGTAATTAGAAAGCAAACAGCATAGATCGGTGAGGTGAACTGGATGGAAGATTTTATGGGTGGTTAATTGGGGTGGAGGGGGAGAGGGGGAGTGGGAAGGGGCAAAGTTTCGGAGATATTGTAATTTATAAAGAAAAACTCACCTGGAAGAATGTTGTTGTAGTGTGTTTATATGATGTTTTGTAAATGGGTAAAAGACTTAATAAAGAACATATAAATTAAAAAAAAAAAAGAAAGCACTCTGCCCCTTGTCAGTGCAAATTAATATCATCCGGTTCAGTCTCAACTGATGGCCTATAAAAAGGTGTCTCATCACCAAGGTGTCACACAAGAAACATCTCATGATGGGTAAAAGCAAAGAGCTCTCTCAAGAGGTTCGCAACCTTATTGCTGCAAAACAGGATGGCATTAGTTACAGGAGGATTTCTAAACTTCTGAATGTTCCAGTGAGCACCATAAACCGGCCACGATCAGGTGTTCCTCGCAAGATTTCTGACAGAGGAGTGAAAAGAATTATGAGAAGAGTTGTACAAGAACCAAGGACCACTTGTGGAGAGCTTCAGAGAGACCTGAAATTAGCAGGTACAATTGTTTCAAATAAAACAATAAGTAATGCGCTCAACCACCATGGCCTGTATGCACGCTCACCACGCAAGGCTCCATTGCTGAAGAAAAAGCATGTTGAAGCTTGGGTAAAGTTTGCTGCACAGCATTTAGACAAGCCTGTGAAATACTGAGAGAATATAGTCTGGTCAGATGAGACCAAAACTGAACTCTATGGATGACATAATACATGTTTGGAGGTCAAATGGCACATCACCCCAAAAACACCCCCATACCAACAGTAAAGTGTGGAGGTGGGAATATCATGGTGTGGGGCTGTTTTTTAGCATACAGTACTGGCAAATTTCATATCATTGAAGGAAGGATGAATGTGAAAAATGTACCAAGACATTCTTAATAAAAATTTGCTACCATCTACCAGGATGATGAAGATTAAACAAGCTTCTTGTAACTCATACCTTGTAACTAGCCATTATGACAATATTTGGGGTTATCACCAGTACACCCCAATGTAGACGGCTGTCTTGGACATATACACTCGACTACTGTGTGTTTTCTCAATTACGTTTTTTTAATCCTGTTTTTATACTTATGTGGGGTGTTTAATAAAATGTATTATTTTATATTAGTGGTGCCTATAAAGTCAATTTTTCCAGTTATAAGTTTTTTCATTCTCTTGAAGATGAAACAAGGGAGGACATTTCAGCAAGACAATGATCTCAAACACAAAGCCAAGGAAACTCTCAAATGGTTTCAAACAAAGAAAATAAAGCTGCTAGAATGGTCTAGCCAATCACCTGACTTGAATCCAATAGTAATTTATGGAAATAACTAAAGATCAGAGAAGAGGCTCATGGAACCTTCAAGATTTGAAGACTGTTGTGTGTGGAAGAAAGGGGCCAAAATCACACCTGAGCAATGCATGTGACTTGTTTCTCCATACAGGAGGCGTCTTGAATCTGTCATTACCAACAAAGGATTTTGTATGAAGTAATAAATACATTTCAGTTATGAGTTCAATACTTTTCCTCTGTGCCATTCCATTTTATTACACATAACTTAATTTCTGAACTTATTTGTTTTTTTTTTTTTTTGTATGGATGGGTTGTTACCGACATGTGGTGAAAATTTCATGGCAATAGCACCTTTAGAAATATATTTACCTAGAAAAATGGTGATGTGTTCCAGGGAATATAAAATTGCCTCTCGGGGGATCAGGAAGTAATTTTTCCCCTGCTGTAGCAAAATTGAATCATGCTTTGCTGGAGTTTTTCACCTTCCTCTGGATCAACTGTGGGTTTAGGATTGTGTATATGGGATTGTATGGGTGTTTTTTTTTTTGGCTGAACTAGATGGACTTGTGTCTTTTTTCAACCTAACTACGTAACTATGTGTTCAATACTTATTTTACACGCTGTATGTAATAAAAACCCTGATAAATGCAGTTATGTGCTGTGAAATCCCAAGACATGCTTTTTAATGCAACTCTTGTAAGTACCTGAATTTGATTGACTGAGTGGGAGCACTCGGGGCTAATCAGGTCTCCAGCAGAGAGATGACCTGATCACTCTGTTGCTGTTCCTTTACTGTCAAAGACTGGGGGGCGGGAAGGTGACCTAGCTGTGTCACCTAACTGCAGCAGAGAAAAGTTAAATCATCAGACTGGCTATGCTGGCTGTTACAATTGTGCAAATCTCATAATTGGTTGGATAGAAATATACAGTATATTCTTTGACTCTGTTATATTGCAGCCATTTGCTAAAATCATTTAAGTTCATTTTTTTCCTCATTAATGTACACACAGCACCCCATATTGACAGAAAAACACAGAATTGTTGACATTTTTGCAGATTTGTTAAAAAAGAAAAACTGAAATATCACATGGTCCTAAGTATTCAGACCCTTTGCTCAGTATTTAGTAGAAGCACCTTTTGATCTAATACAGCCATGAGTCTTTTTGGGAAACATGCAACAAGTTTTTCACACCTGGATTTGGGGATCCTCTGCCATTTCTCCTTGCAGATCCTCTCCAGTTCTGTCAGGTTGGATGGTAAACGTTGGTGGACAGCCATTTTTAGGTCTCTCCAGAGATGCTCAATTGGGTTTAAGTCAGGGCTCTGGCTGGGCTATTCAAGAACAGTCACGGAGTTGTTGTGAAGCCACTCCTTCGTTATTTTAGCTGTGTGCTTAGGGTCATTGTGTTGTTGGAAGGTAAACATTCGGCCCAGTCTGAGGTCCTGAGCACTCTGGAGAAGGTTTTCGTCCAGGATATCCCTGTACTTGGCCGCATTCATCTTTCCCTCGATTGCAACCAGTTGTCCTGTCCCTGCAGCTGAAAAACACCTCCACAGCATGATCCTGCCACCACCATGCTTCACTGTTGGGACTGTATTGGACAGGGGATGAGCAGTGTCTGGTTTTCTCCACACATACCGCTTAGAATTAAGGCCAAAAAGTTCTATCTTGGTCTCATCAGACCAGAGAATCTTATTTCTCACCATCTTGGAGTCCTTCAGGTGTTTTTTTTTTTTAGCAAACTCCATGCAGGCTTTCATGTGTCTTGCACTGAGGAGAGGCTCCGTCGGACCACTCTGCCATAAAGCCCTGGCTGGTGGTGGGCTGCAGTGATGGTTGACTTTCTACAACTTTCTCCCATCTTCTGACTGCATCTTTGGAGCTCAGCCACAGTGATCTTTGGGTTCTTCTTTACCTCTCTCACCAAGGCTCTTCTCCCCTGATAGCTCAGTTTGGCCGGACGGCCAGCTCTAGGAAGGGTTCTGGTCGTCCCAAACGTCTTCCATTTAAGGATTATGGAGGCCACTGTGCTCTTAGGAACCTTAAGTGCAGCAGATTTTTTTTGTAACCTTGGCCAGATCTGTGCCTTGCCACAATTCTGTCTCTGAGCTCTTTAGGCAGTTCCATTGACCTCATGATTCTCATTTGCTCTGACATTGTGAGCTGTAAGGTCTTATATAGACAGGTGTGTGGCTTTCCTAATCTTGTCTAATCAGTATAATCAAACACAGCTGGACTCAAATGAAGGTGTAGAACCATCTCAAGGATGATCAGAAGAAATGGACAGCACCTGAGTTAAATATATGAGTGTCACAGCAAATGCTCTAAATACTTAGGACCATGTGACATTTCAGTTTTTCTTTTTTAATAAATCTGCAAAAATGTCAACAATTCTGTGTTTTTCTGTCAATATGGGGCTCTGTGTGTACATTAATGAGGAAAAAAATGAACTTAAATGATTTTAGCAACTGGCTGCAATGTAACAAATTGAAAAATTTAAGGGGGTCTGAATACTTTCCGTCCCCACTGTATGTATTTGATTTTTTGCTTGGAGCTCAGCTTTAAAAAGTGACACTCCAACCCAAAGGACTGAAGAGAGACCTTGTGCACTGCTGGGTTGTACCTCTGCTAATTATTTCCAGTGCTGCTGAAAACATCCCTCGCTATTCTTTTGCTAACCAATCTAACAGTATCTGTGAATAGGGGATGCAGTAGGTTGTTCATTGCTCCCTCCCTCTTGACACAGCTCTAAACCACTTCAAGTCCAGGCCAATTATGACATTCCTCTTTTACATATAAAAAAAAAAAAATCTTTTTGCTAGAAAACAACTTTAGAACCCCTAAACTTTAGATATTTTTTTCCCCCTGGAAGCTGATCTCACATGAAATATGCGGCCTCACTAGACTGAGCTTTTTTTTCTGTGGGGCCACATATTTGTGTGTCACCCAACACAGAGAACGGGGTCTCACCGAGAGCCCCAGACTAATGATTGTGACCCGGAACACCATGATCGCTGTGATAGCCTCCAATTGGCTACCACAATGATCAGTCACTGTGAAGCCCGCCCCCATGTTTTTTCTGTGAATAGAGGAGAGACATACATCGAATCTCTCTCTTTCCTTGAAGAAAAAAAAAAAGGGTGTGTAAAAAAAAATAAACATATGAAAAATAAAATAATAAGAAATAACTAAATCAAGGTTTGGTCTAGGTCAGTGCCAGGGCTAGTGTTTGGGTCAAGGTCAGAGTGAGTATTTTTTTTGGATGGGATTTTTTATTTTTATTTTAAATTAGAATCAGTGTGTTTCAAAGCAGGATAAAAAAAAAAAAAAAAAAAAGTACAGAAACTAACATAAACATATGTGGTATCACTGCGTCCTCAGAAGCAGGAGAATTTATTGTGGGTTGTCCTTGGGTGGAAGGTTATAGTAGTAGCAATAAATATACAGCTAAATTTAAAAAATATATATATTTTTTTACTATTTTGGGTCAGTTTTGCTTTGATAATAATTAAAAAAAAAAAAAAATAAAAAAATTAGGAGCTATCCATTACCATTTACCACCCAACGAGAGCTCAATTTGTGCTGAAAGAAAAAAAAAAACTAAAAAAAAAAAAAGCAGTATAATCCACCTGGATGCACAAAGTAGTTGTGATGATATGTATGGTTTTACCAACACAAATTGCAAATTGTGTTTATGCATTAAGATTTGTTTTAGGCTGGCTTCACACTGTCTTCAGATGTGGCTCACAGCAGGGGTCCAGTGCGAATCTATTCTCTGTTTCAGGCCCAGATTTTTGCCTGAATTTGGACCTAAAAACAGAGCCAAAGACAAACAGGACCCCTGCGCAATCCGCTCTGCGGCCGCCAACGAGCTGTGAGATCCGGTCACACTCTCCTGTCATGCGAATTGGATGTGGAGAAAACATCATCCAATTTGCATCAGTGTGAGCCCAGCCTTACTCTTAGGCGTGAAGGGGTTAAATAGAGGCCCCAGAGCATAAAATGGTGGGCATTGCATATTTTTATGTCACACGATATTTGCAAAGTGGTTTTTCAAATGCAAATTTTTTTGGAAAAGATACACTTAATGAATTTTAATGCAAAAAAGAACAATATAATGCCGAAATGTTTGGTACAATATAAAAGAGGACGTTATGGTAATAAGATAGCAAACATGTCAGGCATGGAATTTTCTATACCATGACCAGCAATAGAATTGGGTATTGAGGACGATCTATGAGCCTCCCAATGGTTGATATACATAAGATAAGTTATGGATCTTTGTTGGCCCCTAATGGAATAATGTAATGCCGCGCCCTACATACTTACCATTAGTACTTGAATACATACCGTATTTACCCATTCAGGGAGTCTTGTGATTTTTAGACCCCTTTCACACTGAGGCAGTTTTCAGGCATTTTAGCGCTAAAAATAGTGCCTGAAAACTGCCTCCCATTCATTTGAATGGGTGCTTTCACACTGGGGCGGTGCGCTCGGGGGACAGTAGAAAAAGTCCTACAAGCAGCATATTTGGGACGTGTTTGGAGCGCTGTAAAGGGCTTCTTATGGGTGGATTCCTTCCCCCTCTATTTGCCCTGCCATATTATTCCAAACCACAGATGCATCTAACTTGTCACCCAAAGAAGCGGTTTCTGCAAAACATGTCGAGCCATCTATAGCAGAAACACTATATGCTACCTTAAGCCAGCAGGTTTAGGAATATTTGACAGCTTATATCATGTCCTACTAAGGCCCCTTTCACACTTGTATGACTTGTCCTACGACTTGGGACTGCAAAGTTGCATGACAAGTCATTCCCCACGATTTCCAATGACAACCATTCATATTAGTACGACTTCAGTCTGGTATGGATTTTATGGGGAACCCACACGCCGAAAAAAACTGCGTGGGGCCCCCCCAAAAATCCACACCAGACCCTTATCCGAGCACACAGCCCGGCAGCTCAGGAAAGGGGCTGGGGACAAGCGAGCCCCCCCCCTCCTGAAAGTACCTGGCCACATGCCCTCAACATGGGGAGGTGGTTGCTTTTGGGCAGCCCCCCCCCCCCCAAAGCAGCTTGTCCCAATGGTGATAAGGACAAGGGCATCTTTTCTGACAATCCTGGCCATTAGTTGTTGTGGTCTGCGGGGCCCCAGATCCTGGCCCCCACACTATGTAAATAGGTATCAGGTACATTGTACACATACCCATTTATCTAAAAAAAAAATTAAAAAAAAAAAAAAAAAAAGTGTAAAAAATAAAACACAGTACACGGGTTTTTAAAGTCATTTATTCAGCTCCAGTGTCGCTTCCGAATTCTTCTCTCTCTGTGCGCTGTCTTCTGCCTCTGCCAGGTCTTCCCTGCTGTCTTCTTGTTCTTTTTCCAGGTCTTCTCCCTCTGATCTTCTTCCGATGTTGACTCGACACACTCTCCCGCTCTAATGCTGGGTGTGCGGTGTGCCACTACTTATGTTGGCATGGGGCAGGATCACTGGGTGAGGTCATCCGGAGGCCCGCCCCTTATGACATCACCACACGGGGCATGATGGGCGGTGACGTCATAAGGGGGCCTCTGGTGATCCCGCCCCATGCCAATACAAGTAGTGGCATGCCGCGCACCCAGCATGAGAGCGGGAGAGCGTTGAGTCAACATCGGAAGAAGAACAGAGGGAGAAGACAGCGGAGAAGACCCGGCAAAAGAGCGAGAAGACAGTGGAGAAGACCCAGAAGAGTCAGAAGACAGAGGGAGAAGAACCGGAGAGGGCTAGAAGACATCAGCGGAGGAAGCAGAAGAGCTGGAGAAGGGAGAAGAAGTCGGAAGAGACGCCAGAGCTGCTTAATAAATTACTTTAAAAATCTGTGTACTGCGTTTTATTTTTGACTTTTTTTTTTTTAGGTGAATGGATAGGGGTACAATGTACCCCCATACTCATTCAAGTAGGGTGGGGGGCCGGGATCTGACAACCAAAGGCCAGAGTTGTCAGGAAGAGGCCCTTATCCTCATCAACATGGGGACAAGGTGCTTTGGGGTAGGGGGGGCGCAGGGCCCCCATGCCCCCACCCCCCCATGTTGAGGGCATGCGGCCTAGTACGGATCAGGAGGGGGGCACTCACTCGTCACCACCTCCTTTCCTGACCTGCCAGGCTGTGTGCTTGGATAAGGGTCTGGTATGTATTTTGGGGGGCCCCACGCCATTTTTGACGTGCGAGTTCCCCTTAAAATCCATACTAGCCTGAAGAGCCTGGTATACTAGTGTCGTACCAGTGTGAAAGAGACCTAAGGGTGCTTTTAATGCATTTTCACTGTCCACTGATCTCCTGGGTTTTAAATGTGTATCATTAAAGGTGGAATTTAAATTGTATATAGCTATATTCTTGTGCCTATAAAATCCATGGATTTTGCCAAGTAGTTGTATTGCTTTATAGTGGGACGTGGCGCACTTTATAATTATTTTCTGGGTCCTTGCATTACGACCCAGCAAGTACTCATAAGTTTTCTTTAGAATATATACGTAGTCAGGTCAAAAGGGAAAAATTATTACAAGCACACACAAAAAAGGCACACTATATGTACTTTCTATTGACATTTTATATTAAAAAAAAAAAACCCATCAAAACCAGTCGTAGTTGGACATAAAACATATCAGATAGTAATGTTAGAATCGGGAGAAGGCGTTTCTCTGTTGCTGGGCAGGCTGCTGGACCTGTTGCTGTTGCTGCAGCCGTACCTGCTGAGTGTACGGATCTTCTAATGATTTGACGAAGATTGTGGTCTTGGGGCCGGTTTTCCAGAGCACGCCATTGGAGTCCACCACAGAGGATTCAACGGTGATCTGGTGTGTCCCCAACACAGAGAGGTTTAACAGGAACTGTGTACTGAAATAATCATTATGAGGCTCCACCCTCTGCTCTATCTCGCTCCTTACACCTTCCAGAGGCATCTGAAAATAAGCAGGAAAGAGGTTGGCAATGAATTACTAAACATACACAGTACAAAAGGACAGCAGATACGATCTCAGCAAGAACAAAGGCAATTGCTTTGACAAGCCTTTACTATGACAAATTCCTTATATTTTTGTAATGTTTAAAAAGTACCTGTACTGTACCTATAATGTAAAGGTTAAACTCCTGCCTCCTCCTCCTGGTAGATTTATACGTGCATCTAAATCTACCAGTCCTCTGAAGCACAATCAATTTTCAGATCGCTTTTCAGAGGCGACTGACAGGTGGTGAGGAGGCAATGTGATGCCTTCTCACCCTGTTTTAACCCCATGTTTGCTGACAAATACGCTGCAACCAGAGCAATCCGTAAAATGTAGCAATTGAGCAAACATGGGGTTATGCCAAGTAGGAAGTGCAGCTTCAGTGTCCTTAAATCCTACAATGCGTTTGGACTCTCTCCACCCTGCTCTGGCCAAATTCAGAATCGGCAAACACACTTTTTTAGGACTGTCTTTGGTGCCTCCAAAGCTATCAACAAGTTTATCAATTTAAGGACATATGTTTAATGTGACTCCACTACTGTAGGTGAAACAGGTGACAGTCAGTTAAATGGCATAGTTGTCCTGCTGTAAAATAGTGGTACATAGTCGGAAGTGCAATAGCAGCCTCTGCTTTAGGCCTTTGCAGGGTGGAGAATTTAAGCTTCCTTCTATTCTGGGCCCATATAAACAAAAGCAGAACAAGGTGACCAGGGCTCTAAAATAGAACCTGGGCACCGGCACTGGCATATGGGAAGATACATACAGACAATTCGGTAAGAGGACCATTTTAATGAGGTTAATTCTACCTGCCACTGATAAAGGTAGTTTAGCTCATGTGTTAGGTTTAGTCCTAATTACACGCATCAGAGGGTCCATATTGATCTTTAATGCCTCAGACAAGGATAATGTAATGAATATTCCCAAATATTTAAAAGAGGTGACAATTTTTAGAGGAGTTACAGTGCCACTCTCTGCAAATAGCTGAGGTTAGTTAGTTACATTCTTCACCAAAAGCAGTAGAGAGAAGGTGAGATATGGCAGTATCCACAGAGGGAATGGACCACTTCTTAACAAAATCCACACCAAATGAATACAAAGCCAGCAGGGGGTTAGGGGAAGAACACAACCTATCAGGAAACTTCCAATCCTTATCAATAAACGGTTAGAAAAGTGGATGAACAATAGAAAATGGCCCTTTATGATCCCAATTTTGAAATGGTAGAAGCAACAGGCTGCTTCTCTAGTTTAAGGATGGTGTGCACTGCATCAATCAGAGCTGAAATTGACTTTTTTTTTTTAACTTGGGGGTCATAGCAGTAGACTGCAAATTCTAATGCCTCATGCACACTGAACATTATAAAAAATGCCAGTAGTGTTATTTATTCAGTATGTACACTCATCCTGCGCCCCAGCGGGCATGCTGAAGTCACCGCCATTTCCTCCGCCCAACGCACGTTTCGTCATAACAGACATCATCAATGGGGCACAGGACAAGTGTACATACTAAATGTCTGTATATTTCTGTGGATTTGAGAGTAGACTTTTAATAGTTTTTTAATCTTGAACGTTTGTTTATTTTTTTATTATGCTCCATATTACCCAGTCCGAGCATCTATAGTGAAGAATTTGAATAATACCTTTAAACAATAATATCAGAGGGCGGCTGGAAAGGAAAGATACTATATACCAAGAGTGAGGGTGAGCTCACTAAGGTGATTGCAGACCTGGATAAGGTCTAGTTTTTTCTGGTAGGAAGCAGATTATGCTTAACTCGGAGGGGAGCACTTGGTGGTGATCACTTGCAGCATTAAGGAATTTGAAGTGCACGTTTTGAATATCACCTTATGGACCATACATTGGGACTGTCTTATGTCTTTCTGCACTATGCCACTGATGATATGAATTGTTAAATTAACTCTTTAATTAAGTGTCATGGATGAATTTTTTTATTTCACTATATGCACTTTACTATATGATTAGTGACAGCCCAAACACTTTCTTTTTAGTTGTTTAATATTGGTGTGTACAATATTGTGAGTTCAGTTGTTAAGATACACTAATTTTAGAATTTAGTTTCGCACCAAGCATTGTTATTTTCTTCCTTTTAATTACAAAAAGCCAGCCAGGTAATTTTAAAAGGGCTATCAACAAAGGGCAACCGAGCTGTAGGGTGCGGATAATGATAATAGCATTAAGAGTAACAAAATATAGGATGTCATGACTTTGACTTTATATTCTCTATTCTGCAGAAGTATCTTCTGCTAAGCAAGCCTAGTTTTGTTTTCTTCTACTGATAGCCACACATATAAAAAGCCAAGGTAAAATTGTATAAAAAACCCCCCAAACAAATAAATTAGCCCCAGTGTCAAGAACACGCTGTGCGATGGCTGTGCAAAGCCACCACCGATGAACACAGCTTCCAGACATGTTCCTAGGGCACTGGAGGGTGAAGGCGCTATCAGCACTGTGCCTGATCTGCACTGAGGTCTTGTGATGGGGCTGCGCCGTAAGCTGTCTGCGAAGGCCATTGAGCTGTGACCTCACAATACATATGAATGTGAAATCAAGCTTCTCCACATCATTGGAGACTGGTGACAGTCTGATTTGGAAATCACTAGACTGATGTTTATTTATGCATGTTAAAGGGAAATGCCTCCTTAAAATAAAGTTGAAGATATAAGCTGTTCAAGAAAATCATATACAACAGAGGAAGGGCAGGGTTAGGCTTTTCCACCTACAATTCTGCAAGGTATTCTGATAATTCTTGCTGTAAAGTTGGCCAAATAAATATAGCAGATGATGAAATATACATAATGTTTTGGACAATAACAAAAACCTGGTAGATTTCTGCAAGATTGAAAAAAAAAAAAAAAAAAAAAAAAAAAAAAAAAGGGGTTTCTTTAGATACACTTTAAAGTGGTTGTAAACTGCCATTGAATAATTGTACCTATAGGTAAGCCTATATTAAGGCTTACCTATGGGTACTGTAAATATCTCCTAAACGCGCACCGTTTAGGAGATATTTACTGTATATGCAGCCGATTATGTCATCGGCACATGCGCTCTGAAGGAACGGCCACCCGTGCTATTTCTTCAGAGCCTTGTGTCGTGACAGTCAAGCGGCTCTGGCAAGTCACACAGCCGCGGATCCGGAAGTAAGATGGGTGAAGATGGATGCGGCCTCCAGCGGCGACAACGAGGGCTTTGTTTGCAGGTAAGTTTTTTTTTTTTTTTTTAAATATATTTTTATTAAGATTTTGAGACAAACAAACAGTAACACTTGGTTGCTACAGTACATCAACACCACATCCAGTTACATTAGGCGTCTGACAGTGTGAGATGCCAAGTTACATAGCGAAAGTAAAGGTATACAAATGGTCCTCCTCAGAGGGAAGTAGACTGTTAAATACCATGAGATATACAAGCCTGAAAATGCCGACATATGGGTCTAGAAGCACGCTATGCTAATCAGTATCTTGCCCTGACCGTACCTGTAAAACTAAGTTCATTATGAGATATTCATTTTCGACATAATGTGCTAGTATGCGATGCATACTAACACATTATGCATTTACTTTGCAGGTCAGAAAAAAAACAAACAAAAAAAAACAGCGGTTTACTTCACACTATATGCGAGACAGATGATTTACTTCATGGTAAAAGATCTGTCACTGCAGGGACACACACTGCAACACAGCCTAGCGCTGCGATACAATTCAGACATGCTGCATTATATCAGTGCACTGGCCTGATCGCACTGTAATGTTAGGCAGCGCATCGCGCCATCCGACATTGCAATGAAGTGTATGTTTTTTACACGTCAAAAAAAACTTGTACAAATCCAAAAGAAAAAAAATTGTTCACCACATTGCCCCCTAGCCAACTGGCAACGCAGAGCAGCAGGAGAGCAGTATCGCTCTGGCTGTTCTGCGATTTGACTGAGGTCAGTGTGAATTGGTTGTACCACCAATGGGGTGGAGTGGGAAGTATGCCCTGGTTGCCCAGGCTTAGCTATTCTACTGGCAGTTAAAAACCTAGTTAGACACTGATGTAACACATGAGCAACGCTGTATCCTGGAAAGAAAAATAAATCAGCGCGAAGTGGTATATATGTATAATGCAGCTGCTGAACACTAGGGTCAAAAATCAAATCCCTTATTAAAATCACAACATCAGTAAGTGCAGCGCTAAAACCCAAATAAAACAATCAAATCCACCACAGTGTCAAATCAATAAGTCCATAAGAGTAGTCCATAAATCATCCTCAAGTGTGAGCAGACAACACGTTTGCAGAGAAGTGATTCAGGCAGCCCACCACCAAGGTATAAGATGGCCTCTCACCTGAAGGAATGGACCCTTTAGTTATAGAGGGTCAAAAAACGCCTTTTACATATAACCAAGCAAGGAGCAGCATGTATGGGCATCCGCCAGGGCTCAGGTATCAGACACTCCAATGTGACCGTGGGGCTCCGGTATCAGACACTCCAATTTGACCGAGATATAAAATAAAATGGCAGAAAGATAGTGCTCTCTGTATGCAAAGTGTTTATTGTAAAATTGCTAAAATGTGACACTCACATCTTAAGCACTCGATTAGTGCAAGTAAAACAACAGAAGCGGTGTAAACCTCCGTATAGCAGTGTGGATGCGCAGTGGCCGCGGATGACGTCACGGCGTATCCTCGTTCTGGACGCGTTGCGTCCCAGTGGGCGGGGACTTCATCAGCAGATGAGGATACGACGTGGGCACCCGCGCTTTATTCAAGGTGAGTAGTGAATACAAAAGGCCCAAACCACGGTAGGGGTGGGTATATATAATCTTAGCCAAGTCACCCTCAATGACGATGAAATTAAGGTTTTGGATCGAGGTCTAAAATTCGCACCCATCAAAAACCTTAATAAATTCGATACTTATGTCAATATTCAAAAATATGTCAGGACCCTTAATATGAAAAAATATTTTCTGGCCCAGTCATATCAGGGAATTAGATCTTTAGCTTCCCAATACACTTCCTTACGGAATAAATCCACGTTTAACCCGCAGAACGCTGACAATAAGTACCTAGAAGTGTTTAAAAATATGGTTTCCCACGATCTGAACCAGCTAAAGGTTAAGAAAATTTTTGACCCTCTGTATATTAAGCGTGGGATCCAATCGCTAGCAGAGCGGAAAGATATTGTAATCCGCCCCGCTGATAAGGGGGGTGGTTTGGTCATTTTAAGTAGGGAATATTATCAATCGGAAATGAGACGTTTACTCTCCGATCAAGACACATACAGTGTTCTTAGCAAAGATCCTATGCTAACATATAAGGACGAATTACATGCGATCATAGAGGATGGTAAGGATCAAAAAATCCTCAATAGGAAAGAAGCTATGTATTTAGATCCTTTGTTTTGTAGAACCCCCATTATTTACTTTTTGCCCAAAATCCATAAAGACATTGTTAATCCCCCCGGTCGACCCATTGTTAATGGGATCGACTCAGTGTCAGCACGACTTGGGCAATACATTGATTTCTTTTTGCAACCGCTTGTGACCAAAACCCCTGCGTTTTTAAAAGACACTAAGCACATTATTCAGATTTTGGAAAGTCTTGAGTGCTCACCGCCCACTTTTTTGGTAACAGCGGACGTTAGTTCTCTGTATATCATTATTGGACACCAGGATGCCATGTCATCTGTCGAATGGGCCTTGTCCTCTTCATCACTGTCAGGGAGACATCAGGAATTTCTTTTGAGTTGTTTAAATTTCTGTTTAACCAGGAATTACTTTTGGTATAATAGGGATTTTTATCTACAGACAAGGGGAGTTGCAATGGGGGCACGCTTCGCTCCCAGTGTGCCTAATATTTTTATGGCCCACTGGGAGGAAGAGGCTGTTTTTCGTAACAGACCCCCAGAGCTTATATGCTATCGTAGATTCATCGATGATCTTATCCTTATATGGAAAGGGGATAGAGATAAACTTGACATGTTTATTGAAACCCTCAATAATAACCAAAAGAATATTGCCCTAACTTGGACGATTGACCCAGATAAGGTGGTATTTCTGGATTTGACTATTAGTGTTACACATGACCACTTTACGATGACTAATTACTTCAAACCTACTGACCGCAACTCGTACATCCCCCTGGGGAGTTGTCATCATCACTCATGGTTGTGTAACATCCCCAGGGGTCAGTATATCAGGTTGCGTAGGAATTGTACCCATGATGAGGATTTCATCACACAGTCACAAATCCTGACCTCAAGGTTTGAACAGAAAGGGTATGACCGTTCATTGTTAGAGAAGGAGATCACCAGAGTCAAAACCATGGACAGAAATACACTGGTCTCTGATACTGTTAGGGAACCTGGGGGAGATAATCATAATTTTAAGATGGTGCTTGATTATAATGTGCAATATCGTACCTTTGAGAAAGTAGTACTGAAGAACTGGCCCATCTTAAAACAGGAAAAAATCTTAGGCCCTGTTCTACCGGACCGCCCCCAATTTATTTATAAGAAGGCTCCATCATTAAGGGACCGTTTGGCTCCCAGTGTTCTTAACCCCCCTGTTCCTTCTTCTGACAGGCTTTTCTCTTTTTTGGGGGGTTTCTACGCATGTGGCAAATGCATTCCGTGCAAACATGCTAAGGGGAATATAAAGAAAAAATAAAAATATTTTGGCATCTGCTACGAATAAGAAATATGAGATCAAACAGTTAATCACCTGTGACACGGTAGGGGTTGTGTATATGCTGGAGTGCGGGTTCCCGTATATTGGTAGAACATCCAGACCCCTACACGTGAGGCTCGCCGAGCATGTTAACAATATTAAAAAAGGCCTAAAAACCCACAATGTGTCTAGACACTTTAAACTACACCACCATCAGAATCCTAAAAGTCTGAGATTCTGGGGCATAGAAAGGGTTACTAGGCACTGGAGGGGTGGGAATTTTTTTAAGACAATTGAGTAAAAGAGAATCATATTGGATCTTTGAAACCAGGGTTCTTTGCCCTGAAGGGTTAAACGTGGATTTTGAAACTAATTGCTTTATATCTGATCGCTAATTGGTTTTAAATAATTTTAAAATTTGATTGTTTTAAAATTTTAATGTTTATGGCATTGTATATGTGTGGGTGACAGTGGCCGCGGATGACTGTCATATATTGTGGAAATTGGTTCGAAATTACTGTCAAGTATTTCGAGGTTTTGAAATATTTTAAAATATTTTAAAATGTTTTTCCATTCAGTTCTCTTGCATATTTCCTTCTTTAGGATCCATGCAAATTTTATTTTAGTTTAATTTATCCCCCTTTTAGTTATTTGTTTCATGTGTGTGGGAATATATTTCCGTTCACCGCATATTTAACAATGAGGGGTCACGTCCGGATCGACTTCCGGGTAAGCGTGAGGCTGATTGTGCCATGTTTACCGTTGTCATGGCTACTCACCTTGAATAAAGCGCGGGTGCCCACGTCGTATCCTCATCTGCTGATGAAGTCCCCGCCCACTGGGACGCAACACGTCCAGAACGAGGATACGCCGTGACGTCACCCACGGCTACTGCGCATCCACACTGCTGTACGGAGGTTTACACCGCTTCTGTTGTTTTACTTGCACTAATCGAGTGCTTAACATGTGAGTGTCACATTTTAGCAATTTTACAATAAACACTTTGCATACAGAGAGCACTATCTTTCTGCCATTTTATTTTATATCTCGGTCAAATTGGAGTGTCTGATACCGGAGCCCCACGGTCACATTGGAGCGACTGATACCTGAGCCCTGACGGATGCCCATACATGCTGCTCCTTGCTTGGTTATATGTAAAAGGCGTTTTTTGACCCTCTATAACTAAAGGGTCCATTCCTTCAGGTGAGAGGCCATCTTATACCTTGGTGGTGGGCTGCCTGAATCACTTCTCTGCAAACGTGTTGTCTGCTCACACTTGAGGATGATTTATGGACTACTCTTATGGACTTATTGATTTGACACTGTGGTGGATTTGATTGTTTTATTTGGGTTTTAGCGCTGCACTTACTAACGCTGTATCCTGGCCTAGGCCGACAAGGCCCAGGCCTAGGGCAGCACTTTGCAGGGGGGCAGCAGGGAAACAGTCCCCGCCGGCTTGCACTACACTGTTAGTGTAGAGCCAATCTTATAGGCCGGACTGGGCTTTATGGGGGCGCTAGTCTAACGCCCCCATAAAGCGGGGGGGGGGGGGGGGGCGCCGCTTCTAATTTTGACTGTCCTATCATCCTGGACCACAAACCTTCCTCACTGTGCTATGTTTTCTGCTGCACCATTGGCATGGTTATATCTTCTTAGTCCTCTCCATAAAATTATCAGAAATTTGTGCTTAAAGTAGAACTATAGGCACCAATTTTTTTTTCATTTTGGATAGAATAAGGGAGGGTTATAGCCCCTGTCAGTTTATTTTTTACCATCCCCGTCCCATTGCAGGGATTTCCTTTCACTTCCTGCCCCATAGCCAAACAGGAAGTGAGAGGAAATCTATGCAAATTAAGAGAATCCATCCCCCCCCCAGGTCCTCAGAACTAGTGTCCCCACTCGAAAATTTCAGGGCGGGTCTTAAAGAGCAAGGGGTGTGGCCTTGACAGGAAGGGGTGGGTCATATTTAAATTAACGGGTGCATGAGTTTAGTCAGGCCTAGGGCAGCACAAAACCTAAATACACTACTGCACATGAGTGGGGTAAAAGTAGTTTCCATCAGAAGCAAATTAGAACAGTGTTTTGTTTCCATTGTAGGAGTATATCTTGTTTCCTATTTTGGCTGCTTTCACACTGATCTAGTTTTCTTCTGCTTTCGTGTTAATAAAAGCAGAGGAAAAAACACATCACAATGAAATCATATGGAGCTCTACACACTGATCAGTTGTGGGTCTGCTGCTATTTGTAAAATCCTGATTGCTGCGGCAAAAATGCATTAAAAAAAGTTGAATTTTTGGTCTGGTTTTTGAGTTACAGGTCTTTTTTTCACAGGTGCAAAATGCACTGGAAACACGGAAAAAACACAGTAAAATGCATATGCATTTTTACTGCGTGTTTGCAACAGAGCAGTGAGAAAGTAGCCTTAGGAGTATAAAAAGTTTGTCTGAAGTCTTTCAGAAGGTGAATAAAGTGGTTGTAAAGCCACTATATTATATTCATACCATCCTATCTGTTTAATAACAATATGTGCCCCAGTGTCTGTGCTATATAAAAACTATGCTGATTTCTACCATATATCAGAGCGTCTCCCAACATTCACGTGACTGCTCGCTGCTCTCCTCTCCTAAGCTGACAACTACAGTGGGAGGGGCCGAGAACTCTTGCTGGCGTCAGCCGGGAGAAAGGGAGGAGTGGAGGAAAGAGACTAACAGTCACGTGAGCGCAAGCACTGTGCTGTATAACATGCTTTAAGGGAAAATTATATATATATATTTTTTTCAGGGTTACAAACACTTTAAGGCTACTTTTACATTGCTCTTTTGCAAAAAGGCAGTAAAAATTCATATGCATGTTCCGGTGCGCTTTGCACTTGTGAAAAAACTGCAGCGAAAACACAATTGCGGATGCGTTTGTTACCATGTTTTTTATGCGGTTTTCATTTCAATGGGGAGGTTTTTTTTGGTTGATTTCTTTTACCGCATCAAACATGCACCAAAAATACAGCAAGCAGGAATTTATACAATACAATGGACCCCCAACTGATCAGTGTGAAGAGTTCCATAGGCTTTCATGGCCATGCGCTTTTCTTCTGCTTTTGTGTTAAAAAAAGGAGATCAGTCTGCAGCCTTAAATGTAAATCTAGATATCTTTGGAGAGTGTGGAATGGTTAGGTAAGAGTTTATTTCTGACTTTGTTATTCCTCTCTGCTCCTCCAGTTCCAGCTCTTACTTCCTGTAAAAAAAAGGAAGTGCTGATCAAAGTGGTTCTAAAGGCAGAAGGTTTTTATAGAAGGTATATGAAGGTTTATTAGGGTAAAAACCTTCTGCAAGCAGCTTCCGTTCCAGAACCCCCCCCAACATACCTGGGCCTGATCTCGATCAAGCAATGTGCACGAGAGCCGAGGATCTCTCAGGTCTCTCTTTTCATTGACTCCAGCTGCTGTCAATCACAGCCAGTGAGGAGGGAGGGGGGCAGAGACGAGCCGTGCTCTGTATGTCTTAAAGACGCATATAAAACTGGCTGGGGAGTGAGCACGCATGAGTGCCCCCACAGCAAGTGGCTGGCTATGGGGGCACTTAGCCACTTGCTGCGGGGGCACTCATGCGTGCTCACTCCCCAGTTGGTTTTGTGCATCTTTAAGACATACAGAGCACAGATCGGCCCCCCCCTCCCAGAGCAGGTAAGATAAACATGGTGCTTGTTTTCATTTTAAAAAATGCATTTACAATCATTTTAAACGTTGACAGCTCTAACTGGACCAGAAGCTGATGGTAAGACTTACAATCAGGACAACTGCTCGTCACTACTGGTAAAACGGCACTTAAAGTGACACCAAACTATATCTTTATTTTTCAAAAATAATCCATAGACAACCATTAATTTATGGCACTATAATCTATTTTTCATTAAAATCATTTCCTATTGTGTTTTTCTGCATCCTTGTAATATTCTCAGTGAGCTTATGAACATTCCTTTTCCAACTCGTTTCCCTTTGTTTGGAGTGTGCAGTGCACATTAACTATGGTCTAAGAGCTCTATGCCCACTATAAATCACATAGTTTATGGCCCATTTCGTGAGTAAAAAAAGAGGGGGTGGCTCCGCTCTTATGTACAGTAGGAAAATGAAGAATGAACGTAGTCACACTTCAACAGGAAGTCTGATCACAAAAGAAAAAAAAGAAAAAAAAACTTTAAGATTTGGAGGTACATTTCAGTTAAGAATACATACTTGTATAGATAAAAATGTCACCTTAAGCAGGCTTTCCTATTTCTTACCATGTGTCTCTGGCACAGGTAATGAGAAGAGGGGCAAAAACACAATAATGCCCAAAAAAAAAATTACAAAATAAAATTACATCAGGAATCCTATGATTATTGTTGTTCATGATAATAATTATATATATATATATATATATATATATATATATATATATATATATATATATATATATATATATAATAGCCCATAATGACAACGTGAAGGAAGTTTGTTTGAAAGCTTTGAAAATGTATTAAAAATAAAAAATAAAAAATCACATGTACATAAGTATTCACAGCCTTTGCTCAATACTTTGTTGAAGCACCTTTGGCAGCATTTACAGCCTCAAGTCTTTTTGAGTATGATGCTACAAGCTTGGCACACGTATTTTTGGGCAGTGTTTCCCATTCTTCTTTGCAGGACCTCTCAAGCTCCAACAGGTTGGATGGGGAGAGTCGTTGCACAGCCATTTTCAGATCTCTGCAGAAATGTTCAATCAGGTTCAAGTCTGGGCACTGGCTGGGCCACTCAAGGACATTCACAGAGTCGTGCTGTTATCTTGGCTGTGTGCTTAGGGTCGTTGTCCTGTTGGAAGATGAACCTTCACCCCAGTCTGAGGTCCAGAGCACACTGGAGCAGGTTTTCTTTAATGATGCCTCCGTACATTGCTGCATTCATCTTTCCCTCGATCGTGACTAGTCTCCCAGTTCCTGCTGCTGAAAAACATCCCCACAGCATGATGCTTACACCTCCATGCTTCACTGTAGGGATGGTATTGACCAGGTGATAAGTGGTGCCTGGTTTCCTCCAGATAGGACGCTTGGCATTTAGTCCAAAGAGTCCAATCTTTGTTTCATCAGACCAGAGAATTTTGTTTCTCATGGTCTGAGAGTCCTTCAGGTGCAAACTCCAGGCAGGCTGTCATGTGCCTTTTTACTGAGGAGTGGCTTCCATCTGGCCACTCTACCATACAGGCCTGATTGGTGGAGTACTGCAGAGATGGTTATTCTTCTGGAAGGTTCTCCTCTCTCCACAGAGAAACGCTGGAGCTCTGTCAGAGTGACCATGGGGTTCTTGGTCACCTCCCTGACTAAGGCCCTTCTCCCCCAATCGCTCAGTTTGGCCAGGCGGCCCGCTCCAGGAAGAGTCCTGGTGGTTCCAAACTTCTTCTATTTACGGATGATGGAGGCCCCTGTGCTCACTGGGACCTTAAATGCTGCAAAAAAAAATTCAGTACCCTTCCACAGATATATGTCTCCATACAATCCTGTCTCGGAGGTCTACAGACAATTCCTTGGACTTCATGACTTGGTTTGTGCTCTGACATGTACTGTTAACTGTGGGACCTTATATAGACAGGTGTGTGCCTTTCCAAAGCATGTCTGATCAACTGAATTTACCACAGGTGGACTCCAATCGAGTTGTATAAACATCTCAAGGATGATCTGTGGAAACAGGATGCACCTGAGCTCAATTTTGAGCGTCATGGCAAAAGCTGTGAATACTTATGTACAGTATCTCACAAAAGTGAGTACACCCCTCAATTTTTTGTAAATATTTCATTATATCTTTTCATGTGACAACACTGAATAAATTACACTTTGATACAATGTAAAGTAGTGAGTGTACAGCTTGTATAACAGTGTAAATTTGCTGTCCCCTCAAAATAACAACACACAGCCATTAATGTCTAAACCCCCGGCAACAAAAGTGAGTACATCCCTAAGTGAAAATGTCCAAATTGGGCCCAATTAGCCATTTTCCCTCCCCGGCGTCATGTGGCTCGTTAGTGTTACAAGGTCTCAGGTGTGAATGGAAAGCCCGCAAACGGTTTGCTGAAGACAAGCAGACTAAAGACATGGATTACTGGAACCATGTCCTGTGGTCTGATGAGACTAAGATAAACTTATTTGGTTCAGATGGTGTCAAGCGTGTGTGGCAACAATCAGGTGAAGAGTACAAGTGTGCCTTGCCTACAGTCAAGCATGGTGGTGGGAATGTCATGGTGTCAGTGTTTTTTTGTTTTATTTTATTTTTTAACCTTTACATTTTTATTATAATTCATATTTTTTTTTTACCAGTCCTGTTGGAAGGCTTTGGTGAGATATCAGGGGTCTAAATCCCTGACATCTCGCCTTTGAGACAGAGAAAGGGACTGAGGACACAGATTGTTTCAAGCATTTCGTTCCTTTAAATTTTCATGATTCTGACTTACAGCTAGTGAAAACCCTAAATTCAGTATCTCAAAAAATTAGATTATTACATAAGGCTAATAAAAAAAGGATCTTTAATACAGAAACGTTGGCTTACTGATCCTGAATTTGGGGTTTTCACAAGCTATAAGCCATAATCATCAATACAATAAAAAGAAATAAATGCTTGAAATATATCACTCTGTGTGTAACGTGTAACGCATCTACATAATATATACAAGTTTCACTTTTTGAATTGAATTATTTAATTGAATCTATCTATCCAGATCGATCAAAACTATCATTTTAGAGTCTAATGGGGCGTACACACGGTCAGACTTTTCGTCTACAAAAGTCCAACGGACGCCGACGGACTAAAGCTGGCTGGTAATCCGATCATGTGTGGGCTTCTCCGGACTTTCAGCTGACTTTTTCAGCCTCAAATCCGACGGACTTTAGATTTGAAACATGCTTCAAATCTTTACGTCGTAACTACGACGGACCCCGAAATCCGCTCGTCTGTGTGTTAGTCCGACGGACAAAAGCCCACGCTAGGGCAGCTATTGGCTACTGGCTATGAACTTCCTTATTTTAGTCCGGTGTACGTCATCACGTACGAATCCGTCGGACTTTTGTGTGGTCGTGTGTAGGCAAGTCCGTTCGTTAGAAAGTCTGCCGCAAGTCCGCCGGAAGTCTGTCGGACAGGCTGTCGGACTTTTGTAGACGAAAAGTCCGACCGTGTGTACGCCCCATTAGTCTAATTCAAAAATAAGGCTGGCCATACATTATATAATTTTCTTGTTCAATTTTCTGTTGATTTACCCTTAACTATGTAGTATAAGGGCCTGCCTGATTGCATACAAATTGAACGTGTTTAGGTTTGACCCTTAAAGTATATGGATTTGGTAAATCTAAAGGGAAATTGTACAAGTAAATTGTATGGCCAGCCTTAGAGCTACAAAGTCCCCAGTAGCAACCAATCAGAACTCAGGTTTCTTTAGCTGCAGAGGGAAGGGTCAAGTGCTGAATTTTGATTAGCTGCTATGAGTTACATTTCGTTCCTTTTCTCATTAAGTTTGTCCTTAAGGTCCAGAGAGAACGAACTCCAGTTACTGACATCTGTTTAGCATCCAGAAAGAACATTAAAGCTCTCTGTCCATTTTGTCTGATCCTCTGTGACTCACTCACAGGCAAAACAGCATCTTACCCATTCATGCAGGAGATCATAACAAATATTTTTTTTTTTTTCTGCAGCAGAAATTTTGAGCTCTGCCATCTGTGCAGAGTCGCTGGACCATTCAGGAGAACATCAGCTGATCAAAAAGCCCAGATGTCTAAAACAGAGCCATAAATAAAAGACTAACATCGCCAATACTGTGCCTGACCTAAAAATGTGATCCTCTGACTCTCAGCCTGTTACTATCGCATGTATACAGCATCGTAATATATTCATTTTCCATCCTGCACTAGAAACAGATGGGGGAAATAAAAGGAACACACACAGTTCCTTATTCAGACACTAGCATATGTGAGGCCAATGCTTTTTACCAGCACCATATTCAACCATGCAATTATTTTTAAAAGAACCCTTCTGTGACCGAGAGGCTGTCATTTCCTTCTTAACATAGCTACTTGCTTGGCTGTCATGCTGAGCCTAGGGCTTCAAAAGCTCCTCTTCTTGGCATATTACCATAAACCTGTCACGAGCCCTAAAACCCAAAACAAGGATGCATATTACAACTTCTGACTTTCTGTGTCATTCATTATCCACATAATTGTTCTGGGTCAGGGAATCAAAAGTATAAAAACACAGCCAGTCAGATTTTAAAGTGGTTGCAATGGCTGAAGCATGGCTATGCAAGAAGGTAATAAAACCTGTGTGCTGATCCCCCACAGCCCCTCTAATACTCACCTGAGCCCCTTCTCAATCCAGAAATATGCACGGGAGCCTCGCCTGTCCTGGGTCTCTCTCCCCCCATTGGAAGAGACACAGCAGTGGGAGCCAATCACAGCCAGTGAGCCAATGAGGAAAGAGCGGGGCCGAGCTGCGGCGTTTTGTGTCTTATAGACACACAGAGTGGGGCTCTGGAGCAAGCACGCACCAGTGCCCCCATAGCAAGCGGCTTGCTATTGGGGGCAGTGGCCAAGGGGGAGGGGTCAGGGACCCGAGAAGAAGAGGATCAGGGCTGCTCTGTGCAAAACCATTATACATGGCAGGTAAGTATAACATGTATAAAACAAAATAAAGTATATATATATATATATATATATATATATATATATATATATATATATATATATATATATATAAAAATTAAAAATGTATGTTTGTTATTTAAAAAACTAAACAAAAAACACTCTACGCCAGGCAACTACATTTTACAGGAGGAGGTCAGGAAAGAGTCTGCTCTTTATGACCTACCATCAAGTAGGGGGGGGGGGTCAATTATAGGAAGGTACAGTGACAGATGTTGCAGTGTGCCCAAAATTTTCTCTCCTAAAAATTCAACTAGAGCCAAAACTGCTTAGTTTTTGGATGCAGTGAGGAAGGTTATGGCCTCATGCACACAGGACATCAAACATTAATCACTGCCAAATTAAGATGACGGGGGACCTTTTGAACCTCCAAAATGCATTCGATTTAGAAGATATAAAAGTCTTAATAAAAATCAATGTGGACATTACATGTTCTAGTTCTAGCTCCTTCCTCTTGGCACATCTATTCATTACTGATGTTAAAAGCAGACCTTTGGCCACCACGCCTGCAGAAGTTGCCTAGTAGTAACCATTCCCTCTGACACAAGTAGGTGATTTCAGGTATTAGATCACACTATTTATAGTGTATTTTATGGGTATATTTTCAGTTTTTTCGGATATACTTTAGATCTTGTTTTTTATAGATATATTTTTCATTACTAGGACTCAGCAGCCCCCCTAGAGTAGTCTTTTTATGGTATCCCTCGTGCTTTGTTGTAATGTAAGTGTATTACACCAATATTATTACTAATGTTTGATACTTGAATGTATAATGTTGTTTTTGTTTTTGATATACTGACATGTTTATGTATTCTAGAGATCCTTTAACCACTTCTCCCTGGGGCGTTGTCATATGACTCTGCAGACTTTCAGTTACAGGCCTCATTCTGATATCATTTGTCTAAGCCGGCGATTCCCTGCACCATAAGAACCACCTTAGTGGCTGTTCAGCCACTTAATTGTTCTTACAGACGGTGGGAGGGGACGTCCCCCCCCTCCTGCTGCCCTCAGGTGCTTCTACCGGCTTGTCCGTGTGATTGGCGAGCCGGAGAAGGAATCCGCCGGCAGTTTTACGATAGAGAATCCTGCGTGCCACATGGCCCCTGAAGTCTCTATGACCTTTTAGAGGCCAGGCGCGATGTTACGACATCACGCCTGGCCTCTGTATTTGAAAAAAATGTTGCTGCCTCGGCTGGGAAGCTGAAATCTTTTTGTTTCAGGCTTCCCAGCCTAGAGGTGAAATCTGGGGACTTAAAGACCCCAGATCTCATTGTAAAGAGGACCTGTCATGACCTATTCCCATTACAAGGGATGTTTACATTCCTTGTAAAAAGAATAAAAGTGATTAAAGAAAAAAAAAAGTAAAAAAGAAAAGTGTCAAAATAGAAAATAAAAGTAAAATAAACAATAATAAAAAAAAAAAAAAAAAAAAAAAAAAAAAAAGGCCCCCGTCGCTTTAAAGAAGTAAACGCATATGTAGGTCACGCCCAAATATGTTAACGGTGTTCAAACCACACATGTGAGGTATTGCCGCGAATGTAAGAGCGAGAGCAATAATTCTAGTGCTAGACCCCCTCAGTAACTCTAAACAGGTAACCTTTTAAAAAAATTTAAAGCGTCGCCTATGGGGATTTTTAAGTACTGAAGTTTGGCGTCATTCCGTGAGTGACAAGCGTGAGATATTAGGTATCTATTTACTCGGCGTAACATCTTTCACATTATACAAAAAATTTGGGCTAACTTTAGTGTTTTTTTTTTTAATGCATGACACTTTTTTCCAAAGGACCACCATTTTATTCCCTGGGGTCTCTGCTAAAAAACCAAATAATGTTTGGGGGTTCTGATTAATTTTCTAGCAAAAAAATGATGATTTTTTACATGGAGGAGAGAAGTGTCAGAATTTGCTTGGGAGGCAAGTGGTTAATATGTTATCAGATGCCATCCCTCTGAGGAAGACTTAGTCGAAACACGTTGGTGCTCTGAGTCTCATGCATCCGGGATCACTGCTCTTCAATGTGCTTTAAATCAACTTGCACTACCCAAGTGTCATGTTTTAGACTTTTTAGGTCTTAGCTAACTGTTGTACCGTTTCCCTGGTTCAAAGGCATATGAATGCTCTTTTAATAAACACTGCATTTTAGTATACTATATTTTCTACATTATTTTGGTATCACAAAGTCTCATTCCCCCCTTCTTTCTTCCCCTTTGTGGGTTTTATTATGTAACATGAGGACTGATACTGAGGTGGATTGGGGTACAGGAACACAACAATTCAACAACCATTCCCTTTCTACACTACCAGCACCCCACACCTTTTACTTTTCTAGGTCTTTGTTGCCGTTTCCCCACTGGTGAGATTTAAAGGCTAAGCTCACCTTCTCAGGCAGAATTTCACCTTTCATAATAAATAGAAGACTTTTCTAATGTCTTTTCTGCCCAAGCAACCCCAATGTGCTTATCTCTCACTTACCATATTCCAGTATATATCCCATCATTTGTAGACACAATATTTTTCAAGCAAACTAATCAATATACACTTATTGGGGTTATTTTTTTTTTTACCAAAGACATGGAGCAGAATAAATGTTGGCCTAAAATTATGAAGTTAGATTTTTTATTTTTGTGGATGCGTTTTATAATAGAAAAGTAAAAAATATTGACCAAAGACCCTCATTTCTTTTCTTTTTTTCATTTATATAATAAAATGCTGATGATTGAGTGCTGGTCAAATACCCCCAAAAGAAAGCTATATTTGTGTGCAAAAAATGACTGATTTTTTTTGCATACAGTGTTGCATGACTGCGCAATCGCCAGGTAAAGTAGCGCAGTGCTAAAAGCAAAAAATGCTCTGGTCATAAAGGGGTTAAAACCTTCTGGAGGTCATGTGGTTAAAAATCTTTTTTTTTTCCTGCAACAAAAGTACATTAATAATATAATGGTACAAAGGGAATATTTTTTTTTTATTATAATGACAAAGTGTGTCAATTTTGAAAAGAATAAGAAAAAAAAACAACTATTTAGCATTTAATCTCACTTCCTGTCCATGTGACAAGATGTCACAAGGATAGGAAGTATTGAGACATTTCTTCAATTGCAAAATGGACAACAACGGGAATAAAGCATTATCTAGCAGAGTGGAGAAGAGTAAAAACTGTTGGTTTCTTCATATCCTGGTGACACCATCCTTTCCTTGTCCTCTTGTCACAAAGACAGAAGCAAGGGGAAATCTCCACAAGGAGACACAGATGGCGGGCACTCACTGGAGTGCTGGGCTGTGGAGGAGGAGGGAGCGGTCGGCTCAGGGTCTGAGAAGCTTGCTGAGAGACTGAGCCAGGTGCCGGTCCAGGCATGTGGGTGAATCCCGAATGAATTGCTGGGATCTTGCCCGATCCTGGAGCGGCTCTGTGACATCAGTGGGCTTCAGTCCGCTGTCGGCTGAAAAAAAAGTCACAGAACGAACTGCACGCCTGTAATCTACAGGAGAAGTACAGCCAAAGGAGCTTTGGCTGTACCTTCTTCTTTAATTATGACCAGGCATGTAATATAAGGACAAGTAGTAATGCTAACATACCCTGGAAACCATCCAAATTAGTCACCAAAAGAGGAAGTTTGAATTTTAATGAACTGATAACTGACCAGAGAGACAATAAGATTAACTGTTGTCATGCTGTAAAATAAAACGCAGGTAACAGATGACATCATCCAACCTACTTAAAGGGAATCATAAGCACTTTTTAACCCTATTTACATATGTGACTGTAGTCAGCTTCATGTCAATCTTTTCAGTATTTGTTACAAAAGTTTCCATTTGTTGTTCTTAAGTATTTTAAAAGTAAATCTACAGTAGGTTTGTATAATTTCTTTTTATGAGCATTTTAAGATTTTAGGCAGGTAGATAAAAGAGACCGGGATATTCAGTATGGACAAATTAAAGTTATTCTGTAGAACTTCTGCGCAGTGAATTACTGCTACACTATAAACAGATCAAACAGCATTTTTTTGAGACTAGACCCGAAGAACAGGGAGATAACATTACACACACACACACACACACAATTAAATGGGTCAGATGACAGTTACACACCTCTCCATCTCTCCAATAACATATATTCATTTGAAAGGGTTTTTAGTTACAAAGAGGCAGATGAGTGAGCCGACAGTGCTGGCCTTTCTGATTAGTCACTCCTGTACTTGGAAAGTATGTGTCAGGGCTGGGCTCAGCCCTTCCTTCTCTGAGCTGGCCGCTCAGCTGTCGGCTAATTGCCAGCTCCCATCTCTCTCCACAGTTAACCAGCTGTTGTGGATCTGCTCGTCAGTCCCGCCTACTTAAAGATCTCCAGCTCACTTCATTCCTGCCTTCGCCTTGGTCACATCACAAGAAACCATCTCCTGTGTTCCTGTTTAAAGACTGGCTTTGCTGACATCCCTTCTGTCTCCTTATCCTGCTTGCTGATCCTCTACTTGGATCCCTGACTTCTGGCCTGGCTGATTACCCGATCTTGTTACTGAACTCTGGCTTGGCTGACTACCCGATCCAGGTACTGGACTCTGGCTTGGCTGACTACCCGATCCAGTTACTGGACTCTGGCTTGGCTGACTACCCGATCCAGTTATTGGACTCTGGCTTGGCTGACTACCCGATCCAGTTACTGGACTCTGGCTATGCTTTGACTACGCTTACTCTATTTACCTTTTTATTTTTATTAATAAACAAGTGTGATTTTACTGTACTTCTGTCTCGGTCTCGTTCATGGTTTCTGACAGTATGCTGACTGCACTGCCTAAAATGTGTTCACTAGAAAGAGAATCTACAAATCCAAAGAAGAATTAGTATCCTGAAAATATGAAACCGCAAATGAGCATTTCGGCTATAGCCAACTGGCAATAAGTGCATGCTAAAAAATCTGACATGCTGGTTGTACCCAAGTCGATCGATGGATCAACTTGGGTACAATCAGCCTGCCCATACATGATTCGAATCTCAGCCGGTCCCTGCTAATGGCCGAGATTCAAACCATCTATGGCCGGCTTTATTGATTACATTTGTATTGCTCAATTTTTTTTAAGCTGAAAAAAAATTGTGGAAGTCACTCGCTGCCCCCACATTGACCCATTGGCTTGGACGTGTCGATCAGGCAATCCCAATGCATAAGTTAACATATGAGGCCTGTGAAATTTGAAAAGGTTTGGTCTCCCTGGGTAAACACACAAGCCACTATCCCATCAGGTAAAATGGCTATAACTTTATATCATGTCATGGAGCTGTGAGCTAATGGGATTGGTTTGACGCCCCAAGTGCACCTTGCTGTACTGAACTATATGATGTATACTGTGAGAAATCTGAAAAAACATTTATTTTAGCTCTAGACGGCAGTGATGTATTGCTGGACTCCTGTTTCTTTGTAATTCTTTTTATTTTGTCGTTTTTATTCAGTTTGCTATGCTGTGTGCCTTTGTACTTTTGTTTGTACAAAACTAAATAAAAATTTACCATAAAAAAAATGAATAAATAAATGAATACATCTGTATTGCAGTGTTGGCAGACAAGACATTTACCTTATAGTCCTGGCCTGGTTTACTCTGCAGTGTAGAAGAGACATTGAGGCAGACAGACTGAATCTTCCGGAATAGACCAGGTTTGGATCCATGCTGTACCACTCCTTCAACCTTGAGCGCCATCTGCTGGTTGCTCTGTACAGCTATTGGCTCTGTGGGGTTGCGAGGTGATGGAGACAAGGCGAGCTAAACCAAAAAGAGATAATATGTCAAGTTTACAGCAAAAATCGTAAAACTAGCAGGCTTCAAAACTGCACATTAAGTTTTCATCCTTCTCTTTAAATTCCGGTATGTTATATTTTGGCACTAGGAGTCTGCTGCAGAACTTCTTTGTACAGGGCATTTGGAATGGAAATTTTTTTGAATAAAATAGATCTCTAAACTTTCTGTTACTAAACCCACAGCAGTAAAATCAGTCTGTATATGCAGTAATACTTACAGTGGAACCTAAGGGGTAATCCTCAGCATTGTGTAAAAAGGCTGTTTGATCCTCCCCTTCTTCCACAGTCCACAATCCATCTAATATGACGGAGCCTTTGGATTCACTCTGCACATGCTCAGTTTGGTGTGTATTGCTAGAGTTTTTTTTTTTTTTTTTCTTGGGAGTGTGCATGTGATCAGCACAGGGCCAATCAGCACTGTCCAGACAGAGGGTTAGGAGTCATGCAGCCTCATAGGATAGTCAGAGTAGAATGACAACTCCTACAAGCTTTAACTGGACTCTGACAAAAGTCACAAGACTGCTATATACTGTACTGCTGATGAGACCAGATATAGTGACTGCAGGGTCCTGGGTTTAGAAACACTTGAAGGGGCCACCAACCTCTGACCTGTTCCTAATTGTTAAGTAGACACTCCACTTACCTCCCTCTCTATACCGGTATCCAAATTCTTTTAGTGGTTCAAAAGGCTTAAGGGGGAAAAAAAAAAAAAAGAATCTTCCAGTTTCTTCTCCACCAAACCACCCTCCTCCCCTCCAATACTTATCTGATTCTTCTTTCAATCCATCGCTGTGCCAAGAGCAGCACCACTGCTCGCTTTCTCTCTCCTCACAGGCACACAGGCAGCAGTGGGTGCCATTGGCTCCTACTGCTGTCAATCAAACCCAGTGAGGAGGGAGCGGGCCGAGCCACACTGCGTCCATGGACACACACAGACCGGCATGGGAGCGAGCCCATAAGTGCTTGCTATGGGGACAGATAGAGATGAGGAGCGGACAGAGCAAGGGGGACATCAAGAGAGGAGGTTCGGGCTGCTCTGTGCAAAATTATTGTACAGGCTGCATTCATTTTCTTTTTTAGGCTTTTATTTTCAGCTGGTGATCCAGCCAGTAAGTCTGTTGTTTTTCAAAAGAGCAAGCTGTCATGACAAAGCAGCAGTCAGGGCAGTCTCTCTCGACACAGAGGAACCCTTGAAATAACTTTCAGGTCTCAGGTAACCCTGGCTAAAAATGAATATACAGTATCTCACAAAAGTAAGTACACCCCTCACATTTTTGTAAACATTTTATTATATCTTTCCATGTGATAATACTGAAGAAATGACACTTTGCTACAATGTAAAGTAATGAGTGCACAGCTTGTATAACAGTGTAAATTTTCTGTCCCCTCAAAATAACTCAACACACAGCCATTAATGTCTAAACCGCTGGCAATGGGGACTGGGGATGGGGACTGGGACTGTCCCACTCCGGGGTGCCACTCCTGTCAGCTAAGAACAGGAAACTGAGGCTACAATGCGTACAGGTTCACCAAAACTGGACAATAGAAGATTGGAAAAACGTTGCCTGGTCTGATGAGTCGATTTTCGGTGTGACATCCAGATGGTCGGGTCAGAATTTGGCGTAAACAACATGAAATCATGGATCCATCCTGCCTTGTATCAACGGTTCAGGCTGGTGGTGGTGTTATGGTGTAGGGGGGATATTTTCTTGGCACACTTTGGCCTCCTTAGTACCAATTGAGCATCGTTTAAACGCCACGGCCAACCTGAGTATTGTTGCTGACCATGTCCATCCCTTTATGACTCCAGTGTCCCCATCTTCTGATGGCTCCTTCCAGCAGGATAATGCACCATGTCACAAAGATCAAATCATCTCACCACTGGTTTCTTGAACATGACAATGAGGTCACTGTACTCCAATGGCCTCCACAGTCACCAGATCTCATCCAATAGAGCACCTTTGGGATGTGGTGGAACTGGAGATTCACATCATGGATGTGCAGCCGACAAATCTGCAGCAACTGTGTTATGCTATGATGTCAATATGGACCAAAATCTCTGAGAAATATTTACAACACCTTACTGAATCTATGCCACGAAGAATTAAGCAGTTTTGAAGTCAAAAGGGGGTCCAACTCGGTACTAGCAAGGTGTACCTAATAAAGTGGCCGGTGAGTGTATATTTTACATACACACGGAGTGACATGTGGGGAGTGATATTGCTGAGAGAAAGGGGAGCAGGCGCCTTCTGGTGGCGGGAGGGTTTCAGTGCAGTGCACTAAACCCACACACGGACTTGGATCCCCTGCATGCGCAGCCCACAGCAGGCCCCCACCTCTTACAAGAGGCAGAGCTCAGGCGGCAATGAGAGTGGCTGCCAATGAAGATAGAGCCTCATTCACCACCCACCCTTTGCTGCGTGGCTTGGCCCCCCCAACAGGCCACGGATTGGCACCGGTCCGCAGCCCGGGGGTTGGGGACCTCTGCCCTACAGGAAGTTAGAAACTCACTGGATTTCTGGCAGCATCAGATATTTTTCTATATTTGCAGTGTTTATACAAGGCAATAGGGGGATTCATGCATGTATTCCAGAGATGTACTTTTTTTTTTTTGCCAAGAAATACACCTTGAAGTTTAAAATGGAGTACAGGTCCACTTTACCTACGGTGTTTCTACCTGTCTTTCAGTTACATTTTCAGATTGTTGGAATGGGATTTAAAAAAAAAAAAAAATCTAAGAGCGGTTAGGTAAGGTTTAGGAGTTGGTCTCTGTAGCACACAGTACTGTCCAGAACATTTTGTTTTCCGCAGTCTCTTGTTTTTTGCATGAGCAGCATATTTGAAAGAAACCATCTGCTTGAATCCTCTTATGTTATGTGAAGAGAAAATAAAGTGGGTAATTCATATGCTTATTAAAGCCACCATTATATTTTGTAACATCCCTGTATTTTGTTCCAGGCATACATACCAGGTCAGTGGCGGCTGGTGCTATATTTTTGGGGAATGGCGGCAAAAAATCCACCACCCCCTCTGTCGGTCGGTGACCAGCCCCACACTTACCCCATCTAGGTCGCAGGCAGCGCTTCCTCCGGGCAGCAGGTGGTGGTTTCACCAGGTATCTCCTCCTCTAACTCTTCTCCTCCAATACGAGCGCTTCTCCTCTCTGCCAATCGGGTCTCAGGGCCTGTTTCCTGATTGGCCGGGAGGAGAATCAGGAAGACAATAGCGAATATTAATTCACTATTGTCACACAACTGGGTGGGCCCAGGGAGCAGTGCTCTGCTCCCCGAGCCCACCCTTTTTTGAAACCAATTAGAGCCTCAGGCTCTAATCATGTGCCTCTAAAAAATAAAAAAAAACAAAAAGACCAAAAAAAAAACTAGGGCTGCGAAAATTAACGATTAATTCCTTATCAATAATTTTTAATTTTTTTGATCAATCAAAATTCTTTTGATCGGTACTTACTTCTCTGCCGGCTTCTGGGTATTCAGGGAGTTCCGTCGGAGAGTCGGTGATGGTCACAGACATCGACGTCACCGGACTCCTCCCCTTTCCCCAAGTGCCTTCGTCTGCTAACGAAGGGAAGGGGGGAGGAGTCCGGTGACGCCGATGTCGTGACATCACTAGACAGCCTGGACAGTGATGGTAAATTAAAACGTATTTGTGTGAACTGTGGAGTTAAGTCATGGATTGTGGAAACTAACTAGTGTTGGGTGATTGTATATAGTGTATACCACATTTACCACTGACTAATGCAGAGTTGCAATGCAAGGAGATCAGCTAAAAGTAGTTGGACCTGTATGTGCGTTATAATTAAATTGAAATTAGTTGAAATCGATCAAAAAAAAAAAAATCAATTAATCGAACACGAAAATTTTAATCAGTAGCAGCCCTAAAAAAAAAAAAAAAACCCATTGGAATCCATGCGTCCTGCCCTGCATGTAGATTAGGGATCGGGCGCATGGATTAGGGGGGTGGCACCCCTGCGCACCTTGGTGTTTAAAAAACAAAAAAGAAAAAAACCTTAAACACTACAGCCCTATGTTTATGGCTGCAGCATAGATACCAATGGGACAGATTATGAGCAAAGGTCATAGGTGGTGCCTGCTTCCTCTGCTCTTCCCTGTATTGGCAATTCGGGATCTAGCCACACCTTCAACAACATTATTGCATCTTAAAATGGAATTGCAGCCCAGTAATACGTAGAGACAAACTGTTGAGGCTCTTTTCAGATCTGTGCATTGTGGTAATGTGCAAAAAAACGGGCAATATCAGGACACACCATAATTTCCTGCTTGTGTGATTGGCTCGATGATTTTCCCTTAAGTCGGCACTAAGATACAAGTTGGACTTTAAGCATTCTCTGCAACAAAAAGTAAATTTTTGGCGAAATACTCCGTAAGGCTGGATTCACACCTACGCAGTTTTAGTGCTTTTTGCAGATTTGCAATACAGTCCATTTAACATTGTTTCCTATGGAACACGATCTGTAGTGCAAATCTGCAAAATGCAAAAAAATGCATAGGTGTGAATCCAGCCTTAGCCTGGGTTCACATATATGCGAACACAGACCTCGCATGTGATTCGCACCGCATTGCTATGCTGATCTCATGCGATGTCTGTGCAATACGAATTCATCCGTACAGTTGTATGGCTGAACTCACATTGCATTCGTCCAAAAAAAGCGCAGGAACGTTTTTTTTTTCCCCCCCGCACTGAAATCGGATCGCATGGGTGTTCACGCCCAATCGGATCGCATGGGTGTGAACACCCATGCGATCCGATTCCTGTCCAAATTCACAGTTCGCACTGCGATCTGTGGACCGATCTGAGTCATTAACTTTGTATTGACACTCGCAGCGGTTCGCAGAGGGCAGTGTGAACTGCCTGCAGGGGAGATGTGATGCAGGAACCTGCACTGGAATCACACTGGTTCCCGCATCGCAATAGTGTGAACCCAGGCTAAGGGTTAATTACTTCTAAAAGGATGCCAACTTTCCTCATTAACACTGAGAGTGTACCAGTTGATTATAATT